>CM053622.1:32741478-32776438 GCA_028646595.1 Phalanger gymnotis | reverse complement strand
AAAAACAAAAAAAAAGTTTTTGCATGCAACTAGAAAATAAGATACACAGGCAATGGGGCATAGAAATTTATCTTGCCCTACAAGAAAGGAAAGGAAAAGGGGATGGGAGTGGAGTGGGGTGACATAAGGGAGGGCTGACTGGGGAACAGGGCATCCAGAATATATGCCATCTTGGAGTAGGGAGAAGGCAGAAATGGGGAGAAAATTTGTAATTCAAACTCTTGTGAAAATCAATGCTGAAAACTGAATATATCAAATAAATAAAATAAAATAAAAAAGAAGAGGTATTCGCCTTTTTCTGCTTGGACCCACAGGGTAGAACTCACTACCAGACGGAAAAGTTGGCTCTACTTTTTTTCTTTTTGGAGGGGGAAAGGCAGGGCAATTGGGGTCAAGTGACTTGCCCAAGGTCACACAGCTAGTAAGTGTCAATTGTCTGAGGCCGGATTTGAACTCAGGTCCTCCTGACTCCAGGGCCGTGCTCTATTCACTGCCCCACCTAGCTGCCCCTACCATAGGGAAAAGTTACAAAGAAATCAATTTAGGCTTGATATCTGAAACAATTTCTTAATATTCAAAGTTATGCAAATGTGGGATGAACTACCTTTGATGGCCGATGGATGCCCACTCATTTATGATATCATAGAATGGATTTCTGCTCAGGTATAGGTTGGACTACATGGCCACTGAGGTTTCTTCCAACCGATAAGGCAACTGGGCTGTGCAATGGATAGAGCAGAAAGACCTAAGTTCAAATCTGGCCTGAGACACTTACTCGCTGTATGACCCTGGACAAGTCACTTGACCTCAGTCAACCTCAATTTCCTAATCTGTCAAATAGAGACAATAATATTACCTGCCTCCCAAAGTTGTTGTAAAGATCAAATGAGATAATATTTGTAAAGGTCATAGCACAGTGCCTGGCACATAGTAGGTGCTATGCTAGTCATCATCATCATCATCATCATCATCATTTCAACCTGGAAAAGTCTGTGATTCTGTAACCAATCTCTTGTCCTGCTGACTTCACAAAGATGTCTTGAGGCTAAAATACAAATTGTGAAAGCAACACTGACAAAAAAATCATGGAGTGTTCCATAACTTCAAGGCTTTATCATTATTTGAAATAACAGAGTAATTTCCAAGCCAAGCAACATCGCAATGATGATGGGCTCTATTCAATTTCAGCTTCCCGTGGGTCCTGGGAAGCTCAGGAAAAAAAAAAAGAAAAGGAAGAAGCCTAGAGCACACCAATACACCCTTGGCCACCTGATGTTTTCTTTCTGACCTTTCAGAATTACTCTAATTTTGATCAAATTCTATCTTTTTCTCCCCTTGCACATAGACACTTCAAATACAGATTTCTCAGACTACAAGTCAGAAGTAAACTTCTCTTCAGGGAGAAAATAAAAAAAGTGAGGGCATGTATTACAATTTAAATGATGACTTTCACTTCTAACACCTCATGTTACATAACTATCAAAGTCTATGTGGGCCCCACTTTAAAGATTATTTTTGGATTCTGATAATATGTTATCCTTAGGGCAGTATATAATTTCAAAGTTCAGTTACCCAACTGCTTGTCCGTCTAGAATGCAAAGGAAAGTCATTTTAAATAAGGGAGCCTTTGGAGAAAGTCAATAAAAATTCAGTTTGACTCAAGGCAATATCTTTTTCATCTCTGTAGTGTTTCTAGGTTTTAGAGAAGATAAAATTTAATAGGGAAAAATGCAAACTTCTGAGCTTGGGTTCAAAAAATCAATGCCACAATTATAGGATGTGACTAAATAGCACTTCATGCAAAAAAGAGGATAAATGATAAATAAAATGCAAGTTGCTTGACTATCAACAATATAAAATGAACCTTAAAAAGTTAACGAGAGTCACTGTACTCTGCCCTCATCAGACCATCTCTAGAGGGCCCTGTTCAGTTCAGGATACTCTATTTTACAATATTGTTTAAAATTCTTATTGACATTTATCACGACCTTCATTTCAGAATCTACCCCTCTCCTTCCTCTACTCAGAGAATCATCTCTGTAACAAAGACTAAAAAAGAAAGCAAAAAAAAATGAGTTCAGTCAAGCTAACCAGCCTACGAATCAAATCTGACAGTATGCACAATTCTCCACACCCATAGTCCCCCACTTCTGAAAAGAAAGAAGGGAGAAATGCATTCTTTCATCTCCTATTTGGGGCCAAGTTTGGCCAGCATACTTAAGGATGCCACATTTCAGGAAGGACATAGACAGTCTGGAACATACAGAAGAGGACATTCAGGATGGCGAGAGGATTAATGACCGTCCTGAATGCAAATAACTGAAAAGAATTGCACACACTCATCCTAGGAAGAGAAGATTCAGTGGGAGGGTGATGGCTGTCTTCAAGTATTCCCTCCCACATGGAAGAGGGAAGGGGAATGGAATAAACATTTGTATGGCACCTACTATATGCCAGGAACTGTATTTTTTTCTTTACAAATATTATATCATTTGATTCTCACAACGGCCCTGAAAAATAAGGGCTGTTTATCGTCCTCGTTTTAAAAGAAACTAAGCCAGATAGGTGAAGCGACTTGCCCAGGGTCATGCAGCTAGTGTCTGAGGCTAGATTTGAACTCAGGTTTTCCTGACTCCCGAACTTGCTCTCTGTGCATTGTATAACCTAGTTGCCTCCATCTAAGAGAGATTAGGATTGTTCTCTATGGTCCAGGATGGCAAAATCAAGAATAATACAAAGAAACTAGATCGAGAGGCAGATGTCAAGGGGAAAAGGGGTTCTGAATCATCAGAGCTACCCCAACACAGAATGGGCTGCCTGGGAAGTTGGTTGGTGTTCCCTTAGGAGATATATTTAAGCAGAAGGTAAGGAGCCCCTTGTTAGCAATGCTATAGTGAAGATTCCTATACAGCTTCAAGTTGGTGGGTCTGATGACTTATGGGGTCCCTTCTAACTCGGATATTCTATTAAAAAAACTATTGTGTAGAGAATCCTCAAGGATCATTCAAGCAGTCTACATATCTAGTCCCCTAACAGGGGAGACCCTTAAGAGGGCCCAAAGGTGGCCAGAAGGCACATGCCATCTACCTGCTCAAGGAAAGATTCTAGCCAATGGATATCAAGGTTAGGTCCAAGAGCCTTTCTGGGTCAAGTGTACTGATGTCACTAGCAGAAAGAAGGTAGGGAGGAAGTAGGTACCAAGCCTCTCTGCTGGCCGTGACCTTCAAACAGATGGCCGCTAGCAACAAAGAGACAGCCATTGTCTATTTTAAGGTCAGCAGAGCAAATGAAAAACATGAAATGTGCCCTTTATATTTAATATCCTTGGTTGGGGGAGGGAGAAGAGCTTCATCTTCTTTCTAGAATGTTCATCTGAACACAGTACTTCACAGTGGCACAGAGGCACCTCTATATATACACATCTTTGTTGTACGTACTTTTTAAAGTATACACTTTTTTTTATCATAAGAAAAAGGAATGCCATATCCTGATCCCTGGAATGGATCTGTGTTATAATGGTAAGACTCCCTGACTCAGAATCAGAAGGCCTGGGGCAGATCCTTACCATGTAACTATAGCAAGTCAAAATCTTTCCAGATCTTGCTTCCCCAACTATAATATGGGTATAATGATTCCCCACAGGCATGTCGTGAGGACAATATAGGGCTACGACCATAAAGCATTATGTAACACTAAAGCCCTATATGTCAATGCATCAAATATTTATGATTATGTGCCTACCATATGCAAGGCACTGATGATACAAATAATAATAATAAAACCCAGTCTTTGCCCACCAGGAGCTAACATTCTGAGGGGCAGGGTGGCATGTGACTTATACACAGAGAAGTAAATATATTTGAAGTAAATCTCATTTGGAGAGAGAGAGAGACAGAGATAGAAAAAGATAGAGACAGAGTGAAGGGCAACTGGGAGGGGATGAATCATGGTAGGCTTCATAGAGGAGGTGACACCTGGACTGAGCCTTGAAGAGGATTTTCACTGGTGGTGATGTGCAGGAAGTACACCAGGAAGTACTTGGAGAAACGATGGCAGTCTTTGACTGAGCAATGTGGCTACAAACTGAGATACTAAGGGAACAGCCAAAGTTCCCACTGCAGGGTGCTCTACTACACCCCTAAAACAAGAAACCCCTCTTCTCGTCCATGTATCTGTGCACTCAGTCTGCAGATAACTTATCATGTGCCCATCTAGGACCATACAGGGAGGGGCCAGTTGGGTTTGAGGTGGCAGGGCCAGTGTCAAGGTCCATTGACTTTTAGATCCTACAAAACTATGAGAAAGAAGGGCTGATCGTGTGGCATTAAGGACCCAGCTACTGACTTTGTGACACAGAAGTTTCACTACCAAGTCTTTGGATATAGCCAGGGCCAAAGTCCTCAGGCAACCTAGAGCACAGCCTAATGTACAGAACTCTGCAAATGAATACAACACATACAGCACACAAAAGGGATAAGAAATATGGGGAAAGCCACCTAGTGGCTCCCCCAAAATGCACTGCTCTGCCATTCTGACAACCCAGCCAGCTTTCTTATTCTCCCTCAGAAAAACTCAGCCTGGCAGTCAAAGGATGACATCCAGTAGAGGACTCACCAGCCTCGAATCCTGGGCTAACACCACTATAATGATGATGACAGCAGGGTGCTTTTCTACTGGGCTTTATGCCCTTTTCCTACATTAGCTCATCTCATTCCATCCTCACAGCAACCCTGAGAAATAGGTGTTATTATCTCTATTTTATAGATGGGAAAATGGAGGCTCAGAGAAGATAAGTCATCATCAACAATAAATATTTATTAAGTGCCTTCAATGTGCCAAGCATTGCGGAGACAAAGAAAGGCAAGAACACAGTCCCTGATTTCAAGGAGCTCACAGTCTCATGGGTAAGACAACATGTAAACAGTTGTATACAAGATATAGATATAGATACAGATATAGATATAGTGTGATAGAGCCGCTAGATGGTGCCATAATGAACAAGGCGCCAGGCCTGGAGTCAGGAAAACTCATTTTCCCAAGTTCAAATCTGGTCTGTTACTAACTGGGTTACCCTGGGCAAGTCACCTAATCCTGTTTGCCTCAGTTTCCTCATTCACAAAATGAACCAGCTTTGCCAAGAAATCCCAAAATGGGATTGAAAAGAATTGGACACACCTGAACAGTAGAGTATAAAATAAGGATAATAGCGCAATCTTACAAGGTTGATTTGAGGATGAAACGAGGTAACGTAGTCAGAGAGTTAATTGAACCCTAACATGTAACCTTCTGAGCCTCTGCTTCCTCACCTATAAAAGGAGGGGGCTAGACTCAGTGGGCTGTAAGGCCACTTCCAACTTAGAATCTGTGATCTGATGTGAACCAGGAAAATGAGAGGTCTCAAAACTAGGCCAAACTAAGATTGGTCGCAGGGGCTGAAGAAGAAAATCTTTGGTGTGAATATGATTATTGTGTTCACATATTGGAAGGACTGTCCTGAGAAAGGAGGCTTAAATTTGTTCCATTTGGCCCTGAGTGGGGAGGAGCAGGAGGAGGAGGAAGAGGAGAAAGAAGAGGAGGAAGAGAGAGAACTGGTAGCAATGAGCTGAAGCTGCAGAAAGGCAGACAGAGGCCTGATGTCCAGAAGGACTTCCCAATCATTAGAGCTCTCCCTCCCAAACTGGATCCCCCTTCATCTGAGGCTGGCTAACCAGCTTCGCTGAATGTTGTAGGAGGGTGATTCTTGGTTAGGTACAAGTAGGCTTGATGGTTGCTGAGGTTCCTTCCCATTCAGAAAGCCTTTGAAAGGCAGGCTTGGAGTCTGGGGTTCCTTTCTGAAGCAGCAGCTATTACACCCTACACTTCCACCAATTCAGGTGGGTCCTGGTTATTCACATGGCCAGCTCTATCACTGCATAATAATTACCTAAGTGTTTATCTCTAATTCCTTCTTGATTCCTGAATGCATTAGCACCTCACCAGAGCTCTGCTTAATTACAACTGTAACCTGCTAATAGTGTTTCTTTGTTGTCTGAAGGAATCTTCTTATCCAGCTCGGGCTAAATTAAAATTTAATACAACATCGGGTTGCCACAGAACTAGCAAGCAAATGACAGCTGCTTAATTAAAACCTAAACCTGATTAGATGGCCCTGCTGAGAGAAATACTCTAGAGAAAGAGGATGAAACTATTCAAACTCAAGTCCACAAGAATGGCTTTATTTAAATATGAATAACCCTCTGTAGAAGTCTATGTAGGGCCAGCTCCCTGCTAGAAACAAAGACTGCAAGCCCACAGCTGGAAGGAACCTCCAAGGCCATAGAGCCCAACCCGTACACTCAAAAAGATTTCCATTTTCAAGGCAGCAAAGCATAATAGACTATACAGAGTGTCAAAGGCTCTCAATAGCAAAGTGTTAGCATGAGCATTTTATACCTCAAAAACAGGCAAACATGACAAATCCAAGCTTGATTTATTTTTCCCATTGATTGTTTAGATTTAACAAAGTAATGGAGAAAATGTTAATAAGGCAACTCCAGCTTAAAAGTATGGCATGTGTACATTTTGGGTTTTTTTTTCTGGAGAGCTAACATTTCTGAGCACACCCCTTGGCTATAAAAAATAATGGAGAATGGTTTTCAAGAAACTTGGGAAGATTTTATGAACAGATAAAGAGTGAAGCGAGCAGAACCAGGAGAACAGTTTATGCAGTAGGAACAACACTGTGAAGACAGACAACTTTGAAAGACTTAAGAACTGTGATAAACCATTATTCTTGAGGACTCGTGATGAAACATGCTATCCATGATCTGTCAGGGAGGTAATGCACTCAGGGTGCAGACTAAGGCATATTTTGGGGAGCTAACGAACTTAGGGATTTGTTTTTCTTCACTATTTGTTACAAGAGTTTTGTTTTTCTTTTCTTTTTCCAGTAGGGAGGGAAAAATAAGAATAAATTATAAATAAATAAATGAACAATAAGAGGGAAAATGGATTTATGTTAACTTGAAGTTATTTAAATTTAAATTAATTTTATATTTATTAACAAATTCACATTTAGATTAAAAGATTTAAATTAACTTTAAAATAAAAACAAATCTTTCTTTTAAAGTACCAAAGAAATGGGAGTTTATTATTACTGGAGAATGAGGATGGTGTAGTAGATAGAATGCCGAACCTGGAGTCATGATGACCTTGGTTCAAATCTTGCCTCAGACACTTAATTAGCTGCATGACCCTTGGGGAGTTATTTAACTTCTTCATTTTCTTTCTTACTTGTTTTAGTTCAGCTCTTGATGACCCCTTTTGGGATTTTCTTGGCAAACAGACTGGAATGATTTGCCATTTCCTTCTCCACCCCATTTCACAGATAAGGAAACTGAGGCAAGTAAGGTAAAATGACTTGCCCAGGGTCACACAGCTAATAAGTGTCTGAGGCCAGATTTGAAATCAGGAAAATAACCTTTTCTACATCTGTAAAATGAAGGGGTTTGAAACTGATGATTTCTCAATTCCCTAAATACTCATGTTGGAAAATGCCATCCACGTCCAGAGAAAGAACCATGGAGTCTGAATGCAGATCCAAGCATACTATTTTCACTTCTTTTTTGTTTCTTCTTTCTTGTGGTTTTCCTCTTTTGTTCTAATTCTTCTTTACAACATGACTAATGTGGAAATATGTTTAATATGAAGGTATATGGATAGCCTCTATCATATTACATGCCATCTTGGGGAGGGAAGAGAGAAGGAAGGGGGAAAAAAATTAGAACTCAAAATCTTATAGAAGTGAATGTTGAAAAGTAAAAAGAAATAAAAGATAATTTTTAAAAAGAAAAAAGAAATTGATGACCTTTAAGATTCTTTCCAGTTGTAAATCTATGATCCTATAATTGTTATAACGGAACCCAACGGGGAACCAGACAGTTTCTCCTGAAATACCTCTAGCGAGAGGGAAGCCACTGCCTTCCTGCTTAGCCATTTCTATTTGTTCTTATTCGATCCTGCCCAACTCTGTGATCCCATTTAGGGTTTTCTTGACAAAGATACTGGAGTGGTTTGCCATTTCCTTCTCCAGTTCATTTTACAGATGAGGAAACTGAGACACAAAGAGGGTTATTAAGTGACTTGTCCAGGGTCACACAGCTAGTGTGTCTGAGGCCAGATTTAAACTCAATTCCTCCAGACTCCAGGGCCAGTACTCTATCCACTGTACTACCTAGTTGCCCCGAGAATTAGGATTTCTAAGACAGGACGATACGTGCATATGGGGGAGATTCTGTGCAAAAGCCCAGAGATGAGAGGCAGCCTGGAAAACAGCAAGTCAGCCAGTTCACCTGCTTCATAGACTGAAACCAATCCCTACAACCGCATATCAGCTTAGAAAGCCACAAATTAACGTTAGCTATGATGTTTTATATTTTTCTTTATTCTGTGAAACATCTCCCAATGGCGTTTTCACTTGATTCAGGCCACACTAAGTTTGGCTGGCGTTTGTGGCCCAGGGCCCTGCAAATTTGACAACTTTGAAGAATCATGTTAAATAACCCTCAAAAGAGAGACTCGCGAAATTGTGAAGGGCTTTAAATGCCAAACAGAGGAGTGTGTATGGGACCCTACCAGCAAAAGAGAGCCACCCAAACTCCTCAAGCAGCAAAGTAGCATAGTCAGACCTGTGTACTTCAGGAAAATGAATTTGACAGGTTTGTGGAAGATGACAGAGATGACAGATATGGTGATCAGATAAAAGACTCAGGGGTCTTAGTGGACTGCAAGCTCAGTATGAATCATCCATGTTGCTTTGGAGCCAAAGGCTCTAATGGGAACTCTGGCTCCATTGATATAAGCTCCTTGAAGTTAGGAGCTATTCCATTTTTTATCTCAAGTATCCCCAGAATGCCTTTCACATAGGAAGCTTATAATAAGTACTTGTTGAATTGAACTGAGAGGTGCAATGTCTGAACCAACAGAGGTGACAAAAAATACTCTCCCCAGCCCTGCTCATGGGAATATTGTGTCTGATTCTCGGCCTCACATTTTAGGATGCATGGTGCCAAGGTCTCACCTGTTCAGAGATGGGACAAGAACATAAAATAGTCCCCTGAAAAAATTATTCAAAAGAACTAGGAATTTTTAATCTGGAGAAGAGAAGATTTAGGGCTTATTTAATATTGGTTGGTGGGAAAAGGATTCTATTGGTGGTTTTTCTTGGACTGAGAGGCCACAATTCAGAACCATAGAGAGGTAGATTTCAGCTCAACATATAAAAAGGCATCATCTCAATCATAAGAGCAGTCCAAATGGAAAATGGTCAGGCTAACTTGGGAGGAAGCAAGTTCTCTATCACTATTAATCAACAAGCATTTAAGTGACTACTATGTTGCAGGCACTGTGCTGGGCTCTGGGGCTACAAGAAAGAAAGAGAGGGAGAGAGGGAGAGAGGGAGAGAGGGGGAGAGAGAGAGAGAGAGAGAGAGAGAGAGAGAGAGAGAGAGAGAGAGAGAGAGAGAGAGAGAGAAGGAAAGAAGGAAGGAAAGAAAGAAAGAGGAAGGGAAGGGAAGGGAAGAGGGAAGGAAGGAAAGAAGGAAGGAGGAAAGAAAGAAAGGAAAAAGAAAAAAGAAAGTGATAGGGAGGGAGGGGAGGGGGGAGAGAGAGAGAGAGAAAGGGAGAGAGAGAGGGAGAGAGAGAAGGGGAGAGAGAGAGAGAGAGAGAGAGAGAGAGAGAGAGAGAGAGAGAAGGAAAGAAGGAAGGAAAGAAAGAAAGAAAGAGGAAGGGAAGAGGGAAGGAAGGAAAGAGGAAAGAAAGAAAGGAAAAAGAAAGTGATAGGGAGGGAGGGGAGAGAGAGAGAGAAAAGGAAGTAGCAAAGGAAGGAGAAAGAAGGTGAGGGAAAGGAAGGAGAGTAAAGGGAAGGGAAAGGGGAGGGTAAGGAAAGTGGGGAGGAAGGAAAGCAGAAAGAAGGGAAGAGGAAGGAGATGAGGAAAGAGAAGAGGAAGAGGAAGGAGAAAAAGAAGGGGAAGGGAGGGAAAAGGAGGGAAAGGGAAAAGAAAGGAGGGGAAGAAACACCTACATAAATACATTCCATATACTGTAAGCGATGTTTCATTTGTATTTTCTTTTTTATCGCCAGGGTAACACACAGTGTCTGACACAGAGTTGATGCCTGACAAATGCCTTCCAGTTGATTGAACAAAATTAAGCATATACAAAACATATCTTCATGACTACATTACTCTTAATTAAGAATGCTATAGGGGTGATTCCTGCTTCCTATTCAGCATAGACTAGATGCTTGCTTAGGTCCCCTTCAACCCTAATAAATATATGGTTTGTGATAGGGACTAACTATCTAATGAAAGAGAGTTTTAAGGAAGACAAGCTGAGTTGGGGGTGGAGAGGGGGGAGGGAGAACAAGGACACAGGTGAAATCTGATTTCACTGAAGGTATGCCAGATGAACTTCGGCAAACAGAAACAGAGGCTTCTGGGCAGAGCCATCCTTCTGGCAGCCACACCATCACGTGAACACCCTTGCACCTCCTTGATGCAAATGTGTGATCTGCAGAGTCTTAAGAAAAGGTATAAACCCACCAAGCAGGCAGTAGACTGGGACATGGCGTCATTGTTAGAGATATTCTACAAAGAAACCTTCATCAGACAGAAGCATCAAGAGAGGCATAATGGTAAATCTGGGAGAAAAGAATTATCATGTGTCCCTGTCGGCAAATCTGACAGTGAAGTGCCTTTTGGCAATCCACTTGAAAGGACTGTCTTTCCAAGGAGGGAGGGGGAAGATGAATTCTTTGCAAACTCACATCTCATTCTATTTTTGTACCTTTCCTGTGAATCGGTATGATTTTGGAAACAACTTGATGGAGGCCCTTCTCAAAAATGTACCTTTTTTTAAAAAATGTAAATTATAGTACGGATTATGACACTTTAAAAAAATTGATAAATTATTCACCAACTTTCTCTTCAGATCAAAGAGCAAGGCAATATAAGTCTATTAAGCCAACTTAATATATAAATTAGATGCTTTGCTAAATTATTATAATCCAAAGCAATTCCAATGTGCTTTCCCAGCATTTCTGAAGAGCCTTTTAGGACTAGAATACATATTAATGAAACTGCTGGGTACAAAGCTATTTTTATTTTTTCCAACTGTATCAAATAGAAGTCCATCATTTCTTTATCTGCCTGATAACCAAGCACCAGGATCAAGTCTATAAAAAGTTAAACCGATCCATTCCCCAAGCATTTATTAAATGCCTGCTATGTGCCTGGTACTATGCTAGGCACTGGGAATAGGCATAGCCACTGGAGATCTGCGATTTCATTAATATAGGGCACTCCCAGATGAGGAAATTCTCCCTCCACATAGGTCTCAGCACCTAATCTTCATCTTAAGACTCTCAGGGAGATGCCTTGAACACCGAGAGGTTAAGTGATTTCCCTAAGGTCAGACAGCCAGTCTGTATCAAAGGTGGGACTTGAACCCATATCTTCCTGACTCCAAGATCATGTCTCTGCTCACTATTCTGTGCTGCACTGTGCTAGGCACTAGGAATATAGACAAAAAGAAATTAGTCCCTGGGGGAAGAAGGGAAAGAATAGGTACCTATGGAAGTAGATATAAAATGAATACAAAGTGATTGAGTGAGGAATCTGAGGGGACCAGGAAAGGTCTCATATGTAGAAGATGGTCCTTGATTTGGAATTCTAAGAGGAGGGAGTGCCTTCTACACATAGGAGATTGCCTGGACAAATGCATGGAAGCTGTAAATAGAGTATAGCGTGTAAGGCAGTCTGATTGGACCATGTAGTCTTTGGAGGGGAGTCATGTCCAATAACACTTGAAAAGTAGGTTGGAGACAGGTTGGGAAGGGCTTTGAATGCCAGAGTAGTTTGTGCTGGCTCTTAGTGGAAATAGGGAGGTATTAACATATATTAAATAGGGGAATGGCATGGTCAAACTTATGTTTGGTACCTAACACTTAAATTGCTAGAAGATACACATAGGACAGAGGAAGTATGACAGAGGAGATCAGCACTGGACTTGGGGTCAGGTCAGACCTGGATTCAAATCCTTCTGCAGAAACATAGTAGCTGTGTGACAACAAGCAAGTCAATTAACTTCTCTGAAACTCAGCCACCTCTAAAGGTTGCTGTGAGGAAGAGACTTTGGAAACCTCCAAGCACCATATAAATAAGTTTTTGTCATCATTATAGAGGACATCCTTTAGCCTTCCTGCCCATAATTTTTACTGTTCCTTCTCCTTCCTTCCTTTTTCTTTCCATTAGTTCCTTTCATTCAATTCAATCCAAGGAACATTTATTAAGTACCTACTATGTGTCAAGTATTTTGGCTAAATGATGAGAATTCAAAGACAAAACAACAACGAAACAATCGCTGCCATCAAGGAGCTTATGCTCTACTGGAGAGAAACACACACATGCATCCAAGTCAAGTTATGGTATAAGTAATACAAAGTTATTTCAAGAGATGGGAAAAATTGGAAAAGTCTCAAAGGAGATGCCACTTGAGCTGCATCTTAAGGGTAACATCTCCTGTATCAGGAAGTGTGGACGGAATCTGGACTCAAAAAAACCGAGTTCAAACTCTGACTATGCTTGTTGTTGTTGTTATTGTTGCTGTAGTCCATCCTTCATTCTCAAAGAAGACCAATGATATCAGGAGGGTGACGTCTTGACTTGTAGGTTGAATTGTATTTAAGCGACGCAGGGCTGTGTGAACTCCTCAGGCTCCTTCTCTCCTCCAGAGTCATCGGAGTCCACTGGCAAGACATAGATCAGGATGACTGGCGATGACCCCCACTCATTACATAATCTTAGACAATCTTTGGACCTCAGGTTCCCCATTTAAAAAAAAATCAGAGAGTTGACTCTAATGATTTCTTAGGTTCCTTCTAGCTCTAAATATATGAACTTAGAGTGCTATGATCAACATGAATGGCTTCTTCCATTGTCTTACCATGCATAGAGGTGACCTTAGGTTCTCAAAGGCTAGGTCAGCAGGGTACAAGTTCTGGGAAGTCCTACCAAAAGCAGGAAAGGTTTCAAGTACAGGCCTATGTTGGCCCATTCATTTGTTCTCCAGACTGGTCGAGGAGGTTCACCAGCAAGTTGGTCACAGAGAATAAATAGTTTGATGAGAGCAAATCTAATCATGACTATGTCTTAGTGGGGTAAATATGGGCATAACCCCACGTAATGGCAACCACATTGGCACACCCAGGATGGCTGCTAGTACAGAGTCTTAGATCTGCTTTACTAAGGATAGCAACTTAAAAGGGGTCAATGATCTCTTTAATTACATAGAAAAAATACAAAGAGAAATAAAGACCAACAGACAGGGCTCTACTGCCTGAATCAAAGCTTTACATCCATCATTGAATGGAGAGAGGAGTTGGGGAGCTCTGAGGAGCTGGGGAGCTCTGAACATACGGCCACTCAGAGTTTCAATCACAACACATGAGCAAACCTCCAAAGCAAAAACTCACCTCTCAGAATATATACTCTTTCAGCTAATAGGCTCAGAGCCAGAAGGCATCACAACAGGACTCATTGCCTAATTAGCTTATTAACAAAAGGTGTGCAAGCCTTCCTACAAGTAAGCTTCCCTTAATGGGCTCCACATGTAGCCTATTAATGGGTAGGGAAGATCTTACACACACCCCATTAAAATTACACCCCACCAACCAAATTGAGTAGTACTGAGATAGAAAAGGAGGAAGATGATGAAGAGGAGAAGGAGGTAAAGGAAAAGAGAGAGATGAGGAAGACAAGGAGGAAAGGAAAGGGAAGAGGAAGAAGAAAGGGTAGGGGAAGAGAAAAGGAGAGGAAAGGAGATAGCAAAAGAATAGGAGAAGAAGGAAAAGGAGAAGGGGACAAATAAAGGTAAAAGGAAGGAAGAAAAAGAGGAATACAGTTGATGTTGAGAAGTGCCCAGTGACACTGAGCTCAATTTTCCCTCATCCTTTAAAGAAGGGGATCTTAACCCAGGATCCATTTTTTTTTAATGTTTTGATAATTATGTTTCAATGTAATTGGTTTCCTTTGCAATCCTATGTATCTTACTTAATGTATTTAAATACATAATTCTGGACAGGGGTCCACGGACTTCACCAGACTGCCTGCACAAGGAGGCCAGGACACCAACAAAATTAGAAACCCCTGATTTAACCAATATATCATGAGATTTTTCATTAAGAAAAGCTATTAAAATTGGGAAAAATCAATATATTTTTGTCTGCATGTTTATAAATATGGATCACAATATTTGGTAACCTCCAAACAAAAGAAAATAAGAGTTATCCAATTCTACTTGCAAATAAAAATAATAAAAGTTCCTCAAATTACTGTGGTGCCAGAGTTTACAAAGTGCTCTTCTGACAAGAACACTGATTTATCCGAATATATTTTTTCTTGTCTAGACCTGAGATTTCCTCAGTTGTAGAAAATTGCCTCTATCCATGCAGAGAAGCAACTCATCATCTTAGGGAGTTGACTGAGGCATGCATGGGTGAAGACACTGACCAAAGATAGCACAATTAATATGTCAGAGACAAGAAGTGAATCCAGAGACCGCTTTATTTTTGGCTTTGTATTCTGAACCCACAACAGAGTTTACAGCTGATAGTAGATGCTTATGTTCTTTATTCTTCCCTTCTCCTCTTTTACTTTTTTCCTTTCTTCATCCTTTCCTCCTTGCCCCCTTCCTTTCCTTTTTCCTCCTTTCCTTCCTTCTTACTTCCCTTCCTTCCTCCGTTCCTTCCTCCCTTTCTTCTTTCCTCCCTTCCTTCTTTCCTTCCTCCCTTTCTTCTTCCCTCCCTCCTTTCTTCCACACCAATCAACTATCCACTACATTCCTATTGCAAAATTATTATTATCATTTTTCAGACAGAAAAGGCCCAAAAGGATTAAAAGACCTACACAGAGGTCACATGACCAGTTTGCATCAGCACCTAGTTACTTGGACCTTCCCCCAAATTAAATTACTTCATTTGTACTTGGGCACATAATTAGCTCCTAAAGTTTGCTGAATTTATTCATTAATTCAAACCCAGATGCCTGCTAACTGGTAGTACAGTGATGCAGTGGATGGAGTATTGAACTTGCCATCTGGAAGAGCCGAGTTCAAATTTTGCTTCTGGATGCTATGCAGCTTCGAAAAAGTCACTTTAAAAACACCCATTCTCAGTTTCTTCAGCTGTAAAATGAGTGGGGGAGGAGGGTTCTGATATTCCAGCTTCCCCTACTGCCTGTTGCCACAAAGAATCCTCTCTTTTTCTGTTGCCACCAAAACTAAGCATAGTGATAGCATTGTACCTGCTCACATGTAGTTACCCTGCTTTGATCCCATACTGAGAGTGGCACACTCGTTTCTAATTGGTGCCATCTGGCAAGGCTCAGGGTGACATGCCAAGGTATCGAAGATTTCCCACATCTTTGTGTAACTGAGCTCAGTGTGCCTCTCCATGGGTAGGCACTTCTTAAACTGCATTTGATGATGCTGGTACATAATAGCCTAGCCCACCTAGAGAGGTATCTGCCAGACCCTCCTTGAGAGAGGGGAAATTAGAAGATGGATAGTTACCTGGCAACAGGTAACGAGGCGATTTCCTATCAAATTTAAGCCCTATGGATATTAAATTTTCCCAACTTCGCTCAGAAGAAGCCCTAGACTTGGTATTCGATGCCTGATTCTAGTCATCTTGTTCTAGGAGAGTATAACATTAGTGGGGGAGGGGCGATGAAGAGCAGGGAGGCCATGTACATCTTCACTTGTTGCCTCAATGGAAGCAGTTTTCTTCTTTGGGAAGATAATTGGAGCATAACAGAGGGACGCAGATACCGCTAATAGACTTAGTAATTTAGATTTCATAATGTTCAGGAATCCCCTGATATCCAAGTTTAATCTAATTTCTATATTTAGACATAGGATGGAATTCTAAAAGGACTTTCAACCACAGCAGCAAAAATGCCAAAATGCTAAGGATTTCCTGCCTCCCATGCTCAGGGTTCACCTTGTGAACACTTCAGTGATGAGGGTCTAACATCAAATTCTTTACCTATTTGTCACCAGACTCTGCCTCCAGGATCTGCAATGCAACATGTTCCTCTTTCAGAGAGCAAGGTCCTGTCATTGCTTCTACCATCACAGTCTTTCCCATCCACTCCCTTCCACTTTCCCCCTAACCTTTCCTCTCTATCTTTGGGCATCTGACTCAGACCACTGGTCCTCTTCTCTGTAGGGTTGTTTAGGAGAAGGCATACTGAATGTGGAGTCAAAGACTCCAATTCAAGTTTTGGCTCATTTCAAGTCAATTCGCTGAACATTTCCTAACCACCAATCATGGGTAAAGCACCATGGTATATCCAGGGGACACAAAGTCAGAAACAAACCATTCTCTGCCTCCTAAGAACTTATATTCCATCTGCATTCTAGTCCCTATGACTGTTGTAGGGTTGTTTTTTTTAAACAAGGGACCCTAATCTTATCAAACCTCAGTTTGTTTATCTTTACATAGCACCCTTTTCTGGTGTGCTCACCCACTGTGCACAACTTCAGTTGACTCCAGAGAGTGTTCTTGAATCCACAGAGTAAGCTGCCACTTTGGACTTTAGAGCGCACTGTGGAGTTGTACTCCTAAAAATCATACTTCACGAGCCCCCACCAGACTTCTTTAACAGGCAGTCAGTAGACAACAATTAGCTTTTACCAAAGGTATTTACTAAGATATCATGTAAAAGCAGCAACTATAAAACATTACTTCCACAAAATGTGGGGTACATTTCCACAAATATACACTGCATCCACGATGAACAATTGGCACAAATTTATAGAACAATGGAATAAGACAAACATGTAGGAAACATGTGGCCCAGGCTACTCAGTCTTCTGAGTATTATCAGGTCTTAAAGCCTTTTTTCTACTACAGAATATTTGCAGATCTCAACTCCCAATTGCCAGTGCTCTCTCTCTCTTAAATTCATTGCCAGCTCCCTTCTCTGCTACCAGGTCTGGAACCAGGAAGACCTGAATTCAAATCTGGCCTCATACACTAACTGTGTGACCCTGGGCAAGTCACTTAACCTCTGTCTGCCTCAGTTTCCTCAAAAAGCTGCTTCCAGGGTGGAAGCAGCATTCAACCATGCTTGGGGGATCCAACTTGCCAGTAAAAGCAGAGACAGAGAGAATAAGCCCAGAGTATATGCTACACCCAGAACTGAGTTCTCTAAATATGTCCTGACTAGGATAGAGGCCAGTGGGTGGTAAAATGATGACACTTGCTCTATTTGGCCTCAAAGACAGAACTAGGAACTGAGGGTAAGTATTGCAGAGAGGTAGATTTCTGCTTGACAGAAACTGATCAGTCAACAACATTTACTATGCTTACAGGAGGTATTTGATTCCCTCTTCTTAGTGGTTTTCAAGCAGAGCTCAGATGATCTCTTTTCAAAGATAATATTGGAGGGATTTTCCTCCTCATGTATGGGTTAGACTAGATGGATTTAACTACTACCTTTATTCCCTTCCCCTCCTCCACTTTCTGCTTCTTGAAAATCATATCATATCAATATTACATTGCCAAAGGAGAGGGCATGACGATCCCTATGTCTCTACTCAATATCCCTGTGACTCCCAAGACCAAAGCCCCCTTCTCTGGCCACCACTCCCAAATATGGGTTGTTATAGAATGGAAACTCCCTGAAAGCAAAGGCAGTCTTACTTTTGACTGGTGTCCCCAGTGCCTGGCACAGTGTTTGCCTCATGTTTGTTCATGCTTCTCTGGTCCTACATTAGCCACTTCACTGTGTTGTCGTAAAGCTCATTTAGAAGAACGTGCATGAATGTGAGCACTTTGCAATCGTATTTCTCTACTTGGATCCCATCTTCCCCAGAAGAGTGCTCAGCACACAGTAGGGATCTGACCATTGGAACTAGCAAAGGAAGCCAACATGGTGTTTGATGAGTCAGAATATAAGTACCTCAACCAGGGAAGGCAGAAGAAATTCTGTAGGGATTTGCCATAGACAGCCTCATGCCAGGCCACTGGACCACAGAGGGCTGGGGGGCTGAGAAGCCAAGATCAGCAGAAGGCAGAGCTGAAAAGGAATAGCTGGGGTTGCTGCCTCTGTGCAAGACTTTAGGCCTGTGACTTGAAGAAGCCGAGATGCAAACAAAAGGTTCTGCACATGGTAACTGTAGGTCTGTCAATAACAATGGAAATGTTGTTGACCAGCAACACTTTTTTTCAAGAGAGGGGTCCAGATCTGTGCTATCAAGAGTAGAGAGAAGTCGAAGAGTAGAAACTGCCTCTGCTGATAAGATCGGCAATTCTATACCTGAGAGTCAGCCAGGGCACTAGTCTCTAAACAGGTTTGATTATAATGATAGATGATAGGAGAAAGGAGAAGAGGGGAAAAGAGGGGAAGGGAAGGGAAGGGAGGGGAGGGGAGGGCAAAGGAGAGGAGAGGAGGGGAGGGGAGGAGAGAAACAGATAGAGAGGAGAGAAACAGAGAGAGACACACAGAAAGACAGAGGCAGATAAATAAAGTGAGTAGATAGATGATAGAGAGAAAGATAGACAAATGATAAAAAAGATAGAGAGATAGAGATAGAGATGAATCAATAGATGGAGATAGATACATACATAGAGAGAAATGCATGGATAGATACATACATATACAGGCAGACAGACAGATAGATAGATAAAAAGAAAGACACAGAGAGAGAGAGAGGTAGATGGATAGATCTCATTGTGAGAAGGGATTGTTTCATTCTTTGGTAGTTCAAAAATACCAAATCTTTGAGGCAACTAGATGGAATGAATGCCAGACCTGGAGTTGATTCAAGAGTCCAAATTCAGCCTCAGACACTTACTAATGGTATGACCCTAGAAAAATCACTTAACTTCCGTCTGCCTCAGTTTCCTCGATTGTAAAATAAGAATCATAATACCACCTACTTCCTTAGGGTGTTTGTGAGGATCAAATGGGATGATTGTAAAGCACTTAACAAAGTGCCTGGCGCACAGTAGGTGCTATACAAATGTGAGTTACTGTTACTGCTGTTATCGCTAGCACCAAGCACAATGCCTAACACATAGTAATTACTTAACAAATACCTGTTGATTAATTGGTGTGTGTATATTTATTTATTACGTTATAGTTTAAATTATATATATATATGCATACATTAGAGAACACACCAAAAATAAAAAGGATTAAAGATAAACTATTTTTTTCGAAGTGTGAACATTTTTATTTTTTTTCTTTTTAAAATTAGGAACTTAACAAAACTAAAATGAATGCTTAGTTATACACAATGGATCAGAAACGTGAGCGCTATACACGAAACTTCTAATCTCTATTACATACAGTTTGCTTTTCTTTTTAAAAGGGATTCCTCAAATTAATGAGAGCTAACACTTATTAAATATCTTCTATGCGCCAGGCACCAAGATCAGTGTGTTACAAAGATGATCCCATTTGATCCTCATAACAACCCTATGAGGTAGAATGTTATGATTCTCATTTTATAGTTGAGGAAACTGAGGCAGACAAAGGTTAAGTGACTTGTCCAGGGTCACACAGCTAGCAAAGTCTTAGAGACTTGTTCAAGGTCCAAAAGCTTAAAATTGCCCTAAGATTTTTGAGATATGCTGTATAATAAATTCAACAAGCGACCTATAGGGCTGTCCTGCTTGCCTGTTATTCTCTCTGTCCCTTTCTTCTCTTCTACTAAGCCTTATTATTAAGCATACACTAATTAAATAAATTCAACACATTAATTGACTAGAATCATTAAAGTAAACATTAATTATCAAAAATTTTAAAAATATTTTAATAAAACACTTCCATAAAATATAACTATTAACCATTTCTAACTGAGAGCAATGTAACTGAAAGTCTTTCGTTACATTTTAAAATCTTGGCTTAGCCTTTTGTGATACAGGGATGCAAAGGTCTGGTTTGAATCTGTTTATTTTGAAAGTTGGCTTTAATAACTGTCAGAGCTGAAAAAGACCCCTTCACAAAGACACAGAGACCCAAATGGGAAAAGGACATTGTTAGCTGTACTTCCTATATCATGGTAGTCATTTTTCAATCTGATCTACCAATTACTCAGAAGTTTCTGTTGAAAGTCAAGATGGAAATTTCTACCTTCCCTGAACTCACTCAGTTGTTCTTGCAAACTCATTTGAAGGTGCTGCATTTTTACATTTCTAACAAATGAGCTCAAAACCCACACAAAGTCTTTGTTTGAAAGATTTTAAAACAGGTTAAAAATTGTTTTCAGTATTTTAAAGCATGCAGATATGCCCATTCTGTAAGTGACATATCATTTTGGGCAACAAAAGCTTAGTTTTTAAATATCTCTGCTCATCAAGGTGGCTCTATGCCATCATCAGTGACTATCTCAAGGTGCCACATACCCTCAGGGGCTGAATTCTTCTGTAATGATAATGGAAGTAAATCTGTGTTCCAAATAATCTCCTGGATCATTTCTAACTGTTTTTGGCTGATTTCTTGTCAGATCTAATTAGAGCCTCATCATGTGTAATGTGTAATATGGCCCATGAAGGGCTCCTATGAAGAATGCCATTTTCTTGTTTTCCCCGTGAGTTCAAATCATTAGCATTATCTTGAATTGACGGTTTCTTTGCGGGACACTTTGGAAACCAGGGCAGCTAGATGGCATAGTGGATAACACACCAGCTTGAAATCAGGGAGATTTACCTTCCTGAGTTCAAATCTGGCCTCAGACACTTACTGCCTTTATGACCCTGGGCAAGTCACTTCCTCCTGTTTGCCTTAGTTTTGTCATCTGTAAAATGGAGAAGGAAATGGCAAAACACTCCAGTATCTTTGCCAAGAACACGCTAAAATGGGGTCACAAAGAATAGGACATGACTGAAATCACTCAATGAATTGAAAACCACTTGTCTATTTTGTTAGTCTTTTAGCTGAATTAAAACTCGATAATAGGAATGATAGGGTCTTGACCTGGAATTTCCTAGATATAGGAAATCTTTCTTCAAATGAAAATTGGAACCTCCTCTAATTTAATTTATAATCTTAGAGATCTGGTTACCCCGAGCACTGAAAAGTTAACTGTCTTAACCAGAATCACATGACCAATAAGTGTCAGAAGCCCCTCTTGAACCCAGGACTGAACTCTAGTGGCTGTAGGCCTTCAAACCTACAGGATCAAATATAAAATCCTCTTTTTGGCTTTCGGAACCCTTCCTAAGCTAGGCCCTTTCTACTTCTTCAGTCTTCTTACCACATATTCCCTGCCGTGTACTCTGAGATCCGGTGACCCTGGTTCCCTTGCTGTTCCTCACACACAACACTGTATCTCCCAACTCCGGGCATATGCATTGGCTGGTCTCCCATACCCAGAATTTTCCCCCTCCTGGCTTCCATGGCTTTCTCCAAGTCTTAGCTCAAGTTCCCCTCCCCCTTCAAGAAGCCAGTCCCAGTCCTTCATCACAATACTTTCCCTCTGTTGGTTACCTCCAATTTATCCTTTATATCTCTTTATTTGCACATAGATGCTTGCATGTTGGGTCCCTCACTGGACTGTGAGATCCTTGAGAACAGGAGCTATCTTTTACTTTTCTTTGTATCCCTAGTACTCCCGACAGTGCCTCGCACATTTTCTTGTTGTTCAGTAGTTTTTCAATCAGGACCTATTCTTCATGACCCCTTTTGGGGGTTTTCTTGGCAAAGATGCTGGAGTGGTTTGCCATTTCCTTCTCCAGCTCATTTTATAGATGTGGAAACTGAGGCAAACAGGGTTAAGTGACTCGCTCAGAGTCACACAGCTAGTAAGTGTCTGAGACCAGATGTAAACTCATGAACTGACCCAGATTGTTCTATCAAACAACATTTATTAAGCACCTACTATGTGCCAGGCACTATGCTAAGTAATTGGCATACGAAAAGAGGCAAAAGGCTGTCCTTGCCCTCACGAAGTTTACAAAGGTCTTTTTGGAAATAAGGCCATATCTGTATTTGTCATATAACACTGTCTCTTGGAAACTTGATAATATCATCCATAAATGCATTTAAGGAGCTTATATTCTGCTTGGGAGACATGAAATGCCCCCTGATGAGGATAAAACCAAGTAAATCCACACACAAACTACAATAAATCACAACATCTTAAAAGTAAAAAAGTTATAGCATTGCTGTCAACCCCTCCTTGGTGTGGAACCCTCATTCTTCCCTTAGGATAAACCATGGCTCGTACATACCACGAGACCCTACAAACCATGTCAGTAGTGTTACTACATATGCAAAGACAATGTCTTTCTTTCTCTTTTGCGGGAAAATAGATATAAATAGAAGTTGTAATATTTCTCCCCACATCCCAGTGAATTGTCTCACACATACCCCACTTTAAAGACCGCTGGCCTGAGGTATCTGAGAGGCTAAGTGACTCTCCTGTGGTCACATAAACAATAGGTGTCACAGGCCGGGCCTGATCCCAAGTCTTCCTAAATCCAAAGCCAGCCTTCTATCCATTGTACCATGAAAGCCCTAGTAAGCAGGCAGATCAAGAGAGGCTTCTTGAAAGGAGGACGTGTGTCTGAGCTGTGCTTTGAAGGAAAAGAAGGATTCTGAGAAGTGGAGAGTATAACGATGCTTCCAAGAGCCACCATGATTATGATGTTGTTGTTGTGGAGTCATCTTGTTGAGTCTTGTCTGACTCTTTCTGACCCCATTTGGGGTTTTCTTGGCAAAGGTACTGAGTAGTTTGCCATTTCCTTCTCCAGGTCATTTTACAGGTGAGGAAACTGAGGCAAACAGGGTTAAATGACTTGCCCAAGGTCACACAGCTGGTAAGTGTCTGAGGCCAGATTCAAACTCACAAACATGAGTCTTCCTGACTCCAGGCCTGATTCTCTATCTTTTGCACCATCTAGTAACCCCATGATTATTATAGCTTGCATTTATATAGAACTTAAAAATTTGCAAAGCACTTAACAAAGATCATCTCATTTAATACTCACAATATCCCTGGGAGGCATGTGCTATCATTATTCTGAGCCTCAGTGGACCAAGCACCATTTCTGAACTCAGAGGACCTCGGCTTAAATCTCCACCTCTGCTTCGGACTACTTGCATGATCTTGGGCACGTCACAACTTCCCTGGGCCACAGTTTCCTTGTTCTTACATGAGGGGTTTGTACTAGATGGCCTTTGGAGTTTGAGGCTCTGTTCTAGAATCTTGGATCTATGATTCTACATACCTAGGAACAGCTTCCTCCACCATCAAATCAAGAGAAGGATACGGTACTATTTAATTTGAAGGGTTGTTCTAGCAATCAAATCTTAAAATGTTATGAAAATGCCAGTTGCAATTACTAATGCACATTCCCTCTTCATGATTTTCTTTCATCTTCCCAATAACCGTGGCAACCAGGTTTGGACAGTTATTATCATCAAGCAAGCAAGCATTGATTCAGTGCTTCCTACGAGCCAGATACTACACAGGGAACCCGGGAGAAAAAGAAGGTACAAAGTTTTCTGTATTATTCTGTATTTTAAAGCTCCTCATGACCTGTCCACATTCTGCCTTTCTGGTGTGGTTTGGTCTTTACACTTCATTCCCATCCAACCACTCAATGATACAGTTTGTTGTTGTTGCTATTCGGTCATTTCAGTTGTGTCCAACTCGTCATGACCCCATTTGGGGTCTTCTTGGCAAAGATACTGGAGTGGTTTGCCATTTCCTTCTCCAGCTAATTTTAGAGAAACTGAGGCAAGCAGGGTAGAGTGATTTGCCCAGGGTCACACAGCTAGTAAGTGCCTGAGGACAGATTTGATGTTTTATTGGCAGAGACACTGGAGTGGTTTGCCATTTCCATCCATTATTGCCACAGTAATAATGGCTTACTTGCAGTCCCTCAAACACAGACGCTACGTCTCCCATCTCCATGCTTTTGCATTGGCTGTGCCCCCTTTCTGGAATGCTCTGCCCTTCACAGCCACTTAAATTTCCCAGGCTTCATTCAAAATTCAGTTTAAATGCCATCTTCTACAGAAGGTATTTCTTCGTCCTCCCAGTGGCTAATGCCTTCTCCCTTTCAGATTACCTTCCATCTACTGTGAATAAACTTCTATGTGCCTAACCATTTAAATGTGGTCTTCCCTAATAGAACATAGACTCCTTAAAAGCAGGGGCTACTTCTGCCCTTTTTGGTGTCCCCAGAGCTGAACACAGTCCCTGCACGATTATGTTTACTTAATGAATGTGCTTACTCTCTTGCAAAAACGAAGCTGCCTTTGCAACAGCTGCTTCTGATACCTGAGCCTCAAACCCGTCTGTCCTTCAAAAGCTGTGCTTGCCCGTTACATACAGCCTTGTTCCTGTGATGAGGGCAGATTGCCCCAGTAGGGTCCTGACTTGTTTCTCTAACAACTAAAATGGCCCCAGTTCCTTCCACCTGCTTGATGGTCTAGCCATAACAATAATGCTCTCACTGCTAAATGTAGCTCGGTGTTGTACTTAGAAAGGAATTACAGCCCTCCCTACAGAAACCTGTTTGACCATATAACACAATGGCAACCCTAACGTTCTTTCCCAGAAAGATGCACCTTTAATGTAACTAAGATACCAAAGGGCCTCATTGAGTTGAGTACACAAGGCTCCCTTGGACCTCTCAGATGCCTTTTCCTCCTGGCAAGGGCATTGGGCAGCAACCTTGATCTATTTACTGTGAAGGGGATGACTCCATCTCTCTTGCCCACTGCTCTAAGCGGAGGGATTGCTATCTGATCACATCTGTTAGGTTACACACCTCAGCAAGGCTTCCGATGAGGAAAGTCACACTCGTCATCCGTGATACTGAATCAAGCCACTATGGATTGACGGCCGTGCAACTCGATTGCTGATCCACACTGCCCAGTACCAGCGAGTGTCCTCTTCAAAGCCTCTTTGTAACCAAACGCACAAGCTGACGTGCTGTGTGGTTCCCTAGAAAGAACACTGGTCCTTCAATCAAAAGACCAGCTCCAACATTTACTGGCTATGTGACTCTGGGAAAACTACCTCACTTCTCTGAATTACACCTTCATCTGTTAATGGAAAGAATGGCCTTTAAACATCGAAAGGCAGAATGGGAAAATGGATAGAGAGATGGCCCCAGAGTCAGGCAAACTTGGGTTCAAGTCCCACCTGTAACACATCCTGACCGTGTGACTCCAGGCAAGTCACTCAATTTCTGGGTACAATAAACAACTTTCTAAACCAGGAGCTTATTACCTTTTTTGAATCATGGACCCCCTGGTTCATGTCTTCATCGATCTGGTGAAGTCTACAGGCCCCCCTTCTCCAAATAAAGTTTTGTCATTGTTCAGTCATGCCCAACTCTTTGTGACCCCATTTGGGGTTTTCTTGGCAGAGATACTAGAGTGCTTTGCCATTTCCTTCTCCAGCTCATGTGACATATGAGGAAACTGAGGCCAACAGGGTTAAGTGACTTGCCTAAGGTCACACAGCTAGTAAGCGTCTGAGGCCAGATTTTAGTCTTCCTGGTTCTAATCCTAGCATCCTATCCACTGCACTACCTAGCTGCCCCGATAAAGTTTTAAAATGCATAAAATAAAATACTATCATAAAAAAACAATTATATTGAAATACAGTTATCAAAAATATCTTTTTTAAAACACATCCATAGTCCCTACATTAAACACTTCTGCTCTAAGCTATAAACAGCATATTCAGTTTGTTTTTGGTCAGACATTTTTTCAGTCATGTCCAACTCTCCATGACCCCATTTGGGGTTTTCTTGGCAGAGATACTAGAGTGCTTTGCCATTTCCTTCTCCAGCTCATGTGACATATGAGGAAACTGAGGCCAACAGCGTTAATTGACTCACTCTGGGTCACACAGCTAGTAAGTGTCTGAGGCCAGATTCGACCTCAGGAAGATGAGACTTCCTGACTCCAAGCCCTGCACTCTATCCACTGTTCCACCTAGCAGGTACCAAACTCCATTTGTAGAAGGAGCTTCCACATTGGGAGTTCTGAGTGAAACAAAATTACATGTTCTATTTTTAAAAATATATAAATACATTTGCATAAGTAGACAGGGAGTGTGTCACATCATAGAAAGCAGGACATCCCAGAAATAAGGAAGATCTGGATTCAAGTATTCCCTCTAGCCCAAGGAGTCTGAGTTACCCTAGCTAAGTTATTTAATTTCTCATTAACCCCCAGGAACTCACTAAAATGATCCATTACCAATGAGATGCCTACGTACATTGATGGAAATAGTTTTCTTCATGATGCTTTCTTAGGCTGATGCAATAAAAAATCTAAACCACAAAGGGAAAATGATATCCGTGGCCTGCTTCTCAGGGCTGTTATAAGGAAAGCATTTTGACAACCTCAAAGCACCAACAAAACATGAGGTTTCTTAGTTAAGTTTTTCAGCAATGTTTGGTTCCATGAGACTAGCATCATCATAAGACAACAGAACTAGACCCGGAAGGGACCTCAGTGGCTATCCACTCTAACGCGCTCATTTTTTTCAGATGGGGAAACTCAGTCCCAAGGATGTAAACTGACTTGCCCAAGGTCATACAGCTAGAAGGCATCAGAGACAGGTTCTGAATCTAGGCCCAGTGACTGCAGAGCTAGTACCCTGGCCCCTGTACCAATAGCCATTCTCCTAAGCTCCTTGGTGGGATCGCAGCATTACAGCTAGATATCATCTAGTCGAACTTCTCCCATTTTACAGAGACAAAAACTGAGGCTCACAGACCTGTCCAAGGTCACATAATTAATAAGTATCACAGCTGGGTTTTGAACCCAGGTCTTCTTAACTCCAAATCTAACACTCTAGCTAAGCTCTTCAGGATTTACAACAGGCATAGAAAGGTTGGTTAGTTGGTTGGTTGGTTGGTTTTTTTTCACAGAACAGAAAGACTTCCAAAATCATGGCATACTAGAAGAAGCACCTAACGTGAGCATCAGGATCGCTACCTGTATTGGACATTGAGTGAGTCAGTCTCTGGGTCTCAGTTTCCTCATCTGCAAAGTGAAAAGGTTAGACTAGATATTCTGTAAGGTAACTTCCAGCTCTAAATCTAAGATATAACAATAATACCAACATAATAATTTATTTTTTAGGGTTTGTAAAGCACTGTACACATTCTCATTCTGTTTTCACAACAACCCTATGAGATAGGTGTTATTATCTCCACCTTACAGATGAGGAAATGAAGGCACACAGAGGTTTAAGTGATTTGACCAGGATCACACAGCTAGTAAGTATCTGAGGCTGGATTAGAACTCAGATCTTTCTAACTCCAGACCCAGCACTCTGTCCACTGTACCACCTAAATTTTTATGATTCTCTAAGGGCAAGGCAAGGTCCTAACTAGAGTAGGCAAAGCTGAGTTAAGGTTACTAAAATATTTAACATAAGCATCTACTAATGCACATGCCGACATATGCCATTAGCAAAGGGAAATAAAAGTTGATATTCTTGTCTCAGTTGCAAAATTAGCCAATTATGGCTCAGGTCAAGATACTTGGATTTAAGTCCCCAGGC
Source organism: Phalanger gymnotis (assembly GCA_028646595.1). Taxonomy (NCBI): domain Eukaryota; kingdom Metazoa; phylum Chordata; class Mammalia; order Diprotodontia; family Phalangeridae; genus Phalanger; species Phalanger gymnotis. The sequence goes on along the minus strand of CM053622.1, from coordinate 32,748,851 downwards.
TCTACCACTTACAAAGTTCCTGACCTTGTCCTTCCCCCTCCCATCCCACCTCCCTGACATCATCTGTACCTTTTCAAGTAAGAAGGCTGCAGAAACATAGTGGAGAAAGGTGTCCAGAGAGGCAAGAGTGGGAGAATCCAGGAGAGAAATGAAGTAATGAACATGGATGGCCTGGAAGCTTCCTAAAAATGGAGATTCTGGGAGAAAACGAACCAATCGGAAGAAGGGGCTCAGGGACAGGGAAGGAGTCTGCCAGGATGAGAAAGCTGCTAGGATTTGGTGGAGAAGGAAGTTGGGGGAGTTAGGTCCAAAGCCTGGAGAGGAAGGAAGGCTGCCTTGGGACGGAGTTGGTCTAACCTAACCATAGGCCTTCATACAAAAGTGGACGACCTCTTACCATCCATCTAATAGGGGAAAATCTTTATCAGGTATGGGTTAGATGAAATGGCCTTGAAGTTCTGTCATTCTGGGCAAGGTTCTATGCTTAGATGCATAGATATGACAAAAAAATGATGCAGCCCCTTCTCTCATAGGAGTAAACAGTACTTTTACATTAATAGTAAACTATGATTGAGTCTTTACAACAATCACACAAAAAAAAAGTCCCTTAAAATCAGTCAGATCTCCAGATGAATGCCAGACATTGAGATTTGGGAAAGACAATGTTAACCCAGTTGTTTAATGTGTCATACTAAATGATGCAATGGACAGAGTTAGGAAGACCTGAGTTTAACCAGCCTCAGACATTTACTAGCTGTGTAACCCTGTGCAAGTCACTTCACCCTGTTTGCCTCAGTTTCCTCATCTGTAAAATGAGCTGGAGAAGGAAATGTATCTTTGCCATGAAAACCCAAAATGGCGTCACAAAGCATTGGACATGACAGAACAACAATATACAGCTCTAATTTATGAACAAACAGGCTTGATTTGACCAAATTGGTACCTCTCTAAACAAGACTGGCAGAAAATACTTCAATTTATTCAGCAAATGCTTACTAGACACCTATACAGAGCACCGTACTAGGTATTTGGGGTGGGAGAGGCACAAAATTTAGATAGGACATGACCCCTGACCTCATGAAGCCTACAGCCTAAGAAGAAAATAAGACATATAGATACAAATATAGATATATAGATATAGATATGGATATAGATATATAGATAAAGATATAGATGGATATATAGATATAGATATGCATATAGATATAGAGATAGAGATATACACATAGATATAGATATACATATAGATATAGATATGGAGATGATATAGATATATAGATATAGATATAGACAAATATATGTACAGACAGAGAGAGAGAGAGATAAATCTAAATTCAATGTTACATAGGAATTACACTAGATAGATACTAAACAAGTACTTTTTATGATCCAAGAGAAAAGGCTGGCATCACTAGAGGAGGCTGGAGGGTGGGAGAAAGGAAGCATTCAAAAGGAGATGTCATTTCACAGAATCATGCAATCATAGCTGGGCCAGACCATAGAAACTATTTCGTCCAACCCCCTCATTTTATGGAGTAAGAAACATACCCAGAGAGATTAAGAGTTGCTTCCAAGGTAACACAAGTAGTTAGTGGTAGATCTGGAATTCAGACCCAGATCTTCTGTCTCCCCACCCAAGTTTCTTTCCATCATATCACCCTGACTTCTTTGAAGAATGGTAGGGAGTGTTTGGGCAAAGAGAGAAAAGAAAGACATTTCAGGGGTGTGTGCAATATACAAAAACGTATAAATGTATGGGTAATGTATAAAATGTAATGCATTTTTAAAAATCATTCAGGCAAAAAAGTACAGAGTGCATCCAGGGGACCAAGCCCGATCCAGTTTTGCCACTGCAGAGAGCAAGAAAGGGAGAATAATCTATGACTCTGAAGGTAGAGACACCCCAATTTATGGAGGGCTTTGAATTTCAAGGTCCTTCTGAGGCTTTCCAGGCAGAGAAGTGATGTGACTAGAGGCAGGTACAATGACGGCTCTGTCAAATGGGGAAGGATGGCTGGGCGGGAGCCAGAGAGAGCGAAGGTGGGAAGACCTCAGTTCCATGGGAAGTAAACTTTCTCGGGCCTGTCTATCAACATCACAGGGCTCCGAAAAGAAACCTCTAACTCTTCCAATCCTGAGTCATCTGTCGCTTTTCTGAAGAGGAAAAAGAAAACAGTACTAACTGCTGTGCTTCAGATAGGGACCAATGAGCAAGAAAAGAAAAGATCAAAGTCGTTCCCAAGAACATCTAACAGGTGGGCGCCTTCTCTGATGGCTTCTGATGTCAACTCCAAAGAGGTGAGAAAGACAAGCAAAGACAGGCTGATAACGTGTCCTAGCTAAAGGAGGGATGATGGGAGCCTGATAACAGATAGATTCAACTGTACAGAAACTTCAATTCTGTTCTTGTACAGTTCCCAGTTCTCTCTGTAAGCAGAGAGTAGATTACAGAGACAATCCACACTCCTTTGATAAAGGCTTTTAACCAGTGATCCTTTCCCTCTCCATTAGCCCTCCTTACTCAAGGGAAACCTGGAATGACGGCAGCCTGCCTGCTCATCTTCTATTCTCCTGAAGCAGAAAGATGGGATGAATTAGCATTTTATAATAAAAGTGAAAACTTAAAATCTGGCCCCAGATTATTAATTACTTTTCTTCCTGCAGTCTATGATTCAATTCAATTTAACTCAATTAGCATTTGTCAAGTGTTGACCATGTGCCCAGCACTGTGCTGGGCATTGAGAAAGAAACCCTAAATACAATGAGTGGCAAGTTGGGACAGTGGGATAGGCGGTAAAGCAGCTATAGAACCAAGGCTGGAATAAACACTTGATGACAGCGTGAATTTGGACAGGTCACTACATCTCTCTGAGCCTCAGTTTCCTCATCTGTAAAATGAGGTGGGTTGGGCTGCGTGACCTTGAATGTCCCTACCAGCTCTAGGTCTATGATCCTAAGACAGTACCAGCCTCAAGGAGCTCATGATCAACTGGAGGGAAACAGCAAGTACCCAGATAGGTAAACCCAAAGTAAACAAAAAATAGAATCCAAGAAAACTAAGCTAGCTGCTAGTCCCCTATACTTAGCACTCCACCTCTCACCTCCACACCTTTGTACAGCCTGAACCCATGCCTGAAATGCCCTCCCAATTCTCCTCAGTCTCTTAGAATCTCTATCTTCCTACAAGACTCGGCTCAGGTTCTACCTTCTGAGAAGTCTTTTCTGATCCCCATATTAGTTGGTTTCTTCTCCTCCTCCAGCCATTAATGATCACATGTACACTAATCTTGTTACATAATAATAATGGCTAATATTTATAGAGCACCTACTATGTGCCAGGCACTGTGCAAAGTGCTTTACAATTGTCATCTCATTTGATTCTCACAATAATCCCAGGAGTTTACATGCTGTATCCCTCCAATAAAATATAAGCCCTAGAGGGCAGGAATTAATTTTTGTTTCAATTTGTCTTCGTATCCCAAGTCTTACATATAAGTGCTTGTTGTATTATATTGTAATGATAATAGCTAGCAGTCAATCAATAAACATTTATTAAGTACCTAGCATTTGTAGAGCACCTACTATGTGCCAGGCAACATGCTAGGCACTTTATAAACGTCTCATTTAATCCTCATAACAACTCTGAGAGGTAAATGCCATTATTATCCCCATTTTAGAGATAAGTGAACTGAAGCATACAGGTCAAATGACTTACCCAAGGTCTCACAGCTAGGAAGTACCTGAGTCTAGATTTGAACATAGGTCTTTCTGACTCTGTTTCCAGTGCTCTATGCATTGGCCAATAGTTAATCGATAAGCATTTGCTACGTGTCTAGTATGTGCCAGGCACTGGGCTAAGCACTGGGGATACAAAGAAAGGCAAAAGACAGTCCCTCAAGGAGCTTACATTCTAGTGGAGGTGATAACAAGCAAACAGATACATACGAACAAGTTATATGCAAAGATAAATAGGAAATAGTCAACAAGGGAAGGCACTAGAATTAAGGAAATCAGGAAAGGCTTCCTGTAGGATGTGAGATTTTAGCTGGAACTTGAAGGAAGACAGAAGCTGAGAGGCAGAGAATTCCAGGCATGAGGGGACAGCCAGAGCAAATGTTATACATTACTATATTGTGTTATTTAGTCATTTTCAGTTAAGTCTGACTCTTTGTGACCTCATTTGGGGTTTTCTTGGCAGAGATACTGGAGTGGTTTGCCCTTTCCTTCTCTAGCTCATTTTAAGGATGAGGAAACTGAGGCAACAGAGTTAAGTGATTTGCCCAGGGTCACCCAGCTAATAGTGTCTGAGGTCACATTTGAACTCCAGTCTTCTTGACTCTAGGCCCAGCATTCTATCCACTGTGCCATCTAGCTGCCCCTACTGTACTATATATTATATTGTACTCTATCATACATTGTATATTATATACTCTATCATATTATATCTTATTTTATATCATGTTGCACTATTTTACATTGTATCATATTGTACTAGATCTTACCGGACAAGTTATTAGGTCACCCAAAATGTAACTATCTAGCTGAAGACTGGAGTGGAGATATACACAGAAAACATTGTCAGTATTAACGTATTTGTTACTGTTGGTACTTCATTCTTTTGATCTTTTCCTTGAGGCCAGAGTTTGTCTCTTTTAAAATATTTGTATCTCCAATGCTTAGCATAGTGTCTGGCATACAGTAAGCCCTTCATTGGTTTTTTTTTTCCATTCATTCAATGGGCTTCGTATAGAAACAGCCCTGGAACATTTGCTACTATTTTGTTATTCTTCCTTATAATCCATGTTCTAAAAAACATTGCACTGGTGGATAAAATAAGTGGCTTTTGGAGTTGTAAAAGTTATATACAGATGGATAAATAGACAGGCAGACAGACAGACAGACAGACAGACAGACAGACAGACAGACAGATAGATAGATAGATAGATAGACAGAATAGACAGGTGATAGATAGATAGGTAGATACATACATACATATATACATACATAGATACATAGATAGATACATAGATGGATAGGTAGATGCATAGATAGGTAGATGGATGGATGGATAGATACATAGATAGAATAGACAGGTGATACACAGACAGATAGGTAGATAGATAGATAGATAGATAGATAGATAGATAGATAGATAGATAGATAGATGGATGGACGATAGATGGATGGATGGATAGATAGAATAGACAGGTGATAGACAGATAGATAGATAGATAGATAGATAGATAGATAGATAGATAGATAGATAGATGATAGAATAGACAGGTGATAGATAGATAGATAGATAGATAGATAGATAGATAGATAGATAGATAGATAGATAGATGGAGAGATAGATGGATGGATAGATAGATAGATAGATAGATAGATAGATAGATAGATAGATAGATAGATAGATAGAATAGACAGACAGAAATAGAAAGAGATAGATGGTTGGATGGATAGATAGATAGATATAGATAGATGTGTGTATGTATGTGTATATATGTATACATATATATATGTGTGTGTGTTTGTATATATGTATATGTGTACAGATGAATATATAAATATACATACACATATTTACATACATACATACACACATACACATGTACACTAAAAGATATATTAGCTCATCCTCCAGATCAATACCAACATCCTTGATGCAAATCCAAGAGCAGGATGAATAATAAAAACGACCCACATCTTCTCCCATACCGTTGTTATTGTTCAATCATTTGTGTCATACCCAACTCTTCATGACCCCATTTGGGGTTTTCTTAGTGAAGATGCTGGTGTGGTTTGCCATTTCCTTCTCCAGCTCATTTTGCAGATAAGGAAATTAAGGCAAACAAGGCTAAGTGACTTGCCCAAGGTCACACAGCGAGTGTCTGAGGTCATATTTGAACTCAGGTCTTCCTGACTCCAAGGCCAGTGCTTTATCCACTGTGCCACCTAGCAGCCCCACTTTATCCCCTATCCACAATGCAATTGTTTGATCTCCTCAGCTGGTTCTTGAAAGCATTTTTGATTCCATGTAGCCTAGAAATCATGAGTATGTGATATGATTTAAAAATTAATGCTTAATGATTACAGATGTAATGCTTAAGTTTAGTTTGTTGTCATTGTTGCCATTGTTGAATAGCTCTGTGTCATGTCCAGGAGTATGTGGGCAATCTGAGCTAATGTGATAACGATCCAGTCCCATTACGGTTTATTGACTTTTTGAGGTCTATATTTGTAGAGGGTGGATTTGTTATCCGTCAAACCACGAAAAGTCATGGGTTTCAGATGTACAGTTCGAGCCTCCAGGTCACGCCTTCCTTAGAACTCCATAGGTGCTAAATTTTAACAGCCTCAGCCATGTGAGTTGCACCATTTCTACCACTTCCCTGCAAAATCTACATTGATGGGTAATTCCAGGCTCCATAAGGATTGTTGTTGTGGTTGTGAAATCCAGATGTGCCTATTTCATTGGAGTAAGAATCTCCCATCAAGGGAGGGGTGGAGCCAAGATGGTAGCTGGAAAGCAGGGATTAGTGTGAGCTCCCTGCCAAGTCCCTCCAAAAACCTATAAAAAATGGCTCTGAACCAATTCTAGAACTGCAGAACCCACAAAATAACATAGGGAAGCAAGGCTCTAGCCCAGGACAGCCTGGATGGTCTCTGGGTAAGGTCTATCTCACACGGAGCTGGGAGCGGAGGGGAACAGAGCTGAGCGGGGCGGAGCCCAGCATGGGCAGCGTGGACCAACCAGACCGGGAGCTGGGCAGAGCGTGCCCTAGCGCCCTGAATTAGTGAGCTGTGCCAGTTACCAGACTTCTCAACCCACAAACACCAAGAACAACATAGTAGGTTAGTGGGAGAAGCTGCTGGGGACTGGGATAGAGTTTGCGGTTCAGCCACCACCCCAGGGGCAGCAGAGGTGGGGCACCTACAGAACTACAGCTGCAGTTGCTCCTGGCCCTAGGCCCACCTGGTGGGAGGAATTAAGTGGCAGATCAGAGTAGGAGTGAACAGCCTGCTGAAGATCTAAGTCCAGTCAGGGTTGGGGGTTCTTGGGGAAGGAGGAGTGCTGTTGTGGCAGAACTGGCACATCCCCCCTGGCTTGGAACATACAACTCTTTAGTTTATAAGCAGTCATACCCCGCTGAAAAACTCAAGGGTCAAGTGAGTTGGCTGGGAACATGGCCAGGCAGCGAAAACATACCCAGATTCAGTCTCAGACTCTGGAATCCTTCTTTGGTGACAAAGAAGACATACAGCCAGAAGAAGTCAACAAAGTCAAAGAGCCTACAACAAAAGCCTCCAAGAAAAACATGAACTGGTCTCAGGCCATGGAAGAGCTCAAAAAGGATTTGGAAAAGCAAGTG
>CM053622.1:32611094-32740978 GCA_028646595.1 Phalanger gymnotis | reverse complement strand
AGGGAGGGCTGACTGGGGAACAGGATAACCAGAATATATGCCATCTTGGAGTGGGGGGGAGGGTAGAAATAGGGAGAAAATTTGTAATTCAAACTCCTGTGAAAATCAATGCTGAAAACTAAATATATTAAATTAAAAAAAATATCCCACCAAAGAAACTCCCTCTTCCAATGCAATTAAGCACCTGTTCTGCAACTTAGAGGTCTTGGTTTACCACAAGATTTAGGTGACTCATTCAGGGTCCTAAAGAGAGCATAAAGTGTCAAAGGGAGGAATGGAACCCAGATCTTTCAGGCCAAGGCTATCTCTGTTCATTTCCAGAGCAGCTTCATTGACTGGCACCCATGTGCCATCACGAGTAAAGAGTCAATTGGATTAAATCTGAGCCAAACCCACTCTTTGCTACAAAAAGCCCTGGCTGGGTGTGGCTCATTTCCAGTTTGCTCCAGGAAGTGGGCAAAACCAGCTTGCCTCCATGGGCTGATGCAGGGGTAGAGAACCTGTGGCCTTTTAGGTCCTTAAGTGTGGCCTTTTGACTAAATCCAAATTTTATGTGGTCTTCAGGCCAAAGATTCCCCAACCCTGGCTAGTGCCTCCTAGTACATGGGCTGGCCCTAAGTTGGAAGCAGCGTGGGACGGTGGAAAGAGTTTGGAGTTGGAAAGTCTGGGTACAAATCCTATTTATGCCAATGTCTTTGTCATCTTGGGTTAAATCAATTCATCTCTCTAGACTTCAAGTTTTCTTATCTACTGTTATGTAAAATGACAAGGTTGGACCAGTTGGTACATAAGGTCCTTTCCAGGTCTAAAAGCTATAAAAGCTAACCCTTGACCTATGTGGCCTGGGGCAGGTTACTTCCCCCTCTCTGGTTTCATTCCTCCTCCCTGCAACTAGTGACTGGCATATTGTTTGATTGATTGACTGAGCCTCAGTTTCATCATCTGCAAAGTTAGGTTAGACTAGACAGCCTCTGAGGTGCCTTCCAGCTCTATCTCTGTGATTATGCACAGCAGACCAGTCAGCTTGCAGGCCCAAAGTCAATAGGGTCTTAGAGCTGATGAGGTTTATTTATCTTATAGACAATCTCATGCCACCAAACTCATTTTACAGATGAGGAGGCCGAGTCTAGGGAGGCACTAAGTAGTGGCTTAACCCTGGGCAAATGTCTGAGGTTGGATTTGAACCCAGAAGCACCTGAGGTCTATTGGGTGTCAGTTTTCTACCTTGGTGTAGGAAATTGAGACCTCAACCATTTGTCACAATGATGACGAGGAGCGACCACAGTGCACAAGCTCATACCGCCAATGCCAAGTAGGCCCCTTTGTATAGGACCCTTACGAACCCTTTTCCCTCCTGCTGAAGCTTGGAGATGATCTTGCCACATGTCTCACCCAGTGTGCCCTACTGTAGGCTCTTAGGAAGAGACTCTCTGCTTGAATCCTTTCCCTGCCATTGTCTGTGAGCTGGCCTGATACAGCCAGCATAGCCAGCTCCCTCCCAATCCTGGGAGTATCTCTAGCATCCCCCAACTTTATCCTCTTACCCCTTCTCATTACCTCGTTTATCTCTAGTTAAAAACCCATGTTTGTTGTTTTGTCAGTTCACGCCAACAAGCATTTAATAATGTACCAGGCACTGTGCATGGCACTGCTGATGCCAAGACAAAAAAATGAAAATGTCTCTGCCCTCAGAGAGCACACTAGATTTATCTGGAGGGTGGGGTTGAGACAATAACTCATATTCGGATAAGGAAATGCAAAAGAAATACCAAGTCACTTCAGGAGTAGAGGTGATGGGTGTTTGTGCTTGGGCCCCAGCCCTAAGACTATGTTTCTGGAAGCCACCCAGACCTACTGTGAGAAAACCTCTCTCTGTTGTGGGAACATGCAGACCTGACCCTGTAATTCCTCATATAAAAGCTATCAGCGCAGCCAGAGGGTGTGTGCCCAAGGACTATGCTCTGGCAACCCTCTATCTTGTCCCTTCAAGAATGCTATCTCTGTTGACTCCCAGAATTTTCCCATATATTCCAGCAGCCTAGCACCCATCACCTGATAGCATACTTGGCATTCTTTTCAGTGTCCTTTTTCTATATAAGCTTTAGCATCACATCCATAAGTTGCAAGTTCCCTAAGAAACTTTGCTCGCCTCTATTGGCATCCCGATAAACTTTGTCACTTGACTGGAAGACAGTTCAAGTGTGTGAATTCATTCCAGGAGACACCACCCTTTACCCTGACATTTTGGGGGTCCCAGCATCCCTAAACCACCCCTAAACCACAGTCAGAGGCACATTGACAACTAGGGGAATTGGGAAGACCTTTTGTAGTAGGTGGTATAATTGTTATGACCCTGGGCTTGAAGTTAGGAACACCTGAGTTCCAATCCTCCCTCAGGGACTACTAGTTGTATGACCCTAGGCAAGTAAATCATTTAACTATTCACACCTGTTAGGATCTTCTTCAGTAAAATAGAGGGTGGGTAGTCTCAATAGGCAGGACACGGCTAGGTGGCTTGGTAGATAGAGTGCCTGGCCTGGGATCAGGAAGACTCCTCTTCCTGAATTCAGTTTGGCCACAGATACTTACTAGCTGTGTAGCCCTAGGCAAGTCACTTAACCCTGCTTGCCTCAGTTTCCTCATCTGTAAAATGAGCTGGAGAAGGATAGTAAATCACTCCAGTATCTTTGCCAAGAAACTCCAAATGGGGTGACAGTTGTACATGGCTGAAATGACTGAACAGTAGCAGCAGCTCAGTAACTTTCAGTGCAAGGTTTCTTAACCTGGGGTCAGTGGACTCGAGTTGAGGTTTTTGTTTTGATATCTATATTTCAATATATTTGGTTTCTTTTGTAATCTTATGTATTTTCTTTTATGCATTTGAAAACATGATCCTGAGAAGTGGTCCATGAGTATCACACTGGAATGCCCAAGGGGACCAGGACACAGAAAAGGTTAAGAACCCAAGCTCCCAGGTCTTGTCCAGCTCTGTCTGTGATCCCATGATCTATGGCCCTGGAAGCTGAACATCAGCAACTCTAGGGATTCCAAGAGGCAGAAATGAAAGGGGAGCAGCTTCCAAACACAAGGGACAGCCACAGGAGGCAGGAGATAAAATGTCAAGGACAAGGGCCAACAACTCAGCTGGGTTACCAGGAATATAGGCTGACTGAAGAAGAGAAATCAATTATCTACTTGTGAAGGCAGGCTAAAGGCAGGCTGAAGGCAGGCTTTGAGATAGATACCCTATAGCTTTGCACCACTGGCTCATCTAACTCCTTCTTCAACGTCCCTTTTTGTCTCTGCAATCGGCCACATCAAAATATCCCAGGTGGTTGATGGGGGTAAGGGCCAGTCCTGAGGTGGTTGGTGGTATGGGAAAAGGGGAGAAGAGGGCCCTCTGCTGAGCTCTGTGGCCATTCAAAATGCCTTTCACAATGCCAGAGAGTCAAACATTTATCAACAGAGCTTTTCTATCATCAGAAGATGTGCAAAAAAGGATAGGAGACCCAGAACAGGTCTAAGTGTCTGGGGCTCTGGGGAAAAGATAAGGAGCATTAAAAATAGGGAGGCAGCTGAAAGAAACTTCATTGGCAAAACTGGTGGAAACGGGGAGATATTGCAGCCCACTGAATTTGTCACTCCTGATAAAAAATAAAAATAAAAAAAAATGAAAAAACTCCTGTAAAACTGCTGCATTTCAAACAGTTCAAAACAAACTTCCAGGCACATGAAATATAGCCAGCTCCCTTCTCCCAAGATCCAGGCATCCTTTCTGCAGCAGAAACTGGAAAACCAAAATTTATTTTTCTCTTCTACAGTAGAGGGGGAGTCTAGATCTTTATGTGTGGCAGAGTTGGGTCCAAGCCAAGGCATGCCAATGAGTTATTTGGGGCCCTTGCCTTGCCATGCCAACTGGGTAACTGCTTACTTCTGTGGTCCCTTTCCTTCTTTAAAAAAATGAAAAAATATTATCAAAAGAAAAGCTGTTTCTTCTTCTACTTTCTCAATTATCACGCTCCCAGGGCTCACTGAATCCTCAGACTAAAATGGCTTCTGTGGAAAAACCTCTCTCTGTTTTTTATCACCACTGGTATCACTCCTGTAACTTCACATCTTCAAAGGACTGAGCTAATCTCTGCTTCCCCCTTTTCTCTAAGATTGAAAGGACACACTTTCAACAATAAACAAACAATTTTTTCCCTTTTAACCTTTATAAGTATGAGTCTTATTACTGCTAAAGGCAGATAAGAACTGGACTACACTTTGAATGTCCTTTATGCTTCCAACCAATTCAATAAACATCAGGTGCCTGCTGTGTGCCAGGCACTGTGCCAGGGAGGTCAGAGTTGGGGCTTGAACCCACTGTGCTGTGCACTAAGGAAAAAAAAAACAAATTCCTGCCCACAAGAAACTGACATCCTGCCAGGGTGGAAAGGCTATGTGTACAAATAATTATCCAAAAATAAGTAAATAAGTGAAATAGCAGCCAACTGTAGATTAGAATAAGAGGTACAAAGTACTAGGTAGTGATGGTATCACTTTGGTTCCTTGCTCTGGTCAGAATATATCTGAGATATTATGAGGGTAATAGTAACAATTTTATTGCTGTTCAATCATTTTAGTCATATTTGACTCTTCATGACCCCATTTGGAGTTTTCTTGGCAAAGACATTGGAGTGGTTTGCAAACTTCCTTCTCCAGTTCATTTTACAGATGAAGAAACTGAGGAAAACAGGACTAAGTGATTTGCCCAGGGTCACTCAACTAGTAAGTGTCTGAGGCTGGTCTTCCTGACTCCAAGCCCCTGGCAGTCCAACCACTTCGCCACCTAGTTACCTGGTAATAAAAATATCTAGCATTTATTCAATGTTTTAAGGTTTGCAAAGTACTTTGAAAATATACACAACAAAATACTCACAACAATCCTGCATGGTAACTGGTGCTACTATTATCCCCCAAGGGAGGGAAGGCAGCATCAGATGCAAAGTGACTTGTGCACAGTGTCACACAGATGGTAAATAAATTTGTTGCGGGCCCCAAAACTGCCAGTTGTCAATGTGGAGAGTACCACATTTTAGGAAGGGTGGTTGGCTACTATCATCTCATTGGCTTCCCTCCACTAACAATGGAGATTAGGACATAAGTTTAAAAACCCCTTAAGGAGGAAAACTCAAAGATATTGAGATAAGTTAATCATTAACATGTGGCCACAACATTATAGAAAATAGTAATAATACACATTCTAAATCTCCTGAGGAAATTCACTAGTGATCTTCTGGGTATATGGGCTGAGATGGAAAGAGAAAGAAAGAATACACCAGTGGGGGTTCTTTGCCCAAGTTGAAGTGTCCAGGGAGATGATGAGGTTGTTTGTGGATGGATGATTTGGAGCTCCAAATTGGCCGACCAGCCAACAGGGCTTCTTAAGGCAGCAATCATAATCATACTTCTGTGTTCCATACCCCTTCTTCTCACCCAACTTCAAGTTCAGTCTAAGAGGCATGCAGATCAAAATGTTGCATCATACCTGTCCTTTAGCATGAGACCAGAGTACATGTATCCCTCCCAATGGAGCCAAATTGGCACACACGCTTCCATGGAAAAAGCTCCAATCCTAGCCTCCAATAAAACAGGATCAGAGATTTAGGGTTGGAATGGACTATCAGGGATATGTAGTCTAACCACCTCATTTCCTAAAAGAAGAAACTGAGGATCCCAGGGTTTAGTGAATTGCCTAAAATTATAAAGTTAGTGAAAGAGGTGGATTTGAACCCAGATGGCAAAGTGGATAGAGTGCCGGCCATGGAGTCCAGAAGACTCAATTTCATGAGTTCAAATCCAGCCTCAGACATTTTCTAGCTGTGTGACCCTGGGCAAGTCACTTAACCCTGTTTATCTCAGTTTCCTCTTCTGTAAACTGAGCTAGAGAAGGAAATGGCAAAGCACTTCAGTGTCTTTGCCAAGAAAACCCCAAATGGGGTCATGGAGAGTTGGACATGACTGAAAAGAACTAAACAACATCTGACTCCAAATGCAGTGATCCATCCACTTTACCAAGCTGCCTCCCCCACCCTCTACTTTCAAGTCTTATACTCCCACTCAATGAGTTTTTCTAGGGAAAATCTAAGTCTTAGTACCAAACACAATGACAGAATCTCAGTTAAAAAGGGGTCTCAGAAGCCATTTAGTCTAAACTAGGGACAGGGACCCTGAGGCCTCAAGGCCATATGCTGCCCTCTAGGTCCTCAAGTGCATCCCTTACATGGTCATCCAACCTTTTCTAGAATCATCTCAATACAGGGAAGCCCACGGCTCATTTCACTTTGGGGTAAGTCTCACAGGCAGAAAAGCTTTTTCCCCATTCTATTAAGACCAGATTCACCTCTTTGCAAATTATGGATACAGAAAATCTCAGGTCCTTTCTAGCTCTGATTTTCCATATTCATGATTTATAATTCAACCCAACACAGGACTCCCCAGAGGCCAACCAACCTTTCTATGAACTAGTAAACACTCTGAGCACCAGGAAAGAGAAATCCAAACAGATTTTCCTCTCTGAGCTGCTCTTTTCTTCTGAACATAACACTATTCAACTCTGTACCAGGCGGTTATATCCGGTTACAAGCATAGGACCATTATCTAATATTGTCATCATTTCTTTCCCTTCATTTCCATCTGTGAGGAAAATGGTACAGGTTATTCTATCAGATGGTGTTTTAAACGAGCTCTGATATACATATAAAATGCAAACTGACAACAATGATTACAGAGGGGACCTCAGGAGGAAATTGGGAGGTTGTTTCTTCCAAGGCCCTGAAGATGCCTGGAAGGAATGAGACAGAAAAGTCAATGTCCATACGTGTTCACTGAGGCCAAATGGCTTCAAAGCTTCTCAATCTGCCTACAGAAACTCACAATTTAGGAAGTTCCCAGTCACTATGAAATTGCCAAGAAATTCAAGGCATTGCAATTCAATTCAAAAAGCACTTTTTAAGTACCTACTGTGCACTAGTCACCCTGCTAGCTACTGGAATACAACTCCAAAACAAAATATACCCTGCTCTCAAGGAACTCATATTCTACTGGGAACCCAAAACTTTCTCTTCCTTAAGGATGTTTTCTAAAATGTCACTTCCAATTTCCACAGAGTGGCCTTGAACATTAGAAATTATACTGACTTGTGCTACTAATCCAATCTGTGCTTTCATCGGGGTAGAGGCCTTCCAGTGTGGAAACAGCCCCCACCAATGAAGATCAGCAACTCACCTGTGACTTAGACTAGAAGAGAGTCATTAGAGGCACAGAATAGTTAAATGACTTACCCATGGCCATACGGCCAGAAAGCGTCAAAGGTAACATGATTTATTTACGATCACAAAGCTAGTAAGTGTTAGAGGAAGGATTTGAACCCGGAACTTTCCTGACTGAAAGTCTGGAACACTTTCTGCTACATCACATGGACTTTCTCATTCTTATTACCTACTTCTAAAACTTATTACCCACTTTCTCATACTTATTACCTACTATTATACTAGAACACAAGGTTAATGGAGATCATTGACTCATTCATTTAGATTATATCTTGGCAAAATTCCTTCAGTAACCTGTTCTCTTATAGCAAACAGATGAGAAGAATTTCTAATTAGAATATAGCTATAAGATGTTTGCATGTAAATATATACTTTCGAAGTAGCTGAAGACACTGAAAGATTTATTCTCATATGTTTTAAACATTCCTCTGCAATCCTGTTCAGATGAATTTGAGCTCTCTATTAAAAAAAAGATTTGCTAAGCAAAGATAATATTTCAGTCTAGGTCTGTCTGAGTTGTCAGAAAGCCTGAATCCACAGAATCTGAATTCATAGATTGTTTCTATATTTAAAAAGAATGAAATGGAAAAACCTATTAAGTGATGTATCCAACATCACAGAGCAACTTCAGTGATGATAGCAGAAATTCAATTCAACAAATATATTAAGTACCTATGCTGTGCAGAACCTTATGTTAGGTTTTAGAGCAGGGAGCAGGGGGGATTTAAAGTTTAGATAATACATGGTCACTGTTCTCATTAAACTTGGATATGGGGATATGACACATTCAATTCCATTTGATTTGATAAACATCTATGAAGCACCTACTATGTGCCAGGCACCATGCTAAGTGCCAGGGGTACAAATTTAAAAACAGCCACTGACTTCAAGGAGTTCACAATCTAATGGAGAAAAACACCACAGAAAAGGAAGCTGAAAGGTGGGGATGGGATGTGGGGAAGAGAACCAGTGGGTTGCTCTGGACTACCTTATTCTGTGGAGTTGAAACCAAGCAGAACTGCAGGTGTTAAGTAGAGATACCTGGAAGTCTAATTTCTGTGCTCTATAGAGGACAGCTTTGGAGGAGTTTAGTATGCCATCCTCTGACCCTCCAATCAAAGAAGAAAAGAGACTGATGGAGGAAGGAAAGTGTTGAGTATCCAAAGCTTGAGTTGTTGTTCAGTCCTTTTTCAGTCACGTCTGAATTTCCATGACCCTAATTGGGGTTTTCTTGGCAAAGATAGTGGAGTGGTTTGCCATTTCCTTCTCCACCTCATTTTACAGATGAGGAAACTGAGGCAACAGGTTTAAGTGACTTGCCTAGGATCACACAGTTAGTAAGGGTCTGAGTCTGGATTTGAACTCATGAAGATTAGTCTTCCAGACTTCAGGATCAGCACTCTATCCATTGTGCTACCTAGCTGCCCCTTAGAGATTAAAAAATGATGAGCTTATCATAAGAAATCATCCTGTCACAAAGACTCCAATAAATGCATATGTCTCTAGAGTCAGAAGACCTGAGTTAAAAGCCCATCTATTCTTAGGTATGACTTAAGATAAGACTCTCAGCTTCATTTTCTATAAATGAATGGATCGTACTAGATGGCCTCTGGAGGCTTTTTCAACTCCAAATCTATAATTCTATGATCCTATCTTATGTGACCGGAGACAAGTCCCTTAACTCCCCTAGGCCTCCATGTCTCCATCTGTAAAATGGAGGTTGTACTAAATGGCTCTAAGATCCCTCCCAACTCTAACACAGTCATATCGTGATCCCATCTTGTGAGACCATGGACAAATCCCTTAGTAACCTTGAGCCTCAGTTTCCTCATCTACAAAATGGGGCAGGGGGTGGACTACATGACCTTTGAGGTCCCATTCCAGCCATAGAAGTAGAATCCTAAAATCTCCTCGTTGGAAGTTCCCCATGAGGGGTTCCCTCTTGAGTTGTCTCAACATCACAAGAATAAGAATGGATCAGAAGAGCTTTCCTTCACTGCCATCTCATCACTAACCCATCTTCTTTTTCATTCCTACGTCTCTTAAATGTAAGACTCTCTCCCTTACTTCTCTTCCCCTCTGTTATCCTTTATCCCTAAGCTAGGAAGCACAGAACTGACAGCCAGAATGGCAAGTCTCAAAATCAACATTAAAAATAATAAATTTCCAGCGTATCAGAAATGGGCCAAAGATAAAGCAAGTTCAATCTGGGCAAGGTGGAAGGAGGAGGTCGGCTAATGACGGTGGTAACTGGCATTTCCGTAGCACTTTAAACTATGTGAAGCACTTGACATACATGACCTCATCTGACCCTCACAACAACCCTTGAGGTAGGTACTACAGGTATTATTATGCCCATCTTACATATGAAGAAACTGAGGACCAAAAGAAACTAAGATGACTTCCTGAGGATCACAGTGTTAGTGAGTGACAGAGGCAATATTTGAACCCATCTCTTTTAAACTGCAAGGCCCTCGATGTAAACACTTCTTAATGCTCTGCCTGCCCCCCGCCCCCCACCCCCACCCTGTCCACCTGCTCTAATTCCTTCATCATGGCATCTTCTCGAGTCTCTAGGTCCTTTGGGGGAAGAAAACAGAAGCAAATTCAAGTGTGGCAGAAAGACACTAAGGTTTCGCAGGAGTGATGTATCACAAGGATACGCAAAAGACATTTCTGATATTACTTGATGGATATTTTTTGCCTTCTCTTCCTTCATTGTGGTAAGAGAAGGAGCAAAATTCTCTTTGTTAAAAAAATAGAAAGAGGAGGCAGACAGCCCACATAAACACACACACACACACACACACACACACACACACACACACACACACACACACACACACACACACTGCTCTGTCTAGAAGAAATATGTAATTCCCACAGGGCTCCCTGAGATCAGAAGATGAAGCCCCACATTTTTTCCCTCTGAGTATATGTCAATAAGCCCATTGACTCAGCCCAAGTCAAAACCACTGAGACAAAGAGAGAAAAAGAAGCCCTAATGAGTATTAGTCTCCATTAATAAAAGAGATTAACCTTAAAAATACTTGACAGCTGTTTCGACATATTGTTTATCTCTGCAATAATCAACAGTATGTCAAAACAGCTGTCAAAGACTCTCTGTCTTCCATACTCATGTTTACCTGTATGGCTAATGACATAGGATTTATTATTTAGGAATATCCTGGAGGCTACAAACAAAAGTGAAAGTGGATGAGGAAGAGAAATAATCAGAATAAGCCATTCAAGTTTATTTGCTAATGTGGGTCAGGATTGGGGAGTAACAATTGTCCTTTCCATTAGAAACACATGGAATGACAAAGGGCACTGTCTTTCATGAGGTAGGGGGAAGGAAGAGCAGCTGATGTGGGCTAAAGTAAATAAGAGGAAAATTTATGGGAATAAATGTAAAGTGTTGCTTTGAGGTTCAAAAAATCAATTTTAATACAAATCGATGTTATAATTGCACTGCATTCTACCCGAATGAGATCACATCTAAGGTACTGAGTGTTCAATTCTGGGTAACATAGTGCACAGGGTGCTGGACTTGGAATCAGGAAGACTCGTCTTCATGAATTCAAATCCAGCCTCATTTACTACCTGTGTGACCCTGGGCAAGTCATTTAACCCTGTATGCCTCAATTTCCTCATCTATGAAATGAGCTAGAGAAGGAAATGGCAAACCACTCCAGTATCTTTGTCAAGAAAACTCCAAATGGGGTGATGGAAAGTTAGACACAACTGAACAAAAACAACATATACCAGGCACTGTGCTAAGTGCTGGGGATGCAAATAAAAGCAAGAAAGATAGTCCCCGCCTTCAAGGAGCTTACATTCTAATGAAGAAAAATGATGACACACAAAAGGGAGCTGAAAAGGGGGAGGGGATATGAAGGTACCCTCCTCAGGGTCACAATTTGAAGGCCAGAAAGTCAGGAACAGGGCTGGGAGGAGAATGAAGACAGGCTTCACAAAATATAAGATAAAGGAAGAACTCACCAAAGGGAGAAAATGGAGCAGGCCTTGTGGAGGAATATTCCATGTTAAGCAGATCATGGGATGGTGGGATAGTCTAGAACGAAGAGGCTTCAGACTCTGAGGGACTAGATTTGGAGTCTTAGGACCTAGAGTCTGATCCCAGCTCTGTCATTTGCTACCTTTGTGCACTTGGACAAGTCAGATCTCTTCACTGAGACTCAATTATGCCGTCAATAAAATGGAGGTGGAGGTGGACTACCTGCCCTCTCATTCCCCTTCCCTAAGATTGTAACTAACATCCTTAATGGATAAGAGAAAGGACAGTGAACAAAACACATGCCTGGTGAAGCCAGAAATCATTTCTGATATCCTGGAGCTATGGTGATTTCACTACCATCTGTGAGGTCTTTACACTTCAGAAAAACTTCAATTAAAAGTTAAAAATAAATGCTCCAAATCTCTTGTTTTCTCCTAGGACCGCCGTCCACATTAGTCCAAGTGCTGTCACATTCCACATGCCTATCTTCTCCATTTGGTGAAAAATTAAGTAGTTGAGCTTCGTGTTTACCCAGCACTCTGTACAACTCCCGAAGAGAAATCCAATAGAATTTCCCTGGGGTATCTGCCAACCGATTGACTTACACATGTTACTGTTGGGTCGTGCCACTCCCTAACCAATGTGTGCAATGCTGTGCCAGTCTCAGGTCGGGATGATGGAAATTGATTATGGATGTCTAAAAACATTAGATGCTTCTAAAACATACTAAAGCATAATCATATATTTTAAGTGTATTATACATTTATTTACATTAAAATATAATCATACATTTAAAATATATATCATACTTTTGGTTATTTTCCTACCATGATAAGACCCTAAATTTCTAAGGTGAGGAAGAACATACTCTGTGCCATAATTTGGGCGGGACAGTGGGGGGGGGGGAAGTTGGGGATTTTGTACTTCTAAAAAGGTCCTGGAATAAATCACACTTTAGTTAATAAAGTATGTGGTGCAGGGGAAAGGGTACTGGCCCGGGAATTGGATGACCTGGGTTCAAGACCCAGCTCTGATACATACTTGCTGTGCGCTCTGGGGTAAGTCACTGCAACACTCTGGGTCTCAGTTCTCTTTCTTTAATAGGAGACAGTTGAACTAAATCATCTCTGAAGATCTTTCCACCTCCCATAGCCTGTATTTCTGGGCAGCCCCTATTCAGGGCACAATGTTGACCCATGACCTCCCCTAAAATCTGACCTAGAAAGACCTAGAAATACCCAGTTCCTTTTATGATGAAACTGAAGTACCACCCGGAAGGCATGAATTCACAGGTGAAGGAAATCATAAAATTGCAAAATCTCTAGGGCAGGGAGGAAATTCAGAGGTCATCTAGTCTAATCTGAATAATAATCTCCATTTTAACACACCCAACAAGTGGTCATCCAGCCTTTTCTTGAAGACCTTATGTGAGGGAGGAAGCTACGTCCTCCTATGGTAAAGTATTCCACTTGGGAATCTCTTTAATTATAAGGAAGATTTTCCCCCCTTACATTCACCCTAACTTTAACTCTTGTCAACTTCCACCCATTATTTCTAGTTCTGTCTTCTAGCGCCAAGGAGAACAGCTGTAATCTTTTTTAGATATGACTACCTTTCGAATACTAGAGGCCAGCTCCCACCCCTAAATCTTCCCTTCTGAAATTTAAACATCCCCAGCTCCTTTAACAGATCTTCTTATAGAATGACCTTGAGGCAGTTCAAGTTGCCCTCTTCTGGACCCTCCAGCTCATCAATATTCCTCCTCAAATGTAGCACCCAGGACTGATTACAGTAGCACATTATAGTCTGACCTGCTCCTAAGACATTTACTCTCCCTTCCTTAGTCTTGAACACTGTATCTCTTAATGAAACCTAAGAATGCATTTGTTTTGAGCAGCTACAGAATGGTAGATTTATTAAGCTTTGCAATCCACTAAAAATTCCCAGATTCTTTTTGCTCCATTACCTAATTCTTTCTCCCTCGTATTCTCCTTATGAGGTTGATTTTTTTTTTGAAGCTATATGTAACACATTTGTGTTGAATAAATTTCATTTCATTTGAGTCAGCCCAGTGTTCTAGGCTGCCAGACTTTTTTTGGATTTGGGGTTTTTGAAATGTGAAAACCACTAGGAGTGATTTACTCTCCCAGATTCATCTTTGTTCACCAATAGCTCCATATTGGGGCTTTCCCAACCCCTCCACATAATGATCGCTATTTTGTCTCACGACGGTCTTAGAGACCTAGTTTAAAAGACTTAATCTAACACTGAGACACGATAAAAAATTGTGTATTAAAAAGGGAAAAAATTAGTCAATATACAACTTGACCAAATATCTGGATGCTTAAAGTAGTAGAAATGGATTATTTTTTTTTCCTTTTTCTCGACATGGTTGTTTCTAGGCAGAGAGGATGTGAAGTTCATCGGTAGCCTAGAACTCAATAAATCTCTAAGGTTTTCTCCATGGATTCAAATCTCAACCTACAAGTGGAACCATTTCCTCTTTCATCTCCACACTATCTATGTCTATTCCTTTAAGGAGCACATGAATATGCCCACCTGAAAATTCTCTCTCTCTTCTGGCCTTGAGATCATAACTCTCATCTTGTATTTGGCTCCTCACTGTTGATGCATACACACACAAGAAGGAAGGAAACAAGGGTTTATTAAGTGCCTAACAATGGGCCACATTCTCAAGGTCTCTCTGAAAAACATTGGAATATGACATGGGAGACACTGGCAAAGGACTACCTAGCACGATGTGCCCGCATCAAAGAAGGTGCTGTGCTCTATGAGCAATGGCTCAAAAAATAAATGAGATGCACAAATTTGGAGCGATCTTCCCTCCAAATGTTCATGTGGACTATGTGTGCGTGACCTGTGGTAGAGCTTTCCAAGCTTGTATTGGCCTGATCAGCCATGGTCGGACACGCTCTACCTTGACTCCAAAATGGTGATGTCATTTTGGTCCTCTTCAAGAGTGAAAGACAACAACCAACCAACCAATAATGTGCCAAGGACTGTGCTGAATACTTTACAAATATGATTTTACTTGATCCTTACAATCACCTGGGAGGTAGTTGCTATTAACTCTACTTTACAGTTGAGGAAACTGAGGCAGACAAATCCCAACTTACCCAAAATCACCCAGTGTCTAAGGTCACGTTTGAACTCACATCTTCCTGATTCTAGGTCCAGCACTCTTATCTACTGAGCCACCTGGATACTCTAAGTAAGAGAAATGTAAATTGGGATAAATCCCTCCAACCCAGAGCTTCTTGACCAGGGTCCCTTCGATTTACTTTTTAATATTTTGATAACTTTATTCCAGTATAATTGGGTTCTTTTATCATGCTATGTATTTTATTTAATACATTTAAAAATACGATTCTGAGGAGTCCAAAGGCATCACCAGACTGGCTATGGGCTCCAGGACACAAAAAAGGGTAAGAACCTCTAGTCAGGGAGCAAATTAAATTATATGAAAGTCGTTAGGAGGAAGAAAATAAGATATAAGCGAAGGACCATTCTATTATGAGAATTCACATAAAGAATTAGAGTCATATGTGAGTTAAGTCACATCTGGCTTCCTGACACAACATTGGTGTAGTCATTTAGAGAGATAGTCTCCCTTCAATGCCCATGGATAATTTCCTTTAACGTAAAATTAGAGTTGCAACTGTCTTTCCTGCATCACAATAGGGAACTACAGGCACTCCAAGCAGAGGTTACTTAATGGGATTTTGAGAAGACACAGGCCAGCAGTCCCTCCCTGTAAATCTCCCCTAAATGCAGCCGGGTTTCACTGTTTGCAGAGCTGTAAAACTACAGCAACATCGGTGTTATTATTAATCAAAGCAACAAGAAAGGAATCCAGCTTATTGGCTGAGACTGGGAAGATTGTGGGGGAGCATGTTAATTTTCTTAAGCTACTTATTAAGATTAGAAGATTATGTATTAAGTCAACTAGACCACTACTATGTGCCAGGCACTGTGCTAAACAAAACGAAACAAAAAAGCCAGTCCCTGCCCACAAAAAGCTTACAATCTAAAAGGGGAGACAACATGCAAACAACTATATAAGAACAAGCTATATACAGAATAATCTGTCAATAAATATATGTTAAGCACCTACTCTTGCAGTTAGCTGGTTGGTGCAGTGGATAGAGCCCCAGGCCAAGAATCAGGAAGATTTGAGTTCAAATCCAGCCTCAGATACTTCCTATCTATGTGACCGTGGGTAAATCACTTGACCTCTGTTTGCTTCAGTATCCTCAACTGTAAAATGGGGACAATAATAGCATCTACCTCCTAGGGTTGTTGTGAGGATCAAATGAAATAATATTTGAAAAGCATTTAGCATAGTACCTGGCACATAGTCAGTACTATATAAATTAGCTGTATGTGCCAAGCAAGATACTAAATGCTGGAGATGGAAAGAAAAGCAAGAGACAGTCCCTGCCTTCAAGGAGCCCGCAATCTAACAAGAGAGACAATATGCAAACAACTATGTTAAAAATAAGATATATACAGAATAACCAGTCACTGAACATTTGTGCCAGGCACTGTGCTGGGGATACAAAGAAAGGCAAGAGACAGTCCCTGCCCTCAAGGATCTGACAGTCTAATAGGAGAGATAACATGCAAACAACTATGTTTAAAATAAGATATAGGGGCAGAGCCAAGATGGAAGCTGGAAAGCAGAGATTGGCCTAAAGCTCTCACCCAGAACCCTCCAAACACCTATAAAAATGGCTCTGAACAAATTCTAGAACTGCAGAACCCATAAAATAGCAGAGGGAAACAGGGCTCCAGCCCAGGACAGCTGGGATGGTTGCTGAGTAAAGTCTATTGCACAGAGCTGGGAGTGGAGGGGAACAGAGCCCAGACTGGGCTGCAACCGGACCAACCAGACTGGGAGCTGGGTGGAACATGACCTAGCACCCTCAATCAGTGTGCTGTGGCAGTTACCAGACTTCTCAACCCACAAACACCAAACACAACAGAGAAGGTTAAGGGGAAAAAACTGCGAGGACAGAGTGAAAGGAGTTCACAGTCCAGCCAACACCCTGCGGGCAGCAGCGGTGGTGAAGCTACAGAACTACAGCTGCAGTTGCTTCTGGCCCCAGGCCCACCTGGTGGGAGGAATTAAGTGGCAGATCCCAGCAGAAGTGCAGAGCCTGCTCAGATCTGAGTCCAGTCCAGGTTGGAGGTTCTTGGGGAAGGAGGAGTGCTGGTGTGGCAGAGCTTGCTGTGTAGAAAAAGCTCTGAAAACAACAGTGCAGCCCCTCAAGCTTGGGATAAAGTACTCTATGCTCTACAAGCAGTCATACCCCAATGAAAAACTCAAGGGTCAAGTAGTCGGCTGGGAACATGGCCAGGCAGCAAAAATGGACTCAGATTCAGACTCAGACTTTGGAATCTTTCTTTGGTGACAAGAAGACCAAAACGTACAGCCAGAAGAAGTCAACAAAGTCAAAAAGCCTACATTAAAAGCCTCCAAGAAAAACAGGAACTGGTCTCAGGTCATGAAAGAGCTCAAGAAGGATTTGGAAAAGCAAGTTAGAGAAGTAGAGGAAAAATTGGGAAGTGAAATGAGAGTGATGTAGGAAAACCATGAAAAACAAGTGAATAACTTGCTAAAGGAGACTAAAAAAATACTGAAGAAAATAACACCTTAAAAAATAGACTAGCTCAAATGGCAAAAGAGCTCCAAAAAGCCAATGAGGAGAACAATGCCTTGAAAGGCAGAATTAGCCAAATAGAAAAGGAGGTCCAAAAGACCAATAAAGAAAATACTACCTTAAAAATTAGATTGGAGCAAGTAGAAGCTAGTGACTTTATGAGAAATCAAGATACTATAAAACAGAACCAAAGGAATGAAAAAATGGAAGACAGTGTCAAATATCTCATTGCAAAAACCACTGACCTGAAAAATAGATCCAGGAGAGATAATTTAAAAATTACTGGACTACCTGAAAGCCATGATCAAAAAAGCCTAGAAATCATCTTTCAAGAAATTATCAAGGAGAGCTTCCCTGATATTCTAGAGCCAGAGGGTAAAATAGAAATTGAAAGAATCCACCGATTGCCTCCTGAAAAAGATCCCAAAAAGAAAACTCCTAGGAACATTGTTGCCAAATTCTAGAGCTCCCAGATCAAGGAGAAAATACTGAAAGCAGCCAGAAAGACACAATTTGAGTATTGTTGGAACACAATCAGTATAACACAAGATCTAGCAGCTTCTACATTAAGGGATCGAAGGGCTTGGATTATGATATTCTGGAGGTCAATGGAGCTAGGATTAAACTAAGATATATACAGAATAACTAAACATTTATTAAACGCCTACCATGTGCCAGGCATTGTGCTGGGGATACAAAGAAAAGCAAAAGACAGTCCCTGCCCTCAGGGAACTCACAGTTTAATGAGTGAGACAACATGTAAACAATATGTGCAAACAAGCTATCTATTGGAAAAATAGGAAATCATCAACAGAGGGAAGGCACTGGGATCATAGAAGATCAAGAAAGGCTTCCTGTAGAAGGGGGAACTTTGGCTGAGACTTGAAGAGGTGGAGAGTAGGAGGGAGAGCATTCCAAACATGGGGGACAGCCAGGAGGAAAAGGCATGGAACTGAGACATGGAGCATCTTGCTCAAAGAATAGCCAGGAGGCCAGTGCCACTGAATCACTGAATGCATGGAGGACAGTAAGGTGTAAGAAGACTGGAAATATAGGAAGTGCGAAAGCCAGAGGAATTTATATCTGGTCCTACAGATTATGGGGAATCACTGGAATTGATTGAATCAGGGGAGGGGGAGGGAGTCATATGGTCAGACTTGCATTTTAGGAAGCCCGATTTGACAGACAGCTGAGTGGAAGCTGGATTGGAGCGAGGCAAGACTTGAGGCAGAGACCAAAGAGCAAGCTATCACAACGGTTGTTTGTGTTTGTCCCTCATTCTCACAGAGAATCATGGCATCAGGGAAATGATGATGTGACTTGCAGTTGACTTTGATTTGAGTGAGGGAGGGCCATGCAAGGTCACCAGCCTCACTTACTCCTCCAGAGACATCTGGGTCCAGTGGCCTGACATTCACCAGGATGAATAGAGGTGGCCCAGGATCCATCGCAATGGTAATAGTAGGGAAAGGTATTAGAGTCAGGAAGGTTTGGGTTCTTAGGAAGGATTTGAACCCCATCTTCCTGACTCCAAGACCAGCAGTTCTATTCATGTTATCATGAGAAGAACCAAAGCCAGAGAAATTGGATACTGTGCATTAGGTCACACAGGTGGGATTTGAACCCAGTCTCTGAATGGAACTCTGCTTCTCCCACTATCCCACATTCCCTTAGACCCATTATATTCATTTCACTCCTAGTGAAGTATATTGTGCAAGTATTGTTACCTGCATTTGACTTGGGGTCAAACTGAGGATTAGAGAAATGAAAACATTTGCCGCTAAGTTACTGAGCTAATCAATGTCACAGGAACTGGAACCCAGGAATTTTGATATGAAATCCAATGTTCTTTCCACTATTCAGCTATGGCATTAGGAGGGAAAGGAAAAGTGAAGGTTATGCCTTTTAAAATGAATTGCAATGAATGTAATGCGATTGGAAAAGTGAGGCAGCTTGGTGTAGTGCTTAGAGAGCCAGCCTCTAAGCCAGGAAGACCTGGTTTCAAATCTTGCCTTTGACACATGTTGACTATGTTACCCTGGGCAAGTCACTCACTGCCTCAGGCAACGCTAATACTATAAATTGCAGAAGAGGTACCAACCTGTATTAGTAGAGGGAGTTTCTTCATGTGGAAGTGCCCTCTACAAAGGAAATCCCAGGTTAAGCCCCTATTCCTCTAGAAGTCAGACTGGCTTCACGTGACCTTGAATCAATAACATAGGATTGTAATCCTGCTTTCTTAGTACAGGCTCCAGCTTTGTGTGACTCTACAGGGATGAGGGGGGCTTGTTTCCAACACTGGCAGTGAGAACACAAAAACACAAGGTCACCAGGATACAAGAATATGGGCAGAGATGCCAAGAATCCACAAGGTGATTACCCCAGAGCACCCCACTGCTCCAATGACGAACTGCTTCCCCAGCTCCTCTAGAAAAAAATGACTCCACAGATATTGGACATAGTGGGTGCACTGGCTTAGGAAGATATATGAGAAAGGGGATGGTAGAGGCCAACTCCCAAAACCAGGTTGGTTCTGGACAAGGCAAAACAGGCCTCAAACAGCTTGGGGTAAAGTCGGCAAACCTTCCCAGAGGCAGTTGGTAGCCCAGAGGATAGAGCTCTGGGCCTGGAGTCAACAAGACTGATTTTAGATCCCACTTCAGACACTTACTAACTGCATGACCCTGGGCAAGTCATTTAATCTCTGCCTCAATTTACTCAACTATGAAATGGGGGATAATAAGAGCACTGTCTCCCAGGGTGGTTCTCAGGATCAAAAGACATAATATTTGTGAGGCACTTAGTGCAGTGCCGGGCACATAGTAAGCATCTGATAAATGCTTGTTCCTTTACCCCAGACCAGACCTGTGAGTTCATCGTTATACAGAACTTTCAGTGAGAACACCCTAGCTGTGCAGGTCAGCACCTTCTCTGAAACTTAAATGCTTAGGACAGGAGTTCTTAACCTGGGCTCCATGTACCCTCAAGGACTCATGGATAGATTTCAGCTGTGCAAGAACGTGCAAAAATACATCTTTATTTCAAAATAAGGATTTTTTACATACATCGTGTATGTATTTAATGTGTTTAAAAATATTATTCTTAAAAGCAGTTGATAGGCTCCACCAGATTGTAGCAGGGATCCATCGCACACAGAGAGAGAGAGAGAGAGAGAGAGAGAGAGAGACAGAGACAGAGACAGAGACAGAGACAGAGATACAGAGGGAGAGAGACAGAGACAGAGATAGAGAGACAGAGGGAGACACAGACAGAGATTGGAGAGAAAGATAGAGAGACAGAGACAGAGGGACTGGAGAGAGAAAGAGAGAGAGAGAGAGAGAGAGAGAGAGAGAGAGAGAGAGAGAGAAAGAGAGGAGGGCAGGGGGGAAGGGGAAAGGAGAGAAAGATAGAAGCAGTGTTAAAGAATCCCCATTTTAGTGAG
Source organism: Phalanger gymnotis (assembly GCA_028646595.1). Taxonomy (NCBI): domain Eukaryota; kingdom Metazoa; phylum Chordata; class Mammalia; order Diprotodontia; family Phalangeridae; genus Phalanger; species Phalanger gymnotis. The sequence continues at coordinate 32,720,521 of CM053622.1, read as the reverse complement.
TTGCCAGCAGTCCTGAAAGGTTAAGCCACTTGCCAAGGGTCACACATCCTATATGTGTCAGGGGGTCAGGGGCTAGAATTGAACTTAAGTCTTCCTCACTCTAAGACTGACTTTTCATCTACCTCCTTTACCATGGTGCCTCTCATTATCCTGTTTCTACGATATAAAATAATTCAGAACATAATTCCTCAATGAAGAATCAGCATTTTGTAAGGAAAGGCTTACTGGGCTTGGAGTCCAAAAACCTAAATTCTAGCTCTGTTCTAAGGCACCTCCCATCCTTGGAACATTGCCTCTTCTAAGACCCCTCCCAGGCCTGACATCCTCTGTTCTAAGACCCGTCCCCCCTCTGACATCCCCTGTCCTGAGGCCCCTCCCTGCCCTGACATCCCCTGTCCCAAGGGCCCTCCCAGCCCTAACAATCTGTGCTCCCAGCTCTCAGTCCTCTGATCTTTCGTATTTCATATCCTCTTTACAAAATAGATTTCTTTCCAAGCAAAAAAGAAACTCCACCAAAAATAAAATAATAAAATATAATAAAATAAACAGCACTTTGCTGGCTGACTCCCGCTGAGCTGCCATGCAGTTCTAATGAAGTGGAATTTCACTCTATTAGGCTTTGTTCTCTGTTTCACAAATGGTGCCCTTTGAACTAGAACTCTCCTCCAAATGACTGACTAATCCCCAGCCTGGGAGGGGGACGCTAAATCAATTGGCTAGAAAATGGGAATGTGCCTGCTGGTGAAAATATGAAAGGCTTCCAGCCAAATCACTTCCCAATGGTTAATCACTTTAGAGAAACTTGCTGATCTGTCGCTAATGATGGGCTGTGTGTCCTCGATGGGTATCCTGGCTGCTGCCCATCTGAATGAGTGTCTCAGAAAATGAGGTCCCCAGTCACTGAAGGCAGGCAGTTCCATTTGGAAGAAAGAGCTGGCAGGCTGGATTCCTAGGGCCCTCTGCTGCCCAGGCTCAGACTTACCATATGACCTTGGGCAGAACCAATAATCTCTCCAGAACTCAGTTTCCCTTTTTGTCCCATAGGAATTGTATAGATGACCTGGAGTAAGGAGCAGATTCTGAGTCCTGGTTGTTTATCAGAAGAAGCTAGATGGCTCAATGGTTAGAGTACTGGGCCTAGAGTCAGGAAAACCTGAATTCAAATCTCGATTCATACACTTATAAGCTGTGTGACCTTGGGCAAGTCATTTAAACTGTTTGCCTCAGTTTCCTCAACTGTGAAATGGGCATAATTATTGTGCCACCTTATAGTGTTACTATGAGGATCAAATGAGATAACATATATATAAATATATATATATATGTATGTATGTATGTATATAGCACTTAGCATGGTGCCTGGCACATAGTAAGCACTATAGATATAGGGGAGGGAGGAGGGAGAGAGGGAGGCAGGGAGGGAGAAAGGGAGAAAGAGAGATGCGGCTAGATGGTGCGGCAGATAGAGAGCCCAGCCTAGAGTTAGGAAGACTCATCTTTCCGAGTTCAAATCCGGCCTCCAGGCACTTACTAGCTGTGTGACCCTGGGCAAATCACTTAAACTTGTTTGCCTCAGTTTCCTCATCTGTAAAATGAACTGGAGAAGGAAATGGCAAGTATCTCTGCCAAGAAAATGTCAAATGGGATCACACAAAGTCAGACATGACTGACAAAGGAGTAAACAAAAAAAAGATATAGATAAAGATAATATATAGATAGATATAGGTAAATATAATATATAGATGTAGATATAGATATATATACTGAATATTTATGCCAGCTATCATTATTATTCTTATTATTTATCTATAAAAAGGATAGTAATGTTAACTTCTGCCTGTAGATACTGGATATTATCCCTGTGTCTAAATTCAGGGGGCTAGCATAGTTCATAGAACCTTGGCATTATAGGCCATAGGACTTAGATATGGGAGGGGCCTTTGAGAATATCTACTCCAGCTCCCTTATTTTACAGGAATGGCCCCCAAAAGGTGAAATCAATAAACTGGGGTCACATAGTAGTAAATAGCAGAGGTAAAATTCAAACTCAGGGCCTCTCAATGCCAAAGGCAGTGAGTGTTCTTTCCCAGGGAGATCTAATGGTAGGCAAAAGCATCTTTGTCTCTAGAAATGACAGCTCACATTTATGTGCTGCATTACCATTAACAAAGGACCTTTCTCAACAACTTGGGGTGAGAGAGAGGAGGGAGAGGCGGTCTTCAGTATGATCAGTGAGATCAGTGAGATCATGGTGCACTCAACAAGCATCTGTCCTTACCTTTTCACAAGGAAGCGTCATATAGAAAGTGAAGAGTCCTGGATCGGCCAGAAAATCTTTGTGTAAAAGAATTGACTAGCTATGGGACTTTGCACAGGTTACTTAGCCTCATCTCCAGGCTCAGTTTCCTCATCTATAAAATGGGAATGATAATTGAACTAGTACTAGACAGAAAATCCTGAGTTCAAATCCTGGGTTGGGGACAGGACCACCTGAGTGACCTCGGGCAGTTACTTCCATTCTCTGGGCGACCATTTCCTCATCTACAATTTGAAAAGGTTGGATTGGTTCTGAATCCTTTGATCCTATGGCCCTCTAAGGAAATGACCCTACTGAGGCAGAGGCATCTCAGAGTGTTGGGGAGTAGGGTTCAAACAAGGAAGAGCAGAGTTGAGTTGAGCCATGCTCTGACTGAATGCGGGTTAAAGCTAATGCTTGAATCACAAATGATGTAAGTCATACTTTGTCCCAGAGAGTAGTGTTTCCAGTTTGTGGATGCAGCTGGGGGTAGGGTGAAGGAAGAGCTTACAAAGAATACAGGCACTATATGGAGAGGAGTGAGTACATCTGTATTTTGGGGGAGCCCAAGGGCAATACTACCACTTGTAATGGCAAGCAAAGGGAGACTTTTTGCTGTTTTTTTTTCTTTTGGAGTGCTTCTCAGCACTAAGGCAATCAAGTGCCTTTGATTGAGTCTTGCCTTTGTTTGAATCAAGAGCCTTTGATGACCTGCTTGAGTCACAAGAAAGCCTAAGTCACACAAGTTTGAGTCACATGGTTGTGATGCCCTCTGACCCTAAAGAAGTATGTATATACCCTGAGGTTAGCATTTTGCTTTGGAACAAGTGTTTGTGTGATTTGGCCAGACAAGACTCTGGGTAGCTGTTAAGGAGCCCCCGGCTTTGAAAACCCTAATGTTGGTGCTTCTCTCTCTGATTATTATGTATGTATTGCTATGGTCAGACATTTAGAAGTCTGTCTGTTGATTTGTATTATTTTCTCCGTCTGTAATTTCTGTTTGTATTTGCTCTGAAGTTCAGTGTGCTAACTTTTTCCCCTGAATTAAGTGAATGATATGTGTATGTTTAATTAAAGTAAGATTATTAACCCCTTAAAGTTGCTTTCCTTTAGAAAAGTAGATCAAAGAACCTGTGCTAGCAGCCTTCTTGTGTGCTGGTGTTATTGGCCTTATACCTCCCCAGTAGCTGCAAGTAACATTGTTGTTACACCACTGTTTTTCTTTCTTAGCGAGAGCCATAACTAGGCCAAATTATGTCTAGTGTCTTCATTTGGAGGACAGTGTTGTGGTACTGATGAGATCAGGTGTATAGGGTAGTCCCACTACAGGTGAGGTCACAAGGAAGGCAGCCCAGACCCTAGAGAATCCTTCAATTAATTTGAACTTTCTGAGGACCAAAAAGTAAAGCATAGGGACAATGGTCATAGCAGGAAAAAAGCATGGGAGCTTGTGCTCCCAGAGGTGCCTGAGCCAAAGCTAGTTATGGCTGTCTCCATACCTGCCTCTTTTTATCCTCTTCAAGTAGGACCAGTGACTTCAGGGATCTGTGCCTAGCTGGCCTTTCTCTACCATCAATTCAACAATTCCATTCAACTCAATTCAACAAACATTTTATTCATTCTAGTTTTTTTTTCCTATATTGATTATCTACAATTTTTCCTCAATATACTTACTGTGTATTGCTGTTTTGTGTTATCTCACCATTACATTGTGAATTGAGAATAAGGACCTATTCTTTGCTTTCTTTGTATCCCCAGCACTTAGCATAGTACCTGGCACATAGTGGGTGCTTAATAAATATCTGCTGAGTGATTAATCACCTACTATGGGCCAAAATATGTACTAGAGGCCTGGGATTCTAAGACAAAAATTAAATCACCCTGCCCTCAAGGGACTTATTTTCTTTCAGAGAGACAAAAAGTACATAAATTAGTATATGTTAAAAATATATACAAAATAAATACAGTCCATCAACAAACCTTTTTTGAGTGACTGCTATGTGTCCATCTAGGACTACTATATGCTAGGCACCGGAGATACAAAAACAAACCTAAACTGTACCTGCCCTCAAAGAGCTTGTGTTCTACTGGAGAAATCCAGTAAGTCCATCAATAACTAAATACAACATAGATACCAAATAAATGCAGATGACTTTGAGGGAAGGAGCATGAATAGCTGGGGAAATGTGGAAAGGCTTTGTGCATGAAGTGGCGCATGAACTAGGCTGTGATGAGACGTAGAGGCAAGGGTGTGTTGATAAATGTTAACAACTGCCTCTCTGGAAAAAAAAAAGTATGCACCTTAAAATTTAATCTGCATTATTAATATTTTCTATCTCTTTTTTAAGTCTAGATAACCAACAAAACAACAAGACAAGCCATGTTTTATAGCATTTGCCAGTTTCCAAAGTATAAATACTGGCACTGAAAATTTAGGCTCCAAAAGGGTATGAGCTGGCTCCAGTACATCCCCTCCTAGGACTTCTAAGAGATAAAGGTCAGGAGAGAGGATGCCTTGGGAGAAAACTGGCTACTTCCTTGACCAATTATCACTACAAGTAACAATGGTTCCTTCTTATTTCTTTTCATCTGCTTGTACCTGTAGCAGAAGGAGAGTGCCAGGGATGAAGCATCAGATTCTGCAGAGAGAGAAGCTCATTTGGGGAACACTCCTGCTTAAACATTAAGTAGAAGCTGTTGTTTTTGCTACAGACATCTCTGTTTGGGTTTGTATACGTCGATGTGCTACATACAGAAATCACATTCAATTGAAACACAGCTAGCTGGTTCAAAACAAACCAAATGAGACTGAGGCGGCAATCTTCCATATTCATTGATGGGGCTGCTGCTCTTGAAATTTCCCAGGTAGGGAATCCCCATCCTCCCACTCCACTCCAGACCCCCTCCCCACATATATATATATACACACACTTCTCAAGGTTTTCTGGAGGAAAGATTTCATTTCCAGAGTAGGCATTCTACAACACCATGATTCTAGAATCCTAGAGGTTGAAGGGACAGTTCAGTCATCATTTATTAAGTACCTACTATGTGCCAAGCAGTGTGCTTGGTACTGGGGATAAAAAAAAAAAGACTACCTGCCCTCAAGGAGCTTCCAATCTAATGGGGGAAGATTATGCAAAAAGAAGCTGAAAGAGAGAAGGGGAAAAGGAGAAGGTATTTGATGCAGGGTCATGATGGGGAGTTCCAAAAAAGTCTAAAAGACACTGGAAATTTTATCCATATGAAAATTTCTGCTTCAAAATACCTGACAAAGAATCATTCAACTTTGGATTAAAGATCTCCTGTGAGGAGAAACTCATTATCTCCCAAAGAAACCTATTCTGTTTTAGGGCAGCTCTCATTGGTAGGAAATCTTCCCTGACATCAAGCCTTAAATTGTTTGGGGTTTTTTTTTTTTGCTTTTTTTATAACTTCTACCCACTGCTCTAAGCTCTGTACTCTGTGGCCAAGCAGAATCAGTCTACTCCCCCTTCCTTCAGCAGACTCTCAAAGAAATACTCAAGGACAAGCTACCACGTTCCTCCTAAGTATTCTTTTCTCTAGGCTATGTATTCTCACTTTTTTCAACCAGTTTTCATATGCCATGTACCTGGTCTTTCACCGTCCTGGTTACCCTCCTCTGGATGTTCTCCAGCTTATCACAGTCCTTCCTAAAATATCAAACCCAGGACTGAGCACACCATTTCAGATGTGGAGTGTCTAGGACAGCTGACAGTGGGATTCTTTTCAACGCAGCCAAAACCTGCATTCATTTTCTTCGAAAGCTATCAGAATCTTAGAAGACTCCAAATTCCAAATGACCTAAAAAGCAATGGAAAAGTATATGGTGGGCACAAGTCAGATGTTGCATGTTACTAGTGATGGCCTCTAGGAGAAAAGTAGAATGGTGGACATTATTGAAGTCTAATTGGAGAGACAGACGTATATGTAGGAAGCAATCAGGGAACAATTTCCACAACCCATGTGACACTTCTTCCCCCAAAGTCTTTCCTTTTTCATGTTAAAGATGGGATCTGGGATTTAGAGTTGAAAGGGACCTTGAAGGCCATCCTATCAAACTGTATCAGTTTATAGTTGAGGAAATGTAAACATTGAGATAATGTGCCCAAGGAGACGTAGGCAATTGTGTTGGTAAGCAAAATGGGCTCCTTAGCACTTAGTTCAACAAGTGCCCTTGAAGAGTTTGGCTTTTGTTTGTTTTGAGTAATTCAGTATATTTCATTGAGTCTTACCAAGTGCTAAGCCCCAGGCCCAAACCCCTATTAGGTGTAAAACCTATGTGGGTGTGGATTGGCAACTAAGGTGGGGCCCAAGGTGGGGCTAACTCCAGGGAGGGCCTAGTTTACATGTCTGGGACAGCAGAGGCTCTTAGACCACATGGGTTTAAGTCTGCATCTTTGTGACGATTTTAGGTCACGTGGGTGAGTAGCATGTGTGACTCACCCTTGAAGCTGACAAAGATATAAAAACCAGGGGTTGGCCTCCTCTTCTTTGGAGCTCTTTGCCACAGCAGTGGTGGCATGTGACTCTGGGCCAGCCCTTGTTCTGAGCTCCTGGGATGAACCTAAATGTTGGTAACTATGAATTGTATTGGGTCTGTCTGTTGATGTTTGTAATTTGCTCTGAAGTTCAGGGTGCTGGCTTTTCCCCCTGAACTAAGTGAATGATATTTGTGTGCTGAATTAAAATAAGCTTGCCAACCCCTTAACCTTGCTTTCCTTATTAAGGCAGATCAAAAGAACCTTGCTTTGGCAGGTGCTGGCAGCTTTCTGGGTGCTGGTTTTTGGTGGATCTTGCACCCCCACAGAAGCTGCTAGCCGGGTTGTGGAAATAGCAATAAAGGAAGAGATGAGAGTTGAACGTGGGTCCTCTGCTTCCAAATGCAGAGGTACAAAGTGCTTCACAGAGAGTTAACTCAGAGGTCATCTACATCATTATCCTCATTTTATAGGCGGTGAAATGAATAGAACACTGTACCTGGAGTAAGGAAGACCTGAGTTTAAATTCAGCCTTAGACATTCACTAGCTGTGTGACCCAGGGCAAGTCACTTGACCTCTGCCTGCCTTAGTTTCTTCATCCACAAAATGGGAATAATTACAGGTCCTACATCCCAGCACTTTTTTTGGAGAGGATAAACTGAAATAATACTTACAAAGTACTTTGCAAACCTTAAAGCTCTACCCTCACCTTGTAGCTAAGAGTAGGGGCATATGACATATATAAAATTATATACATGCTTATGCTGCAGAATAGACTAGAAAAAGAGCAAATGAGAGGGATGAGGGAGGCAGTATTGCATAGTGGAGAGAGAGCAACATTTCAGAATCTGTTCTCTATCTAGAGAAGAAGTAGAAGGACTTTCTGTTTTCCTGCTGCCTCCTCCTGCAGATGTCAATGGAATTGATTTCAGAGTACCCATTAGCGCATTCTGATAAGTGCATAACACGAATTTGTCTTTTGTTTTGTTTTATTTTTTCTTTTGTTGTCGTTGGTGGGTTTTGTATTTTTTTTTTAGCCAAGTGTTCTTTAAAAAAAAAAGGCTGGTTTCACAAGGACCTGGGTTCAAGTCCTGCTTCTGACACATCCTGGTTGGGTGAACCTGGTCAAGTCCCCTAACCTCTGAAGACTCTAGGTCTTCTCAAAGACTATAAATTACAGGAAGGTGCCAACCTGCATTTCTTAATTGGAATTTCTGTATACCAATGAGAATTACAGGTCTGGGGGAGGGGTGATAGAAGGGAGGGCAGATGGGGGGAGGAGGTAATCAAAAGCAAAAACGTTTGAAAAGGGACAGGGTCAAGGGAGAAAATTGGATAAAGGGGGATATGATAGGAAGGAGCAAAATATAGTTAGTCTTTTACATCATGAGTATTGTGGAAGGGTTTTGCATAATGATACACATGTGGCATATGTTGTATTACTTGCCTTCTTAGGGACAGTGAGTGGGGAGGGAAGAGGGGAGAGAATTTGGAACTCAAAGTTTTAAAAGCAGATGTTAAAAAAAGTTTTTGCATGCAACTAGGAAATAAGATATACACACAATGGGGCACAGAAATCTATCTTGGCCTACAAGAAAGTAAGGGAAAAGAGGATGGGGGGAGTGGGTGACAGAAGTGGGGGCTGACTGGGGAATGGGGCAATCAGAATATATGCCATCTTGGAGTGGGGGAGAATAGAAATGGAGAGAAAATTTGTAATTCAAACTCTCGTGAAAATTAATGCTGAAAACGAAAAATATTAAATAAATAAATAATGTTTTTAAAAATTAAAGAATATTATGAAAATGTCAGCAACGAGCATGATTATTTCTTCCTTTTTCATATTAATAAATGAATAAGCAATTACCAAACATCTCCATGCTAGGCTGCATATCATAATACAAAATGGCTGAATTTCTCATCAGAGGACCTGGATTCAAATCCTTTTCCAGTTTTTTTGCTACCTATATTGGACAGGTGGATTCATCTCCCCGGGACTCAGTTTCCCTGTATATAAAATAAAATAGTTGCTGGGAAATAGCTGGATAAATTGTGCTATATGAATATGTAAGGGTGATGTTTCATATGTCTATCCCAATTAATATCATTACAGAAGGCTTAGATATTTCTACTGAGTCAATCAATCAATCGGGTAAAAGAGGTATGAACAAGTTTTTAACCAATTTGGGTGGCACTGAATGAAAAAATCAGATACTTTGATGAGAATGTGTATATTGAAGCAGTGAATTCAGAACTGAGTATTCCGGGAGAAAATTCCAGCAACTATTGAGGGAATTGTTCTTGTAGGGAAGGAGAAAATAGAGTTCTCTTCTCCCCCTTGATTAAAGAAAAACTTTGTGAATTTCAAAAGGTTGGAAGATTTGGACTTCTCCCAAGCAAGAGAAACTGATGTCTATGTTGGGAGATAAATGACAAACCAAGATAAAACAGAGAAACTGAAGGAAGGCAGCTTCAGAAATCTATTGGGGCATTGACCTTCACTGCCCAGCAGACAACTGCACCTAAGGAAGCTTCAAGGGGATTCCATATAAGAAGAAAGGCACTCCTAGTACCCAGGATCTATCGGCTATCTCTTTGTCATATGTACCTCCTAAGTTTGAGCCCACTTTCCTCATGATGCCAGTTTATAATTGTGGGAAAGTGTATCCACGACTTTTGGAGGGATTGTTTTTTGTACCAACTGTCCCTGCTATATCCACTTAGTAAATATCCCTTTCTAAAAGCTAATTACGTCTAGCTGATAATCAGTGAGGAACACACTGGGTGGGGGCTCATAAGCAGTATTATTAATAGTAAATAGTAATTAGTAATAGTAATAGCAACTAGGCTCCTCAGTAAAGGTAACTCCCTATATCCCTGAAGGGAGTATTAGTCATTCCTTTCAAGGCAACACTCATGACTTTCCACAGGACTTTGCCTACCAAATTGATAGGGACTTGCTGGCACCTAGTTTATACTTCCTAATGATTGATTGATTCAATAGAGATGTCCAAGACTTTTGTAATTATATTATATAGAATTTTGTTGTGCCTTAAGAAATAACAAATATGAGGAACTCCAAATAATATTAGATGCTTCTCTGGGCCTTAGTTTACTCATCTGAAAAATGAGAAGGTTAGACTAAAATACCTCTAAGAACCCTTCTACTACCTTAGTATCATTACAAACTGATACAGTGAACTAACTAGACCAAGAGGGCATTGCCCACAATGACTGTGATAATACAAATATGAGGAACACTAAAAGAAAGCTTGATTCTGGGTAAATTGTAAGTTGCCCCCCAAACAACAGATGATGAAATGTACCCTTTCATCACCCTTACACATTTGTATAGCACAATTTATCCAGTTATTTTCCAACAACTACTTTATTTTATATACAGGGAAACTGAGACCTGGAGATATGAATCTACATGTCCAATATGGGTAGCAAAAAAACTAGAAAATGATTTAAATAATGCATCATTCTGGTGGATTATACTGCTGGATATGATTACTAGCCCTGCCTTTGTCCTAGCTGTTCTAGGTTCCTGGTATGCACTCTTTCCTCTACCTCTTAAAAATCCCTTGTTTTCCTCAAACCTCTACTCAAGCATGATCTTTTGTCACCCCAGCTTCTTGTGCTCCACCCCCCAAAAATTACCTTGTATCAATCCCACATATATTTTCTATGTCACTATATACATACATAGCATCTTGTTCCAATAGAATGTATGGTTCTGAAGTATATAAACTACCATATTTTTGTTTTCGCATCCCCAGTATCTTGCACAGTTTCTGATACATAGTAGTACCTTATTGATTTAGTTTTTGATTGGTTTTGCTTAATTGTATTTTTTGTTTGTCTTTTGGGTTTGGGTTTGTTTTGCTTTTTGTTACAAGGAAGGATTCATTGAGGGAGAAATCTGGAAATGCCCCATCATGTAAATATACAAAGCATCAATAAAACATTTTGATAAAAATTAAAATAAAGGATTTAGGGTAGATGACCTGTAAGACTCTTTTCTTTTCTAAATATATAATCCTATGTTACTCTGATTTAGATACCATGGGAGATACATTACAAAAACATTAAGGCCAGGTACCTTACAAGGACTTTATAATCTATTTAGAGAGAGGAAAAGAATGCATGGGAAATACCTGTAGAACCTCAAACTGAAGTTTTCTCTGCTATAGTTTTCTTGTCTCCTCACTTGGAAATGCAAACTGATGAAGCCATCTTTTCCTAGGTGGTGGTCCCTTTGAATTAGTGAGGGCTTCGTTTTTCTCTTTGACAGCTCACCACAAGAGGCATCCATTCATCAGCACCTTGGACAGATGATCTATGGCCCTGAGTAACACCATGTGGGACAAACCTCTCCAAACCACCTTTCAGAAGAACAACAAAGTCTGATATCCAAGGCTTGAAGAACAAGATGGGAAGGGAGGGGGTGAGGGGAGGGAGGGAGTTCCCTTACCAAAAAAAAAGCCACAGAATCCAAGTTTTTAAAAATAATGAGGTTTTATATAGTTCTTAAAAACCTTTGGAGAATGGATAAGGAAAACTTCAAATGGATTTGAGATCTGATGAGAGTGTTTCTTTATGGATTTAGCAGCGTTCTATTCCATCGGATTTCTTTAGATCTTGGCACTTCATTGAATTAATGTACTGCTCCTACAACTCTCCCTCCCTCCAGAGAGAGAAAAGACCTTCTAATAATTATCTTTAAATGAATCATCATCAGGACCCCTTTGGATCCCCACCCAAGAACAAAGTTCTGGAACAGATAGACCAACAAACTTATGAAGTTGAGATAGTTTATCCTAGTGCTCTTGTTCTCTCTGTCTCTGTGTCTCTCTGTCTGTATCTCTCTCTCTCTCTCTCTCTCTCTCTCTCTCTCTCTCTCTCTCTCTCTCTCTCTCTCTCTTTAATTTTTCTTTCAATCAAAACCTGTCCTCAGGAGAGCTCATAGGTTTGAAGAATTTAGACATGGGAAGGGTCTAAGAGATCATCTAGTCCAAGAGAGGTTCAGAGAGGTTGATACTTGCTTGGGGTCACACTCAGTATGGAGCCAGGAATGCAGAACATGTAAGAAGAAAATCATGTGAAATCAGTCAAGTAAAATAGGTTAGAATTAGATTGGGAAAGGTTTTAAATGCCAACTGAAGCCTGGACTTGAACTCATGACTCCAGGGTTTTCAGTGTAGTATTCTTTCCACCATGTCATGCTTTTATCAGCCTTTTCCCTCCTACTGTGAATGAGTGAATCCCTTGTTCTGTCTCCCCAGAGTATCGATATTTGAAGTCTGATTTTTAAGCATAGAAGGAAACGTTCTAGGTTCTCCTCAATTCTCCACTCTTCTTTATTCCTTGTGTTAAAGGCAGATAGGGAGTGCTGTGGCCAGACTGTTGTGCTTAGAGTCAAGAGCTGAATTCAGACCTGACCTCAGAGACTAGCTGTGTGTCTGCAGGCAAATCTCTTAACCTCTGTCTGCCTCAGTTTCCTCTACCATAAAATAGGGGTCATAAGAGCACTTACCTGCCAGAATTGTTGTAAGAATTTAATAAGAAAATATTTGTAAAGCACTTAGCATAATGCCTGGCCTAACACATAATAGATGCTTAATAAATGGTTATTCCCTCCCTTCCTTTCCCCTCAAGGGGATTTCAGGTCAAAACAGAGATATACAGCTAGTAAATTTTGAATAAGAGTTTTGTTTATGTTTGTTTTTTATTTTTCCTGATTTCCTATTAGCACCCCTAGTGCCTACTCAGCTGTGGAAAAGACAGCCTATATTTCCCAAGGTGAGCTTATCTAAAATTCAGAGGACAGTGACATCGGGAACCTCAGGGGATGCTTGATTCTGAAAGGCTTCAGAAAGGTACAAAACCTCTATGAATCACTGAATAATGAAGGCAGGGTCGGGGAGGGGGGAGGCTAAACTTAGAATCAGGAGAGACTTGGGCAAGAATCTCACTACCAGCATTTAGTAAATGTGTGACCCTGGATCAGTCACTTCACACCTCTAGGAGTCTCATTTTCCTCATCTATTTGTGAGGGGAGAAGGATCTGTACCTGTGATTTAATCAGTGACAAAAACTCCTAATATGGCGATTCCCTATGCCAACTCAGATCAGCAACCTGTCTGAAACTCACAGAATTAGTCACCTAGCAGCACGCCGAACTTAAGTGACTTCATCATAGTCACATAAATAATATACATTAGTGGCAGGTCTTGAACGCAAGTCTCCATGGCCAGCCTTCCATCCACTATCGGATACCTCATGCTGTCTCTCCACAGGGTCTTTACAAGGATCAGATAAATATAACGTATTGGTAATTTTGTTGTTGTTCTGTCATTTCAGCTGTGCCCAATTCTTCATGACTCCTTTTTGGGGGAAGGGGGTTCTTGGCAAAGATACTGAAGTGGTTTGCCATTTTCTTCTCCAGCTCATTTTACAAATGAGGAAAACTGAGGCAAACAAAGTTAAGTGACTTGCCCAGGATCGTACAGCTAGTAAAAGTCTGAGGATAGATTTGAACATAGGAAGATAAGTCTTCCTGACTAAGCACTATATTTAATTTAGACAAGTATTTTTTATTATTATGAGGACAGCTAGGTGGCATAGTGGATAGAGTGTCAGGCCTAAAGTCAGGAAGACTCATCTTCCTGAGTTCAAATCTGGCCTCACATACTTATGTCTGTGTAACCCTGGGCAAGACACTTAACCCTCTTTGCCTCAGTTTCCTCATCTGTAAAATGAATGAGACAAGGCAATAGCAAACTACTCTAGTATCTTTGCCAAGAAAACCCCAAATGAGGTCACAAAGAGTAAGACACAACTGAACAATATCTGTATTTTATATATATATATATATATATATGTATATATATATACATATATCATAATATCATTATTATCTCATTCTCAGTTTGATTAAATTCAGATAAAACCAGACCAGGGACAAGTTGTTATCCTTCTAGAATTCTTTTATTGTTTAACATTCCATGAACTATTGCCCAGATAAATAAAATGACTATTTTATAGTTGAAAGTAATGAAGGAAATAAGCATTTATTAGGTGCCTACTATGTACCAGGCACTGGTATACAGAATTTTTACAAATATCATTAATTTGATCCTCACAATAACTCTGGGAGATAAGTGTTATTATTGTATCCATTTTACAGTTGAGGAAACTGAGGCAAACAAAAGTTAAGTGACTTGCCCAGGGTCACACAGATACTAAGTGTCTGAGGACAAATTTGAATTCAGGTCTTCCTGACTCCAGGCCTGGGACTCTATCCACTACATTACCTAGGTGCCTGTAGGTGGGTTAGGATATAAGGTCATTTTCTGGGCTCACTGTAAACCTCATTGGTACAACTCCAATGTTTCTCCATATTTCCAGGATCAAATATCAACTTCTCTCTTTGATATTTAAACCCTTTCAGAGTCTGGCTCCTTCCCACCTTTCTCCTCCATGCACTCTACGGTTCCCCAGTATAAGGTTATTTGCCATTCTTCATAGATAAAGCTCCCTCTCCTTTGTCCATGCTTTTGCTCAGGCTATCCTCCATGTCTGAAATGCATTCTTTCCTCCCCTTGTGCCTCTTGCAATCCCTGGAAGACTTCCTCTTCTAATAAAACCTTTCATCTACTTCCTAAGTCCCTTGTAGCTGGTCACGGTGGCCCAGGCCTGTACTCCCAGGTACTGAGGCTGGTGGATATCTTGAGCTTGGGAGTTCTGGGCTGCAGTAGGCTATACCAATTGAGTGTCTACACTACTATCACAGGTCTCCAGGAGGGGCACTGGGGTGCTACCAGGTTGCCATAGGAAGGATGAACTAGTCCAAGTTGGAAATATCAGAGTAGGACCATGCCTGTGAGTAGCTCTTGTATTTCTAAACTGGGCAAGATAAGGAGACCCAGTCTTTTTTTTAGTATATTGTATACTGAATTGCTAATTAATTTATTAAAATATAAAATGGGACAGGTGTACCCAGTTCTTTAGGTATTCACCAGTAAAGACCACGATGACAGCAGGAAATGGGACTGTAAACATACTTTAATAAGGCACAGAGGGTGCAGGGGCAAACAGGCACAGAAATACAAAGACAAGTGGTAGAAGAGGTACAGAGAGAGATGGCATAGGGACAGGGAAGGAGTGATAGATGAAGGCAGGCAGTAGAGGGGAAAGGAAATAGGAAGGGGAGAGGCACAGAGAATCATACCCTGAACCATGGATTAGAGCTGGGAGCAGCATGGACACAATGAAGATGGAAGAGGCCCCGGGGGCAGGAGTTTATAGGGTTTGTGTGGGGAGCAGACTCTTACCTGTGCCACCTTGGGGTTGGCTCATTAATATATCTAAATCATCTTCAAAGCTGTCAGTAAAATTTTAAAGTTGACATCTCATTCAAGTTTATCAGCACCCTTTGATGTTCTGCTGGTCTTAAGTGTGCGTGTCTAGAACCCACCTGATATTTGCATAGCATAGGACCCAAAGGCCCCAACATCGAAGTCTAGATGGCTTCCCCTGATTAAGCACATAGTAGCAGGTTGTGATTTTTGATTAATATATGATACAAATTATATGATATATAATTTAGATAATTTTATATAATATATTATTATACTATGCATTATTATATTTATATCAGGGCTGTCCAACTTTAGGTTTTTGTGGAAACGACAGACAACATATTTTTGATTTGCCATTTTAATGAGAAGCTCAGCTTCATTTACTAAAGCCTTTATGTAAATTTCTATGCTTGTAGGCCAGCCACATGATCACACTGCAGGCTGCATGTGGCCCACTGGCCTAATTTTGGACATCCCTGATTTATATACTAGCAGACAGCATATAATTATACGTCGTATAATTCTATGATGCAAACTGTGCTCCTTTGATCTTTGAGATGGGGTCCATATGTGACTATGTGACTTCTAGGTTGCAGGCTTACTTCCTTCTATTGTCCTTGTGTACTGGCTACTTGTGTTGACTAGAATGGGGGAAGGGCAGTATCAGAGTTACTTAAGCAAGAAATCATTTTAACACATATACATATATACATATACATTTGTGTATATGTTGTATACATATATATATAGAAAGAGATAGGTATATATGAGATACTTTTTAAAGGATATATATAAACATATAGGTTTATACAAAATAACATTTTTAAAAGACTGAGTTATATAAATGAGTATGTATGTATGTACGCATTATGTATTATGTGCACATATACATGAGTATATATGTATCCAGTATACACATATACATGTTTGTATACACACACACACACACACACATATATATATATACACACACATACATATGCAAATATTATTTTCTTCCAGAAGAATGTAAGATCTTTAAGGACAAGGATCATTTGGAAGAAGAGAGAGCTTACGGTGGGGAAGCAATCGATTTCTGTTGTGCATATATTGAATTTAAGATGACTACGGGACACCCAGGTGGCCAAAGTATCCAGGTAACAGTTGATGGTATTGAGGAGGTAAGAGAGTGAGGGGGGAGAGGGAATCATGAACAACTTCACAGTTGGTTAGAAAGCAGGACAATAGGAAGCATGGTGGTCCTTCCAACACCAGGAGGAAAGCTGTGTTCCTGTAACAGTTCCTGAGGATTTTGTCTGTCTCTCTGCTCTCCCAGACATCTACATATTCATGAACCTAAGCTGTGACTAAAAAAAGAACCCCGTTGTACCTATCAGCCATCAAAGTGACTTTTTTTTTAAAAAGAAAGCTATTGTCTCTGAGCACAACATCCCTGCCATTCCCCCACCTTTAAGGAGGTGTAAAAATTGGAGCATGAAATCCTTCCCCTAATCTCCAGCTATTGTCATTTCTGCCAGTTCATCACCCAACAAAGTACAACAATGGAACACCACGCTTCTGAACTAATCTTTGATGGATGGGCCACACACACGCCAGGGCTCAATTTTGAAGAACATCATAAATATTAATGGTGTTGATAAAGCCATTAAAAATTTGTCCTGTCACATGCCTGCCAGGGAAACCCTTGGAATTCAATCATGTTTGTCCCTCCCACTGAGGACCTGCTACCAATTTCCTTCTCTACCTCATTTAATTGGTGGGACTAGGGGGTAGTAGAGAAAGATATTCATTCCTCCTTGAAGAAATAAAAGACCCAGAAAGGCTTTCCAAACCTGAACGTTAAGCAACAATTACTCAGAAGCCCCCCTTGATCGCTGCCTTTCCCACTTGATGGGCTACTCTTTAGCTCTCTGGGAGAAAATCTTTGATGTTCATATATGTGTGTGTGTGTGTGTGTGTGTGTGTGTGCGTGTGTGCATGTATGTGTATACACACACATACACACACACACATATATATATACATACATTTTTGCATTCACACCAGGAAATGTCATAACATATAAGCCCTGTTATGACCATTGATGTAATAGGTTTACAGAATATAAACATCAGTGCTCATATACCATAATCATACTTAACTGCACATTGCACAGATTACATCAGTTATTCTGGAAGCCCCAAGGCCACCTAGTTTTGACAAATAAAATCATATTTACAAAGAACCAGTAATTGACTCTCTGGAAGCAGAGATGCTTATTTCCGGTGGTTTGCACCTTCTACTCCCTAGAGAGATTTTTGGTTTTTTTTTTCCTTTCATATAATAAAAGCCCTTTTCCACTATAGGGAAGGCATAAACAACCAGGCAAAATAATCTTAATACGGTCCAGGACTTGTCTGGTGGCACTTTGTCCAGGCTCATGAACACCACTGTGTGGGAAATCCCTGAAATTGAGTCTTAACACCAACTGCCTCAGTTCAGTACAATTAAGTAAACATTTACTGAGAGCCTACTAGGTGCCCATCCTTAGGAATACAAAAGGCTTGCATTCTACTTGGAGGCGGGAGGGGAGACAAGGAATGGACAACACTTGGTCAAACAGATGTATGACAAAACAAAGCAATACAAAGTATTTTTCAGAGTAGGGTCAGGAAAGCAATCACAACTGGGCAATCAGGGAAGACTTCTTGAAGGAAGTGGTGCTTGAGTTAAGCCTTGAAGGAAGCTAGGATTTCCATTAAGTGAAGTAGTGAAGTTGAGGAGGGAGAGTGTCTCTAATAAGGGAAACAGCCTCTGCAAATCATAGAGGCTGGAGATAGTTTGGCTGGAATGTATGGACGTGAATTGGGACTACTGAGAAATTAGTCGGTTAATAGTCAACAAGCATTTATTAAGCACTGACTATGTGCCAGGCACTGTGGCTCAGTGCATAGAACACAGAGTCTGGACTCAGAGCAAACCCGAGTCCAAATCTGGCCTCAGACACTTACTAGCCGAATGATCCTGGGCAAGTCACTTAACCTCGATTTGCCTTAGTCCCCTGGAGAAAGAAATGACAAACCAGTCCAGTACTTTTGCCAAGAAAACCCCAAAAGGGGTCATAGAGAGCTGGACATGACTGAAAAATGACTAAAACAAACAAAAACAAAGTAGGATAGGAAGATACAGCAAGTTCCCTTTCAATAGAAATCTTTAAGTAAAGCCTGGATGTTACAGAGAGGACTCATTACAGAAAGCCTGGACTAAACAGTCACTGCAGTCCCTGATATTCTGTGATTCTATGTGATTATAATCCATAATTTGCTAAAAGCAGAAACCAAGCCTCAGAAAGGTTAAGAAACTTGTTCGTGACCACACAGCTGTTGTCAGGGGTGGTGACCAATAGCTGGATGGCATACCTCTGCAGCTTACTTCTTCAGACTAATATGCTTTCCCTAATTAAACTGTTTCTCTTTTCTACAATTCAAAGTCCAAGTGATTTATTAACAGTTAAATTGATAATGGATGGGGCAGGTAGGTGGCTCAGTGGATAGATAACCAGCCCTGAAGTCAGGAGGACCTGAGTTCAACTCCAGCTTCAGATACTTACTAGCTATAAGACCTTGGGCAATTCACTTAACCTTGATTGCCTCCTCCCCTCCCCCCAAAAAAGATCTTTAATGAGAAAAAGTTTCAAGAATTGGAAGCTAAGCCAAGAGTCAACTAAAAAGGCAGTACTGGAAAATTATACTGCCCAAGACTCTGGCATAGGACTGTTACATATGAGTTGTAGAGAGGGCTTGAGAAAGGCCCGAATGTGCATCTGGGTCTCCCCACTGCAAACCTGCTGTTCTTTCCAATGTACCACATTCTATGAAAATATGATTCTGTGAATCAATTGGAAATAAGACAGCATATAATTAAGGGAGAAACTATACAATCTATAAAGGAATATAAGAATTCAGCGAGGCATGAGTTCAATGCATGTTGAATAGGCATTGGGAAAAGTGGCAATTGCATTGGGAAGAGGAGGGTAAGGGAGAAAAAGGAAGAAAGGAAGGGAGGAGAGGAGAGAAGAGGAGAGGGGAGGGGAGGGGAGGGGAGGGAAGGGGAGGAGAAAATGGAGGTGGAGAGGAGAGGGCTAGATAGAAGGGAAAACATTTCAAGTAAGGGCAACAACATGATGGGAAACCTGATAATAAAAAACAACAATAATAAATTAAGCAAGTTTCCAGATCCCTGCTCTGTGTAAGACCTTGTGCTACACAGTGGGGGTGATGCAATAAAGCATGTCATTTCCTCTGACTTTGGAACTTGCCATCTATTTGGAGGCCAGAGACTTAGCTATAACTGTGTCAGAAATGTCTGAGGAATATCCCAAGCGAATACAATTTCATAAGTGTGGGAACTCCATTTAGGTAACAGTAATAATAAAAACAATGATAGTAAATAATGTTCCCCCACCCCATTAATTCCAATCTATCCATACTCTCTCATCCTATGTGATTTCTGCCTACAAACCAAACATTTCGATCTTCCTCAAGATCTCGACATTATGCATGTATCAGTCCAGTGCCACAGTCTTAGGGAGCACAGTCTCGTCAGCACTACATTACCAGTTCACCCTTGGTTCAGCACCCAGTTCTTGAAATCTTTTCCCACATAGATCTAACTGTTAACAAATCACTTAGACTTTGAATTGTAGAAAAGAGAAACAGTTTATTTAGGAAAATCATAACAATGTCAAGCAGCACCAACAGGTACAGGAAATGTAAATCACAGCAGAGTCAATCCTTTTCCGAAGGCCAAGGTTGCTGGGAAGGGCAAGCAGACAGAGAGATCAACATAGACAAAGACATAGACATGGACATAGACATACACAGACATGGACATGGACAAAGACATACACGTGCTTATATAAATTGTATATAGATACATATTGAACATGTATATATTACGTGTAATAACATATATTACATAAAACAATATATTGTATAGAGGAGTAAAGTATATGATCAGGGAAGACTAGAACCTCTGGTGTGAGGGCTGCTGTGCCATTTTCAGGGCCGCTTTCCACCTTTGGTGTCCACCTGATCCATCTAACTCTCACCTGTGGCTCCAAGAAACTGCAGCATGCATAGCAGTCACACTGCTGTTAATCATTTTGACAGATAGGCTAAACTGGGTTGAGGGTAACTGAGGGGTCTCAAAGCCATCAGTGAGTTAGGGGGCGTGTCTACCCCATGCATGTGAAGACTTCCCCTGGCAGAATGGGTGAACGAGAACAACTTGTTCCAGCAGTCATGAAGGCAGCTGAAGCAGGCATTGTAAAGTGCTTAGAGCTTGGTTAGACATTAAAGACTTCAAGGTCATCCACTGGATTTCAAGCCACCACCAGTCATCTTGCTTCTATCCTGCTAGTGGGTGGTGATGACACTGGAGGAGACAGTGAGAACAACAACTTTGTGCAACTCTGCCTCACTTAAATCCAATTTATACATGAATCAAAAGACATAACTCATATCACTTTACCATTTTTACTTATCTTGTGGCAACAGGTAAGTGATAAAGCAGCAGGTGCAGTTACACTGGGAGCTGCAGTCACAACCCTGCATGGAAGTGGCCCAGGTCATTGGAAGTATCAGTGGGATTTGGCAGCCCCCTGGGTGTCTCAGAAGCCCTTTAAGGATAGAACTGCTCACCTCCTGGTGTGAGGAAGGGGCTAGAAAAGGTACCCTCAAAATTGTCTATTTACTCAACCCTGGCCTGTTTACCATGGCAAATGAGGAACCTACCCTGCAGTAAAAACACACACGCACAAAAAATATATACAAAAACTTCTGCAAAGATGATTCTACTCACCATAAGCACATGAAATGTGTGCACACTTATAGACACCACAAAATCCAATAGATCTGAAAGATGAACAGCTCTTCTGAGAGAACTCAGCAGGTATCACATCCAAATAGCAGCCCTAAGGAAAACAAAGCTGGCAAAGGAAGGCCAGCTTACCAAATCAGAGCTGGATACACATTTTTCTGGAGTGGTTGCAGTGAAGGAGAGTGCTATGAATCTGGTGTAGGTTCGACAATCAAAACTAATCTAGGGCTATATCACAAAAGAGATCATAAACATGGGAAAAGGACCCACATGTACAAAAATATTTATAGCAGCTCTTTTTGTGGTGGCTAAGAACTGGAAATTGAGGAGATGCCCATCAATTGGGGAATGGATGAACAAGTTGTGGTATATGAATGTAATGGAATACTATTGTGCTATAAGAAATGGGGAAGATACAGACTTCATGATAACCTGGAAAAACTTACACAATATATTGCTGGGTGAGTGGAGCAGAACTAGGAGAACACTATACACAACCACAGATATATTGATTCCATGATGACTAACCTTGATAGACTTCACTCTTCTCAGCCATACAAGGTTCAAAGACAACTCCAAAGGACTCATGATGGAGAGAACTATCTACATCCAGAGAAAGAACTATGGAGCCTGAATGCAGATTGAGGCAAACTGTTTGCTCTCCTTTTTTTCTTTTGTTTTTTTTCTCTTTTGTTTTTGGTTTTGATTTTGTTTCTTCTTTCTCATGATTCATTCCATTGGTCATAATTCTTCTTTATAACTTGACTATTGCACAAATAAGTTCAATGCAAAGTTATATGTAGAAAATATATTGGATTCCATGCCGTCTTGGGGAGGGATGGGGGAAGGGGAGGAAGAAAATATGGAACTCAAAATCATGCAGAACGGAGTGTTGTAAACTAAAAATAAAAAATCTTAATTAAAAAAAGGAGTGAATGACAGGCTCATGCCAATGTTATTGCCACTTACTGGAAATTGCCACACCACCATCATCGGCGCCTATGCTCCCACCATGACAAACCCTGATGAAGTCAAAGAAAAATTCTATGAAGACCTGGAGACTCTTCTCATCAGTGTGCCAAAACAGGACAAGCTTATAATTCTGAATGACTCTAAAGCTAGAATAGGCTCAGACTGCCGGGTATGGCAGGGAATCCTTGGGATGAATAAAAATGGAAAGAGCAATAGCAATGGTCACTTACTACTGAAGACTGGTGCTTCTCATGACCTTCTCTTCACCAACACTGTCTTCCCTTTGCCAAAACACAATCACACTTGGTGAATGCACCCTTACAGCACACATTGGCCTTTAACAGACTGTCGTTTTAAGGAAAAGAGACAGACGAGATATGAGAGTGACAAAGTCAATGTGTGGCACAGAGTCCTGGACCGATCATAGACTTATCCTCTCCAAGCTAAATATTCACATTCAACAAAAGTGGCAGCCCCAAGGTAAGATGACTACCAGAAAACTTAATATCAACATATTAGAGAACTTCCCTGAGTGGGAATAGTTCATGCTAACTTCAAGGGAAAGTTGAGTCGACACACAGTTGGCAACAATGGAGCAGGAAAGGAGTGGGCAGCTTTCAGAGATGTGGTATACAACATTGCATTTATTTATCTGGGTCAGAACACTCACACACATCAAGATTAGTATGACAAAAATGACAAGGAAATCCAGAAACTGCTAAAAGAAAAACAAGAACTCCACAGGGTTTACCAGCCGGGTAGTTCATCCATCTCTAAGAAGGCAGCATTTAATTCCAATAAAAGTAAAGTACAAGTGAAGCTTAGAGACATGCAGGATTCTTGTCTCAGTGAGAAGGCAGATGAAATTCAGTTTTATGCTGATACAACAATCCATAGTGCTTTTATGATGCCCTGAAGGCTACTTATGGGCCAGAGACCTATGGTGCATCTCAACTACCCGGTGCTGATGGAGTCACATTGATAAGGACATGATCCTGGAGAGATGGGATGAACACTTCCATAGTGTTCTCAACAGACCATAGTGATGTCTTTTTGGTCCTCTTCTAGAAGAACAACTACCAACTAACCGATATTATATAGATCCATATATAGATAGATGTGAGTATATTAATGTATACTTACACATACATACCCAAACATAAAGTTCAAGTGTTCTCTCATAAATTTCCCTCTTCTCTCATTTTCATTTTAACTATAGATTGCAATCCTTTCTTCCCTCCGCCCCAAGGTAGAATCCAATCTCTCTTTTTGCTCTCAGGAATTGCAGGAGACAAAATCAGGAGTTGCGATGACTTAATAAACTTTATTTCTCCCAACACAGGATGGGGGAAATATCTCAGTCATTCACAGCAGGGTAGCAGCTTGGGAACTGGGATGATTTGATGGTTCATCAGATAATCAAAAGAAACTTGGAAGAGTCTCTTGGACACCACTCTTGGACTAACAAGAAGTCAGTACTGACTCTGGCTCTTCCTCTGGGGTTCACTGAAATGCTTGATCTTGCCACTATGCCCCTGCTTGGGCCATCCTGGGGTGGAAGGGCAAAACCACAGTGCAGGGGAAGGAGGGAGAGGCCACAAAGTTCACAGGCCAAGACAGGAAGGCAGCCTGGTCTTGTACAATGTATGCTAAAATGGAAATAGGTCTGCTACTTAGAACCTGTATGAACTTGGACAAGGATTTAATCAGTAGGTGCCCGAGTCTCATCTGTGAAATGAGAAGCTTGGAGAAGATGGCCTTGAAGGCCCCTTCCAGCTCTAGATACAGGATCTGATGGTCAGCAGGAATCTACCAGCCCATGTTACCATTGTTGTTCATCCATTTCAGTTGTACTTGACTCTTTGTGACCCCATTTGGGTTTTTCTTAGCAGAAACACTGGAGTGGTTTGCCATTTCCTTCTCCAGTTCATTTTACAGATGAGGAAACTGAGGCAAACAGAGCTACTTGACTTGTTCAGGTTCACACAGCTACTAAGTATGTGAGGCTGGATTTGAACTCAGGTCTTCCTGACTCCAGGCCTGACACTCTATCTGCTGCACCACCCGACTGCTGCCATTAACCTCTCTCAATTCCTCTTTCATCTAGGGCCCACAAACTAATCTCTGAACTGTATTCCTGTCTCCTCTCATTGCTTCCTCTGTCCTCAGTCCAGACAATCAAGCCAGACTATGTCAGCAGCAAAAGATCTCCAAGAGCTCAGTCCCAAGGAAAACAACAATCGAACACCACAGGACCCCACGGAGACAGACATACCTCCTACACATAGACCCCAATGGAGCACTCAGGTTACCCGTGGTTTATCTTCCACTCACAATCCATGGCCCAGACCACATCCTTTTCTGATCATCTCCCTGATGACATCCTTCTCACCGCTTCTGAGCAAGTCTTCACCAGTTACAGCCTGTTCACATCCATAAACTTACACAAAAATAACACTTTCCTCACAATAACACTGTAAGACAGGCAATGCATTTTTTTTGTGATCTTGATTTACAGATATGGAAACTGAGGCTCAGGCAGTTGAAGGAACTTGCTGCAGGTCAAAGAAGTTAGTATCATATAAGAAATGACAAGCAAGACAATTTCAGAAAAACCTGGAGAGACTTACATGAACAGATGCAAAGTAAAGCAAGAAGAACCAGAAACGTTATGCACAGTAAGAGCAATATTGTACAATGAAGAATTGTGAATGACTTAGTTATTCTCTGCAAAACAATGATCCAAGACAATCCCAAAGGATCAATGATGAAGCATGCTCTCCAACTGCAAATAAAGAAGTTATACTGTCTGAATACAGACAGAAGCAAGCCATTTTTCACTTTCTTTCGTTCTTTTTTTGAGTCTTCTTGTACAAAATGACTAATGTGGAAATGGTTTACATGATTGTACACGCATAACCTATATCGAATTGTTTATTGTCTTAGGGAGGAGAGAGGGGAGGGAAGGAGGGAGGGATAGAATTAAGAACTCAAATCTTAAAAAACAAATGTTTAAAAATTGTTATAACATGTAATTAGGGAAAAAGTAAATTATTAAAAAAAAAAAGAAGTCACCATCAACACTGGGTTATGAACCCGATCAGGTTTCTTGATGTCAAGTACTACACTCTTCCTGTGACCACATGGCCCTGATAGAAATCAAAGCACCCCCAAGATAGCATTTAAGTTAATCCATTGAATTTAATATATAATGAGTAAATTATATAATAAAAAGTAAGTCGTACAGAATGAAGACTTTTTTTTTCCATTTTCAATCTTCTTTTGTTGTTCTTATTTAGATTCTGCAGTTGTTTGCAAATTGTCTCTCCCATTACAATATGAGTTCCCTGAGGGCAAGGACAATGTTTTTCCCTTTCTTTGTATCCCAGTCTGGAATATAAATAATATAAATAAACTTAATAAATGCCTATTAACTGAAGTATTAATGTTTGTTCATGTTTGTCAAAAATTACAAATTTTTTTTAAAAAGAAATCAAATCACCCATTAAAAAACTGAAGCTATTACCTATCCATTTTGGTTCCAAAGAAATCATTCCCTCCTTTGGGGCCCTCACCACTGGCACATCTAGAAACAAGTAAATACAGTGTTTTGCTCAACAATTTCCTCATTGCTTGAGTTACAGAAACAGGTTCTTTAGGGGACATTTTTCTTGGTTGTCTCTGTCAGAGTTTTTTGCCAATAGCAATGGGAAATGCTATTATTCAATCTCTCCTTCCAGAGGGCCTAACTAGCAAGGATGTGACCATCTGTGGGTCTCAGTGACTCACAGCATTATTCAACCATCATTCAGCCAGCAGCTCACATTTTCAGGAAGGAAACAAGATTTTGAGACTTATAGATTAAGTCCTTGTGGTGAGGCTAAGATACACACACACACACACACACATGCACACACACACACACACACAAACACACACACACACACTCCTCATATTTGAGGCCTATGGGCTCTCAATACCTGCTAAAAGATTGCTATGTTGGAAAACTGTTTTTGAGATGATGGTCTTCTGGGAATTAGACTCCTATTACTATACCATTTATTCTATATATAGACATCAGGTGCATGTGTGTGTGTGTAAACCCAGAAAGCCACTGAGATCATTCACAGCCTGGACCCTCATTCCTTTCTACAAGATTTCATTTATCAAAAAATACTCGAATTTCAGAGGTGGAAAGATCTCCTAGAACAATGAGTTCAAGCCCAACCCCAAAAAGTCACCCACTTAAAGATACCCAATGGTGAGGAATACGTGCGTGCGTGTGTGTGTGTGTGTGTGTGTGTGTGTGTGTGTGTGTGTGCATGTATAGGTATAGGTATGTATATTGACAATCCTTTCAGATTATTTGAACCCCAATAAGATCCAAAGCCTGAATTCATCAGCCAAACTGCTTTTCTTTACTCTAAAAATGCCCTTTCCTGTGTCAGCAACTTCAAAGACCAGATAAGATTGACAAGGGGTACCTTTCCTGTTGGTGACAGGATGCCTGCAAGCAGAACAATGAGATTTCTCTTATCTCGATATTCAAGGGGCATATACAGGAGAGGCACAAAGATCTCGGGATCATAATCTCTAACTGCCACTACCTTGTCAATTGTCTCATCTTACTGTATCTATGACTTATTCAACTAAGAAACTTCCTTTCTTATGATATGGGGACAGGACCATAAACTAGAGTTTGTATTGTTCTAAAGTGTATTTAAACTTTGTCATTCTTCTGTCAATCAGAAGTTTGCTTCTGATTCCATGATCATGTATCTGCTAGCTTTAGGGGAATAAACAATATGAATTTATACATCACTGAGCCTGTTTGCCTCCTTTAACCAAACATTCAGGTCTACAATACGTATATATGTACGCATACATATATCTATATATGTTCATCTGTGTATATGTCTATACATATACATACATATGCTTGTGTGTATACACACACACACACACACACATATACATATATCACTGTCAGCTAAGTAGATGGACTGGTATGGAGAGAGACTTGAAGCAGGGAGACCAACCAGCAGGCTATTGTAATAGTCCTGGCATGAAGTAATGAGGACACATTTAATAAGGAAGGAAACATACATTTATATGCATGTAATTAGCACATGATATATTAATTAATTGTTGTTTGTTGTTATTCAATAGTTTTTACTCATGTATGACTCTTTGTGACCCCATTTGGGGTTTTCTTGGGAAAATGGTAGTTTTACCATTTCCTTCTCCAGCTCATTTTACAGATGGGTAAACTGAAGCAAACAGGGTTAAGTGACTTGTCCAGAGTCATACAACTAGGAAGGCTGAGGCTGGATTTGAACTCAGAAAGATGAGTCTTCCAGATTCCAAGCCCAGGGCTATATGCACTATGGTGCCACCTAGCTGCCCTATTTAATTATTTAATTATTTAATAATTATTCAAAGATTGATTAATGCTAATATTACATATTAATGTATAATTGTATATACACATGTTTCACTCCTTATTAAGTGTGTCCTCATCACCTCACACCACAACTATTCAAATAATCTCCTGGTTGGTCTCCCTACTTCAAATGTCTCCCCTGTCTTTCCCAATCCCCCTAACAATGTATGTGCCTTCCCTCTTTTAATTATCTCCAAATGATCCTGCCAATATCATCTCCCTGAGTTCAAACTTGGCATCAGACATTTACTGGCTGTGTGACCCTGGACAAGTCACCTGTCCATCCTCCGCTCAGCTGACAGTGATCTTTCTGAAGCAAGGGTCTGACCACATTATTTCACTATTCAATAAACCCTAGTGCTTCTTCTTACCTTCAGAATCAAATGTCAAATCTTCTGTTCGGTTTCAAAGCCTGTCACAACCTGAGCCTTCCCTCCTTTCCAGTCTTTCTTTACCTAACTCCTCACCCACCCTCAGTTAGTGACAATGCCCTCCTTTCTGTCTTCCCCAATGACACTCAACTCCCACCTCCAGACATTTTCACTGGCTCTCCCCCATGCCTAGCACACTCTCTCTCCTCATCTCCACCGCCTGACTTCACTGGCTTCTTTTAAGTTTCATTTGAAGCTCTATCTTCTATAAGAAGCCTTTCCCAATCCCCCCCCCCCCCCAATGCATGTGCCTTCCCTCTCTCTTGATTATCTCCAAATTATCCTGCCAATATCATCTTCCTGAGTCCAAATCTGGCCTCAGACACTTCCTAGCCTGTGTGAACCTGGGCAAGTCACTTAACTTTATTTGCCTCTGTTTCCTCATCTATAAAATGAGCTGGAGAAGGAAATGGCAAACCGCTCCAGTATCTTTTCCAAGAAAAGCCCAATGGGGTCACAAAGACTCAGACACAACAGAAAAACAACTAAACATCTTGTTTCCATGTTGTATTCCCCATTAGCATCTTGACACCAGTGACCATGTTTGGTCTTTCTTTGTAGCTCCAGAGCTTAGCACAATGCCTAGAAGAGGATAAGCACTGCTAAGATACTCCTGCAAAGCTATATGACCCCAGTCTCTTTAAAGGTTTTGCTATGAAACACAAGCTTTCCGCCAAGGTGAAAGCTTACGACAGTTGCCAAACGGCCTGTCTAGCTACTCTCTAGGAAGCTCATGTCCCTGGGCCCTTCCACTTTAACTCCTAGAACTCCTGGCTTCCTTCAGGACTCAGCTCAAACTCCTTCTCCAAGAGGCCTCTTCCAGGCTCAACTTCTAGTGTCTTACCTTGTAAGGCTATCTCCTTTCATCCACTCTGTATGCATCTTATGTATTTCTCTATTTAAATAATGCTATCTTCCCACTCCATTAGAACGTATGGTCTTCTTGGCCCCAAAGAAGATATATGATTAGACTTCTCCCTGTTTCCTTTGCAGAGGTGAGGAGGGGAAGACCATGGGATCCATGGGTATGGAATATTGCATATAACTGCTAGATGGCCCAGTGCATAGAGCACTGGGGACCTGAGACAAGAAGACCTGAGTTCAAATCAGACCCCAGATACATACTAACTGTGTGACTTTGGACAAGTCACTTAAGCTCTGTTTGCCTCGGTTTCCTCAACTGTAAAATGGTGATAATAATAGTACCACCTCCCAGCGCTATTGTGAAGATCAAATGAGATAATATTTGGGAAGTGCAGTGTCTGGCACATGGTAGGTGCTTAATAAATGCTTATTACTTTCTCCTCCCATCAGTTTTTTTTTATTATTGAATTTGTTTTTCTTCCTCTTTTTCTATTTTCTCTTTAATTTTTTTTTATACAAGAAAGCTCTCTCAGAGAGGAGAAAAAAAGAAATGATGCCAATAAGAGACTTTTTAAAAGAATGTAAGCTTTTTACATGTAATTAGGGAAAATATTATTATAAAAGAAGAATATAAGCTTCTGGAGGTAAGATAATGAGGGTTGGATGGGTTTTTTTGGGTTTGGGTGGGTTTTTTGGCTTTTTCTTCATATTCTCAGTAACAGCACAGTGCTTAGTACATAGTAATAAACATATTCTTGTTAATTAAATAACTACAGAGTGATGAATTTTTTGGTCATATCAATAAGCAAAGACCCCCTACTTCAGAGAATCATAGAATCTGAGCATTGGGAGGGTCCCCAGTGACCATCAAAATTAACCACTTGGCCCCAAAAGAATCTTACTTCCAACTTCCCTGACAACTGACCATCCATTTGTCCTAGAGAAATTACGATCTCTATCATGGGAGTGAGTGTTTCTTCCAAAGAAATCGCACATCTTTGAGGTATCTGTGTTGCTATCCTCCAAGACCTTGTAGAAATATTTCAGAGGAAAACATGTTTAGAACAACTGGGCCTCTAGATCTTGACCCGGTACCAAAGCAAACCTCCTGGTTGCCTAGGAATCCAGTGAACATGTTGACTTTTAAATTCCAGTCTTTAGAGAGATTATATGGCTCAAGTGGCTTGTGTTGCTTGAGTTCTTCCGTTTCCAGGCATGGATGAAAATGGTGTTTGGGAGCTCTTGACAGAGGAAGAAGAAATCAAGAAATTCAGAGCTCAATAAGTCAAAGAAGGTTCATGGATAGAGTGAGGAAGAGGAAGGAGAAAAAGGAAGCCACTCCTGGAAAAGTTTACATCTAGAGCAAGAAAAATGAGAGACTAATAGGAAGTCAGCAATTTCCTAACTATGGACCAGATAAAAATCCTCCTCTGAGATGGAATAAATGAATGAAAATGTACTTATTAAATATCTATGATTCCAAGTGAGAAGTTCCTGCCCTCAAGGAAAATATGTTCTGATATATATTCGAATACAATATAACATATTCTCCACCATGACTCTGCACCTGGTACCTTCCAGAATCTACCCCTTTTAGCTTCTTTTTATGCATTGTCTTCTTCCATTAGATTGTTGGCTCCTAGAGGTCAGGGAATGTCTTTTTTCATACATGTATGTTAGCACAGTGCCTGGAACACAGTAGGTGATTAATAAAATGTGGCGCCATGAGTGGCACATAGTAGGTACTTTACTGACTAATGAGAGATAAGCTATTTAGGAGAGTCCTGGCCAAGGAAGGGAGATGTGGGGAGTCATAAGGATGGTGAATAGAGCCATAAGGGAGTAGGTTGATATACCCTTTCCAGAAGTGATGATAGTGTTAATTTGATTCATCGCAGTTGTCTGAGCAAGAGGGGGGAAACTGGGAGGGAAGAAGGAAAGAGATATCAATAGGCATGCATACATGTCAGCAGGGAGGATGTCAATGACCAGGTTGGTTGGATGGTTGGATGGATGGATGGATGGATGGATGGATGGATGGATGGATGGATGGACAGACATGTTTCTTGGTCTTGAGGCTGGCTACAAATAGTAAGATGAGTTAGCACTACTCACTCACTAAATCAGACCATCTCAGCCCCAAGGTAGGATCATAAATTGAGAGATGTGAAGTACCTTAATGATCATCTAATCCAAAGCTTTCATTTTACAGATGATGAAACTGAGGTCCAGAGAAGAAAAGCAACTTTTCTAAGATCACATAGCTGGTTTTATGTAGGGTTAAAGGTAGAACCCAGATCACCTGACTCCCAGCCAGCTTTTATTTGCACTGTAGGGCTCTACCACTCAAGTCACATGATAAATAGCTATGATTTGTTCAGTCTCCTACGCAATATATACCCCTCAAAAAATGGGAGACTGTCCCTCAGGAAACTCTGTGCTTCATAATTACCACTTCGGTGGGAGCATGATCTTCCCAAGTCAAAGGATCACAGATTTCATGCTGGAAGGGACCTTAGAGATGACCCAGTCCCATTCCTTCATTTTACAGAGGAGGAAACTGAGGCTGACTTGTTCACAGTCACTCTGGTAAAAGTGGCAAAGCCAAGATTTGAACCCAGGTCTTCTGACTTCAAAGACTGTGTTCTCCATTGTCTTTTCCTTTTCCGGCAGTTCCCCTACCTGGGCCTTGTCTTTTGGCAAGGAGACCAAATCTTCCCTTCTCAGATCTGCCTTTCAGATAGAGTAATATTCCTGTTTGGGAGGGGCAGGTAGGTGGAATAGTGGATAGAGCACTGGCCCTGGAGCCCAGAATGCCTGAGTTCAAATACCTCAGATAATTCCTAGCTGTGTGACCCTGGGCAAGTCACTTAACTCTCTTTGCCTCAGTTTCCTCATCTGTAAAATGAACTGGAGAAGCAAATGGCAAACCACTCCAGTATCTTTGCCAAGAAAACCCCACATGGGGTCATGAAGAGTCAGACACAACAGAAAATGATAAAAGAACAAATACTAACAGGGTAATTCTCATAGATAGTGTAGTTAAGAAGACCTGAATTCAGATCTGACCTTAGACACTTAGTAGCTGTGTGACCCTGGACAAGTCACTTCCCCATTTGGCCTCAATTTCCTCATCTGTCAAATGAGCCAGACAAGAAAATGACAAACCACTCCAGTATCTTTGCCAAATGGGATCATGGAGAGTTGGACACAATTGAAACAATTGAATAATAACATATTCATATTTTATTTCTGACCTTAGCAAAGAAACCAAAACTAAAACCAAAACAGCGGAGCTGCCTCGGGAGGAAGTTAATTCCTTCTCACTAGAGGTCTGCAATCAGAGACTGGATAAATACTTGTCAGTTATGATGTAGGGAGGTCTGTTTTCTGGTATGCAGCTGACTTGATGGTCACTGAGATGAAGTCCAGCTCTGATCTCTCATGATTCTGTGGTCCTCACCCATGAATCAGAATATCCCTCTGGCTTGCTAGCCAGAGACACAACAATTAGACTGATAAAGGTCTCCATTTGGGCAGAGCCCTGAAGCATCTGTCATCAATTCACTTCTGATTCTAAACCAAGCCTTTGTTCTTATCTACCAAGGGCACAGATTCATCTCAGTCCATTCATTCTAAGAAGCCTGAATGCCTTCAAGCCATCTCTATTTGTGAGGTGCGTTAGAACAACTCACAGGCAGTCAACTAGCATTTATTAATCGCTTACCATGTGCCAGACACTGTGCTAAGTTCTGAGGCTACAAAGAAAGACAAAATGATAGTACCTAACATCCCCAGGCTTTCTGCAAACACACAGGTCGAATCCTTAAACCAAGAAGATTGTGGGCCAGAGGAAAATTCCTGGGCTGGGAACCAGCTCAGCCATAACTCCCTTCGTGACCTTAGCCAAATCACAGATCACCGTTAGAGGTAGAAAGGACTTTTGATATTACCACATTCAAGTCCTCCATTTTACAGATAAAGAAACTGAGGGAAATTAATAGATTACAAAATCATAAATTTTAAGCTGGAGGAGACTGTAGAGGGCGCCAAGTATAAAATCCTCATTTTAATGAGAAACCGAGGCTAAAGGGGTTAAGTAATTTGTTCAAGGTCACACTAAACTATAGAGGAGGCTTCTAACCCAGGTCCACTGACTCGAAATCAGGGCTTATTATCTCTTTCGTGTCCTGGATCCCTTTGGTAGCCAGGTGAAGCCACTGGCCCCTTCTCAGAATTATGTTTTTAAATTCATAGAATAAAATACAGAGGATTAC
Organism: Phalanger gymnotis; assembly: GCA_028646595.1. NCBI lineage: Eukaryota > Metazoa > Chordata > Mammalia > Diprotodontia > Phalangeridae > Phalanger > Phalanger gymnotis. The sequence goes on along the minus strand of CM053622.1, from coordinate 32,687,510 downwards.
AAAAGAAAACAATTATGTTGAAGTAAAGATGTATTTTTTTTCCCAAATAAGTTCACGAACATCTTGAAATCTACCCATTAACCAAGATGCCTGTGGACCCCAGGTTAAGAATCCAGCTTTAAATGCAGTGTTCTCCCCACTTTCCTACATAATCTCTCTGGTTTTTCTACCTGTAAATTAGGCACAATCACGCCCCACCTCATTTCCTTCATGCACTGGAGATTTAAGGATGAGATTGTAGTTGGCATGATCAAGACAAAGCATTATGCAGTAATTTGGGGTTTTTTTTGTTTGTTTGTTTATACAGACAGGTGATCTCCTTGGAAACTCCCAGGGTGGGATCCCAACCCCTCCAAGTTTGCAAGTAGAAATGCCTGAGGCAAATCAGGAACTCATCCATATCGAAGTGCCTTAAAGGGTTGTCTAGGGCACTAAAAGGGTTAATGACTTGCCCATTGTCATGCAGCTAGGACAAGTCATACAAGCAGGTAGTGCAGTGAATAGAGTGCCGGACTTGGGGTTAGGAAGACCTGAGTTCAAATTTGGCCTCAGACATCTACTAACTATAAGACCTTGGACAAGTCGCTTAACCTCTGTCTGCCTCAGTTTCCTTATCTGTAAAATGAAGATAATAGCACCCATCACTTAGCTTGTAAGGATCAAATAAGCTAACATATATAAAGTGTTTTGCAAACCTTAAAGTGCTAGTGATGATGATGATGATGCCACAGGTAAGACTTGAACTCAGGTCTTCCTGACTCTGAGGATAGCCTTCAATCTATTTTGTTGCACTACCTTGCTATGCAAAAGATATCATATTATATTATATTATGTTGTTATGTTATGTTATGTTATATTGCATTATATTATATATTATCATGTTATATCATATCATATCATATATCATATCATACCATATCATATCATATTAATTATATTACATTATATCATATCATATCATATATTATGTTATATTATATTATACTATACTATACTATACAATACTATACTATATTATACTATACTATACTAATGTTATGTTATTATATTATATTATAATACACTATACTATACTATGCTATGCTGTATTATACTGTATTATATCATATCATACCATATCATGCTATGCCATACCATATCATATCATATTAATTATATTACATTATATCATATATTATATTAATTATATTATATCTATGAACGTGTATACAACATATATTATCATTGTTACTATGAAACTATGGGAGGGGGAGGGAAATCAGGTCTTTTTTTTTATTCTGTGGGACAATAATCTGCCACCTTCACTCCATAGTGAGGCATGAAAAAAATCCAATGCATTGCAGAAATGCGACAGTCATGAAGAAAGAAGCTAAGCATGGGCCTGAGAGAGCAGGTTCCATCTTTCTCCAAGAAGCGGAAGCAGCAAACTTTCCCTTGGTGCCATTTACCAAGCAGCCGGGCTTGGAGCAGTGTAAAGGGCAGCTGATGGAAATGTGTGCCATGGATCCCCAGTTGCATTTCCACATCCAGTCAAGGTCGCCATGTAGTCTGAAGACATTTCCGAACTAATCTCCACGGTGAACTCAAAGGTATCCTGGTGCGGATGTTGCCATCTCATGTGCCGTTCTCAACACCCTATGATGGCGGCCACCTGCAATCTAACACATTGACCGAAAAACCCAGTTCTGTACAAATTAGCCTGATGGGCCTAGGGAAGGGAACAGTGAAAGGAACAGGCATATTGCACATTCTATACATGGGAAGCCGCCCTTGTTTTAAAGAACAGAAACAGCATAACAAGCCTGCGAGGGGAGGAGGTATGGGGATTTTCCAGGCTACAGCATCAGTCCTGACCACACCAGCCAGCAAGGCACAGCAGGAGCTATTGTTGCTTATCCTTCATTGTCACAGACACCCATGACATCACACGAATGATGCTTTGGCTTGCGAGTGAGCTGGGTTTAAGGGAGGCAGAGCTAAGCAAAGCCATCAGCCTCCTCTCTCCTCCAGAGTCACCAAAGCTCAGTGGCAAGACAAAAGTCAAGATGACCCATCTCCTGCCAGAGGACTCCAGGGGCTGTGCTAAGATTCCTAGGGAAGAAGTTTCCACTCTGGACAACAGTGCTGAAAGTGTCAAATGCCCAGCAGATTCAGGCTTCATAGCCTTCTGCAGGTAGGAGATGAATGAATGAATGAATGAATGATGAGTGAATGAATGATGAATGAATGACCAAATGAATGTATGATTAAAAATATTTATTAGACGTATCCTCTGATATCTTCTGCAACAACACCTGGCTGGCAGCAAAACCACATAAAGACTCTATTTTCTAATTCCACATTGAGTAATCCAAATTATGTTTATTGAGCTGACCAGCAACATATGCTAGAGAACCAAAGGGAAATAACACCAGTGCAGTCTGTTCTTATTGCTTATAGAAACTCCCAAAATCCAAGAGCTCAGGATTAGCTAGTGAGCTGTATTCAAAAGCCAAGGTGCAAAGGGGGCATCGTTAATGGGAGCTCGATGGGTCATTGGTCTTCTGGAGTAGCTTAAGACTAAAATGTTCCAATTGAACTATGAAGGACCTATGAAGGAAGATGTTGTCCACCTCCAGAGAAAGAACTTATTAATAGAATCACACATAATATGGTTTTACATATATTTATAAATCTGTGTCAAGTGGTGGCCTTCTCTAGGGCAGGGTGGAGACAGAGAGGAAGACAGTTCGAAACTTAAAATGTAATAAAATACATTAATTAAATTAAATTTTAAGTAAATAAATGAAGCTCAAATGGACTGAAATTGTCTTGGAGTGAGGCTATGCCTTCTGCTGATATGGATAGCATTGCTTACAGGAAGTTGGGGTTTTTTTGGAGGCAGTTGGGGTTAAGTGACTTGCCCAGGGTCACAGTGCTAGTAAGTGGCTGAGGTTAAATTTGAACTCAGATCCTCCTGATTCCAAGGCCAGTGCTCTATCCATTGCACCACCTAGATGCCTCTGCTTATAGGAATTATTGATTGAGGGTGGGGAGGGACTTTGAATGGCTGTCTACTCCTTTCCTTTCATTTTACAGATGAGAAAACTGAGGCCAGGGGAGAAGGTCACACAGGTAGCAAGTGATGGGGGAAGGATTTGAACTCAGGGCCTCTAACTCCAGAATTGAGGTTCTTTCCACTGCATTCACTGCATTGCATTGGCTGCACTATATTGTATATGAGCATACATATGTATGCATATACACAACATACATGTACATATAAGTATATGTGTGCATATACGTCCATGTACACCTGGAGTTTCACATGTCTGTGAGTCAGGCTTATCTGTATCTTCCCATATATTTTTGAGAAGGGATCCAACCAAAGTGACAGAGGCATCAGACTCTCCACTCAGTTATCACGTACTCTCGCCACACAGCCAACCCCATTTTACTTTCCGGTCATCTATTTCCTTGACTACGTACTTGACTCCGATTCTTCATAGTTCCATATTTGCTATGCGCTGCAGCCTGCCCACATCCACCAGGGACCCACTCTCCTTTGCTCTGTGAGTTATACTCAAGCTGTATGCCTGAGAATCACCAAAAGAATCAAAACTGGTGTCAAGCAAAAAAAAAAAAAAGATGACATCTTATTAAATCAAATTTAATAAGGACAAACGTAATGGGTATCAAAAACTGCCACTACATCCCAAGATGGGGGACGCATGGTCAGGTAGGAGCTTAGCTGAAAACGATCTCGGGGTCAAAGTGGACCAGTAGCTCAATCAGAGTCCACAGTGTATTACAGCAGCTAAAAAAAGAGAATACGATCTTAGACTGCTTTTGAGAAATGCGTAGCTCCCAAGAATAAGCAGGTGAAAATCCTACTGTGCCCAGTCCTATGCGGATCACATCTGGAATACTTGGTTACACTTAAAGAATTTCCCATTTGGAAGATTATTGAAAGTATGGACAAAACCCAGAGGAAGGGAATCAGAGTGGTGAAGGGCTGCAAGTTCATGCCATGTCTATCAATCAATCCCATAGTGAACATTTGAAAAGAGCTTGTTATGTGCCAGGTGCTGTAGTTGGCTCTGGGAATACAGAGACAAAAGTCCTGCCCTCAAGGAGCTTACACTCTATCCAGGTAAATGGCACATAAACAGAGGTAAATAAAAAATATGCACAGGGCAATTGGAGGAATGGGGGCCCCCCCACTGGCCACTGGGAGAAATCAAGAGAAATGGCATGTAGGGGAGGAGCCCACACTTGAGCTGAGGACCACTGGAGTGAATGAGCATTGTTTTGACACGCTTAGCCTGGAGAAGAGAGGACTGAAGAGAAGTGTGGAGAAAGCAGTCATGCCAAAGAGGGCTTTAGGAAGCTTTGCTTGGCCTCAGGGATCAGAACCAGGAGCAATGGGTGGAAGATAGCAAGAAGCCAATTCAGGCTTGATGTCAAGAAGAACTTCCCAGCCCTGAGAGATGTCCCATAGGGGAATGGAAGCACCGAGTAAATGGCCTCTTTGTGCCAGGGTTCCCTCATCTGTGAAATGAGAGGGGTGGACCAAAGGGCCTCTGATTTGACCTCCCCAAGACAGTCTCCTCACCTGTAAAGGTTTGAGGAGATGGAGAGAAGTACTTATTAAGTACCTACTACGTAAATACCTACTATGCACGAGGCATTGTGCTAACCGCTTTATGGATATTATTTCATTCGATCACCACAACAACCCAGCGAGGTATAGGCTTTGTTAACTTCATTTCACAATTGGAGAAACTGAGGCAGACAGAGACGAAGCATCTTACCCAGGGTCAAACAGCTAATAACCATCTGAGGTCACATTTGAACTCAGATCTTCTTGACTCCAGGTCCAGCTCTCTCTTTCCACTATGTACCCTAGTGGTCTCTTGCCACATAACTGCCTAGAAAATTAGAGAGTTGACCTCTTGAGTTGTCTTGCAGCTTAGATCTAGGATCCTGTGATCTAGGGATACCTTCTTATCCTGAAGAATCCATGCCTTTGTTCTCCCACAGAACCTTTCTGTCTACATTCATCTATGAATCCATGCTCATCCCTACATCTTCAACCAAGAATCTGCCCAACGCTCCAGCCCTCGGGACACTTCCCTCACTTCACCCCTGTTGTACGGTGAGACTCCCAACTCCTCCCGTTCTACATTGCCCCGGTGATCTCCCCTACTCCGCCTCTTACATCAACATCATTACCCTCGAGAAGAATTTTTTATGTTGTATTTTATAAAATATTGTTAAACACATCCTGCACAGAGATGACATCAATGGTATTTATTTTAATAATATTGAATTTCCCCAATTTAAATAATATTGAATTTCAACCAATTTTTTTTAAAGTTTTGAGTTCCAAATTCTATCTTTCCCTCTCTCTCCTCCCCACTCCTTGAGATGGTAAGCAATTTGATGTAGATTATACATCTGCAATCATATAAAACATTTCCATATTAGTCACAAAGGAAAGAAAGAAAGAAAGAAAGAAAGAAAGAAAGAAAGAAAGAAAGAAAGAAAGAAAGAAAGAAAGAGAGGGAGGGAGGGAGGGAGGGAGGGAGGGAGGAAGGAAGGAAGGAAGGAAGGAAGGAAGGAAGGAAGGAAGGAAGGAAGGAAGGAAGGAAGGAAGGAAGGAAGGAAGAAAGAAAGAAAGAAAGAAAGAAAGAAAAAAAGAAAGAAAGAAAGAAAGAAAGAAAGGAGAGAAAGAAGGAAGGAAGGAAGGAAAGAAGGGAAGAAGAGAGGGAGGGAGGGAAGAAGGAAGGGAAGGAGTGAATGAAGGAAGAAAGAAAGGAAGAAAAGAAGAAAGGAACAAAGGAGGGAAGGAGGGAAGGAAGGAAGGAAGGAAGGAAAAAAGGAAGAGAGAAAGAAAGAAAGAAAGGAGAGAAGGAAGGAAAGAAGGGAAGAAGAGAGGGAGGGAGGGAGGAAGGAAGGAAAGAAGGAAGGAAGGAAGAAAGAAAGGAAGAAAAGAAGAAAGGAACAAAGGAGGGAAGAAGGGAAGGAAGGAAGGAAAGAAGGAAGGAAGGAAGGAAGGAAGGAAGGAAGGAAGGAAGGAAGGAAGGAAGGAAGGAAGGAAGGAAGGAAGGAAGGAAGGAAAGAAGGAAGGAAGAGAGAAAGAAAGAAAGAAAGAAAGAAAGAAAGAAAGAAAGAAAGAAAGAAAGAAAGAAAGAAAGAAAGGAGACAAGGAAGGAAGGAAGGAAAGAAGGGAAGAAGAGAGGGAGGGAGGGAGGGAGGAAGGAAGGAAAGAAGGAAGGAAGGAAGGAAGGAAGGAAGGAAGGAAGGAAGGAAGGAAGGAAGGAAGGAAGGAAGGAAGGAAGGAAGGAAGGAAGGAAAGAAACAGAAAATACAATAGTATGCTTCCATTTGTATTCAGACATCAGTTCTTTCTCTAGAGACATAACATTTTTCATCATGAGTCCTTCGGGATTGTCTTGGATCAGGGCATTGCTGAGAATAGCCAAGTCATTCACAGTTCGAGAAGCATTTATTAAGCACATACTATGTGTCAGGAACCATGTTCAGACCAGAGATGCAAGAAAAAGTAAAAACAGCATTCTTGCCTTCAAGGAGCTTACATTCAAATGAGGAAGACAAAATACAAACAACTACTTACACACAAGTTAGAAGCTTAGATAGATAGCACAATGGATGGAGACCAGAGTCCTGGGATGGAATCCCATCTTGGCTCATTACTCACTCGGTTACCTTACCTGGAGAGGCAGTGGGCACTGGATTTAGCATCAAGAAGTCACTTACTAGATACTTCCTAGCTGTGCGATCCTGGGCAAGCCATTTAAACTCTGTTGGCCTCAGTTTCCTCAACTGTAAAATGTGTATAATAATAGCACCTTCTTTTCCAGGGTTGTTGTGAGAATCAAATGAGATACTATTTGTAAAGCACTTTGTGTACTAAAGAGTCATATAAATGCTATTTTTGTATGATATACACAAGTGTTCATGGGAAATAATCTCAGAGGTGGACTAGCAGTAGGAGACAGAGGCAGAAACTGGCCTAGGAAAGGTCTCCTGCATTAAACAAGATTTGAGCAGTCTCCCCCATCCCAATTTGTTATTTATTTATTTTTAATATTCTTTTTTTTTACTTCCAAATTCTCTCCTTCTTTCCTGCCTCTCCCCCATCCACTGCAATGGCAAGTGATATATCAATATGAAATAATTGAGTCAAGCCTTAAAGAAACCAGGAAAGTCTGGAGGAAAAGGTGAGGAAAGAGAGAATTCCAGGAATGGGGGACAGCCAGGGAAAAGCTCAGTCAGGAGACAGGGTGTTCTTGTCGTGTGGGAGGATGGGAAGTCCAGTAGCGAATATGGATGGGGAGTAAACTATGATAAGGGCAGCTAGGTGGCACAGTGGATAGAACACCAGACTTGGAGTCAGGAAGACCAGAGTTCAAATGTGGCCTCAGACACTTACTAGCTGTGTGACCCTGGACAAATCACTTCACCCTGTTTGCCTCAGCTTCCTCATCTGTAAAATGAGCTTGAGAAGGAAATGGCAAACTGCTCCAGTATTCTTGCTAAGAGAACCCCAAATGGGGTCACAAAAAGCTGGACACAACAAAAGTATAATAAATGAATGTTGGAAGGATTTGAAGAGTTTTAAAAGCCAAACAGTGGATCTGATATTTGATCCTGGAGGTAATAGGGAGCCATTGAAGTTCATTGAATAGGAGCAGTGACCTGGTTATCATACAAATTGCATCTCTCTACTGACCTCTGGGTCACCCCCAGCCTTGCTTTTTTAGAGATGGTTTTATCCCAAGATTCCCAGCTCTAACATATTTCAATAAGAATGCCTTAACTAATTGTAACACTTAGCCCCAGTGAACACGCATGGCAATCAGATGATAGCAATAGAAAACAAGTGCTCCAGAGGAACCATTTCAGCATATCAGGCCAATAATCCACAAACGAAAAAGGATTCACACAATAGACTCTAATGGTTTCCAAGGAGCTGTTATGGTATATTGGGTAAATAAAATGTTATTGAAATGTATTTTTCCTGTTTAAACAACTTGCAGCAGGTGCATGGGAAGTGGCGAATTATCGAATGTTTCATGTGCGCTTGAATACTAAAAGGACGCAAAGAAAACGTTTTTGTTACGAGAAGCTATTTCTTACCATTGCCAGAGGAACGATGCCGGCGAACGTTGTCTGGCTGATGAAGATCTCCGAGACCACCAGCTGGCCTGCTGCGTCTTCCTCGGGGTACTCGATCTGCCAGGTAACTTGCTGAGCCCCCGCCAACCCGCTGCTGTTGTCAATTTCAAAGTCCATCTGCAAGATCTCATAGAAGGAGGTGTTTACTCTGGGAAGAAGAAAAGAATTGCATTAAAGCACAATTTAAAACCGAGCCTCAGCAAAGCGTCAAGAAAGTAATAAACAGTCCGTGTTGCCTTCCCCGAGCCAAAGAATTACCGTCAAGTTCAACGAGGAGAACGGCCACATCGATAAAAAACTAAATCACAGGATTTCCTCTGATGGCCTGGGCTCAGAGGGAAACTTAACAGCCTGGTTTTAGGGTTTCGTGAAAAGGCGATCCATCGCCGATTAAATGGGGCATTCAGATGACATATTATCTCAGGGTGTTTAACTCTCCCCATGCCCATCAGCCCTGGGAGCCATACGAAACCACAGATGTTGTGAAATTATGTAATTGCCCTCATCTGAATTTGGGGGCATGTTCCCTCCTTTCAATTCCCTGCCTCAGGCCAAACTTCGTGTTTGTAATGGGAGGTACAACCTTATCCTTCCAGGCTGACGTGGCATAACTCCCCCTTCATATGCCTTGTACTGCTGCCAAACTGGACCACCTTCTATTGCATTGAGTGCCTCAAGCTTTCCTGCCTCTACCATTCTGTGAATCACTAGATACCAACTCAAGAAAGCCAAGAATCCATTATCGACCATTATTAATGAAGACATATCTTCAACAATTCATTAACAAATGAATAAATAAGCATGTACTGTGCACTTACTATGTGTTAGGCAGTGTGCTGGGTCCCAGGGATACAAATATGAAACATAGCCCTTAAAAAGCTTACGTTCCAGTCACAAAAGACAATGCATACAGGGGACTGATGACTGAAAGGAACTTTGCAGGCTCAAACATCAGTTACTTAGAACTTCCCAAAGTTCTAATCATTCCTTCTCTGGTAACAGGTCCATCCTGGTAGGTCAGAGATCCAGTCAAACTTGTGTGGCTGTGTGCTATGGTTTGTCCTTTGTTCTTGAAGAAGGCCATGATATCAAGGAGAGAATGACATGACTCGAGATTGAATTTGATTTGAGTGAGGTAGGACTGTGCAAAGTCACCAGCTTCATTCTCTCCTCCAGAGCCATCTGGGTCCAGTCGCCAGATATCGATCTACCCTGGTAGCTGGCCAGCATATACAAAATGCCTTCTCCAATCACTGTGCCTTGGCATAACTAGCCCCCCACCCCCCATTCAGAATTCACTATCTCTTCACCTCTGATTCATGGGAATTCTAGCTTCCTTCTTTCCAGGCATAATTCAAGTACCACCTTCTATATGACCTTTCCCAATCATCCAAGTCATTAACACTCTTTCCTTCTTGAAGTTATCTTTTATAGCTTTGTATATAGCTTTTATTGTTTCTGTACATTGTTTTCCCCAATGCAGTGAAGAGTTTGGGAAATTGAGGCTCCTTGAAGTCAGAGACTAGTTCATTTTTTTCTTGTATACTCGATAGAGATGGAGAATCTGCAGCCTTGAGGCTGCCTCAAAGATTTCTTGCCACATAGGAGGCATAGGGGTAAGAGTACCACAGGTCACAAACTTGGAGAAACCTTATCGTTATTAGAAAAGAGAGCTCTGTATATAATTTCTTGCACATATATATGTTTGTGTGCATATATAAATGTGTATATGCATATGAGGATGTGTTTGTGTGTGCATGTACACACACAAAATTGATTGAGAAGCCTTATTGTTATTAGAAGGTACAAAGGGAAGAGATTAGTTGACTGACAGTATTTCTCTGTCAACTCAGAGTTCTGTATACAATTTCCTGCATATACCTAATATTCATATACATAAATACATACAAACATACATGTGTATGAGTACACATACACACACAAATGAAGGGCAATCAAGTCTGGGTAGGCAGTTGTCCTTGGAAGTGGGGCAGAGATGCACCAATTTGTCACTGGCCTTAGCAGAGAAGAGCAAGGCAATTTTGTTTTGTTCTGTGTCTAGAATAGCAGGGACCTGGAGAGGGGCAGGAACATTAACCCAGAGGAGTAGCTGTGACTAGTCATTTTATCCTACAATGAATCCTAGTTCAATGATGGAGTAACTCATGCCAGGACAGAGAAGATACAGGGCTGCTCTCTCTTGGCTTCCCCATTGCTTGATAAACGTTTGTTGAATCCAACTGAATTGAATTGAATTGGAACTGGAAAAATAGTAATTCCCTTCTTCACACTGACCCCTTGAAGAATGATATTGTCATCAAGGTGATCATTGGCTCCACAGACACAGAAACTCTACCTTTTCTCATTTCCATCCCTCCCCTAGCCCCCGGCACTATGATTTTCAATAATAAACCCTCAGTACGAATAGAAAACACGATACACAGGAATGTCTGCTGAATGAATGTGCTTCTACTTGCCTTTATTCCAAGGTGATGGAAGAAATGGGGGGGGGGGGAATTGTCTTGTGAAAAAGACAATGCCTTTAAATGGTACTATTAGCATTTCAACATTTTTATTACAGAGAAGATTCCCCTTGTCACTGATACAACCTACAGATTGTGTAGCAACTATTCCATTCACCAGCTAATGACAACCTTGTAAAAGATAAAAACTGAGAAAAGAAAAAGTCAGCTTCATGTTTGTGAAGACATTACCCAGAATCCTTGCTTCCTATGAAGTTTTAGGCAAGCAAACAGAGGATGTGCACACAGTATGCCCATGTTCCTGCACAAGGTGAAATAAGGTCATTTAAGTGCCAGAGATAGCATTTAGTGGCAGAGAGATTCCATGAGGTCCTTCCCTTGTGCCTCAACCTCCCCCACCCCCTTCTCAGATTTCTGAGAACAAGCCTCCCTCACAGGGCTCTTGTTCCAGGCTTCTTACACTTGTGTACTCTTCCATCCAGTGACCTTGACCTTCTTACAGTGCTTTACAAACAACATTCTATTTCTTGACTTCCAAGTGCTTCACTGGCTGTCCTCCATGCTTAGATCTCTCTGCATCCTCATCCCTGCTTTCAGGCATCTTTTGTGTCTCAGCTAAACTCCCACCTTCTGCAAGATGCCTTTCCCTTTCTGCTTTAATCTTAGTGCTTTCCCTCTGACGTTATTCACAATTTATATTTATAGACAGATATAGATATATAGGCATATATAAATGTATATGTATGTGTGTATATCTAGATATATATATATGTATATATAGATAGATACAGATACAGATATAGACACAGACATAGATATGGATATGGATATAGACATGTAGATATAGTTGTAGATAGAGATAAAGTTACAGATATAAAGATGGAGATAGAGATGGATATGGATAGGGATAGGGAGAGGGATAGGGATGGGATATAGACAGAGATAGAGATCTCCAATAAGGGAGACCTCATTTCAGTACAGTCCACTGTACTCTGGGAATAGTTAGGAAGTTCTTTTTGAAATCAAGCTTAAGTTGGTTTCTTTGAAGCTTCATCCCAGCGCTTCTAGGTCCACCATCTAGGGCCATTTTGGATCTACATTGTCGGATACAGAACAAGAAACAATTGAAAAGGCAAATGTTTGAGAAGGCAGGTAGGGAGAAGGAGACTGGGACAGTGCAGGAAGAGCCAGTGAAGCTTTCATGGATGAGGTAGGACCGGGATGTTCCTCAAAGGAAGAAGATTCCAGACCCCTTGAAGGCACCTGCTACAGCCCAAATATAATCCTAGGGATACACTGCAGTACATATGAAAGATACTGCATTGGGAGTTGAGAGCCTAGGTTAAATTGCAGGTTCTTCCTCTTACTAACTAGGCATCCCTATGCAAGTCACATGGGCTCTCCAAGCCTCCATTTCTTCATTGGCAAAATGACAAGGGTAGACTAGATCACTTCCTGTGCCCCTTCCAGGTCTAGGGGGAAAAATAAGAAGCCTCCTTTCATTCTTTGCTGGCAGCACCTTGCAATCTGGACAAGGGAAACAGAAATCTGACCTGTGCTCAATATCCTATTTAAATGTGTTAGTAGGACTTAACAAAACCAAATTGCCCTGACCTGCTCAAAACAAGATTCTATCTAAAAGAATCTTATTGCTTATCCAGAATTCACCTCTTCTCATTCTTTCCTACTTATCCAATGTTAAAATATATGTATGTATTTAATGTTCTTTGGACTACTGCAGAGTGGGTAGAATAACTACTTTTTATAGTTAAATGAAAGTATTAGGATATGAGATCATCTTCAGGAAGCATTTTTGGAATGACTTCTGTAGCAGACAGGATGATGGGGATGACACGTACCTCATTCTGTTCCCATTCTTCTGTTAGGTCTCTCTATTTTGAAATCTTTTTATTCCACACAGCTTTGTGCTTATAAATATTCAGAATGTCAGCTAATTAAAATATTGTTCTTAGCTTTTATGGATAATGTTATTATTCATTATTATTAGTAGTAATGTTGCTAATGATAGAGCAACTTATTACAGAGGCATAAGGTAAGGCAGGGGGTCTTAACACTTTTTATGCTGGGGAGTCTTCTGACAATCTAATGAAATGTGTGTATTTCTTCTTAGAATTATGTTTTTAAATGCATGAAATAAACTACATAAGATTATGAGGAGAAACAACTATATTGAAATAAGACTATCAAAATACTTATAAAACAAGTTTATGAACCTTAGGTTAAGAATCCTTCCTCTAAGAAATGAATGAATGAAGAAAAAAATTATCAAGCCCTTATCTTTGTGCTAGGCACTATTCTAAGCACAATACAAAAGGAAAGACAGTCCCTGCCCTTTTGGAGTTTACATTCTAATAGAAGGATATCTCTCTACAATCAGATACTCTACAAGAGAGTGGAGGCCAGGGAAGGCAGTTTCGGTCTGGGCAGTCACAGGGATGATGAATTGATATATAGGGCAGTAGGTCAACAAGTCATTGCCAGAAGCAATAGTATTATTAATTAAACCCGGAAAAGAAATAAGGAAATGCAAGAAGAATCCTCACTGAAGAAAGAGCAGGCTAGGAAAAATGAGCAATGAAATCTTCTAATATTAGAAATCTCAAACCCTACCAGGACCTGGAAGATGGTTTGACAAAGGTGAAGGGTGTTCTGCCGGACAACCCTCCTCTGAGAAGGCAGCTAGAGAGAAGGAGACTGGGACAGTGCAGGAAGAGCCAAAGAGGCTTTCATGGATGAGGTAGGACTGGGATGATTCTCAAAGGAAGAAAATTTCCAGACCCCTTGAAGGGAGAGTGGTGGATGCCGGGACATGGCTGAGGCCAAGCCTGCAAAGAACCAGAGAATTGGTCCTGCCACAAAATCTAGAATCTGAGGCAAGACAGCGTCCTGCTCTACAGACCCTGAAACACTTCCTGCCTTGTCTCGGAAGTCATTTAAACACTGGCAAAGCAATTTAAGTGTTTGGTGTAAGCTGTCATTCCTTCACAATCAGGCACTTGGGGTGTTTCAGACTGCTAAAAGGGCTCCCCTTATGTGTCAGACTGACTGTTTTCTAACTTGGTTTCATTTTAAGCATCTTCACCCAGCATGCAGCTTTTGCCTCAGAAGCTTCTTTCTTTCCTTTACCCACCCATCCCCCCCAAAAATATCCTAAATCCACAAATTTCCTTCTATCAGCATATATCTGATTTTCCAAAAACCGGGGTCTTAATTTCTTCTTCGGTCATCAAGGCAACATAAGAGTTTCTCTTATGAAATAATGCCAAGTCATGTCTTGGTCACCTCCAGTTCAGTTTTTGAATCCCAGATTGTCTCCAATTATCTCAATAGGTTACATGAAAGTCTCCACAAATTTTGTTCAAAATGAAAACTCATGTTTCCTTCCCTCTGATTTATGATACATAAAGGTATGCATTTGTGTGCATTTGTGTCTGCATATGTATAGCAGGGATGAGGAGAAGGGGGAGGAAATGGAAGAGAGAGAAGGCAAGAGAGAGAAAGGAGGGAGGGAGGGAGGGAGGGAGGGAGGGAGGGAGAGAGAGAGAGAGAGAGAGAGAGAGAGAGAGAGAGAGAGAGAGAGAGAGAGAGAGAGAGAAAGGAAGAAAGGGGAGAAGAGGAAGAGAGACAGACACAGAGCAAAGAGAGACAGGGAGACAGAGACAGGGAGAGATGCAGGCAACATGGCATAGCAGATACAGAACTTGTCTTAGAAGCCTGGAAGACTTGGGTTTAAGTGTTACCACTGACATATGCTGGCATGTGACCCTGTGCCAACTGCTTCCCCTCTCCATGATCTACACAATTCTCTAAAGACATACATTGCAGAGAACATGTTCAGCTGCATTGGAAGACGGAAGTTCTTCATACAACAATTCCCTATGCCAATAAAATCTCAGGTTCAGTCACTAGGATAGATACATAGATACATAGATAGATACATACACAGGATAGATAGGTAGATAATTAGATAGACAGACAGATGATAGATAGATAGATAGATAGATAGATAGATAGATAGATAGATAGATAGATAGATAGATAGATAGATAGATGGATAGATAGATGGATAGATAGATGGATAGATAGATGGATAGATAGATGGATAGATAGATGGATAGATGGATGGATAGATGGATGGATGGATGGATGGATGGATGGATGGATGGATGGATGGATGGATGGATGGATGGATAGATAGACAGATAGATAGACAGACAGACAGACAGACAGACAGACAGACAGACAGACAGACAGACAGACAGACAGACACATAAATAGAGAAGAAAAAATCAAAGATTTTAGAGCTGGGATGACCTCAGAGGTCATCAAATTCAACTCTCTCATTTTAAAGATTAGGAAACTGAAGCACAGAGAAGGTAAAGGACCCCTGGGTCACACAGCTAGTAAATATCTGATGGGAAAATCTGAACCCATGTCTTCCTGACTCTAGGTCACTACATCATATTGCTGTTCAGTCATTTCAGTCATATCTGACTGTTTATGACCCCATTTGGGGTTTTCTTGGCAGAGATACTGGAATGGTTTGCCATTTCCTTCTCCAGCCCATTTTACAGATGAGGAAACTGAGGCAAATAGGGTGAAGTGACTTGCCCAATGTCACACAGCTAGATTTGAACTCAGATCCTTCTGTGATCTCCATGGAAGCAACAGTCAGCTATAGAGTCAAGAAGACCTAAGTTCAAATCCTGCTTCTGGTACACTCAAGCTCTGTGACCCTGATCAAGTCACTTAATCTCCATTTGCCTCAGTTTGTTAAAATGGGGAACATGATAGCACCTGCCTGCCAGAGTTGTTGTGAGGATCAAAGGAGATATTTATAAAGTTCCATGTAAACTTTAAAGCTCTATACAACTGCTAGTTGTTGTTGTTGTTGTTGTTGTTAGTAGCAGTAGTAGTAGAGTAGTAGTAGTAGTAGTAGTAATGTAGTACTAGTAGAGTAGTAGTAGTAGTAGTGGTAGTAGTAGTAGTAGCAGTAGTAATAGTAGTAGTAGTAGAGTAGTAGTAGTAGCAGCAGTAGTAATAGTAGTAGCAGTAGGGTAGTAGTAGTAGTAGAGTAGTAGTAGTGGTGGTAGTAGTAGTAGTAGTAATAGCAGTAGCAGTAGTAATAGTAGTAGTAGTAGAGTACTACTAGTAGAGTAGTAGTAGTAGTGGTAGTAATAGTAGTGGTAGTAATAGTAGCAGTAGTAATAGTAGTAGTAGTAGAGTAGTAGTAGTAGCAGCAGTAGTAATAGTAGTAGCAGTAGGGTAGTAGTAGTAGTAGAGTAGTAGTAGTGGTGGTAGTAGTAGTAGTAGTAGTAGCAGTAGCAGTAGTAATAGTAGTAGTAGTAGAGTACTACTAGTAGAGTAGTAGTAGTAGTAGCAGTAGTAGTAGTAGCAGCAGCAGTAGTAGTAGAGTAGTAGCAGCAGTGGTAGTAGTAGTAGTAGCAGTAGTAATAGTAGTAGAGTAGTAGTAGTAGTAGAGTAGTAGTAGTAGCAGTAGTAATAGTAGTAGCAGTAGTAATAGTAGTAGTAGTAGTAGAGTACTAGTAGTAGTAGTATTTGTAGTAGTGGTGGTAGTAGTAGTAAAGTAGCAGTAGTAGAGTAGTAGTAGTAGTAGAGTAGTAGTAGCAGTGGTAGTAGTAGTAGTAAAGTAGCAGTAGTAGAGTAGTAGTAGTAGTAGAGTAGTAGTAGTAGTAGCAGTAGTAATAGTAGTAGTAGTAGTAGAGTACTAGTAGTAGTAGAGTACTAGTAGTAGTAGTATTTGTAGTAGTGGTGGTAGTAGTAGTAGTAGTGGCACAGAGGATAAAGCTCTGAGTCAGGAATTAAGAGGACCTGAGTTCAAATCCAGCCTCAGACATTAACTGTGTGACCCTCGACAACCACTGTCTGACTTAACTTCTCCTTATCTGTAAAATGGGGATAATAATAGCACCTACCTCCCAGGGTTATTCCGAGAATTAAATGAGATAATATTTATGAAGCTCTTTGCAAACCTTCAAGCATTAAAAGTACCAGCTATCATCATCACCATCATCATTATTATTATTCAAAATGATCACCAGGAGGTTGGGAATGAAATGATGAAATTTTATGTCCACAACAACTCGTGAAGCATAGTCTACTCAGGCATGGAGGGGTCGCAATCTATGTCTGTGGACATATAGGAAACAAGAGATCCTTGATAGATATACAGAAGGCAATATGTAGCACAAAGAATACTTGGTTTGGAGGCAGGAAGTCTTAATAGCTGAGTGGCCCTTGGCCAGCTACTTCTAAGAGGTAACTCCCTGGGATTAATGGTAGAATGGAGAAGCCATGACTCAGGAATGAGACCTGGGTTCAGAGTGCACCTCTGCTGCTTACTACCTCAGCACTGTTGGCTATGTCGATTATCCTCCCTATGTCCTAGTTTCCTCATCTATAAAATAAGGAGTTAGATTAAATAAAGTCCCTCCCACTTTTGCCTCAGTGATACCCTACTAAGGTCATAATCTCCATTTGGAAGAGAAAGCTTTCCACACTGAAAAAATTACAAACCTTTGTATACTTGTACATAGTAATAGTAATGGCTAATATTTAAATAGTGTTTTAAGGTACACAAATTATTTCATACGCATTATATCATTTGTTATTCAGAAGTATACGCCTTTTTATTAAATATGCAAATGAACTGTAATGAAAACCATGAGAGGACTATCGCAAAATCAAACCAGATGGTTAAAAATTCCAAAAAAGGTGAGAATTGCTATTAGGCAAGACACCAGATTGAGGGAAAAATAGAAAATAAAAATAAGATATACCCCTGTCAGTAATCACAACCTTTGGATCTGTCCTGCTTAGATCTATTGTGCCCAGTAAATACAGACACTCTATAAAAGGATGTTAAATGAATAGATTTACTAATTAATTATACTTCGTATTTATATAGCACTTTAAGGCTGGAAAAACCCTTTATATACACCCTATCAGTTGAGCCTCACAACCATCTTGTTATCATTGTCCTCAAACTAAAGATAAAGAAACTGAGGTTCCAAGTGATTAATTTAGTAAGCGTTTGAGGTGAAATTCAAGCCCAGGTCCTCCTCATTTTAAGCCAAGCATTCTGACTATGGCATGAATGAATGGATGAGTGAATAGTGTTCATAATACACCTACAAAAATGCCTCAAAGCCAAAGCTTGATGCTAATTCACTGATGGAGCCATGAATTGGTTAAAACCATTCTGTAAAACTATTTTAAAATATTCAAGAAAATGCACTAAATTGTTCCTAGTCTTTAAGCCAAAGATTCCACTAATGGGACTCCATCTCAAGGTTATAGCTCTTCTGGTCTGGCTGTCACAGTTTAAGAAGGGCAAACTTGAGACCATAACACATGAGAAGTGGTTGATAGCCTGGAGAAGAGAAAGGCTTGGGGAGGACATGGTAGCTGCCTTCATGAATTTTAAAGGCTGTCACACAGAAGACACATAAGACTTGTTTTGCTTAGTCCCAGAGAGCAGAACCAGAAACAGTGGGTGAAAATTGCAAAGAGGTAAATTTAGTCTTGATGCCAAGAGAAACTCCTAATGATTAGCGCTGATCCAAAATGGTATGGGCTGCAGCAGTGGGCTTCCCCTTACTGGAGGTCTTCAAGGAGAGACTAGATAACCACTTTTCAAGAAAATTATAATAGGGTTTCCTTTTCTGGTGTGGATTAGGCTAAATGGTGCCTGATACCCTTCTAAATTCTCAAACTCTGTGATTCTTTAATGTAATGATTTCAACAGTGTCAATAAGGTCAACATAGAGAATAGATAAAGGTCTGGTCATTTTGTTTTTTGTTTTGTTTTGGAGGGGGATAGGCAGAGCAATTGGGGTTAAGTGACTTGCCCAAGGTCACACAGCTAGTAAGTGCGTCAAGTGTCTGAGGTCGCATTTGAACTCAGGTCCTCCTGACTTCAGGGGCCAGTGTTCTACTCAATGTGCCACCTACCTGCCCCAGGTCTGGTCATTTTCAACAGACAATGATAGTGCTGTTAAATACAGGGCACACATTCTTCCTTTCTGTTACTAATTGAACATCTGTTTTGTTTTGTATACCTGAGTGCTGTGCTTTGTAAAGGCGATCTGGTTGGGCATATATTGGGAAGTAGCTGTCATGTCGAAACAAAATGTACAAATAAACCCCAAACTACTTTTTAAACTCAATGCCTGCCTGATGCACAGCAAACCTTCTGCTGTGTTCACGATCTCCTATTTCTTTTTGCCTGCCTAAGGCTTTCCGATGGGAATGCGATGGACCGGAGATGGCTGTGGGACCTCCTACAGAGCTGCAGGTTTAATGGTAGACAGCATATGGAAATTAGAGAGAGCCCAGTATCTTTCCTTTTACAGTAATTTCACTTGGAAAATTTGCATTACCCAATTTGAAGAGCACCAGTGTACAGAAATTCAATCCCATGTACCAGCTATGATATTCCAGCACCACCACCACACCTCCCAGAAAAATTGGTCTCCAGTGTTAGGAATTCTCTATATATCCATCTGCTACAACTCCTTTAGGAGAAAGTCTGTTCTGTCAAAAGAAATCTCTAATTTCTCTCTGGACTGCACCAGGCTCTGTGACCAGAGCTGGGAGCTATTTCTAATCCCTTCTGAATCGTGGGTGTTCTGTGGGCGTAGGGTGAAGATAATACCAGAAAAGTGAAAATTCAGCTGGGAAAGAAATGAAGCCTCCCCTTGCTCCTTAGCAGCCCTTTAATCTTGTCAAAGCCCCACTATAGTCTTACAAAGGTCTGGAGATCATTCTTGTAGGAACAGAGCTACTTACTGAGACAAGAATCAGTCCCTGGCCAGGGGGAAAGAAGGTTTTCGGGAAGTTCCACCCTGCCTCCTCTCCAGGGTTCCCTCCCTGCCACACTAGCTGGCTAAAACTCCATGAAAGCCTGGGGTTGGAGAGGCAATAAAATAAAGCCAGAATTACTTTTATAAACACACACACACACACACACACACACACACGCACGCGCGAGGTTATTTCCTACAAGCCAGAGGAAGGAGATCTTATAATTTTCGGCAGCTGGCATGCTTGCTAATAAGTCCATTTCTATGGAAATGAGTTCATAACTATTAATTTTGCCCGGTTCCTGATCTATTCTTGATGAGCCTTTCAAATTTAGAAAAGCGCTTCATGATTCTCTCAATTTGGTAATTACCAGCTCCCTTTGATGAATCCAGCCCAATGTTTCAGACATGAGATATTCATTAGACATATTTCTTTGGGGCCAGAGGTAGGGGGATGAACAGTGGAGAACAGCTCAGTTCTCTATTTGCCCCATAAGCTACAGTGGCCAGCCTTGTCCAAAAAGAAAGGCTTACATCATGTAGACACACCAATTTCAATCAATGCCATGCCTCTCTCACCAAGACTACATGGAGCTCTGCTCAGGGTGGAGGCTGGTAGGAGAGAGGGAGCTGACCAGCCTTCGTTCATGACTCAGTCATGGTGGCAGCAAAGAAAGGAAGAAGGAAAAAGATTTGAGGAAAGGAAGAGAAACTGGACATTGTTATCATGGAATCTTGTCCCACCCTTTCTCAGAATACTCAGGCCCCTCTTTGACCACAATAACCCAGGAGTTTTTGTCTCCCATAGCTTCAAAGCACCTCCTCCTCATCTTTGCCTCTTAGAATTCCTTGTTTTCTTCAAAGTTTAGCTCAGTTACCATCTCCTACAAGTGGCTCTTTCTGATCTACCCAGTTGCTAATGAATACTGCTTTCAAAAAAAAGAAAGAAAAATACTTTGTGTTTGTGTGTGTGTGTGTGTGTGTGTGTGTGTGTGTGTGTGTGGTATTTCAAGGACAGGGACTCTCATTTTTTGGTTTCTTTATACTACAATGTCTGGTACATATATAATACTGCTTAATAAAGGAATAGATGAATGAATGGTTGGAAAGAAAAGAAGGAAGGAAGGAAGGAAGGAAGGAAGGAAGGAAGGAAGGAAGGAAGGAAGGAAGGAAGGAAGGAAGGAAGGAAGGAAGGAAGGAAGAAAAGGGAGGGAGGGAGGGAAGGAGAAAGAGAGAAAGGAAGGAAAGAAGAATTTGTCAAGGCTTACTATGTACCCAGCACTATACTAAGTACTAAACAAATACAAAAAGCCAGATAATATTTGTTCTCAAGATACTTATATTCTAATAAAGAAAGAAATAATAATCTCATAAAAAAATTAATAAAGAAACAAATATACGGGAGTAATACCTAGGAAAGGGGGATTTGTTCTGGGAAGGGAAGTCCTTTCTGGGGAAGGTAGTGTTGATTTCATTAATGTTTTCAGACCTAGAGTTAGAGCTCCCCCACCGCCCACCCCCAAATGTAAGTAAAACTCCTTGAGGGCTGCTCTAGCTGTTTCAGTCAATCAACAAACATTTAGGTAGTACCTTCCTTGCACCATGCACTGTGCTAAGCTGCCTCTGGAGGCTATAGGTTCCCTCTCCCTGAAAGCATTCAAGAAAAAGGTAAATGATGACCAAACTTTGGGGATGCTTACCCAGTCCTTCACATACTTTCTCCCCATGAGACTGCAAGCTCCTTGAGGGCAAGGACTCCTGTTTCCTTTGCCCTCAAGGAGTTTACAATCTGATAAGAGGGACAGCATGCAAACCAATATATTCAAAGCAAGCTATATAGAGGAAAAATGGGAAATGATTTACAAAGGGAAGGCTCTAGAATTAAGAGAGTTTGGGGCAAGCTTTCCGTAGAAGGTGGGATTTTGCTTAAGACTTAAAGTTTCATTCTATCTTTATATCTCCACCATCTAACAAAGTGCCTGGCATATAGTAGGAGTTTAATCTTTGTAGTTGGGGTTTTTTTAAAGTAAAATTGAATACCTTTTAGATCAAAAATAATACTTGTTTTGTAAAGTTGGTGGGGAAATGGATGTTAAAATTTTGGCCGGTTCTTCAACTAGGCTCAGAAATTATATTGCTCTCAACAGTCTCACAGCTCACGCTAGGACATAGTGCTGAAATGGCAACATCCTCCTCCTCCTCCTCCTCACGTTAAAATATAAGGATCTCTGACAAAGGAACAAGACAGTCCTCCTACTACTGCTGGACTTCTGAGGTTCACAGATTTAGAATTGGAAGGAATTTCTGAGACCATCTAGTCAAAAGCTCTCATTTTACTCATGAGGAAACTGAGGCATACAAAAACAAAAACTCATCCAAGCTCACACGAGAGTGAAGCCAGGATATGAATTCAGGTCCTTAGACTCCAGATACATCTCTCTTTCCACTATACTGTAAAGTTGTCTTCAAAGACATCCTCTGGAAGGCACAAAGAGATATGTCTTCAGTGATAGCCAATTCCGTCAATATCATTCCTGCCTTCTCAAACACAGTTGGAAATTGTTCATTGGCTTAGTAGAAGGTCTTCAAAAATGATAACTTTAGCACAAAAAATATTTACAGTTGCTCTTTATGTGGTATCAAAGAATTGGAAATTAAGGGCATGCCCATCAATTGGAAAGTGGCTGAACAAGTTGTGGTATATGAATGTAATGGAATACTATTATTCTATAAGAAATGATGAGCAGGCGGATTTCAGAAAAACCTGGAAGGGCTTGCATGAACTGATGCTGAGTGAAGTGAGAAGAACCAGGAGAACATTGTATACAGCAACAGCAACATTGTGCAATGACCGTTTTTGATAGACTTAGCTTTTCTCAGCGATACAGTGACCTAAGACAACTCCGAAAGACTCATAATGGAAAATGCCATCCACATCCAGTGACAGAACTATGGCATCTGAATGCAGATCGAAGCAGACTATTTTCTCTTTTTTTTCTTTCTTGTGGTTTTTCCCTTTTGTTCTGATTCTTCTTGCACAACATAACTAATGTGGAAATGTGTTTAATATGATTATACATGTATAGGCTATATCAGATTGCAAGCCATCTTGGGGAGAGGGAAAGTGTTGGGGTGGGGAATTGGACCTCAAAATCTCATAAAAGTGAATGTTAAAGACTAAAAAATAGTAAATTAATCATTTTTTTTAAATTGCTACTTTAGAATCTATCCCAATCCATGGGCCAGCCTTGCTAAGTTTGGAGAAGCTCACTACCTGAGTTCAGGGTCACAAGGTCATTGACCTCTTAGAGCTGGAAGGGCCCTCAAAAGCCACAGATTCCAATTCTCTTAAATGCTCCACCAAAGACTGCCTTGGTTCTACAGAGCCAGATTGCTAACTTGAGGTCTGGAGTGTCTGGATAGATTTCAGATTCCATGAACCTGAATGAGAAAAATATCACATGTTTATTTTTCCTATCCTCTACCTGAAATTTAGCGTTTCCTTCAATTAATTGAAAACCTTAGCTCAGCAGACTACCCAAAGGATCCAGTACACAAGAAAGCATTTCAAATTTATTGAGTAGAGGAGAGAGAGGAGTGGAAAAATCTCATTGATGGCTATGAGAATGATGGTTTGGAGCAGGGGAACAGGGACCTAGGGGACTACTAAGTGATTTGTCCACGTAAGCAGTGGCAGCAGGAGATTGGAACCCCCAACTTCAGGTCAGAAAAGCTAGATGACTGTTTATAGGCTATTTCATACAGAAAATGGGCTGACCTGGTTGAACTCTGAAGTCCCTTCCAACTTCAAGATTCAAGGAATCTGTGATTCTTTAACAAAAAAAAAAACTGTGAAAACCACTTTCCCACCTGGTGTGAACGAGTGACCTTATTTTCTGCATGGCCAACATCTCCCCATCATGGAAAACAATAAATCCTGATAATGAGCAAACACTTACAGCATCTCCGCTCTCAGCTGCCAGAGCCCCAAACTGTTTCTCACCGTTAACAGTTCACCCAAACTTCTAGCTTATTTGATTTTATGAACATCATTGTGACAAGTCCGGAGACAGCTGAGACAATGACCTCAATTATTTTTATTTGCTTCTGTCTGGCTGACAACTATTCAGAAAACCTTTTGTGGAAACAGAGGCTTGGGAATCATCTTTCCCATATTCAAGGTAGGAGGTGGGGATGCATAAGGTCAGGTACAGAGAGTTCTTTTGCTGCGGTTGCCTGAGAACTACAAGGCACCCTGTTCTTCCTCAGAGATAGACCTCAATCTCATGCCATTGGAGAATCAGTTGAAGGAATGAGGGATGTTTCGCCTGGAGAAAAGAAGACTCAGGGAGAATATGAAAGCTGTCTTCAAGTATTTGGAGGACTGTCACAAAGAAGAGGGATTAGCCTTGTTCCCCTTGGTCTCCCAGGGGGTGGAACCAGAATAAATGAGTGGGAAACACAGAGAGACATTTATGCTTGATGTCAAGAAAAATTGCCTAATTATCAATAGGGAAAGAGACAGGGCTTGTGATTTCATTAGTCTAGGGAAATCTCAGGAGAGAAAATTCCCCTTACCAATTCAAGTCTGGCACCTCTCTGCAATTTTTAGTCTCTGAAAGTTACTAGAACAGTAAAGGGCTAAATGTGTTATCCAAGGTCATACAGGCAGTATGGTTCTTCTTGATTTTGAAGCCACTATGGCATGGCTGCGTCTCGATGATTATAGTTACCCCAAATTAAAAAGGGCTGCCTCTGGAGGCGTGGGCTTCCTCTCCCTAAAAATATTCAAGAAAAGGTTAAATGATGACCAAACTTTGGAGATGCTTACCTAGTCATTTGCATGTTTTCTCACCATTAGACTGGGAGCTGCTTGAGGGTAGAGACTGCTATTTGCTTCTTTTTGTATCCCCAGCACTTAGCACAGTGCCTGGCATATAGTAGGCACTTAATAAATGCTTGTTGGTCTACTGACTGATGGTTTAGAAGGGATTCTTGGGACAGTGAAGTTTGGGCAAGATGTCCTCTAAGACTCTTCCCAACCCTGACATACAGTTTATACAAAGCTTGTTTCTCTCTTATTCCAGGATTGAGTGAAAACATTTAGCATTTTGAAAAATGTTCAGGCAGGTGCCATTTTTAAAAAATCAGCACAAAAACAGTAAGTCTCATAATTAAGTACAAAACTCTGTGCTAGGTGCAGCAGATACAAAAACGCCTGCCCTCGGGGAACATACATTCATTCTCCTGAGAGTCGAAGATGAAGGGCTATTCACGGATTTAAGCAGGAAGCCAATGAAGTGCTGAGAGAGCCCATGTTAGTAGACCTTGTTGCTTCCAATCTTGGAGTCTGAGCTTCAACCAAGCCAAGCTGTTGGCTTATCTGAGTCAATGACTTGGAAATCCCTGTCTCGGTCACCACTCTTATTCCAGCCCCTCACACCGATCCACGGCCACTACCTTTAGAGAGCAGCATGGTATAGACATAAGACTTACCATAGAATGGTGAAGCAAAGGAACTGGGAGTATCTGTACTGGAGAAGGGAAGACTCAGGGGGAACATCCTAGATGTCTTCAAAACTTTGAAGAGCTGTCATGGGAAGGAAGGATCAACCCTTTGGTTGGCCCAGAGGGCAGACCCAGGACCAAGGGGTGGAGGTTTGGTAGAGGCAGATTTTGGCTCAGTGTAAAAGGAAGAACTTTCTAAGAATCAGAGTGGTCCAAAAGTGGAATGTAGGACTTAATATTCCATCAGTGGAGGTCTTCAAGGGGTGGTTAGATGGACACCAGTCAGGGAAGCTGTGGAGTAGATTATTTTCAGACATAGGATGAGAGGTTAGGATACGTGCACAGAACAAGTCTACTTATTAACTGATCGATGGCTTCCCAGAACGCAAACTTACTGAGTGGTCAGCAAGATTATGAAGGCTTTAAAGATCAGGCTGAGGAGCTGTTGGTCTTTTGTTTGTTTGTTTGTTTTCTTTTGTTTTTATTCCAGAAGCAACAGAGAGTCACTAAAGCAGGAGTATGCTGGGGCCTGAGCTCCAGTGTGATCTTTGGAAATCAGCAAATGCCACAAATAAGGCCTTGATTTATTGTTTTATTGATTATCTAAACTTAAGAAAGTGATGGAAAATGTCAATAACACTTAAACTTAAAAATGTGTCCCACATACTGTTTTTGGGGGAGGGGGGCAGTTGTTGAACACTTACCAGCCAAAGTCTCCTAAACAGGTGAGTGGTATGGTCAGACCTATTTTGGGGAAGATGATTTTCCGTGTGTGTAGAAGATGCCTGTGAAATCTTACCAATCCCATCTCACAGGATCCACTCCCATCCATCCCGTTCTCTTCATTCACACAGCCACCACTTTGGTTGAAGCCCTCCTCACCTCCTCCTTGACTATTACAATCGCTTCCTACAATTCAGATGTCAAACACTCAGCCCACAGGGTACATGTGGACCTCAACACGCCCAAGTGATTCTTGAACCAAATTAAAATATAATTGGGAAATATCTAACAAAATAAATAAAAATAAACAAAGTTTTTAAAGCTAAGTCAATCTGCAGCTTACAGGGATCCTTACATACAGATTAGCAGCTTTGAGTTTGATACAGCTTCCTACAATAATCATCTCCCACCTCTGTCTCTCTCCTCCCTGATTCATCCTCAACAGTTACCAAAACCATCTTATTAAAGGAGAAGTTTCACTTTGTCTGACTCCCTTGCCCAAGAATCTTCCATGGCTCCCTACAGAGGACAAAATACAAATCCCTAGCTTGGCATTTAAAACCATTTCCCATTTGTCTCCAGCCTATCTTCCCAGTCTTCCTTCCTATTACTCTTCCATACATTCTGTCTTCATCATAACAAGCATATCAAGATTTCTTGAATTTAGCCTTCCACGTGTGCCATGCTCAACTGTCCTTGCCTGGAAACTTTCCCCTTCCAGAATCTTTCTTCTTTCAAGACTCAGGGCAAGTGTCACCTTGTACAGGTGATCTTTCCTGATTCCTCCAGCTGCCAATGCCTTCCCTCACAAGGTGTCAGTTCTGATGAAGAGCATCCTAACTCTGCCTAACTTTTAGTGCCCTCTCTCTCCCCCAGATTACCTGATATTTACTTATTTGTTTACATATTGTATTCCCCAGTAGAAGCAAGCTCATTGAGGGGGAAGCTTTTTTTCATTGCTGCCTCCATATCCTTTAGTACTTAGCACAGTGCCTTGTATGGAGGAGGCAATTAAGAACTACACACTGAAATAATTTGAATTAAATTTCCAGGACATAGGAGGGCATGACCAGCTGGGTGAGTGGATTATGTAATACTCCCTGAAAAATTTGAGGCCAAATGTTGGAAAATGGGTGGAAATATAATAATTATAATAACAGTAACAATATCACATATGTAGCGCTTTCAGGATTGCGAAATGCTTTACAATCTGATCCTCACAAAAACCCTGGGAGGCAGGTGCTATTGTTCCTGCGGTTGAGTCATTTCAGGGGTGTCTGACTCTTCATGACCCCTTTCCGGGGTTTTCTTGGCAGAGATACTGCAGTGGTTTGCCATGTCCTTCTCCAGCTCTTTTACAAATGAGGAAACAGGCAAACAGGCTTAAGTGACTTAGTCAAGGTCACACAGCCGTGAAGTATCTGAGGCTGGATTTGAACTCGGAGCCTTCCTGCCTCCAGGTTTGATGTTATCCACTGCTCCACCCCGCTACCTCATAAGTCACATACATATAAATGGAAGGTTTGTGTGGTATGGTAGAAGAAGCCCTGGATTTAGAGTCCAAAGCCATGAGTTCGAATGTCAGCTCTGTGACTTACTGGTTAACTAGTAATTTCACCTCTCTTTCAGTTTCTTCACCCATCAAATAGGCATAATGACATCCGCACATGCTCCATTACAATATTATTGTGAGGAGAGCATTTTGTCACATGATTTGTTACTAGTAGCCGCTATAGTATCATAGGTGCAGAGGTAAGAAGGACCTCAGTGACTCTCACATTTTACGGATAAGAAAATGAAGATCTCAGGTTGGTTGCCCAAGATACAAAGAACCAGTAAGTAATTCAGTCAGAAACTGACACTGGAACGTAGATCACAGATCAGGAGTTGAAAGAAACCTCAGAAGCCACCCAGTCTAACTTCGTAGTTTTGTAAAAGAAGAAATAGACGCCCAGGTGACACCAGCTATTTTCCTTGGCTATCCCCTCAGCCTCCTGGCTTCGCTGCCTTCCTTCAAATCTCACCTAATATTCCACATTCTGCAAGAACCCTTGCCCAGTCCTTCTTACTCTTAGTGCCTTCCCTTAAAGATTTTCCCCCATTTGTCTTGTAATTATCTTGTCTGTGCATAGATAGTGGTTTGCATACCATCTCCCCCATAGATTGTTTCCTTCCTTTGAATCTCTAGCACTTAGCATAATGCCTGCCATGTGGTAGGCTTAATAAACGATTGTTGACTTGGCGACTTGAATTGTCCGAGGTCATATAGGGAGTAAAAGGCATAGGCAGGATTTGAACCTAGGTCCTCTGACTCCCAGAGTGAGTTGTCTTTCTCCTCTCTCATTATTACCAGCTGGGGCAACAGCAAGAGCAGAGAGATGGAAGCAGAAAGGCAATGGGCTGTAATCATGGATTGGTGAGGAGGAGGATTTTTCCTAACTGAAGTGGAGGTCAAGGTAGCAGGGATTTGACAGACAAAAATAAAATCTTAAAAGACAAAGGCCAGCAGCTATATTAAAGATCCTCTAGTCAGATCCTCTCATTTTGCAACACAGGGAAACTGAGAGAGAGGTGAAGGTTATTTTCCCCAGGTCCCATGAGTTAACAGCAAAGCCAAGATCGGAACCCAGTGGTCTTTCCAAGCCGCCCAGCAAGAACTTTCCAGCAATTCTACCCATATTCCTTGGACTTAAAATGATCCAAATGGCTTTGTTTGATGGGACACTGAGTATGTGATGGTCAAATGAGGGAACAAAGCCTCCTCAGAAAAGCATCCACTTGGCCAGAGAAGCTTTTGTCTCCACAAGAGATCACATCACATATGCCTGGCCTCATTAGCTAGGGCCTCTCTGCAGCTACATAAAAGGTGAATTTGCTCCATTGGGCAGAGTCTGGAACTAATTAGGTCAACGTCACTTGTATGATTTTTCCCCCTCCCCACCAATGTGTTACTTAGCTTGCTCTCTCTTGTGTCCCACCCTTCCCCCAATGACCTTAGTGGTTGCACATCACCATGGAAACCAAAGGAGGTCAGTATAGTTGAGATCAGTACAAACCCATCCCTTGACTGGACGAACAATGTATGGTGCAAAGATTTCTGACATTCTACAGGACCTGGGGCTCAGTGGAAAGAACATTAGACTTAGAGTTCAAAGACCTGGGTTTTAATTCTACCTTAGACAATTACTAGTTATGTGAAGAAGGGCCAGTTTCTTACACTATCAAAGCATCAGTTTGCTGATCTGTAAAATGGAAATGATAAAACTAGCACTAACCACCTTCTGGGATTGTTGCAAGGGGAAGCTTTTTATAAAACTCAAGCCCCAAATCAAGGAAAATGTTCATTATTCTCTTCATATATAAGGACAGCACTGGAGATCCTCATATGGAAAGCTGTGCCTGACTCATCTCTTAAGCACAAAGCCATGTACTTACAATGAGCCTAAGGACCACAGAGGCAATGTTGTCCAACCCACACCTGAAAGATGACCCCATGGGTGCAGTTTCTTCCCTCAAGGACCCTGCCCTCTGATTATCATGGCAGGACTCCACACTTATATATAGCATACCAGATCATAGGAACTTGAGATATAATGCTCTCATTTTGCAATGAGTAAACTCTGGTCCAAAAATATAAAGCTATGTGTCTGAGATTACAAAGGCAGGGAGTGGAAGAGGTAGATTAATATAGATAGATGGAGGAGAGAGGGAGAGACAGGGAGGAGAGGGAGAGGTAGGAAGAGAGAAAGAGAAAGAATGTAACGAGAATGGGAAAGAGAAAGAAGGGAGAGAGAAGGGGATAGATGAAAGAGAGATAGAGACAGAGACAGAGAGAGACAGAAGTTGTTTAGCTGTTTGGGTTGTGTCTAACTCATTGTGACCCCATTTTGAGGTTTTTTTTTAACAAAAATATTGGAGTGGTTGGCCATTTCCTTCTCCAACTCATTTTACAGATGAGGAACTGAAGCAAACAGGGTTAAGTGACTTGCCCAGGGTCACACAGCTAGAAAATGTCAGAGGCTGGATTCAAGCTCATGAAGATGAGTCTTCCTGATTCCAAGTCCAGTGATCTATCCACTGTATTATATAGATAGATACACAGATAGACAGACAGACAGGAAGGAAGGAAGGAAGGAAGGAAGGAAGGAAGGAAGGAAGGAAGAAAGAAAGAAAGAAAGAAAGAAAGAAAGAAAGAAAGAAAGAAAGAAAGAAAGAAAGAAAGAAAGGAAGGAAGGGAGGAAGAAAGAAAGGAAGGAAGGAAGGAAGGAAGAAAGAATTGACAGACAGAGCATTTATTAAGTACTTGCTATGTGCCAGGCACTATGCCAAGCAGTAAACATGGTGGATACAAATACAAGCAAACAAGATAGTCATTAACCTCAAGGAGCTTCCATCCTAATGGGAGGAAATTACACAGAGGAACCTAGAAAGAGGGAAAAGGAGAAAGGAGGTAAAAGGTCAAGGTAGGAGGTAAGGAGAAAAAGAAATCTGGAGAATGAGTCCAGGCATGATTGAGGTGAAATATGGCTGAGGGCCTTCTTAAAATGGTGGTCTCAGGGAGAGAATCACCAATCAGGAAGAGAAGGCCTCAGGGCAGAGGTTTCACCAATAGCAAAGAAGAAGGCAAAGAGGAAGAGAAGGCAGATTTGAATCTAAGCCCTCTGACTCCAAATCCATTCTTTGTACTACTCCATGCCAATTCAAGTATTATTAGCCCCATTTTACAGATGAGGAAACTGAGGCTCATTGAGGTGAAGTAAGTTGTTCATGGTCACAAAACCAATGATTGTTGGAGCTGAGATTTCAAATCAGGTCTCCTGGTGCCAAATTCAGCTCTTTTCACTCAACCCAGCTGCCCCTCTGACCTCACCAGATTTGACATCAGAAGACTCGGGTTCTAGTCCTATGCTTTGCACTACCATATGACTTTGGTCAAGTCACCTCATGTCTCTGGATGTCAATTTCAGTGTCTGTGCCAGAGTTGAATGAAGCTCTGGGTCTGGAGTCTGGAGACCTCAGCTGAAACCTGAGTTCTGCCACTCATTGGCAGGATAGACGTTTAATAAAATTTTAGGAAGGGGAAAAGGAAAGGGAGGGAGGAAAGGAAAGAAGATATAAAGAGAGAGGGAGAAGAATTGCTCCATACCACTGGAATCACAGAGCACTGAGACTGATGGGATCCCAGGATCCATTGAAGTTTTGAGGTAGCAGCTGGTCATTTATCCCAGCCAATCACGCCCAGAATCTGATCATAAACCAAGCAGCCTAGAGTTTGCAGAGCCTTACAAACCCCAGCAGGCCCATGATCTTGGAAGGTTCACCACTACCAAAGAAAAGGCAACTTAGCCTTATCCAAGTGGAAGTGGTCCAGATCTAGCTAGCCAACCATAGCCTTCTGAAAATGCGGCCAGCTAACAATGGCGGCCTGAATTCCTTTGAAATCTGAGCTGAGATGTCCGAATCCTCCTTTCCCCCAGAAGTTCTTCAGCACTTGTCAGCCAGGCAAAAAGTCAATAGTGGTGACTTAGATGTCCTTGGAGTCACAAAAATGTGTAAATGTCCCCAAACAAGGCACAAAATTTCCTTCAGGAAGCATCTATTTCCCCTCCTCCAGCTAATTAAGAACCAGTGCTTTTGGTCCCATCCTCTCCTTGGCAGAGCTTATTAATGAGAGACCAATTACTCTAATGTAACTAAATCTTAAGTCAATAAGAGTTTTGGGTAGATTATTATATGTGCAGTGAAACTTCCCTATTTTTCCCTTTACTGATTATATTTATTAAAGGACAGCTAGGTAGCACAACAGATAGAGCAAAGGACCTGGAATCAGAGTCAAGAAGACTTGAGCTCAAATCTGGCCTCAGATACTGACTAGCTGTATGACCCTGGATAAGTCACTTAACCTCTTTTTGCCTCAGTCTCCTCATCTGTAAAATGGGAATAACACCATCGCTCGAGACTATTGTGAGGATAAAATGAGAAAATATTAGTAAAGCAGTCTGCAACCCTTAAAGTACTATATAAATGCTATCTACCATTGATATTAAAATACTCGGGAAACCTTATATGAGGCTCTGCCATATTAGGATGGGAGAGGTTATTTTAGTGTAGCTGATCAAGTGGAACTAACTTAGCACAGGGGACAGAAAAGAAACGTAGAATGGCACCATCCACCATACCACCAAAGGAGGAGAGATATAGGAGAAATACAGAGACAGAGAGGAAGAAAGGGCAGAGAGAGAGGGAATGGAAAGAGAAGAAGAGAGGATATACAGCCAGAAAGGACATTAAGGGTACCATTTTATGGATGAGGAAACTAAGACCTTATGAGAGGTTGTAAGGTTAATGGGGAATAAGATCTTTCCCGCCCATCAATAGGCCTCGTATGGAGCCCATTAAGGGAAGCTTGCTTGTAGGAAGACTTACACACTTTTTGTTAATTTCTAATTAGGCACCGAGCCTATTAGCTGAAAGAGTATATATTCTAAGAGGTAAGCTTTTGCTAAGACCTTAAACTAATACCTTAGGAGCGGTTAAAATGGCCTAAATTAAATTAAATTCAACAAGAATTTAATGAGTACCTACTATGTGCACATCACTGGGGATACAAAACCAAAAATGAAATCATCTCAGCCTTCAAGGAGTTTATATTCTACCAGAATGAAACAACAGGAACCCAGATAAATAAACACAAAATATATACAATGTCATTTCAAGGACAGAGCATTAACAATTAAGAAAAGACCTTGTTTAGAAGGCCAGGCCTCACCTGTACTTTGAAAAAAACTCAGGAGTCTATAAAACCAAGGTGAGGAGGAGCATTCCAGACATGGGGAAGAGCCGGTACCAAGACAATAAGGCAGGAGGGTTAATATCAACGTAAGGACAAAATGAGTAAGACAGTTTGGCTGAAACACAGAGCACAAGGTCAGTCTGGGAAGACTGACTGGAGCCACACTATTAAGGACTTTGGCCCGAAGCCTTAAATAGAGTAAGTAACAAGGTCAGGATTTGAAACCAGAGCCTTCTGACTCCAAACTGAGTGCTCATTCTCCTACAAGAGCATACTTAGTCCATTAAAAAAAAAAAAGACGACAGGAAGTATTTGGACTGAATTGGAAAGAGACCAGCCTTGATTCTGGGCCCTGCTCTGGCATTGGAGAGCTGATGACAGACGGTTGGCTTTTAGCTCCAATTTAAAGCAAAATTAATTTCCATAATTAATTCACAAGTACTCTTTAGGTAACTGTGAAGCTAAGCACTGTCCTCTGCCAACAAGTAGGTTTTGTTGACCATTTTGCCTGGCTGTTCAAAAATTCCATGCAGGGTAAGAGAGCTGTAAAGGTAGCAGGCAGAGTTGGCCAGAAAAGACAATGAGGCATTAAAGAAAAAAAAAAAACCCTGCCTGAAATATCCTACAAGGGCAGACTGAGAAGGTTGGGAAGGGTTCAGTGGCACCAGTGGAAAAATTGCCCACATGGAAGGTACCTACCAATCCAGTGAAGTATTCAAGCTGCCTGACCTTAGAATCCCTTTCTGAGACCAGATCAGCCTGAAAAGTCGATCCAAGGACATGCAGAATCTGGGCTTCCGTAATGTGCCAAGTGCTGTCCTAAGTGATAGGGATACAAAAGCAAAACCAAAACATTTTCCTTGTACATCAGGATCTTACATTCTCCCTGGAGGAGATATCATGCTCCTATGTAGATAACACAGAATAAACACAAGGTAAGGAAAGTAGCCTGGTAAAATGCTTGCTCTAGAGTCAGAAGTTGTTGCTGTTGTTCAGTCGTGTCTGACTCTCTGTGACCCCACTTGGGGTTTTCTTGGCAAAGATACTGGAGTGGTTTGTTGTTTTCTTTTCCAGCTCATTTTACAGATGAGGAAACTGAGGCAAACAAGCTTAAGCGACTTGCCAAGGGTCTCACAGCTAGTAAGCGTCTGAGGTCAGATTTGAACTTAGGAAGGTGAGTCTTCCTGATTTCAGGCCTGGGGCTATATGCACTATGGTACCACCTAGCTGCCCTAGAGAGAGTCATGAGTTCAAATCCCACCTCTGCCACTTAACTACCTATGTGACCTTGGAAAGTGAAGTACCTTCTGGGCCTCAGTTTTCACTCTTTGGAAAATGAAAGGATTGCACACGATGGCCACTGAGGTTCCCTTCTATCCAAGATCTATGATCTAAGTAAGACTATTTTTGGTGTTTCAAGTAGAAATCAAAACTTAAGCTAAGTCTTTCAGAAATCCAGGGATTCTAAGAGACGAAGGTGAGGAAGGAAACTCATGTTTGGTTTAGGCAGGACCGGCTCTATCTGACTCTAGTCCCCATCCCGAAACCCTCATTTCTTTTTCAGGCATTGGGCCAAGGGAGAAAAATCAAAACCCAGAAGAGCTAAGTCTAATGGACACTTACTGCCTGCCATAACACACTTACCTTCGCTCATGCAGAATTCATGATGGCTAAGTGCTCGCCAGTGAGCAGCTCTCCCACTGGCCCTTAACCAAGAACAGTGAGAGAGATTTGGAAGACAAAAGAAAAGGTTTGGGATACATCAACAATTCCCCTTTCTAGAACTTTTGAGAAGAAACTGGCAGTTACAGTATCGCAGCACTGGAAGGAAGCTCCATGGCCATCGAAGTGTGGCCATCAATCCGATCTATCAGCAAGCACTAATCCAGTGCCTATCATGCCCTGGGGAGCTCTGTTGAGCACTGAGAATATAAAAGCAAAATATAAACAGTCACTGCCCTCAAGGAGTTTACATCCCAATGGAGTAGAAAATAGGTATATGTATCAGTATATACAGAATATATTTAAAAATGAATTTAAGGTCCTTTGGGGAGGGAGGGCAGCTTCCCACCTCTTTCAATTATTCCCTGTGTGATCTTACATGAGTCACTGACGGGCCTCTGAAAAACGAGGGATTATACCATATGGCCACTGAGGTACCCTTTCAGCTGTAGTCAATGACTGTAAGACTTTTTCAAGGGGTAGTGAGTGAGTGGATCAGGAAAGGCTTTACTGAAAAACCGGGTGAGTGACCTGCAATCCTGATGGAACTGAGAAATTTCATGAGGCACAGGTGAGGAGGAGGTGTATTCCAGGCACAAGAAGGGCTGTGAGAAAATTGATTGGGCAGCTGATTGGAGGAGAGATTGGAGTAGGGAGAGACTTGTGACAAAGAAACTAATTACAAGGCTACTGCAATAATCCAGGTGAGAGGTGGTAAGGGCCTGAATGAGGGTGGGGGATGTGTGCATGGAGAAAAGGAGAGGGATGAGGGAGATATTTATTGTTGTTCAGTTGTGTCTGACTCTCTCTGACCCCACTTGGGATTTCTCTCGGCAGATACCAGAGTGGTTTGCCATTTCCTTCTCCAACTCGTTTTATAGACAAAGCCGAGGCAAAGAAAAGTTAAGTGACTCACCCAGGGTCACACAGGTAGGAAGTGTCTGAGGCCAAATTTGAACTCAGGAAGATGAGTCTTCCTGACTCCAGGCCCAGAACTCTATCCACTATGGTGCCATCTAGCTGCCAGAGAGAAATATTGCTAAGATAGAAATGGTAATATGTGGCAACTACTTGGATCTTTAGGGAAAATGAGAGTGAAGAGTGAAAGATAAAACCAAGGTTGCAAACCTGGGTGTCCACCTAGAAGGATGATAGTGCCCTCAGTAGCCATAGAGAAATTGGGAAGAAAGGTGGGCTTGAAAAAAGAATATAGTGAGTTCTGTTTGGACATGTTGAGTATGAGATGCTTAAGAGATATGCAGTTTAGGATGTCCAATGGGTACTAGAAGATGGGAGATCAGGAGAAAGTCTAGGACTGGATACATATCTCTAAGAATCTTCTTCTGTTCATAAGGATAATTACCACCTAGGCCAACCAATATCCAACAGTCCTTTCTACCACATCCCCGACAAGTTGTCATCCAACATTTGCTTAAAGGCCCCTCCCCCTGCCACCAGTGGGTAACCCAGAGCCTCCTAAAAGAGGCAAGCTCTAAGCTGAGTTTTCTGCTTACATTCAATTGAAACCTGCCCCTTTGCAAATTCAATCAAACAAACGATGTACTTTTATTAAGAGTCACCTACGTGCTGGGTATGGTGCTAGGTGCTGGGAAATGAAACCACAAACGAAACCTTTTGGGTCATAGTTCTGACCTTTGGGGTCAAATACAATAGTTTTCTTTTCTAGGGCCAGCTCAATCACTCATTCACGCAATCAATCAACAAGAATGGGTTCCCACTCTTTGGAGGTCTTCAGACTGAAGCCGGATGACCACTCATCAGGTATATTACAGTGGAGAGTCCTTTATTTCAGGAGTTAGCCTGAAAGGCTGCCGTGGTCCCTTACAACTCAATCCTGTGATTCCGTGATTCATTTATTAAATGGCTACTGTGGGCCAGACGCTAGTTGTTAGCTCCCAACAAAGAAGAGGTGAGAAGGTGGAGAGGCAATATAGTAGAGTGAATCCATGGTAGATCTTGGAATTAGGGAGACCTGGTTCAAATTCTGCTACTTTTCAATTTAAGCTGTGTGATTTTGGACAAGTCATTTAACCTCTGAGTGCCTCATGCAGCTCTCTAAGATTGTATGTTAACAGATGAGCTATTGATCTGCATTGGAAGAGATTTTCACAGTGCAAGTCCCTACACAGAAGAAATCACAGGACCAGACAAAAGAGGAATTATAGTAATAAGGTACAAAAGAAGAAAAGAAGCATTTATTAAGTGTCTACTATTGTGTTAAGTAGAGGAGGAGGAAAAGAAGGAAGAAGAGAAGAACAAGATTATGATGCCCATTTCGCAGTTGAGGAAACTAAGGCAGACAGAACCTAAGTGACTTGGTCACCCAGCCAAGTAAGGATCTGAGGGTAAATTTGAACTCAGGTGTTCCTGACTTGATGCCCAGTGCCCTGCTGCATCCACTGTGTCACTCGGATGCTGAGCAAAAGCCAACATTTACATAAGCCCATTTACGGTTTACACATTTTACCCTCAAGAAAACTCCATTATGTAACACCCCCATTTTATAGATGAGGAAGCTAGAGTTCAGAGAAGATAATGGCCTGAGCAAAGGCATCCTGCCCAGGCCAGTGGGTTTCTTGTGCTCAGTGAATTTTATATATTGTCCACTAAATAGAGGCTGCCACGTCTTTGGAGATCCAGCAGGACACCCTGTGTCCAGTATTCTCTCTTCCTTATCAGAGCTCCCAAGCGTGCCCTTCTGTATTTACTAAGGACAAAAACCACTGTATCAGCTCAAATGGGCTTTAAAAATACAGCTCGACAAAGCAGGGCATACTGATTGCAATAATTGCAGCCATCCCTCTGCTGGAAAGCCATGGATTGTGTTTCTAATGCATGCTGATAAGCTCGGGCACAACATGACTGACGGCAGCCAGACAGGAGGGGCTATTATGCTTAACAGACTGATTAGCAAGTGGTAGTCTCAAACTGTACTCCCAGGAAATTGGTGGCTTTTAAATGATGCTGGCTGTTTTATGGGTCCACTTTTTTTTAATGCAATGGTTTGTTATACTTACTTAGGCCATGCAATTCCTAACTGGGAATGGCTAATGGAGAGATAGAGCCTTCAGCTCTTAATAATCTCATCTAAATTAAGCCTCGTTTATTGGCTCTCTAATTGCTCCTGCAGCCATCTGACCACTATGCTCCCCGGGCACCACTGTAGAACTGCTATTTCCGCAATACAGTTTGAGTTTTAAATGCCTTGGATCTTTGAGAATGATAATCACAATAGCGAGTATTTACAAGGAGCTTCAAGGTTTCTTAAGCAGTTTACCTATGTAACCTGTGGCCCCGGGCTTTGAGCACAAACAGCCCGGGTTCAATCCTAGGGGTTTGTTGCAGGATCCATTAAATTATGACTGCCGCCAATCATTTCATGGGGTCTCATTGGTGGTTTCTATGACCCTTCTTATTATATTTGAAAGGATAAGCTTTGCTTCTTCAAATTTTATACCTGTAAGTGCTATCTTTCCTCTGGAGAATGCAAATGAATTGATATTGTTTGCTAGAGAATAGATGTATGTATACACATTATATATTGCTATATTAATAATTAAGATCTTTCTTCTCTTGTGTGGATCTTTGTGCATCAGAAGTTCTTTCCTCCCACTCAAATAGAATCTGAGTTGGCATTCATAAGTAGAATCCCAAAGCAAAAACTTATAAGTACCTCCATCAGAGGACCTTTGATCTTCTCTGGAGGGGCCACCGAACATCCATTCCAGTGACACTAGCCAGATAATTTAGAATTGGCTACTATCCATGTACCTTTACAATTTTAATTGCTTGATGCTTTTTTCCTGCTTTTACCCCTGAAGCTAGCTGAGAAAATTTCTCCTCATTTCCCCAATTATGACTTTGAAGCTAAGGAGCCACCTGAGCCTAACAGCCTATAGCGCCTCAGATCATAAAGAAGATTCTTGGTAGCCCCCTTTCTTGGCCGACTTCAAGCAAATGAAGAAATACTCCAAATCATATTCTCAAACCTCTCAACCAATTACTGTGCTCAAAGGTCTCAAAGCATAGGTCTGGAAGCAAAAGTAATAGATAACTTGCTCACTATCAATCACCATCTTAGAGCCCCCATTATGGACATTACCCTCCCCCTTATGTCCCATCCAGCTATAAAAAATATCCTCCTGTAATAAATTTCTTTTGGATACTTAAGTAATTTGTGGGGCTACTTCTTCCCAAACTGGTATGGACAAAGGGTTACCATATACTCATTCATTAGGCAAGGCATTTGCTGCCAAATAAAGGGATTAAAATAGGAAGGAGAAAACGATCAAGTTTTCTTCTCATTTTAATACTACTCAAATTCACATAGAGAGAACTTATTCCAAGTTGCTGTCATGATTAACCCTAATTTAGGGCTGACCCAAAAAGGTCAGACCTTTTTTGTGTCTCTTTAGCTCATTATGCGCCCATTCAGACTTTACTCTTGGAAATTGACAAATTTGTATGTATCTAGGTTTCCATAAATGTAGGTATAACAGTGGCCCTGGCTCCCATTCAAGCACTCAGGGAAACAAATCTATATCAGCTAAAGGACGGCCTTTATTTCAGCCTCATGGAAAATATAGAAAGTACAGAAGAATTCAAAGGAATCCTGAGAGAGATACAGAAAACACAAAAATTCAATTAGTAGTTCAGAGAATTCAACTTGGAGCTGCCAGGGAAGAAATACCCAGAATTCTAGGTGGATGTCTCTCACCCACTGGGTCTTACGTGGTCTCCCCAAGTTCACAATGCCACTGTATGGTTTAAACTAACTCTCTCCAGAAGGCAAATATACTTTGGGCTGCTGGACAGACAGTCTTCATCCCAGCAATCCTACACTGTCTGCATAATTCACAGTAATATCAAGGAGAGGCAAACTCTGATCCCTCTCTCCCTCACAGCCTGGTCTCTGTGTTGCCTTTCATCCATGATGTCATGTGGGTGATCCCCTTCTTTCTTCAAGAGGCTTCTTTTGTTTCTCTAGATAGCTAAATCACCAAACTTTTAAAACTGTTCTTACTAATTGAGTAAAGCCCAAGGATAGCACTACCCAAGACATCTCCTTTTGAAGGAGAAAAAACTAAAGTCTAGGACTGCCTAAAAATATTCAAGGTCCCTCCCTCCTCTACAAAAGGAAACCCACTCAAAATACAAAAGGTTAGGGTCCAGGAACATTGCCCACTATAAACTCTTGAGCCAAGTGGGTAAGAATATGTCCGCTATCCCTGCCATGTACCCTCTGCCGAAAATTCCATTATTGCCCAGATTGTTTGTTCTGGAAAACTCCAATAACAAGAACTCTCCTCTTGGGTGAAGAATGCAAGATAGGAGTGGGTCCCAAATCTATTCCAAGGAAGTCATTAACAGTTCTAGTTTTGGAGGGTGGTGGAGAATATAAGCATGCATGGTCTCCTGCTAGAACACAGATCTGTTCTACCACACTCTTGTCTGCCCTATGAAGAAGAAGATGAGGAAGAAGAGGAGGAGGAAGAGAAAGAGAAAGAGGAGAAGGAGAAGAAGAAGAAGAAGAAGAGGAGGAGGAAGAAGAGGAAGAAGAAGAAGAAGAAGAAGAAGAAGAAGAAGAAGAGGAGGAGGAGGAGGAGTGGATTGTAGATTCTTCTTCGTAGGCTGGTCCAGTGGTTTGGCGCCTCCAACAAGAATGTCTTTTCGAGAGTCATAGAATCACAGAATTTGAGAGTTAAAGAGAATCTTAGTAGCTATCCAGGCCAGCCCCATTCACAAAAAAAGAAATCCCCATTATAATATACCTGACAGGTGGAGATACAACTTCTGCTTGAAGACCTCTAGGGAGGCACCCCCTCCAGAGGCAACCCATTCCAATTTAGGACCCTTCTAATGGTTAGTAAACGGAGCCTCAGTTAGCCTCTTCAACTCACTGCTCCTGATGCCAAGTGGAATAACTCCAGTCTCTTCATGGCAAGGCAGCTAGGGGGTACCATAGTGCATAGAATGCCCAGCCATAGAATCAGAAAGACCTTAGTTCAAATCCAGCCTCAGAAACTTACTAGCTTGTATGACTCTGGGCAAGTCACTGAACCCTGTTTGCCTCAGCTTTCTCACCTGTGAAGTAAGCTAGAGAAGGAAATGGCAAACTACTCCAGTATCTTTATCAAGAAAACCCCCAAGTGGGCTCATGAAGAGTCAGACATGACTGAAAAATGACACAAGAATTATTACTAGTGGGGCAGCTAGGTGGTACAGTGAGTAGAGGACCAGCCCTGGAGTCAGGAGGACCTGAGTTCAAATCCAGCCTCAGACATTTGACACACTTACTAGCTGTGTGACCTTGGGCAAGTCACTTAACCCCAAGTGCCCTGCCTACCCCCATCAAAAAAAAAGAATTATTACTAGAACATGCCTGGCACTGTGTTAAATGTTGGGACTCCAAATAAAAAAAAGAAAGACAGTCCCTGACCTCAAGGAGCTTACAAAATAATGGGGGTAAACAACAAACAAAAGGAAGGGGGAGGAACACACCTAGGGCACCAGGCACCCTGCTTATATTCTAAGACAACACACAAAAGCTATCTGAAAAGCGGTGAGGGAGAGAGGCAAGGTATCCATGTGGTGACATAGTGTCAAAGTCTGGAAAGTCCAAAACAAAGTCAGCAAAGGGATGAAGGCTGTCCAGCCTGGGGCCCTCCCCAAAATGGAGCCCCAGGAAGAACTCACCAATGAGAAGAAGGGGGCTGGCCTGACATAGAGATATTCAGAAGTAAGAAGGCCATAGTTGCTGGTGTGGGGTCTTGGTTCTTAGCTGAGACAGTAACTATGAGGCACATACTAAGGCCTTAATAAACACTTGCTGGCTGACTGAGTGATAGCTGAGGGGCCTATACTAGATGCCCTCTTCCAGTTCCCAAATCCTTCATCCCATCAGCCAAGACCAGGACCTCAATGGTACTTGACTCCAGGACGGCCTTCCTGCAAGGACAAATAAGGTGTGGGCCCCCCCCCACTATGATGAAGCCAACAGAATTCCCACTGTGGGGGTTGGGTTCTGGTTGAGGGAGGGCCTCCCATCAAAGACTATTAAAGCCACAGCTATTTCCCATGCAGCAAGAAAATGTTTCCAGACAGTTGTTTCATCTTGGCTAAACACAACTCTCATAGTGTCTCCCTGGGAAATTCCCATTGGCAGCCTAGAACTCACACAGACTACTATTGTCTTAGATTGCACTGTATGCACAATGTGCCTGGGAAATCGACAAATTTTAAAAGATACCAAGAACAATTATAATTTATTTTGACTCCATTCTTAATCCCATTTGGGCTCCAATCCCTGAACAAGGTTTCCAGAGCAGCCCTGCCCAGTGGCCTTCCATAGCTGCAATGGGAGAGCAAACACAGGGAAGCCTCCACCAAGCCCTGCACTCCCAGGCCAAGGGGTATCAGATGCTTGAGACTCCCATCATCAGAGTGGATTCTAAATAAGATGAGTGGCCAGCTGTCCCCAGCCATCCATTCTAGGCCCTCAGCCCAAAAGACAAAAGGAGCAGAAACCAAAAAATACAAACTCTGCAGATCCAAGCAGTTGGCTAATAGAGCAGCATGGAATGTCTGAATGGAAAGGGAATTATCTAGAATATTAGAGCTGAGAGGGTCCAGAAAACAAGGAATGACAGAGCTGGGAGGGGCCTTAGAATACAGAATGTCAGGGCTAGAAAGGGCCTTGGAGATTTACTCCTAGACTTTCATCATTCAGATGAGGAAACAGTCTCAGAGAAGTCAGGTGATTTGCCCAAAGGAACATAGCAATCAAACCCAGATTCCCTGACTCCAAACCCAGTACTCTTCATATTACGATTACATTAATTTGAGAAAAAAGAATGAGCCCCTGATGATTTTTTGAGCCAAGGTGATTCCAGTCTTGAACCGCCATCTCATTTCCATATGTGTGAATCCTTTGTCCTCTGCCAGACTGTGACCTCCCTAAAGACAGAGGCATAGTCTGCATTTCCTCCTCCCCTTCCCATGGTGTGGCTGGGCACAAGGCCAGGCCCAGATTTTGTGTTCTGTATGTGTTTGAGGGTTGACTGCCTGAAGTATAAGAAAAATGGATTGGGCATATGAGCCCATGCTAGGCTGGCCCCAGCTTGAACCTGGGCTAGGCTTCCCAGAGGGCCAACAGAGACAGGTCACCCACCAAGCTGCCCACTCAGCCCAGCTGGCAGCTGGCAGTACTCCCTGTGGCTGGCTCCAAAGCTTCATGTTGCCATGGTGACAAGCATCCTGAGAATAAAGGTGCTGACTTTATTAAAACAAAAGAGAGGAGGGAAAACCCAAGATTCAGCCTCTTCTTGCTGTAACCTCTGTCTCTACTACCAAGAAAATATTGAGTCTGTCCTGCCCTCTAGCCAGAGAGGCCCGCAAACCCTGGGGCCCTCTGCCGGCTCAGAGACAGGAAGTGTCCTCTCTCTCCCACCAACAAATCTAAGATGCCATTTTATTTTTTAAATGCACGGTCTTTCCTTCAGTTTTGTTCAACTTAATTTGGCAAATATTTATTAATGGCCACCTATATTCCAGGCTGTGTGTGTGTGTGTGTGTGTGTGTGTGTGTGTGTGTGTGTGTGTGTGTGGTGATGAGAAGACAAAGACAAAAAATGAAACAGTCCTTGCCCTCAAGGAGCTTACTATCCAAGGGTTGGGTTGGGTTTAGGGAGCAGGAATAAGCTACAGGCATTAATTAAAAATAAATAAATACGCAAACAAACAAACAAATTAATGAATAAATAAATAAGGGGCAGCTAGGGGGTACCATAGTGGATAGAGCACTGGGCCTGGAATCAGGAAGACTCATCTTCCTTCCCTGGGCAAGTTATTTAACCCTGTTTGCCTCAGTTTTCTCATCTGTAAAATGAACTGGAAGGAAATGGCAAACCACTGCAGTATCTCTGCCAAGAAAACCCCCAAAGGGGTCAAGGAGCATCAAACATAACTGGAATAACTGAAAAAAAGAACAAAATTGTCAACGATAATATAAGTTATCAAACAATGGGAAGTCCTGGTGTGGAAACTCCCTCTCCAACGCAGATATACTCTACAACTGTAGAGCTTCTTATGACCTTCGAAAGTTACTCAGGGAACTATGAAGCTAAGTGACTTGCCAGGATGCATCAGAGGTGAGACTGGCTCTTCATCCACTACTCCAGAGCTCCCTATTACTGATGAAATAATAAATCTGAACCAAGCATCACTTCACTTCTTGCAGTCTCAGTTTCCTCCTCCAAAAACTGGGGATAATAATAGTCTCTACCTCACAGGTTGTTGTAAGGATCCAGTGAGATAATATGAGAAAAATGATTGACAAATTTCAATCCACTATTAAAATACTAGATGTCATTATTATAATTATTAAATATAAAAAATAATGGCAGGGGCCAAACAGTAATATGAACAGCTAGGTGGCACAGTGGATAGAGTGCCGGGCCTGACTCCAGGTCCAGCACTTTATCCACTGTACTCTCTACCATGTGTGTGTATGCATATACAGATAGATAGATAGATAGATAGATAGATAGATAGATAGATAGATAGATAGATAGATAGATAGATAAACAGATGATGGATGGATGGATAGATAGATAAACAGATGGATGGATGGATAGATAGATAGATAGATAGATAGATAGATAGATAGATAGATGAACAGATGGATGGATAGATAGACAGATAAACAGATAGATAGATGGATGGATAGATGGATAGATAGATAGATAGACAGATAGATAAACAGATGGATAGATAGATAGATAGATAGATAGATAGATAGATAGATAGATAGATAGATAGATAGATAGATAGATAGATGATGGACGGACGGACGGATAGATACAGAAAGATGGATAGATAGATATAGACAGATGGGTGGATAGATAGATAGATAGATAGATAGATAGATA
Organism: Phalanger gymnotis; assembly: GCA_028646595.1. Lineage (NCBI taxonomy): Eukaryota > Metazoa > Chordata > Mammalia > Diprotodontia > Phalangeridae > Phalanger > Phalanger gymnotis. The sequence continues at coordinate 32,643,302 of CM053622.1, read as the reverse complement.
GATAGATAGATAGATAGATATGTGGATTGATGTATAGACAGACAGACAGACAGACAAATACATGGATAGATAGGTGGATAGATAGATAGAAATATATCAATTAACATTAATTAAGCACCAATTATGTACCAGGCGCTTTGTCCCCTTTTTTATCCCCAGAGCTTAGCACAGTGTCTGGAATGTAGTAGGAACTTAATAAATGCTGAATGATTGGAGCTCTGCCATGTTAGGTTCTCTGGATCTTTTTCTTGTCTTTGACATTCTAGGTTCCTGAGGACTTTCCAAATCTGACATTTTCTGTTCTGAGGGATGTGCCACATTTTGTGTTCAAAGGGATACTCTAGACCAGTGAGTCTATTTTCTAGGATCACTTTTAACCCTTACATTCTGTGTCCTAATGCACCTCCCAACTCTGACCTTCTCTGTCCTAAGGCCCTTCCCATCCCTAACATTTCCTGCACCTCCCAGCTCTGATGTTCTCTGCTCTAAGGCCCCTCCCATCCCTGGCATTCTCTGTTCTAAGGCCCCTCCCAGCTCTGACATTCCCTGATCTAAGCCCCCTCCCCCCAGCTTCTGACATTTCATCTTCTAAAGCTCCTCCCACCTCTGACACTCTTTGCTCTAAAGTCCCTCCCAACTCTGGCTTTCTATGCTTTCTACCACACTGGATTCCATCATCCCTGGGCACTTCCTCATCAGTCTACATCGTCCCCCATCAGAGGACCAGAGCTTCCTCCTCAGCCTCCCTTGGAGCCCCTGATCAGAAGTAATCCAGGGAGCCCGGGGAGTTGAATTCTGATTTGCTACAGGACAAAATAAGTGGGAAGGAGAGAAGTAAGCCAGCTTCCAGGGCTGCCCAAAGTGGTCCTGTGAAATATTCCATTTCCCTGTCACTTTGCAAGGCAGCATCTTCCGCTCTGATATTCCAAGTCTAGCTGAATGTTCCAGAGAACTGTTTGTCCATATGAAAGGGAATGGAAAACAACACTAATTGCCAAGCTCAATAATCACTTTATGGAAAATATATTTATAACTCTATTAATGGAACATTTTCATGAACATATTATCACTCCCTGGAATTAAATATTTTGGAAAAGTTGAAGCCTACCGTCATTCGCACCCGCTGCCAAACAGATTTTGCTACTTATAGAGTATCTTGAAATGGCTCTGACTCATGTACAACACCCCAAAATGTACAGCCGCCTACCAAGAAAAAAGGAATAAATCTCACTTGGTATATTATTTATGGATATTCAAAAATGGCTACTCTGGTTTTATTGACTTCCCTAGACTCTGGGAGTCATCAAGTTTGAGAAAAAAGAAATGTGGCAAATTTGGGGACCCTGTGCCTTGCTTTACAGGCTGCAGATTTGTAGATGCTCCCTGAAGGCCTTTCCAATTCTGGAATCCTGGGTTTCAGGAAAGTAACTTGTCTATCGTTGTTGTTGTACAGTCATTTTCAGGCATGTCCAACTCTTTGTGACCCCCATTAGGGGTTTTTCTGGCAAAGATGTTGGAGTGGCTTGCCATTTCCTTCTCCATCTCATTTTACAGATAAGCAACTGAGGCAGAGTTAAGTGACTTGCCCAAGGTCACACAGCTAGTACATGTCTGAAGTCAGATTTGAACTCAGGTCTTCCTGACTCCAGGCCCAGTCCTCTATGTACCACACCACCAGCTGCCTTAACTTACCCATTGCTATCTAATAAATACGTTTCAGAACTTGAAACTGTAACTTCTTTCTCTATTAGAGGTAGCATGCACATGTTCTCAAAAGGGTATGGTATCAGGGGTTCTTAATTTTTTTGTGCCCTGGTCCTCCCTGGCAGTCTGGGGAAACCTATGGACCCATTTCTGAGAATCACTTTTTTTTAAAATATGCAAAATAGACTACAACAGAGATTAGAATGGAATACAGTTATTAACTTAGGATCACAGATCTCAAACTGGAATGTACCTTAGAGACAGACCATTGCATCTAATGGCCTCATTTTACAAATACGGACCTGGGAGTCAGGGGACCGATCAATGTCATCCAGCTGGTAAACATCAGAAGTAGCCCTTGAATTCATCCCCCCAGCTTCCAGAGTCCTTGTTCCTTCATTGCCTCCCTTGCATTTACTTACCTGTATACACATTGTACCCTCTTTCCCTCCTCAGTTCTCCAATAGTATATAAGCTCCTTGTGGGCAGGGATGGGTTTGTTTGTCTTTATGCTCCCAGCACAAAAACTGCCATAAAGGAGGCCTCTGATTGGAGCTTGTTAAATTGAATTGACTTGACTCCAAGGGGGAAGGCTACAGCTGTCCCAAGGACACAAAGATCTGGCTCTGGTACCCCTGTTTGTCCATCTCTCAGATACAATTTGACTGTGGGCACTTTGGAAAACTCTACTTCGGGACCTTTGCCAAATAAGACTTTCTTCTTATCTTTTCCTTCTATTCCCTTCTTCCCAAGAGAGTCCCAGGACCCATAACAAACAGGCAACTTTTTAAAAAATCCATTTTTTCTGCTCTATCAGGTAGTCAAGTTTCAAAGATGCCTATTCTCTCTCTAGGAGGCAATATGGCACAGTGGAAATAATACTGGCTATAGAGTCAAAGGTCAGTCTTTTTTTTCAGTCCAACTCTCTGTGACCTCATTTGGGGTTTTTTGGCAAAGATACTGGAGTGATTTGCCATTGCCTTCTCCAGTTCATTTTACAGATGAGGAAACTGAGGCAAACAGGGTTAAGTGACTTGCCCAGGGTCACACAGATAGGAAGTGTCTGAGGCCAGATTTGAACTCAGGAAGATGAGTCTTCCTGACTCCAGACTTGGTGCTCCATCCACTATGGTGCCACCTAGCTGCCCTGTACAGTCAGAAGACATGGGTTCACATTCAACCTCTGCCAGTTACTAGCTGTGTGATTTTGGGCAAGTCACTTAATTTTCTCTTCATCTTTAAAATGAGAGGGTTGGACTGGATGACCAATAAGTTCCCTTCCAATTTTAAACCATAATCTCTGATACTTGCTACTTGTTTGATCTCGCAGGACTTCAGTTTTCTTAAATGAGGAAATAAAATGAGTAGGGAGAGTTGGACTAGATTAAGGTTTTTTCATCTTGCTTGTGTCCTGGACTTCTTGGACAGCATTTGTTGAAGCCTATGGGTCCCTCTCAAAATCATGTTTCTAAAAGCATCAAATAAAATATATAGGATTGCAAAGGAAACCAATTACATTGAAATATGGTTATCAAAGTTAAAAAAAATTCACTGACCCTCCCCCAGGCTTAAAACTCCTGAACAAAATGATCTCTAAGGCCCTTTCTGGCTCCAGTCCATAAGTGATGATCTATGGTCCTCTTAGGCTTCCATTTACCCACATGGACATTCATTACCACGATATTAACATAGTAAACCCTTTGGTTCCACTTTATGGTGAGATGTGGCCCCCAAATTGAGTAGCATCTCTCCTGCCAGACTTACAGGACAGCAGAGACAAGTCACTTTGGAAAGCCACGGGGTTGACATCTCTGCCTTATTTACTGACACATCCACCCAAGATAGCAAAGGGCTTCTAGCTCTTTGGAAAAGATATTTACAGTAGCACAGGACTCTCTCATGTTTATTTATTTGCTCATTAGAGGGCTTTCTGACCGAGTCCTCTGCCCTCAGGTCCCATGGTGCAAGACTGTATTTTAAAGAAAACAAAACATAAAGACATTACCAACACGCAGCGGCAGGACAAAAACACGAGGGCAGACAGGACAGCAAAGCACATGGCAGCTGTAAAACATAACCCTCCTTGTGATTTACACCCCCAGGTCACTGGGCAGGAAGAAGGGTTTTTGCTGCCTCAGCACAAACTCAGGGTATGGATTATCAATAACCGAGAGCACATCCACCAAATCTCTTCCGGATAACAAGACTAGCAATTTTCAAGGGAGATGAAAGCATTTGATTTTGAAAACCACAAGGTCTACAAGGAAGTTGCGTGGCTTCTACATTTTGCATTGTTTTAAGGTCCTATTACATGACAAATAAAATGGGAGAGTGGGGGAGGGCCTGGTGTGATGTTTGTCTGCATGGACATCCCCTGTGGCTCATCTTGCTATGAGTGTGACCTTAGGTTCTCAAAGATGTTTTTTCATGGGATGTAAATTCTTGCAATTTCTCCCAACCTGGGAAGGCTTCAAGCCCAGGCCAGAAGACAGACTATCCATCTGTCATCACAGAACCCACCAGAGGAAGAAGGCTGTACAGCATGGTTAAAAAAAAACACTAGATTTAGAGTCCAAAGGCATGATTCAAATGCTGACTCTGTTCCTGGCTACCTGCATGATCTTGGGCAAGTGACTTCTTCTGTCTGGGACTCAATTTTCTCAGCTGCAAAATGGAAAGGTTTGGCTAGGTGACCTCTAAAGTTCCTTCTAGCTGTCCAACATTCAATTATGCTATGTATAAACCAATGAATCTTATGACTCTGTGAGCTATACATACTTATATATATATATTGTGTATGTTGTATATACTTAAATATTTTGTGTCCCCAGATAGAATGTAAACTACTTAAGCGTAGGACAAATGTGGACACACATAAGACCAGTTATGAAAATCAGATGAACACCCTTAAATATAGGGTGTGCTACTAATATAGGTTGTGATTCAAAACTACAAGAGATTGAGAAGCAGTGTGGGACGTGTAGAGAGAGTCTAAGAAAGATCCAATTCAACTGAATGAATTTATTAAGTGTCAGGAAGGAAAGAAACAAGCATTTATTAAGCATCTACTATGTATATACTAAACACTATGGGAGGGAGAAGGGAATGAGTATTTCTATAGTACATACTAAGTGCCAAGCACTTTACAAATATTTGATCTCATTTGATCATCAAAACAAACTTGTGAGGTAAATAGTTATTATCCTCATTTTACAGTCGAGGAAACTGAGTCAGAGAAAGGTTAAGTGATTTTCCCTGGGTGACACAGTTAGTAAGTATCTGAGATGGGATTTGAACTCAGGTCTTCATGACTCCAGATCCAGTGCTCTATCAACTGAGCCACTAACTACCTCAGGTGAAGAGGGGACGTGGCATAGTGGATAGAGAGGAGACCTCAGAATCAGTAAGACCTGGGCTCAAGACCAGACTCTGAGGTCCCTTCCAACTCTATATTTATACTTCTAGATATTATGATCCTAAGTTATCTAACATTCTAGTGCCCAAAGCCATTCTCTTAACAAAGGGGTCCTTAACCTGAGGTCTGTGAACTAGTTGTTTGTTTGTTTTTAATAACTGTATTTCAATATAATTAGTTTCCTTCATAGTCCTGTGTATTTTACTTTATACATTTAAAAACATTATTTGGAAAAAGTGCTGGTAAGCTTCCTCTGGCAAATCATTCCAGAACATAAGAAAGGTTAAGAACTTTGCTCTAAGGCTATAAGTTGCAAAATAGTTGCTGATCTGCATTGGTAGAGGGAATTTATTCACAAAAAGCTCCCTATCCCAATGAAATCATAGGTCCAAAAGCATAAAAGCACCACACGATGCAATAACAATTTACAGGGCACAGTATAGCAGGAAGCCAGGCTAGTGCTCTTAGCAACTGAAGGTTATAAGTATAAACAACCAGGTAACACAGTGGATAGAGAGCTGGTCTTGGAGTCAAGAAGACCTGAGTTTGATTACTGCCTCAGGTACTTACTAGCTCTATAAGCACTGGGAAAGTCACTCCTTAATTTCTCCCAGTCTGTGTTTGTTTATCTGGAAAATGAGGGATTTGGATTCAATGGCTTTTAAGGTCTTTTCTAGTTCTAAAGCTATGACCCCATGAGCATGCCACGTCAGAATAGCACTCTTAAAGACATGGGCCATTAATTGGCTTAGTCAAACCAGTGTTCTCAAAGGCAAGAGGCTAGAGGACTGTAGAACCAGATTATTCATTATTACTATTATTAATTATTCATTCATCATCATTAGTATTATAAATAGCATTGATATAGCACTTCAAGGTCTGCAAAGGGTTTGACATTATTTCATTTGATCCTGACAATAATTCTGGGAAGCAGGTAATATAACTATGTCCATCTTATAATTGAGGAAAGTGAGGCTGAGATGCTGTGACAAAGACTAGAACTCTTTCTGGTTAATAATAATAATAATAATAATAATAGCATTTATATAGCACTTTAAGGTTTGCAAAGGACTTTGCATATTTTATCTCATTTGATCCTGAAAATGATCCTAGAAGATAGGTGTTATTACAGTGCCTGGCACACGAATCCATGTTTATTGATTGACTGTGTCCATTTTATAGATGAGGAAACTGAGACTGAGAGGTTGTAACACAGGCTAACACTCTTTATTGTTATTATTATTCATATTATTACTACTAATAATAGCATTCATATACTGCTTTAAGGTTTGCAAAGGACTTGACATATGTTATCTCATTTGATCCTCAGAACACAGGAAGTTAAATATTAATAATAATTAGCATTTCTATAGTATCTGAAAGCTTGTAAAGCTTTTCTTGTTTTTCAGACATGTCTGATTCTTCATGATCCCATTTGGGGTTTTCTTGGCAAAGACACTGGAGTCATTTGCCATTTCCTTTTCCAGCTCATTTTACAGATGAGGAAACTGAGGCAAACAGGGTTAAATGAATTGCCCAAGGTCACACAGTTAGTAGTCTGAGGCTGGATTTGAACTCAGGAAGATGAGTCCTCCTGGCTCTGGGCCAAAGCATTCTATCCCCTTTGGCGCCACCTAGCTATGGGGATGCTAGTCAAACCCACATTCTTGAATCCAATGGAGTCCTGAACGTGTTGTACTGCATAAGGCCATGGACCTTAAAAACGGGAGTTTCTGAGTGTGCTATCAGGTTGAGACTCTTAAATACAGAAGGTTATAGGCCTACTAAGTGAGGTCAGCACTCTTAAATACAGGAGGGCTATTTTTTCCATCCTCCATGATTCAAAGAACTAGAGGTAAACAACAGGCATTTCACCCCTTCTCATGAAAGTCCAAAATTATCAGCGTGAACAGTAACCAAATTTTAGGCAGGCAGCTGAGGATGTTCAAATGTGTTACGACTTAAATGAATCGAAATGAATTAGGCCCCTTTAACAGCTTCTCAACAATATTGCTCATTAAATGTTCATAGAAATTCCTTGAAGCAACCACAGGAACATATTAAATGTAAAAGCCTTTATATTAAAAGACCAAGACACATTCACGAGCTTCTATGGAAGGGTGTTTGATAGCCTTTTAGGCCCAACATCATTCAAAATGGATTAACAGCAGAGCACACATCATATTTTTTCAGAGCCAACATTGCCATCGTATGAGGTGGGTTTAACAAGTCATTTGCGGCCCTGTCCTCTGCTAGAGAGGGGGCTAATTTTGAAAGAGAGAGACCTTTTCGGAGCATCTCTCCCCAATGCCCCTTCCTCCAACACAGGTTCATGGGCCTTGGAGCTCAAAAGAGTCTAGTTATAGGATTGGTGACTTGGAACTAGAAGGGGCTTCATAACCCCTAAGGCCACCTCATTTTACAGACAAGTAAACTGGAGCCCAGAGAAGAAAAATAAAAGACTCAAAGTCTCACGGGCAGTCAGTATAGCCAGGATTTGAACTCAGGTTCAAATGTGACTCCAGATCCAAGGCCTTCTCCACCACAGCAAGTTGCTTATTGGGCATCGTTTAACCCCTCTCATTTTACAGAAAAGGAAATTGAGGCAAAGGAAGGGAAGATATATGCCCAGGGCCAAACACAGTTAGAAACTGATGACCTCCCTGGATTTAAATCCCAACTAAAATCCCACCTTCTATGAGAAGCCTTCCCCAATCCCTCCTAGTTCTAGAATCTTCCCTCTGTTTTTTCCTACTCATCCTGTATAAAGTTTGCTTTATATAGATTTGTTTGCATGTTGTCTCCTCCATTAGATTGTCATCTCCTTGAATGCAGGGGCTATCTTTTGCATCTTTTTGTATCCCTAGCACTTACCATAGTGTTCGACACATAGTAGGTGCTTAATAAATACTGATTGATAAATGAAATCAGAATTCAAATCTAGGTCCCCAACTCCAAAGCAAGCATTCCTTTTACTGTACAAAGCTTTGCCTTCCCCGCCCCCAACTCTCTTGGATCTGGCCTACCTGCAGCCACTACTATTTTCCCAAATAAAACTTCTATTAGGCCTTCCCCAGACCTGACAGAAAGGCTATTCTTGTAGAAAGGCTATACAGAAAAAGCAGGCATCTTAAGAGGCCTGGGTTCAAGATCCAAATATGCCACTAACTAGCCATAAGGCCCTAGCATTTAAATTCTCAAAGCTCATTTCTTCATCTGCAAATGGAAAAGATACATCTTCCTGCTACCTAGCCCACAGAGGATTTGTAAAGAAAGTGCCTTGGGACCTAGTAATGAGCCACAATCAATGATTCAAAAAAAAAAGGTCCCAATGGGAGAGAGTTGGGGGGTGGGGTACAACAGGTTTGTGGTAGAATAAGCAGCATTTGGGATAAGCATTTATCCACGGCCTACTGTGTGCCAGGCATTGTGCTAGGCACTTTACAAATATCTTCTCATTTGATCCTCACAACCTGAAAAGATAGGTCTTATTATTAATTTCATTGAGTAAAATGAGGCAGACAGCGGTTGAGTGACTTACTGAGTATCACACAGCTAGTAAGTGTCTGATGTGGGATTTGAACTCAGGTCTTCCTGCCACCACGCCGTGCTACCTAGCTGATTTGTACATAGCTTCATGCCCTTCTCCACTGACTATTTAGAAGTTCTAACAATGGCAATGAAGGCAATGCCACAGCCAACTACCATTTATTAAATGCCTGCTCTTTTCAGAGTACTTTGCCAGGCCCTGGGAGAAATACCTTAATTTGAAAAAGATAAAGGCCATGTTCTCTTGCCAAAGGCTACATCTCTGGGGATAAGAAACAAGTAGAGAAAGAGAGTATAAGACAGCACATTGAAGAAGGGGAAACTGAGTGCTATAGCCTGTGAAGTCAGAAGGGGAAAAATTGGACAGAGAATACCAGATGATGGCCCAGGGTCTGTCATCCACCCCAGACATCTTGTCTCTGCCCCCTTTCCTCACTTATACCACTGTCCTCTGGACCACACCACCAAAGACCAATCCAGAGGACTTCATCCTCTGGCTTTGGAATTCTGTCTTGGGGCTCAGCTGCCCTGATTGGTGAATGACTGATGGGAAAATCACCTAACAGCCCCAGACCATGAAGGACTTGCTTCCATCCATTCTGAACATCTTGCCATCTGCCCCACCCCCAGCACACCCCTCCCCCGCTTTCCAGTTCTTTCCAGTTCCAGTTCAGGCCCTGCATTAGGAATAGAGACTGGACTTGGGATTTTAATAGCATGAGGAACTCGCGGATGAAGAGCCTCCCTCTGGCAATGAAGGTTGGCACTTTCTCTGCAATTTATAGTGGTGGAAAACTGTCTAGAGCCTTGAGAGATTAAATGATTTCCCCAAGGTGAGGGTGGGTCAGAGGTCTTCCTGACTCCAAGGCTGACACTCTATCCAATCTGCCAAGCTGTCTTTCTTTGCTCCGTGAATAGTAATCTAATAAATAATAGAGGCGACTAGGTGATTCTGTGAAGAGATCGCTGGACTTTGAGTCAGAATGATCTGAATTCAAATCCTACTGCAGAAACTTACTAGCTGTGTGACCTTGGGCAACCTACTTAGTTTCCTCATCTACATAGCAGGGACAATAATAGCACCTACCTCCAAAGGTTATTGTAAGGACCAAATGAGATATCATATGTAAAATGCTTTGCAAACCTATTATTAGATAATACCATCACTACCATATGACAAATGGCTGTCCCATGGCTCCATTCCCCATACCTGGAAATCCCCAGATCAATTCTGCCCCACCTGGCCACCACTCCTGGCCACCAATCTATATCAAAACAAAGACTCCCTGAGGGCAAGACCTGCTGCAACTTTTCCACCTGTAGCTCCAAAACTTAACACAGCACCTGGCACATAGTAGTTACTTAATAAATGGTTCTCTACTCAGTCATCCACTGAATCACACAGCTTAGAGCTGGAAGAGTCCTTAGATTTGAACTCAGATCTTTCTAACTCCAAGTCCAGCAATCTGTCCATGGTACCAACTATCACCTTTATTATTTAGAGGTCATGGAGGTCAAGCCCCCTCATTTCCAGATAAGGGAAGTGAGGCACATGGAAGTTAATGGCTGGCCCAAAGTCACCCAGGTACCAAGTACCTGAGCCATACTTGAGTCCAGATGCTCTAACTCTGAATCCAACATTCTTTCTCTTGTACCACTCATCTCTTGGCACAGGTATCTGGTTCTGGAAAGGATTTCAACTTCTAAATTCATAGGGATGTAAGGAAAACTGGAGAAGAGATGGGGAGCAAGAGATGGGGAGGGAGTGTAGAGGGAAGTAGGGAGCAAAGCACTAGCTTAAAAATGTATATTTGCAATGAATCAATAGAAAAAAAAATATTACATTAGTTCCATCCTCTCCCATGGCTCTCCTGCCATGAATACACATCTTCATTAACCCTTAGCAATGAAAAAACTGCTGAAGAAACTGTGTTCTCTGGGAGAAAGTTTACTTAGAAATTTCCAGGGGGTAGCTAGGGCTAGATCACTAGAGCTTTGCCACCAGAGTCACTTCTTCCTCCAATCCCCTGCTTCCTCCTTTGGCATTAGCCTCCCCAATGTCCTGTTCAAGGTGACACAAGATTTCTATGTCATTGAGTGGTGTCCTACAGTCTTTTCCCTCCGTGGCGCTTTGTGTCCCAAGGAAGCATGTGAATGAGGTCTCTCCCAGAGATCTCCTCTAACTCCGATTTGTTCCAAGCACCAGAATTCCTAGTAACATCTCCAAAAGTTGTCCTCAAAGTGGGACACGAACCAACCTGATAATGGCAGCTAGCACTGATATGGCACTCTAAGGTTTACAAAGTGCTTTCTGTATGTTATCTGAGTTTATCTTCATACCAACCCTGTGAGGTAGGTGCTGTTATTATGCCAGTTTCACAGATCAAATCCTCTAGTCATTCTGATACAGCACAAATTCTCTCTCCTTTGATTCCCACCCTCACTTTGGTGTCTCTCACATCTGCCTTGTCTCAACAACCAGAAAGGCATTGAGGCGAAATTAGTCATTCTTCTCTTGTGCACAACCCTTGGGGTGGGGTATGGATCACTGACGGTAGACAGGCTCTCATTGCACAATTGTCCTACTAAAGGGCAGACACCCAAGCAGATTCCCCAACCACCTGATAGCCAGAAGGTAATCCTAGAGGCCGTAGGGCAAGTTGCAAAGAGGATGTATTTGGCTTGCATGAGGGAAACTTCTAATCGTGAGAACAGAGGAATGGGCTCCCTCAGGAGGTAGTGGGCCCCCCCCTCTCTGAAGGTAACAGGCAGAGGCTGGATGACCATTTGGCAGGTATGTGGTAGAGGCAACTAGTCCAGGTATGGATTGGACCAGATGGCCTCGGAAATACCACCCAACTCTGACATTCTGTGATTCTGTGGGAACCAGTCGTTATAGAAACAAGATTTCCAGGAGGCAGAGTATGTCCTGTGCTGGATGAAAATAGCAGCAATGGTGGGAACAACCTCCTCAAAGGTTATTTCCATACACGGGATCCTGTCCCTCCCCAGTATAGCAGAGGTCCGTGGTAAGGGAACTTATATGAAGCAACCTCCTCTTGTCAGCAGGGAGGATCAGAATGAGAGGCCCTGGCTTCTGTGCATCTTATGGTTTATTCTACCCTCATTTCAGGCAGTTTTCCTCCTTATGTAACCATTGGATAATATTCATCATCTGTGGATCGATTCCAGCCTAAGCAAAACAGTCACTAATTATCAGCTATAAATAATCCCTCAATTATTTATAGGGTGTTACCAGGTGCAGGAACATAACAGAATCGAGTGCAAAAGGAGACTTGGAGATACATGTGTGGAATGGACTCAAGGAGGACAACGACAGAGTGTCAGAATCTCATCTCCTGCATTTTACTGCCTGTGGGACCTTAGGGAAATCCCTTCCCCTTTTTGGGACTCAGTTTCCTCATCTGTAAAATGAGTGATTTGGAGTAGATGAATTCTGAGGCCTATCAAAATTTACATCTCTGACACCATGACCTCTCTGGGCCTCAGTTTCCTTGGACTAGATGATCTCTGAGGTCCCTTCTAGCTCTAAATGCTATGAGAACCAGGAAATCACTGTGATAGATATAAATAACATACATATATAATAACTACTCATTTCTATAGCACCCTAAGTTTTACAAAGTACTTTCTCACAATCACCCTTTAAAATGGATACTTCCAGGATTATTATCTCCATTTTACAGATGAGGAAATGGAGCTTCTAAGAGGTGAAGAAACTTGACCACTGTCACAAAACTAAGAATTCAAACCCAAGTCCTAGGATCTTAAGAGCACAGATTTAGACCTCAGGGGCCATCTAGTTCAACCCCCTTACTTTGTAAATAAGGAAACTGAGACCCCTGAGGGTAAAGTAACTTGGCCAAGGTCATACAAATAAATAGTAAGTGATAGGGCTGGAATTTGAACCCAAGTCCATTGACTCCAGATATAGTACTCTCCCCATTGCACTACAATGTTCCTGCCTTCAAGTCTAGCCCATGATAATAGTAATTAATAATAATAATATGCAAATAGTAATTTGGATAGCTCTTTATAGTTTTCAAAGTACTTTACATATATTACCTAATATTATCTAATTAATACATATATTATCTAATCCTTATAACAACTCTGTGGGGTAAGTGCTTTTATGATTGCCCCCCCCGCCTATTTTATAGATGGAAAAACTAAGACTGAAAAACAAGTGACTTATCCAGGGTCACACAGTTAGTAAATGTCTGAGGCATGATTTGAACTCATGTCTTCCTGACTCCAAGTCCAGCACTGCACCGGAAGTAGAGTCTACCTCTAAATTCACGCGTAAAGGGCAGGGACCAGCTTGTACACTCGATGTTTAACTCAGTGAATGCTTTAAAAAAGATTAAGTTTATTTGTTAGCATGTCGTGCATCATATATGACCCAAAGTGTTCAGACATGTGCTTTACATCATCTTACTAGTGGGGGGGGGGGTTGTTGTACTGAAACTATACACATTCTCACCCATTTCAGAACATGACCACCCTACCCCCATGTTGTCTGTGGCCCATGGAGAATGAGAAAGCTAGCTGGCCAACCAATATAGGAATTAACATCTGCAATATCATATTCATTCAGAGCAAATTCTAACCACTGGGCTAGAAGATAAATAGACACGTGGACTAGGACGCTGATGTCTTTGGTGTAGGAAACTCCCAGGTGAGGAAACTCCTTCCACCAATGCAGGGCAGCACCTGCTATGAAACTTAGTCTTGGAGCCCAAATCATTGAGATTAAATGACTTATCAAAGTCACACAAACAATGTGTGTCAAAGGCAATACTTGAACTTAGGTCTTCCTGGCTTCTAGGCCAGTTCTTTATCCACTACTTTAAGCTAAAATTAAATTTAAAAAATTTTCAAACAAAAATACCTACTGTCATTCAGAGGTAAATGTAAGACCAGGCACCTTACAACGAGATTTCTCATGAGGTCACAAAGAGCATAACTACCTTGGACCCCTCTTTTCTGCCAGAAGATACATTTCAATCATCTAGTCTCTGGGTTGGAACCTTGGGGGTGGGAGGTCACCTTGACAATAGCTACTTCTTCAATTCAATTCAACAATATTTATTGAGCATCCACTGTGAGCCTAACACAGTGCTGGTGGATGAGTTAAGTGTGACGATTGGGCCATGATGGGAGGAGACTCAAAGTTGAGCTAAGACTTGGTGTGTGTTCTCTCTGGGCATGCGTTTGTCGGGAATTTGACATTTTTGTTTTTACCAAATTTTAGATTTCATTGGTATAAGAAACTCCCCGTAAGGAAAATCCCTCTACTAATATAAATAAACAGCTATTACCTTATCAATCATTCAATGGCATTTTTGTTAAGTACCTACTATGTTCCAGGCACTTGATAGGTGCCTAGGATACAACGATAAAATTAAAAATAGTCCTCAAGTAACTTCTATTCTTCCTGGGGAGGGAAACATTTACAGTAGAGCATTTCTCAAAGCACTGAGAGATTAAGTGATTTCCCCAGGATCACACAGCTAGCGAAAAGAAAAGACTGGAACCCAAGTTGTCTTGACTGAAGCCACCATGATACAGTAACTCTCTGACATCAACAGAGATGAGTACAAGAGGTGGTAAGTACATGGAAAATGGCAGGATTCAATTCTTGGTACAGTGAAATAGCACTGGCTTTGGAGTCAGAGAATCTAAGTTCAAATCCTGCCTCAGTCACTTGCTACCTATGTGACTTCGGATAAATTATTTAACATCCCTGGGCCTCCACAAAATAAAGAGGTGGGACTAGATGGCCTCTTAGGTCCATTTTAGTTCTAGATTTAGGGTTCTATTGATGCAATTCAATTCAACAATTGTCTATTAATTGTCTATATGCCATGTGGTATTGTAGCTACGAAGACAAAAAAAAAATTCCCTGCCCTCCCTTATACTCTACAAGAGAGGGAAATAAAAAGGGTGGAGAAAAATATAACACTGACAGAGATAAGTAAATATAAAATGTATAGAAAGAAAATTAAAATTAATTTAAAAAGGAAAGAAGTAATGACAAAACTGAGGACATCAGGAAACTTCTTGTGTAGAAGACTGCATGTATGCTGCTTAGGGAAGCCTATACTTGCTCGAAATTGATTGGGAGGTAAGCCCCACCCTCATGTTCAAGCTATTACTCAATGAAGGAAGAGAATGAATGGCCATAGCCTCAGAAAACAGAGGCAGAAACTTTGATCCCCGACCTGTAAAGAGGCTCTTCTCTGAGATCCACTTAGGGAAGGTCTCAGAGACAAACACATCTAGAATCTGAGAACGAGGGACCCCATCCCGAAAATCGCCATGCCTTGCTTGGCTGCACTATGTGTTCCCCATAGAGCTGATGCACCTCCCACTGGTTAACTGAGCATCTGGGGGATGGATATGGCTCATTGGTTTTCATCTCCAAGCATGACAATGAAAGGGCAAGAGCCCAGAAGTGGGAGCTGGCATGTCCATTTGGCAAACATTGCTGAACATAATGATCACATTAGGATTCAGTAACAGAAGAATGATTGCCAGGGACCAAAGCAAGGCAAAGAAGCATAGAACACCTCACTCGGCCTTCATCTTGATCCTGGGACCACATCACAAGAGAGAAGACAAGCCTGAGGAAATGGCTTCACACATAATGCTGCCAGGCATCCAACACGTCTAATTAGTTGTCAAAAAGGCATAAAACAATATTTAAGGAAGGCTGGAAATCCTGCACTAACAAAAATCGCCAACAGTCACAGCCACCATGCCTCTGGCACCACTGATAGGACTGTCAGGAGGCAGATGAAAAGTAGGCTTTGTGATCACTCCATTTTAATTGGTCAGATCACAGTTTTGACAAATGTGCTGGGAAAATCATTCCACTGCCTGATCCCACAGCAAGAGGAAAGCAAAAAACTTTCACAGAACTAGAGATCCCCAAAAGTTAGTGATTAAGGAGCTACTTCCAGTCCAAAGGATATTTACCATATCTAGATCAAATCCTAACCCCTTCTGCTCACCTACCCCCACACCCCTTTGCTTGTAAGTTTCTGATAATCTGATTTATCAGCATGGTCTAATTGCCATTGAATGAGCTGCTTTACAGAATCTTACTAACAATTATGTCCTTGAATACTGGAAGAGTCCTTAAAGAGAAGAAAGGTGTTAATTTAGGACAACCTTTCCTCATCACTAAAAAGACCTTGGGTACGTATCACCAACAAACACAGAATTATAAATCGCAGAGCTACAAGCATCCTCAGAGGCTACTGAGTCCAACCTATACTTGAAAAGGAAACCCCATGACAATGTACTGGACAAGCAGGCCATATTGACTTCTTGAGTAGCTTCGGAGAGGAGAAAACCATTTTCTGAGAAGGTGACCCATTCCACTGTTGGACAGCTCCAATTTTGAGGAAGTTTGTCCTAACATGAAGTCTTAATTCAACTCTCTCCAACTCATTGTTCCTAGTTCTTTCCTCTGGAGCCAAGAAGAACAAGGCAATCTCTGCCATGGATCAGAATTTCAAGTACTTTAAGACTCTATAGTGCCCCTCTCCATTTTCTTCTCTCTAGGATTAATATCCTTAATTACTTAAATTAATCTGGGTATAACATGTCTTGGACCTCCTCACTATCTCAACCACCCCACTTTCATTCAGATCAATGAATACTAAAACAGGAAAGGGCATGGACTTCACTGATATAAAGAACTCCTAAGTAAGGAACCTCCTTTCATGGCAGGTTGGCAAAACCATGTTGACCAGAGCACTGAGAAGTCAAGTAACTTGCCCAGAGCACACAGTCACTGAGTCAGATAGCCTTCCTGACCTCAAAGTCAGCTCTCTACCTACTATATCATGCTGTCTAACTGAAGCATAATCCTAGTCAGCTATCTCACCAAAGGAAAGGAACCAGCACCAACTAAGCACCTGCTGTGTGCCAGGCACTTTGCTAAATGCTTTACAAATATTATTTCAATTAATCCTAACAATAACCCTGGTAGGTAGATGCTATTATTATCCCCATTTCGCAGTTGAAGGAACTGAGGCAGAGGTTAAATGATTTGCCCAGACTCTCATGACTAGTAAGTGTCTGAAGTCAGATTTGAATTCATGTTTTCCTGACTCCAGGTCAGACTCTACTCACTTAAAGTTGGATCTGAGTCCTTGAGAAGGCATGTCTCTTTGACTCCATCCCAGGACAGCTCTCCATCATGAAACTAAAGTCAATTTAGAATCACAGACCCCAGCTATCCTGGGGGTAACAAAAGGAGAATCATTCATTGCCTTTCTCCTTGGGATTTGAGACAATGTGGTGTGGTGAAAAGGGCACAGGAGAGAGAGTCCAAGGATACAGATTCAAATCCTACCCATGGTGCTTGGTGTGAACCAGAGACAATCACCTAACCTCAGTTTCTGTATCTGTGGAAAGAGGGGGCCAGACTACAGGACCTCTGAGTTCCTTTCCAGCTCCAGATCTATGATCCTAGAATCAAGTGACTTGAACTTTAAAGGACTCAGTTTCTCCATCTGTAAAATTAGGAGACTGAACCAGAGTCAAATCGATTTACTTCAATGAGCATTTATTTCAGAGAACATAGCAATGACTCTAAGGAGCAGAAGACCTAGGTTCAAGTCTAACTTCTGATTCTTTCTCTACAGCCTTGGGAAAGTCACTTAATCTCCCCGGGTCTCATTTTCTTCTTCTGTAAAATAGGAGTTTAAGGAGGTGACCAGTTTAGATCTATGATCCTATTAAGTGCCTAAGAACCCTTCCAGCTCTGACATTTTATGAGATTTGATCAGTACAGTCTGGAAAGGCTTGGTTTTGACTGATCTGAGTGTTCTCCATGGTCCTGAAAGTTCCAAAGCTGAATAAACTCTCCTTGTGCAGCATCTACTAAGTACTACTAAGTACCCAGATCTATGCTAGGCATTATGTAGATATAAAATAATATATTATGCAATCCCCTGACCTCAAGGACCTCACAAAAAAGTCAGAAGGCCAGGATTTGAGTTACTCTTTACCTGTATTACTGAAAGAAAATAATTTAAACCTCTCTAAGCCTGTTTCTTCATCTTTAAAATAAAATCCTCATAGGGCTGTTATTAGGAAAGTGTTTTGTAAACATAAAATACTGTATAAATATGATTCATTCACATATAATATAATATTAATAACAATAGTATTATGAGAAAAACCAAAGTAAGAAACATGAAAACAGCAATACAAGAAAATGCAGTGTGTGAGTGGGTGTCTAAATAAGCATCATGAATAATAGTAACAGGAATGCTATTATTAGTCATTTTAAAATAAGCTCTTCAGAAATTCAAGGGGAGATAGCAACATAGGCTGGATAAGTTAAGAA
This sequence comes from Phalanger gymnotis, assembly GCA_028646595.1. Taxonomy (NCBI): domain Eukaryota; kingdom Metazoa; phylum Chordata; class Mammalia; order Diprotodontia; family Phalangeridae; genus Phalanger; species Phalanger gymnotis. The sequence continues at coordinate 32,625,246 of CM053622.1, read as the reverse complement.
GGTAGCGGGGACATGATGCCTGTCCTAAATGAAGAATAGGATTTGAAGAGGTAGATAGAGAAGACACTCTCAGATGAAAGAACACCATGAGGAAGGCACTTTGTAGGAAACCAATTCAAAAGCCATTTAATAAAATTCACTGACCCTTTAAAACAGGGATTGTTTATGCCCCCGACCCCTTTAACTATCTGGTAAAACCTACAGACCACTTCTCAAAATCTTAGTTTTAAATACATAAAACAAAATACACAAGATTACCAATGAAACCAATTTGATAGAAATACAGTTTTCAATTTTTTTAAAATCTTTTCAGACCCTTAGTTGAACACAAATTATCTAGGAAATGTATTTTAAGTATATTCAAGTCAGAATAGTCCAGAAAGACCTTTGGTTTTCTGGGCCTGGTTTTTCTTGGGACAACTTGTCTTTGTTCTAGAAAGACTCTTGTCTCCTGTCTGGTATTCCTCTCCATTTTCTAGAATCTTCTATGCATAGAACCTTCTGTACAAGAAGTTTTCTTCTCCCATGAGAACTTGCTAATGTTCAAATCCCTTGATGTGACGACACAGAGATGAATAGATAGGCCTAACTGAGATGCCAGCCATCCCTAGAAAGCCTCAGGCCCAGTTCAGCATACCTGAGCAGCCCTGATTTAGAGAGTAATGATGGATCCAAGAATCCCACCCATAGGACAATGGAGGATCAAGAGATCTTAATGAAATAGCAGCCCGTGACAAGAGACACTAATCCATTCATTTATATTTCCTGAGCCCCAGTTTCTTCATCTATAAAATGAAGAGTCTGGACCAAATGGGCCTCTGAGGCCTCTTCCAAGTCTAGACCTAGAATCCCATGATCCTATGAGCTTTCTTTTACTGCTATAGCCTGAAGACCATCATGTGTGCAGCTCTGGACACTTGTTTGGTTGTATCCTTTCTCTGTCCTAGTTGGGGGAAGAATGAGAGTGCTCCCCTAATATAAGTCCCTATTCTCCTGCCTCTCTCTCTATGATACTAGTCCTGAGTAGCTCCAAGTAAGCTCCATAGCCTCCCCTTAAATGTGCCAAATAAAAGAGAGTAGAACAACTTGTCAAATCCTCCTGAAACAAACTGAAAAAATATATAAAATCATACATGCAGACCTCAGACCCCATCTATTATGTGAAGGGCAGCCATCATGTAGTTTAGAATATAATAATAGCAATAATTAGCATTTATATGGTGCTTTAAGGTTTTTTTTAAAAATTTACAAGTATTATATCATTTTTTACTCACAAAAACAACCCTGGAAAGTAGATGCTATTGATTATCCCCATTTTATAGATGTGGAAAGTGAGGAAAACAGAGGTTGCCCAGGGTCACAGAGCTACAGTCGGAGCTCTATCCACTGTACCACTCAGCTGCCTCACGAGTCAGGAAGATCTGGGTTCAATTCCCAAATCCGACATACTCTGGCTATATGATGCTGGCAAGTTTGGCCTCTCAATTCTCCAAACGACTCTCTAAAATCTGAATGGAAGAGCAGGTATGACTCTGCAATGGTGTTAGAGTTTCCTATAATAATGAAGTTACAGCTTCAGGCACAAAGGAGGGGGGACAGAAATTGGGTGAGGCACTGAGCATACAAAAAATCAAAACAGTCCTTTACATTCTACTGATCCCAAACAGACCGGAGCATGTGTTCAAAAGTCACCATCAAGGATATGTGTTATCAGGAAGGGAGGGAGGCCAATTACATAGCAAGAAAGGTAACAAATGGACACTGCAAGGGTAGTGTGGGTATTCACTGATGCATGGATACTATAAAAATGATCTATATAAAGATGTAGGCAAGCATACTATAAGATAAGATCTAGATGAGACAATTCAGAGAAACATGGGAAGATTTGCACAAACTGATGCAGAATAGAGGAAGGAGTAATCAGAAGAACAATACACATCACTACCACTATACATATATATATATACAAATATATATGTATATATATGAAAAGATTGCTGAAAAAAAGTTAAATTCTGAGAAACTAAAAAAAAATTAAAACTGAGAAGTTCCTGGAGAATTAAACTAAGGTCCTCCCTCAAGGCAGAAAGGTGAGGGACTGAGATGGCAGAACAATGTATACACTATCAGGTGTCACAGCAATAGAGGCTATTTGTTTGATTCTATTTCCACAAAGAAGGGTTTGGTCTAGCTGAGAAATGGTCATGACATAAAGACAAAGGAATCAATAAAATGTACTTTTAATTAAAATTTTAAAATACTAATGATAGGTCTGAGAAGGAAGGAAACTTTACTCAAAATTAAGATGGTCTTCTCAGGGGTTTCAGATTACTTACCTACTTCTATGTACCCATAACTGGCATGAGGAGACTGGTTGAAGTTTATGAGATGTCCAGACTAGCCCCAGGGCAAAGTGATGAGCTAATTATAACTAAAGAAAATATTAAAAGGGAGAAGGGAGAGGAAGAAATTAGGTCAGCTTGCCATGATCAGTCATTTGCCTCCTGGAATGAAGAAAGAGGAATGTGACAAATAGTGACCCCCTAAAGAGCTTTTACATCTCTCCAAAGCTCCATACTCAAAAAGCAATATCATTCGAGGGCAAAGTAATGTTTGATTACTATGTTTCAGATATAATTTTTATAGCCTCTATGCCTCAGTGTGTCCTGCCCTCACTTTCAAGGACAACATAGGTCTAGGACTGCTTTCGAGCCCAAAACTTCCCAATTCTGAAATAGGAAGGTAGAAGACTTGCTACCCTGTTCTACCAAGGAACTAAAAATTTTTGGATGCCTTGAGCATCCCAAGTGGAGCTGAAGGCTTTTCATCTGGTCAAGAATCCCTTGGGAGAGTATTGCCCTTAAACTAGAAGGGATGTCAGAAGCCATCTAGTCTAAATTATAGTCTGTTCTCCACCCCTCTCCCCCCCTTTCCTCTCTCCTCTCCTCTCTCCTCTCTCCTCCTCTTCCTCCTCCTTCTCCTCCTCCTCCTCCTCCTCCTCCTCCTTCTTCTTCTTCTCCTTCTCCTTCTCCTTCCCCCCTCCTCCCATGCTCCTCCTCCACTTCTTCCTTCTCCTCCTTCTCTTCCTCCTCCTCCTTCTCCTCCTCCTCTTCCTTCTCTTCCTCCTCCTCCTCCTCTTGCTCTCACTTTTTCTCTCTACTCTGTTGCTTGAAGACCAGGTTTTTCTATCTTGCCCAGGCTAGAAATGTAGGGGCTACTCATGGGCCCAATCCCAATGCTGATTGACATGAGAGCTTTGGCCTGCTCCATTTCCAACATGGTCTGGTTCAGGGGGGAAAAATCAAGGGGACAGTCACTTAAATGCCTGCTACGTGTCAGGGACTGTGCTAAGTGTAGTTCACCCCTTCTTAGGAAACTTGATGGCATCCCTAATCCCAGGGGGCTCATTATGTTGACGTCAAACTTAGAGCCGGTATTGGATCTGCCCAGCCTACTGCAGCTCAGAACTCCCAGTCTCAAGAGATTCACCAGATTTAGCCTCCCTGGTAGCTGGGATTCCAGGCACGCACCAACATGCCTGGCTAAGAGTGCCCTCTAACAACATCCCTAACAGGTGAGTATTCAGTTGCTGCCTGAATTTATCCAGGGACAAGAAACCTACTATTTCTTAAAGCAACCCGTCCTACCATTGGATACTTCCAATTCCTAAGCAATGATTCTTTTAAGCTTTCCATACCCCATGCCTCTCCTTACATCCTCTCTTTACTCCCCCTCACTGTTCTCCCTTCTAATATGGCCCTTTGAGAAAGAACTACAGAATATCAGAGTTGGAAGGGAACGAAGAGGTCATCTATTGTGACCCATATTTGAACAAGAATCCCCTTTTAGCATACTCAATAGGTGGCCATCCAACCTCTTCTTGAAGATCTCCAGTGAGGAGAAACGTAACGCCTCCAAAGCTGTCCATTCCACATTAGCATAGTTCTAATTGTTAGGAAGTTCATCCTAACATCAAGCCTCTTTAAAACTTCAACCCATTCCTCCTAATTCGACCTCGTAGGGGACAAACGGAAGTCTATTAAATGCCTTCCAATATTTGAAGGCAGCCAAAATGCCTCCCCTAAGTCTTCTCTTCTCCATGTTGCAAATGCTCATTTCTGTCAACTATTCCTGATGTGGCATGGATTCCAGGCACTTCACCAGCCTGGGTGCTCCCCTCTAGTCACTAGAGCTCATCAATATCCTTCTTAAAATGCAGCATCCATAACTGAACATAATACCCAGCTGTAGTCCAACTAGGACGGGGTAGAGTGAGACCGTCACATCCTTGTCCCTGCCTCTCTTAATGCCACCCAGGATAACATCAACTTTCTTGGCTCCCACATGGTACCTTGCACATGGTTAGTGCTTAATGTTTGTTGCCTGTCTACCTTGTATCACATATTTGAGTCATATGGATCTCACAATCCATCAAAATCCCCAGATCATGGGCATGCAGACTGTGGACTGGGCAACCCTTCACCCCATTTTGTACTTGGGAAGTTGAGTTTTTGAACGTAAATGAAAGAGATTATATCTGTCCCACCACAGCATATTGTCAGTTAGAGAGAACTATCTTGGAAGCCAAAGGAGGTAGCCAGGGAAGGAAAGGAGCCAGAAAAGTTGCAGAGATGATCCTAACCTGCATTGGTAGAGAGAGTTCTCTCACCTGGAGTTCCTGACACCACAGAAATCACAGGTCTACTCCCTACTCCTCTCTGAAATCCTGTCTTATTTGATTGAGCCCAGTGTTCTATCAGGTCAAAACCACTTGAGATTCAGACTGTCACCCACGATATTAGTCAGCCCTCTCACCTTGATGTCATCTAAAAACTAATGGTGCCAGTAGTCAAGTCATTGATAAAAGGGCAAGCAGAGATCCTCACTTTTGCATCCACCTTTAAATCTCTTCTCTAGCTTCTGAATCTTCTGGGAAGGAACATCCACTTTGAACCCCAACCAATGATGCTTTTTCATGTTCTATTTCAGGTGTAGATGAACTCCCCCAGATGTGTGTGACATCAATGAATTGCTGACTCTAGGAAACTTTTTAAGGGGACACTGGCTTTCTTGAAACCAAGGGGCAAACTATCTTCTACATTCATATTCATCTAATTGAGAAAGCACTTTCAAGAAAGGAATGGGGGTGGTCATGGATTTTTTTGTCTTCCAAGCTTCATACAGCACTTCAGAACCTGGATGGGCACATTGGTCTCTAGAAATGAAATAAGCTCTTCCCAGGGGGTCATATCTCTCTCTCTCTCTCTCTCTCTCTCTCTCTCTCTCTCTCTCTCTCTCTCTCTCTCTCTCTCTCTCTCCTTCAATCTAAGACAGCTTCGCTTTTCTTGCCAACACTTAAATTAAACGTCAAGTGAACATTGCAGTTGAAAACAAGGAGCAAGAGGATGATGATCAGGTTATGTAAGGCCCAACTATAATTGATATTTATTAGCATTGAAGATTGGTGAAAATGGATAGTGGTCTGCAGTCGGCTTAAGGGTCATTCCACTTGGAGTGAGTGGCACCTGTCAAGACATTGTCAGGTTCGGCACAGGTTCTAGCAATGCAAGTTATTGCTTCCTGCCTGTCCTTCCCAAATATATTATGCCTTGGAAGCTTGAACTCCCAACTCAGTCAGTGACTAAACAAGTTTTCAGTAACTTCTAGAGAGACAGTGGGGGGGGGGGGAAGGGAGGAGTTGAACTTGAGAAATAAAGAAGTCTTGGGTTCAAATCCTGCCTCTGATCATTACTGAATAATAATAAAAGCTAACACTTAAATAGGGCTTGTTATGTACCAGGCACTGTGCTAAGCACTTTACAACTATTTGTCCTGTGATTATTATCATCTTTATAATTTATATGCCTTATTCTGTATTATTATCTCATTTGACCCTCACAACAACCCTGGGAGGTAGGTGCTATTATTATCCCTACTTTACAGATGAAGAAACTGAGGTATGTGGGGGTCAAATAACTTAAGTGAGGAGAGGTCACCTGAAGGAAGTAAGGAACACCAAAGGAAAATTCTCCTCGGAAAGCAGAATGGAAGCTCTCTGAGGACACAGATTGCTTCATTTTGGTTTCTCTATTCCAACCACCAATTACACTACTCAACACATAGATGGAGTTTACTAAATATTTGAGAAATAGAATTGAATTTGTTGAATTGAATTCTACCTGGGGTTATTCCTGTTCCTGGGAACATCACATTATTTAAAAGGTAAGAACTTGAAATAGATAGGAAAGGAAGAAAGAAGGCTAGCAGCAGTCTAAGTGAGAATGATAAAGACCAAAAATGACAAGTGGAAGGGTTATGGGAAAGCATGCACTCTGATCCACTGTAGGGAGAGCTATGAATGGGTCCAGGCATTCTGCAAGGTAATTTGGATGTGAGCCCTCCAATCACTAACCTGACCCAGTTATGCCATTGCTAAGCTTAGACCCCAAAGAGATCAAAGAAAGAGGGCAAGGATCGAAATGTACAAAAATACTTGTGGCAGCTCTTTTTGTTTTATCAAAGAACTGGAAACTTAGACAATGCTCAACACCTGGCAAATGCTGAATAAATAATGCTAGATGAATGGAATAGAATCTTACTGTGCCGTAAGCAATATTTTTAGACAAATCCAGGAAGACTTGTATGAACTGATGTAGAACGAAATGAACAGAACCAAAACGTCTTATACAATAATACCCACAGTCTAAAGACAAAGCTTGAAAAACTTAAGAACTTGGATCGTTGTAATGACCAACGACAATTCCAGAGGACTGATGAGGAAACATGCAAACAACTCCTGAGAAAGGGGTGATGGACTCAGGGTGCAGAATGAGACCGATATTTTCAGACATTGCCAATGAAGGAATTTTGCTTGACTGTGCATATTTCTTGCAAGGACTTTGCTTTACTTCTTTTTCAGTCAAGGTAAAGAGAAGAAGGAAAGAGGTAGCAATTAGGTTAGCATAAAGGTTTTTTTAAAGGTCATTAAGGCACTTTTTTAAATGCACAGAATAGAACAGAATGAAGGCCTGATGGAAACACAGACAAGCAGAACAGCTTTGAAAATTACATGATGAATTGATTATTATATATTTAAAACAAAAAGCAAGCTGTACACAATAGACATTCTCAGTTTTATGTGCAATTCTCTTTTTTATTCTACTTCATATATAAAATGCTTGTTTTATTTGATATTTATTAAGCTTAGAATAAAAATGGAATTTTCAACAGATTTGGAGGGAGATAAAAATATTCATGAAAAGAAATACAGAAAGAGAGACAAAGAGATAGAGACAGAGAAAAAGAGATCGTGATAGATGTACAGATAGAAACAGAGACAGGAGGAGAGGAGAAGGAAAAGAAGGGAGAGGAGGAAGAAGGAGGAGGAGGAAGAGGAGAAGGAGAAAGAGGAGGAGGAAGAGAAGGAGGAAGAGAAAAAGGAGGAGAAGGAGGAGGAGGAGAAGGAGGAGGAGGAGGAGGAGGAGGAGGAGAAGAAGAAGAAGAAGAAGAAGAAGAAGAAGAAGAAGAAGAATGAGGAGGAAGAGGACAAGGAAAAGTAAAAGGAGGTGGAAGGGGGAGGAGAAAAGGGAGGAGAAAGGAGAAGAGAGAAAAACAGAAAGAGAGAGAGAATATAAATGCAAATGGGGATGTGTTACTAAGGAGGTCCTCCCCATACTTGGGGGCAGCTTGTAATGTCAATGATGAAGGTCACAGTATTATAGCCCCAGACCTGACCAGGACTTCTTCTTCCAACTTCCTTATCTATCAAGGGCACAAGTATTCTACCAGTCACCCAGGTTCCCAATCTCAGAATCATACTTAGATCTTTAATCTCCCTTATCTGCCACATCCAATCTGATGCCAAATACTATCTCTTCTCCCTCCATGACTCTTTCCCCTCTGTTCTCTTCTCTCCAGTTTCACAGCCATGACTCTGCTAGATCAATCCCTCATCACTTTTCACCTGGACTATCACAGTTAGTCCCTCCTAACTGGTCTCACTGACTACAGCCTCTCCTTTCTACCATCCTGATCTCTACCTTCCAATGGAGATTTCCAATCTCCAGTTCTCTCTCCATTCTCCACATAGAAGGCAAATTGATATTTATAAATGTCTGACCAAATTACTCTTTTGCTCAAGAAGTCTCCCATGGCTCCCTATTGCCTCTAGGATAAAAAGCAAATGCCTCAGCTTTCCATTGAAAGCCCTTTGCAAAACGGTTCTGGACTACTTTTCCAGACAAATTTCACATTATTCTCCACAGCTACTCTCAATTCCAATCGAACTAGCTTATTTCCTACTCCTCATCCATCTCTGTTCTCTAAATCTTTGCGCAGACTGTGCCCAAACTCTAGCTCTAACATACACCCCTTTCTCACTCTCACCTCTTAGAATCCTTTGATTCCTTTAAGACTCCGCTCAAGTCATTATTCAGTTGTTACAGTTGGGTCTGACTCTCCATGACCCCATTTGGGTTTTCTTGAAAGAGATACTTGAAAGAAATGGTTTGTCATTTCCTTTTCCGGCTCATTTTACAAATGAGGAAATTGAGGCAAAAAGGATGAAGTGACTTGCCCAGGGTCACACACCTAGAAAATGTCTGAGGCTAGGTTTGAATTCAGGTCTTCCTGACTCCAGGGCTTTACTCTATCCACTTACCACCTACCTACCCGGCTCAAGTGTCACCCCCTACAGGAAGCCTTTCCTGTAGGGATCGTTAGTGATCTCCCAAATCACTCGTATTTGCTTTTTAATATTTTATATTTTTCCAACCATTAAAGTGTAAGCTACTCAAAGGCAGGGACTGTTAAGTTTTTGTCTTTGTATCCTTTAAAGAGCCTAGCACAGTGCCTGGCAAAGAGTAAGCCTTTAAACGGTGAATATAGCTGGGGGACATTGCAGATACAGAGCTGGCCTGGGAGTCAGGAGCACAAGTCCAAATTCTCCCTCAAACACTAACTATAATATTCTGGGCAATTCATTTAACCTCTCTCGGCCTCAGTTTCCTCATATGCAAAAATGGATATAATAATTATAACACTTTCTTCATGGGGTTGTTGTGTGAGGATCAATGAGATCATGTTTTATAAAATACCTTGCACATCTCAAAGTTTTATATAAAAGTTAACTATTATTGTTTTTTACTATCATTATTGCTAAGTGAATAGAGTTCGCTTACCCTCTCTCTTGACCAAACACATCTCAGCCAACACATTGGAATAGTTCCAATAGATACTAAGGTCTAATAGCAAATGCTTCTTTTATAGCTTGTAACAGGGGACTTTCAAAAGTATTTCTGAACTTTTTTATAAACTTCAGTAATTGATGAATGGTACTTGAACTTAAAAGAATTTAAGGCTTCACAGGCTAAAAGACAAATTATCTTTTCTTCTATCCCCCCCGGCACAAACCCCTACTTCCAAAAAAGAAAAGAGGTGGATTTTTCTTGAGAAAGAAAATTCTGAGGAAATAACAGCTCAATACGTTAGCTAAATTACTCCAAGGAGTTGTTCTGAATAGGGGGAGGAGTGAACAGGCCCAGACAGAGAGGATGTCCACCATAAATCAGAATAATTGCATTACTCGCCTATCTGGTTGGCTCAGGTCTCAACTGATAAATTTTCGAAATTAGGCCAAGATCAGTTCTGAGTTTGAATCTTTTCATGATATGTTCAGCCCCCTCTAAGTGAAGTAAAATACACGGTACTCTAAAAAAAATGGCAATATAATTCAGAGCCCCGTGGGAAGTAAAATGTTCAAGCCATTAAGACATAAATTATCATTTGCATGCAGCTGATGAGAGTCTGGGTCTAATACAGCAGGTATTAAATCAGAATTATAGCAATTCTTCTTGTGGGCTGATCACAAGGAAGCAGGCGTCTTCTCAGACACACCGAACACTTCATGGAGGATGAGTTCCTGTCTCATCTGCCAACTGCTACAACTCAGCGGGAAGAGGACCATTGGTTTTTATGATGTAGCACACAAGTTACTGCCGCCATTTTGGTCCCAATCTCAGTGAGTTCCAAGGAACGAAAATGGTTCTAACAGAGCAGTGTATGTGTTAGTCAGGCAAGGCTGATACCAGAACAACTCATAAGGAAGTGGCTTTAAAAGGCAGGTTTTAACCAGAATCCTTTCCAATGCCTCATCAGAGTGTGGAGGTGACCTTGGGATTTTGCCAACAGAGCACAGGCACAGCAATGTCCTACACCAAGGCTTCATAGAGAAATTGGTCCCCGACTGATGGACTAGAGATGCCTGTCATCCAAGGATCTGTCTGAGTCACTGGAGGGAGGCTTACTGTGGGTCACTAGAGTTCTAGTGAAAGGGTCAAACACTGGAGATGCTACTGTCTGGGTGGTATTGGGAAAGTTGTTTAATTTTTCTGGACCTCAGTTTCCTCATTTGTAAACTAGGGGAGGAGAAGGGAGTGGAGTGGAGGGGAGGGAAAGGGAGGGGAGGAGAGGAAAAGAGAGGACAGGAGAGGACAGGAGAGGAGAGAAGAGGAGAGGAGAGGAGAGGAGAGGAGAGGAGAGGAGAGGAGGGGAGAGGAGAGGAGGGGAGAGGAGAGGAGAGGAGAGGAGAGGATTCCGTGAACTAGCATGCTGACCTTCAGCAGGATTTGGGGGAAGTAAATAATTTCTCCATGGGCCTCCTCTGGCAAGAGAAGCGCGTGAGATCATAGGATACAAACGTAAAGCATTAATTTAATTTCTGGCCAAAGGATAACTGGGGTCATCATCCCAACTCCCCTATCACTCCATGGACTTAGCCCATAAAACCTCTATGGGAAGGCTGGGCCCTTGGTTCATTAAAATGCTGACTGGCTGAGAGATTTTGTTTTAAGCCATCTATCCTGATGCTTTCACAAAGCTTTGTACCCAAAGAGATCAGTCACTTTCTGAATAAACATCTTCAAGGACTGGCCCAGTGCCATCAGGCATTAAGAAAGGCTTCCTAAAGTACATAGGAAGGAAAGGGGGAAATGAGCATTTATTAAGCACCAGGCACTACACTAAGAGCTTTACAAATTCATTTGATCTTCACAACAACCCTGGGAGGTAAGTGCTATTATTATCCCCATGTTACAGATGAGGAAACTGAGGCAGTCTGAGGTTAAGTGACTTGCCCAGGGTCACATAGCTAGTAAGTGTCTGATGAAAAATTTGAACTCAGATATTCCTGACTCCAGGCCCAGGGCACTAAACACTGCACTACCCAGCTGCCTACCAAAGAACTTAAGACCAGAAGGGACCTTTAAGGTCATATAATCCAGCTTCCTTATTTTACAGATGAGATAACTCAGAACCAGGAAGGTGAAGTGGTTTTGCTCCAGGTCACAGAGCTATTAGGTCACAAAGCCAGAATTGCACCCAGGGTCTCTGACTCCAACAGGAATATAGATTTGAAGCCAGAAGGAGACTTTAGAGACCATCTAGTCCAACCCTCTAATTCTACAGATGAGCAAACTGAGGCAACTAGAAATGAAGTGATTTGCCCAGGGTCACATAGTTAATGAATGTCTAAGGCAAGATTTGAACCCAGCTCTTCCTCATTCCAAATCCAGCTTCAGTGTCTCTCTCTTTTCATAACACAACAGGGACACTACCTGGGAGAGAAAACAGAGGCAGCTAAAAATCTGAAATCATCTTCAATTCAACTCAACAAGCATTTATTAAGCACCAACTGTGTGCTAGGCACTGGAGATATGGAGACTGACACAAAACAGTCCTTTCATTCAAATACTTCATGTTCTTTGTCTTGTTACACAGTGTCCCATCAGGAGTATAAGCATTGGGCTCTCCAGCCCCATGAGTGGCTTCCTGTGTCAGGGAATGAATTAATGGTTAGGTTGCTGGAGATTTTCCTGGTACACACATAATTAATTACATCTGCAAAAGGTCAGAGCCAGACCCCAAATTAATCCCAGACAATCTCCTTTTTAGAACCAAAGGTCCATAGCCCTAGAAGAGAATTTGGATACTAGCCTAACCCTCTCACTTCACAGATGTGGAAAGTGAACCCTGGGAGGTTACATGACTTGCCCCAGAGCCATATTGGTAGTAAGCTATTCTAGCAGAATTAGAACCCAGGTCCTCTGACTCTTAAGGACAGGCCTCTTCCATATTGCCCTTAGGTTAAATCTAGCCAACGGTTAAGCATGTAGGCATACCACTGAATTGGAGCAGCTAAGTGACACAATGGAGCAGACCACTGGGCTAGGAGCCATGGAAGAGCTGGGTTTGAATCCTCCTTCAGAAACCTACTGATTGTGTCACCCTAGGAGAGTCACTAAACCTCTGTCTCAGGTTCTGTTCGCCATCTGTGAAAGGATGATAATGGCTCCTACTTCCACTAACCACTGCACCACCCAGCTGCCTTGGGTTGTTGGGAGGTTCAAATGAGATAACATTTTGTTTCAACAATCTGGCTAGCAGCTGTTGTGGGAGTGAAAGACCAACACAAGCCCAACAACAAGAATGCTGCCAGCATGCTACAAAAGCCCAGGTTCTTTTAATCTGCTTTAGTAAGGAAAGCAACGTTAACGGGTTAACAAAAGTATTTTAATCCAGCATACAAATATCACTCACTTAGTTCAGGGGAAAAAGCCAGCACCCTGAACTTCAGAGCAAAATACAAACAAAGTACAAACATCGACAAACAGACTAAATACAATTCATAGTTACCAAAATCTGGGTTCAGCCCGGGAGCCCATAACAAGGGCTGGCCCACTGTCATGCAGGCTACCATGGCTGTGGGTAAGAGCTCTGAAAAAGAGAAAGCCAACCCCTGGTTTTATCTCTTTGTCAGGTTCAAGGGTGAGTCACACATGCGACTCACCCATGTGACCTAGAATCGTCATAGCCACTCACCCACATGACCTAGAATCCTCACAAAGAGGCGACTTGAACCCACGTGGTCTAAAAGCCTCTGATGAACCAAACATGTCACTCAAACTCATGTGTAAACTAGGCCCTCCCCTGAGGCAAGGAGGCACCAAGGACTCCCAAATATAATCAAGGAAACAAAGGCCAAACTCTTCAAGGGCACTTGGTTGAATTGAGTGCTAAGAGGCCATTTTGTTTACCAACACACTCACATTTGTAAAGAGCTTTGGAAACCTTAAAGCAATATAGAAATGCTAGCTATGAAAATTATTCATTGAGCTGACCAAGCACGTATAATCATAGAATCTCAGAGTGGAAAGGACCTCAGAAGCCATCTAATTCAATCCATGCCTGAAAGGAGAATCCTATCTCCAATCTACCTGAAGAGGGGTCATTCAGGTTTACCTGAAGCCCTCCATACCTTTTCAGACAGAGCATTCTACTTGGGACACCTCTTACTGGTAGGAAGATTTCCTTGACATTCAGTCTAAATCTACATCTTTGCAACTCCTGCACTTGTCTCCTTCTTCTGCCCTCTGGGGCAAAGCAGATCAAAGCTAATCCCTCTTCCGAGTGACAACCCTTCACTTAGATGAAGACAGCTATTGTTGTCCTGCTAAGTCTTCTCTTCTGCAGGCCGAATGCCTCTGTTCCTCTAAGCCATCTTCACAGGTCATGATCTCAGGGCCCTCCATCATCCTTATTGCAGTCTTCTGGATGTTCTCCAACTTTTTAATATCCTTCATAAAATATGGCGGCCAGAACACTGAGAGGAGGACAGTGGGAATGTCACCTCCTCATTCCTGGACCCTCAGCCATCCTTAATGGAGGTCAAGATTCTGTTAGCTTCACAGAAGGCAGTCTTTGGCTCCCAATTTACAGAGAAATGTACTCCACCAGGTAGTGTGTGCTGAGACATAGGCCACTGACGCCACTCCCTAATATCTGCTGAAGACAACAGTCTTCGGGAAAGGGAAGGACTTCAAATCTTCTAGTCAATAGAAGTGAATATAGCTTACTTCATTTATTTATTCTTCTATTAATTAATTAATTCATTCATTCCACAAACAATTATTAAGCACTTATGATGTGCCAGGTGTTATGCTAGAAGCTAGTAATGCAGGAAAGACAGACAGATGGAAGGAAGGAAGGAAGGAAGGAAGGAAGGAAGGAAGGAAGGGAGGGAGGGAGGGAGGGAGGAAGAAAGGAAGAAAGGAAGAAAGGAAGAAAGGAAGAAAGGAAGAAAGGAAGAAAGGAAGAA
>CM053622.1:32529157-32610594 GCA_028646595.1 Phalanger gymnotis | reverse complement strand
AGTAAAAGAAAGGAAAGGAAAGGAAAGGAAAGGAAAGGAAAGGAAAGGAAAGGAAAGGAAAGGAAAGGAAGGAAGGAAGGAAGGAAGGAAGGAAGGGAGGGAGGGAGGGAGGGAGGGAAAGAGGGAAAGAGGGAGGAAGGAAGGAGAGAGAGAAAGAGAGAGAAAGAGGGGGAGGGAGAAGAGAGGAGAGGAGAGCAGAGGAGAGGAGAGGAGAGAGGAAGGGAGGGGAGAAGAGGAGAAGAGAGGGGAGGGGAGGGGAGAGGAGAGGAGAGGAGAGGAGAGGAAAAGGAAAAGATCTCTGACTTCAAAGAGTTTCTGTTCTATCAGGGGATTAACATGTAGACAAGTTAAGGAAATACAGGGGGAAAACCCCAAATAATAAGATAAGGGAGGAAAGAGGTGCAAGTTACTTGGGCCATCAGGAAAGACCTCATGTAAGAAGTAGCTTCAGCTGAGCTTTAAAATAAGCTCAAGCTTCTCAAGGAAACTTGTGAGGAAGGAGTTCATGCTGGGCATGGGCCACAGCCTGTACAAAGGCAGAGAGGTGGGCCACTGAAGGAGAAGGGAGTCTTGAATGGGAAGAAGAAGAAGTCCAGTTTATATGAAGTGGAGAAATAAGTCTGCTACAAAAACACTGACAAGTCCTTTCCATAGCACATCTGAAGTGCCTTCCTAAGTCAGTGACTCCACTTACTTACATCTATCGTAATGAGAATGTGGCGGATGGGGAGCCATTGTTGGGAATGGTGGCAAATGACTCCAAACCCTTCATTCCAGCACAATGGCTCACAGTGCTCCAATGAAATGAAAGGGGGAATTGCTTCACAAATGAATAGTCTCCCCAACTACAAGACAGCTGCTTCATTATAAGAGAGCCCTACTCTGAAAAATTCATGGCTCAGAACTTGTGAGCAAAGAGACCTAAGCACTGGCTATGCCCAAAGTGAAAAGAACCCTGGGATCAGGAGCCCTGGTTTGGAATCTTGGCTTGAGTACTGACTTGATTGGGGCCTCAGACTGGTCATTTTTCCTCTCTGGGCCTCAGTTTCATCAACTGTACGATGAAGACAATAGCTGTCCCAGATAATAATAATATGTATATCGTACACACTATGTGCTAGGCATTGTGCTAAGCTCTCTCCAATTATCATCTCATTTGATCCTCACAACAACCCTTGGAGGTAGATGCTATTATTATCACTATTTTACAGAGGAGGAAACTGAGGCAGACAGAGGTTAAGTGGCTTGCCCAGGGTCACACAGCCAGTTAATGCCTGAGGCAGGATTTGAACTCAGGTCCTTTGGACTCCAGGTTGACTCTATCCACCGTGGCACCTAGTTGCCCAATTTCCATGTTATTATGGGGATCCAAGAGTAAAGGGATGAGAAAGAGTTTTGGGAAATATTCATTCCTGTATTCATGGAAGGACCATTCCTATCATTGATTACTATTCATGGAACCTTGATCAGGAATCTAGATCCTCATGAAAACAAAGTTTAACTGATCCTGGAGACAGTGTGGAATAATGCAAATTCTGGCTTTTAGAGTAAGAAGACTGATTATAGGAATTGGGAATATTTAGCCCAAAGAAGAGATGACTTAGGGCAGGGAAGAACAAAAAGGCTGTGTTTAAGTGTCTGAAAGGCTGATATGGCCCCAAACAGCAGGATTAGATCTCAGTGCAGGAAGTGAGAACAGCTAGAGGGTATAGTAGATAGAGCTGTTCCATGGGGAAGATGGTAGAGGAGCCTCTTGGTCAGGTAAGGGTTGGACTAACTGGTCTCTGAGAGCAATTCAACTTAATGAGCACATATTTAGCACTTCCTATGTGCCAGGCACTGTGCTCAATGCTGGGATAGAAAGACAAAAATAAAACAGCCCCTGCCCTTAAGGAGCTTATATTCTACTAGGGGAAAGTCCCTTGAAGTTCTGAGAGTCTACAACTGGGATTGGAATCCTGGCTCTGCTTTTCCATAGCTGCGTGACCCTAGGCAAGTCACTTAACCTCTATAGGTCTCAATTCCTCATCTGAAGAGTGAGGGAATTGGATGAGGTGATATATATAGGCACCAGGTGGGGGAGTACACAGAGTGCCAGACTTGGAGTCAAGAAAACCTGAATTCAAATCCTACTTCAGACATTAGCTGTGTAGCCCTGGGCAAGTCACTTAACCTCACCCTGCCTCAGTTTCTTCATTGTAAAATGAGGATAATAGTCACACCTACCTTCCAAGGTTGATGTGAAGATAAAATGAATAAACATACAATAAATAAATATAATAATACATAATAAATATATAAATAAATAACCATATAATAAATAAATGGATGAATGAATGAATGAATGAATGAATGAATAAACAAATAAATAAGATAGACATTTGTAAAACACTTTGCAAACCTTAGATTACTATATAAAGGCTGGTCACTATGTTGATACATACACACAAAGCCCCTTCCAACTGTGCCTTCCCTCTGTTAATATTTTTTTTCCCATTTATCCCTTCTATACCTTGCTTCTAATACATTTGTCTGCACATTGTCTCCTCCAATAGATTGTAAGCTCCTTGAGGGAAGGGACTGTCTTTTGCCTCTTTTTGTATCCCCAGCATTTAGCACAGTGCCTGGCACACAGTAGGTACTCAAACATCTACTGATTAATCCATCCTGTACAAGGAACCAAATGAATCTATCAAAAAGCCTGCTTTATTCTTGTGATTTTAACCTCTCCTGCCCAAGAAACTCCCTCTTCCTCAGCTCGTATGGTGAATACTTCACCGGGACACAGAAATATCTGAGACTGTTTTTTTTTATTTTAGTCTTTTTCATCTCATGTTCATTTATCGGTTTATTTGTTTTCTTGACATTCATTTAAGGGACGTTTCTGGAACTGTGGGAAGGAATGACTCTGTCTAATCCCAAGTCCACACAAGAAAACACCATATTTGAACATGAAGCTGTCTGCAGGGTAGTAAATTCCAGATAATATCTCCTTCCTTGATTAAGGCCAATGTTCCAGCTTTGACTTGTGGGAAGGGTGACATTATGTAAATAACAGTGTTAAGTCCCTATAAATTCATAAAATGTGGGATTATTCCTTATCCAGCTATAATTTCTTAACCATTAATGTGTCATCTTAATTAGAAAATAAAATCAAAGCTCATAGGCCCCACAGCTCAGTTAAATCACTCCCATACACAGAAAGCCTGACTAGTACTAGTAAAGAGGACCAAGTACTACAATGTCGCTACATATTTCATTCCAGAGGCAGCGTACCATGATGCATAGGGCAAGAAAGACCTGAGTTCATATTCCACATTAGCTACTTTCTGGTTATCTGAGCTCCAATATGCATCTCTATAAAAGGGGCAGAGTAATACTATCTGCCTCACAAGGTTATTGGGGCAATCAAGAAAATGGTTATAAAGCATTCTATAAACCTTAAGGTGCCATTTAAATGTTAGTATTATTTTCCTGATTTAATGAGAGCCAACTGTCATTAAACATTATGGGGAGAGGAGGAAGAATCTACCACAAGTTTATTCAGTGGGGAGCAGGCAGAATCATGGGGAAGGGCTCTTCTCTGGTCTATCCCTGAGCATTGCCTCATCAACTTTCTGCACTTTTCCCTGTGTTGATCCCAGTTGGCTAGCCCCTGCCCAAGACCACCATGTCATGAAGAGCCCAAGTCATACATGCTTCCTTCTCTGCTGACTCTTTACTTCTGACTCTCCAGGCATTTCCATTCATGAACCAACAGCCTTCTTACTCTGAAGGTGCTTCCACCCCTGGGACCCCTCCAGAGATTAGTGATTTTTTTTTTGCCTGGGACCAGAATCTCATGAAGAACCAAGGCTATCCATGCCCTCTCCTCTCACTTCGCCCACTGCTACCTCTCCAAGCTGTACCATATCACTCTCATGTGGGTACCCTCCCTTTCCCACCCACTCTTTATAGCTCTCCTTTATATTTCACCTTCTAACACTTGCGAGAACAGGGAATGCTTTGTATTCATATTATTTGTATTTGTATTTCTAGGGCTTAGCATAGTGACTGGAATATAATACACACCTAATAAATGCTTTCTCTTTCTAGTCAGAGCCCATATAATTTAACACATGAGTCAGTGTATCACATGATCTGAAGGAAGTTGGAAAATCCATGTACTATGACCAAAAAATATGTCCATCCCACCTCTCACCCCTAGCCCAAACTCCTGTTGCTTAAACTGTTAAATCTGCCATTAGTGATGCATTTTTACATAGAAAAGTACCCTCTTCTTGGAGCCTTCTATTAAAACAGAAATCTCTCTAGAAGGTAAAGCCCATTAAGTTCCAGGATGAATGCCGATCAGATCACTTTCCTGGGGCTATCAGGGCTGCTTAAGACTACTGGATGGAAAAAAGGAAAGAGTGCTAAAAGGTGGAATGAAATGGAAGTCCGATAGGATGGCATCATCGACCAAAGACATACTTTGAAGCATTTTAGTCTTTGGCTGAGGGGGTACCTTGTCTCCAAGTCATCAAGAAGGAATGTCTTAAGAGAAGCAAAGTAACCTCTGGAATGAGGGAGGGGACAGTCTCACTGCTCTCTTCTCTGGCCAGAGTACATCTGAAACATTCTGTTCAGAGCTCCATGCTCTATTTTAAGAAATAAACTAAAAAACAGGAGTAGGTACTGAGGAAATGATCAAGATGGTGAGAGTATTGGAGATAGGTTTAGACTCAATTAAGGAAAAATTCCCTGATAATCCAAGCCAGATGAGGATTGACTGAAGGAAAGTTTGGGGCTTTGGAAATGCTGAAAGCCTAAAGGAGATAAGACTTTGGAGGGAAGGGGGAGCATGCAAAGAAATTAAGACTAGAAGCCCCTGTGGCTCTCTCTTTCTTCTAAGATAAAACAAAACTCAGTTTAGCTTTGATAGCTTTTTACAATTTGCCCCTAACCTGTTATTGTTCAGTCATTTCAGTCCTGTCTAACTCTGTGACCCCATTTGGGATTTTCTTGGAAAAGATACTGGAGTGATTCACCATTTCCTTCTCCAGTTCATTTTACAGGAGAAGAAACTGAGGCAATCAGGATAAGTGCCTTGCCCAGGGTCACACAGCTAATATGTGTCTGAGGCTGGATTTGAACTCAAGTCTTCCAGTCAGAGAGGCCCAACATTCTATCTCCTACACCATCTAGGTGCCCCTAACTTACTAAAGGCATATTACATGTCACTATCCTTCACAAATTCTCCACTCCAGTCAAACTAGCTTTTTGTTGCTCCCTATACACAATATTTCACTTCTTGTTACACATTATGCCTTTACCCAGGCCATACCCTATGCCTGGAATGCATTCCCTTCTTAGCTCTGCTTCTTAGAATCCCTAGCTTCTTAAATGACCAGTTTAAGTGTCATGCCCTAAAGCAGACTTTCCCTGATTTCTCCCAATTCCTATTCCCTTCTGGAAAAATTCTTTTATTGTGTACATATTCTGCATTTACTATTCCACATGTTGTATCCCCTAATAGAACATAGGGTCCTTAATGGTGGAGATTCATTAATTTGTGTATTTATGTCATCAATACCAACCACAGCACTGGCACGTTAAGAAATGCTTGTCAGATCATCGGCCATTAGCAAGGATAATAGTAGCTAGTGTTTACATAACACCTTAATATCTGCAATGCATTTTATACACATTATCTCCTTGGGTCCTCACAACAACCTTGGGAGGTAGATGCTATTATTCTTCCCATTTTACAGATGAGGAAACCGAGGCTGAGAGAGGTTAGGCAGCTTGCCCAGAGGTAACAAAGCTAAGGAGTGTCTGAGCCAGGGTTCCCACTCAGGGCTTCCTGATTCCAAGCTTGGCACTCTATCCACTGTGACAGCAGTTGCCTATTTGGCAGGCAGTCATGGAGCCATGAGACTAGACCCATTCCACCTTACTTCTGGGGCTGAAGTCAGATAAAACAAGGCATGGTGCGTGGAAGAAATGAGGCAAGATACAGGGAAATCCTGCTTCAGACATTTACTAGTTTTGTGACTCTAAGCAAATAGTTTAATGTCTCTCTGCCTCAGTTTCTTCATCTTTTAAACGGGCAAAATAATAATACCTGCCTTCCAGGATTGTTTTGAGAATCAAATAATATATGTAAAGTATGTTGTAAACTTTAAGGTGCTATACAAATGCTAGCTGCTGCTGTTGCTGCTGCTGCTGCTGTTACTGAGGCCCATAGGAGTTAAGTGACTTACTTAGGGTCCTACATAAAATATCACCTAGAACTGAAGACAGTACTTTAGATAGGGATAAATCATGGGGAAAAAGACATTGTCCTGTGAAATTGACCAAAGAAAGAAAGAAGGGAGGGAGGGAAGGAAGAAGGAAGGAAGGAAAGAAGGGAGGAAGGGAGGAAGGGAGGAAGGAAGGAAGGAAGGAAGGAAGGAAGGAAGGAAGGAAGGAAGGAAGGAAGGAAGGAAGGAAGGAAGGAAGGAAAAGAAAAGGAAGGCAAGGGAAGAAAAAAACCTCAGTCTCCCACAGAGATCTCCCTCATACAGGAATAGAAAGAAGGGAAGAAGTTCCCTATCCTCAATATGCCCTAATATTTATTATCAATTTAAGAATTACTAAATAAGATGCTTATGAAGCCAAAAGGCTAATTCTAAACTTTAATTATTGTGAAGGACAGGTCTCCTGTGGCTTGTTCATTTCATGCTGCTGGGGGGAAAAAGTTAATAGTCTTCTAATTATATCAGTTTTCCATTAAAAAAAAAACTGGCTCACATTCATTACTCTGTCAAGGGAGCATCCCGCTCTTCTTTTCCTGCTCTTCATTTACATAAGAGAAATAAATAAGTGAAAATATGGCAGAGTAGACTCTTCCATGGGTGCCCCCAGAAGAAAATGCCCTTAATTCTCTTTTTACTTCTAAGATGAAACTATTCCACCCATTTATTTTTATGGCCCTTTTTAATAAGCCCATTTATCAGAGATTTGCCTTTATGAGGCTGAGTCTGACATTCTCTTGATTGTGGAATTCACTATGGGCGGAACCCACCCAACCTCTGATTCTTTGAAAACAATCTATATCTACACAGGGAAGTTATTTAATTACAACTGGCTGGTAATTCTTAACCTGGAGTCCACAGACAAGACTTCTGGGGTCCATGCACTTAGATGAACAAAAAAAAATTTCACCCCATTCTAGATGAAATGTATTATTTCCTTCAGTTATGAGGTTGTTTTTTTTTTTAAAAACTATGATTCTAAGAAGGGGTCTATGGGATTGACCAGACTGCCCAATGGATCTAGGACACAAAAAAGGGAAACAAGAATTTACTAAGCACCTACTATGCGCCAGGCACTGTGCTAAGCACTCAACAATTACCTCATTTGGTCCTCACAATCACCAGAGGAGGTTGTCGCTATTATTATCCCATTTTTTTCCAATTGAGGAAACTGAGACCGGCAAAGATTAAGTGACTTGCTCAGGGTCATGCAGCCAGTGAGTATCTGAAGCCAAGTTTAAGCTCAGATCTCTCTGACCCCAGGCCTCAGCGTTCTGTATCAGCCATCTCACTGCAAGAAGGCAGGACACTGTTACTGGCTCGCACAGTGCATAGAGGGGTGTAAAATATAGGGCGACTGGCAAAAGTAGAAAGGAGACACCGGAGTTGTGAAGGACTCATGAAGGACTTTATCTTGATTTTCTTTGGTCTGAGTTCTATTTGAGGTCCTACTAAGCTGGACAAATTTCAAATAAAGACTGGTAAAGAAGTATATGTCTGTCTACCCAAGCCCAGCATCACTAAGTTCAGAGAATTGTCCCCAGATTTGCTACAAGTTAAGAATTTTCCAGTCCCATAACTCTCAAAAGCCAGCTACCAAATTCTAGATGAGTCTGTGTCTGTATTGGTAACTTCTTATCAAATCAGAGAGCCCAGAATTATTGAAGTGGTCTTGAAGTAGCTACTGAAGTCTATTGAAGTAGCATTGGCTAGCCTTTTGGGGAACAGGGGTGACTCGGGAGAAAGAGCCTTAACTTTGGAGTCAAAGGATCCACGTTCAAATCCTAACATTGGTGATCTGGGCAAACACTTCAGCTCTCAGGACTCCAATTCCTTATCTATAAAGTGAAGGGATTATACCAGATGGCCTCTTCAGTCCTTCTCAGCTCTCTTTGATCCTATGGCTTCCTATTACTTTTATGAACAAATACAAAATTATTTGTTTGGCATTCAAAGCCCTCGATAACACAGCCCCCTCCTACCTTTCTAGTCTTCTTACACCTTACTCCCCAACATGTATTCTTCGATCCAGTGATACTGGCCTCCTGGCTATTCCATCTCTCAGCTCTGGGCAATCTCTCTGGCCTTCCCCCATGCCAGAACGCTCTCCCTCCTCTCCTGCTCTGACTACTGACCTTCCTGGTTTCCTTTAAGTTCTAATTAAAATTCCACCTACTACAGGAAGTCTTCCTCAAACCTTCTTAATTCCAAGGACTCTGCTCATTTCCTATTTATACTGTATAAAGCTTCCTTTGTGTATATTTTCTTACATGTAGTCTCTCCTTATTAGATGGTAAGCTCCTTGAGGCAAGGACTGTCTTCTGCCTTTTTTGTATTCTCAGCACTAAGAACAGTATCTGGCACATAGTAGGTGCTTAATAAATGTTTATTGGTTGATTATTCATTGGCTTATCCTATGATCATTGCAGAGGGAAAGAAGCTGTAAGTGTGAAGTGTCGTATATTCCGTCTGACAAAATCAATGTGTTGGTTAGTTTTACTAAACTACTTTTTTTCTCTTTGTTTTTTATTGAGTTTAACAAAGGATGGCTCCTTCCGCAGGGGAGGAAAGGGAAGGGGTGGGATATACTCGGAAATGAATACGACATTACAAAAGGCATCAATAAAAGCAAAATGCAATAAAAAAAAAGAAAGAAATGGACTTGGCTAGGGCAATGTTAAGTGGGTTTTGCCATTATAGAAAAGTATGCTGCCAGAAGATCAAGCACTGTTAATCTCCCTGCCTCCTGCCTCCCTCCTCCCCCCATCAAGCCCTCTTTTCCTGGGAAGAAACTTGGAAGCAAACTCAGTGGATAGGATCCAGACAAATGGCACGAGACTGGAAATGACCTCAATTCTCTCCAGCACTTGCTTTCCCACAAACACCAAACAACAAAGAGTCCCATGAGGCAGGATGCCTTGGTGGATTTATAAGACCTGAGTTTGGGTCACTCAACCCATTCATCAATGAGCAATTTATTAAGCACCTACTACATGCTAGGGGGTGCCATAGGGCACAGAGTCCTTGGTCTGGAGTCAGGAAGATTCATCTTCCTGAGTTCAAATCCAGCCTCAGACACTCACTAGCTGTGTGACCCTGGGCAAGTGTTTGCCTCAGTTTCCTCATCTGTAAAATGAGGTGGAGAAGGAAATGGCAAACCATTACAGTATCTTTGCCAACAGAACCCCAAATGAGGTCATGTAGAGTCAGACATGACTGAAATGGCTAAACAACCACAATTTATGCCAAGCACTCCCAGCTCTGCTATTTACTGCCTTCTCTGGGTCTCAGTTTCTTTTCTGTCAAATGAGGGGGCTGAGATTAGATGATTTCTAAGGTCCTTTCTGAGCTCCAAATCTTGTGATCTTATGATTTGCGTGTTCACACAAATACACACAAACACACAGACCAACAATGAAAATCAGGGACAGAGGAGAATCAAAGTTGCTCTCTCACTTAGTACTTGTTTGACTTGGAGCAAGTTACTTCACCACTGTGAGCCTCAGTTTCCTTAACTGTAAAATGAGAAGGCTGGACTAGGAGCCTTCCATGGTCCCTTTTAGCTCTAAATACCCATAGCTCACAATACCCTCCGCCTCCCAGACTCTGCTGCACAAGGACCCCTTACACCACATGCCCTCTCCACAGCCACTTATGGTCACCCACCAGAGGATGCCTACCCCAGCAGCTTTCCTACCTACAAGCACCCCACAATAACCTAGGAATTCTGTTTTCTTCTTCCACTGGAGCCTCAGTCATTTTCAGCAGCACCAGGAGCAGCACAGGACATGGGATTGAGAATGATGCCACTTGCACTGACCTCTCTCTCCCCATAGTCCTACCCCCACCTT
This sequence comes from Phalanger gymnotis, assembly GCA_028646595.1. Classification (NCBI taxonomy): domain Eukaryota; kingdom Metazoa; phylum Chordata; class Mammalia; order Diprotodontia; family Phalangeridae; genus Phalanger; species Phalanger gymnotis. The sequence continues at coordinate 32,600,465 of CM053622.1, read as the reverse complement.
TATCCTGATGGGCAGGATCCTGCCTTGGTTTCCAACCATCCATTGCCACACCCCCAACCCCAACTGCCATTTTTCTTGGAAACAAATGAGTTACAGACTCAAATCCTGGGACACAATCACACTTTGGCCTTTTCAAAAATGCCAAGACCTGGCTCATTAACTATCACATGCATATATTTATTATCTTTCCCACTCTCTCTGCCTCAATTCAGCAGGTATTAGGATAAAGGTAATAACAGTTCATATTTTAAAAAGCCCTTTAGGGTTGGCAAAGCTCTTTCCATATATTATCTCATCTGATTCTTGAAACCACCTTGGGATATAGGTGCTTGCGTACATTAGCAGCTAGGTGGCACAATGGAACCTGAGTTCAAATCCCCATTCCATAACATACTACCTCTGACCCTGGGCCAGTCACATCATCTCTCTCAACTTGACTTTCTTAATATGTAAAAATGGGGATTAAAAATAGTACCTACCCCCACTTTACTTTTCTCAGCCTCAGTTCCTCCATCTGTAAAATGCAAATAATAGAATCTCTATCACCTCTCTCAGCCTCAGTTTCCCCATCTGTAAAATGCAGAAAATAATAGCGCCTACCTCACAGGGTTGTTATGAGGACCAAGCACCATAATATATGTAAAGTGCTTTTGTAAACCTAATATATACTAGCAATTATTATTACTGTGCCCATTTTACAGATGAAGAAACTGAGTTTCAGAAAATTGACTTGCTTACTATTACTATGACTGCCTCTATTTGACTTATGATTAAGGAAACTGGGTTTATGAGAAATGACTTACTTGCCTGCTGTTATTATTGTCCCCCTTTTACACATGAGGAAACTGAGTGTCAGAGAAGAAAAGTGACTTACTTGCCCAGGGTTATACAGTAAGTAAATGTCCAAGGAAAGATTTTACCCAAGGCCTTCCAGCACTTCTAGCACTTCTAGCACTCCATCAGAATGTCTGTGCTTTGGAACACAAGGTCAGATTCTCACTTAATTCTCCACATTAATAAGAAGAAGCTGACCCCTACCAGGAACTACTGATAAAGATGAGGGAGACTGGCTCTCTCTGTCTAGAAATCCTGCTCCAAGTCACCACAGTCTCCTAATGCTTTGGACATCTTCCCACTGTGAATTTAAAAGAGACTTCTATCGTCTTGATGGGGTGGGGGAGGAAGGAGGGAAGAAAGAAACCCTGTGATCTTTCAGACATTTTCCACTATATATGCAAGGGAGAGACTGCCTTGGTAGGAAGGGTAATAAATATATACATGTGGTATTTAACCAGCCAGGGACTTGGATTTTTGAAAAGGCTGAAGGGTGGTTCAAGCCCCCATGATCTGACATATTTATAGCTGCGCTCCCCAATATTTTTGAATCATGGCACTCCTGTGAACATTCTAGGAAACACCAACATGAGGACCGGCAAATGAAACGGAACCCGTCCCCTGTAGTCATCTGTCCATCCACACGCCCCACCCCTACCACCTCCAACCAGATTATGGCAGGACACAGACCACTGGTATTGAGAATCAAAGTTCAATTCGATCGAATCCAACTAGCATGGCTTAGCTTCTATCAGGCACCAGGCACTGCATTAGATGCTACAAAGACAAAAACAAAACAATCCCTGCCTTCGGGTAGCTTATATCCTCTGGAAGGAAATTACATAAGCACATTAAATAAATACAGGATATATACAAGGTGGGGGAGGGGGTTCTATTGAGTCAGTCAGTATCTGCCTCCCACTTAGAGGAAATGAAAAAAAAAATACCGTTCTGATACTTTGCCAGGCAGAACACTCAATCAATTAGAGAGAGGTGTGAACTAAATGTAAATAAGGCATAGAGAGGATCAAGCAATCAAAGGCTTTGGACGGAGTTTGAAAAAAAAATTTGATCAGTTTTAACATAATCGAAAGCCAGTGACACTTCACAGGAAGTATGTGTGTTCGGAATGATTGAGAAAATTTGGTAACGCCTATGGGTTATCTATAAAATAAGCCACATGAGCAACAAATGGTGAACTAGACATTTTCTCTGATCTTCACAATCTCTAAAACTTCTTCAAAACAGAAATTAAGCACCAAGGATAAAACAACTTCAGCTGTCTCCATGGACTAGGACACCCAGAATCCAAAAGGCTAAAAAAAAATTAAAAGTCCATGAACTGACTTCTACCCTAAGTTCACTCAGTACTCCTCCCCTCAGTATCCCTCCCCTGCCTTTTATGCCACAGGCAGCACTAGCTGATACACAGAGACTTACAACAAAGCCCAATCTCATGCTCTGGTCTCCCTTCCCTATTTCCATTGCTGTGGAGACCTCAGCTCCAGCATGCAAGAGTTTGCTCGGGCCACAGCAGATAGCCAGTACCTTGGCAGTCCTTCAGGAGAAAACGCTTACTGGGAGCCATGATGAGAGCAAATGCCCTTGTGGACAACCCTGTAGCTCCATCTGCAAGCCAGAGAACTGAGATAAAGAGGAAATGGGACATGACTCCAGAATAGGGCACTGTGTCTTGGTGGGGGGCAGAGAAAGGGGGCACTATGCAGCACTCAAGTAAGCTCAGCATCTAGCTGGTGATGGTTCTGCCCACCCAGGAATAGCTTGGGGCAGAGACCTAGGCTGGTGAACTATAAATTGCCCAACATGGGAGAAAGCTGAGATAGTCTGAGATCTGGCTCCCAAGGAAATCACTATCAGAGAGGAGAGAGTCAGAAAGTGAGCAACAGGGGAAAGTAAGGAGGGAGATGGGGTTGAATAGCAAGCCAACTATGAACCCAGAGATTCAGTGTCTGGTATCAGAGAATGGAGGCCTCCTAGTCAAGCCCCTAAGAATGAATCACTTGGAGGAGGGGGAGAGCCCTGGCTCCAGCCTCAACCTTTACCTAAGTTTCAGTCTTCCCTCAATCCCATTTTAGTTGGAAAAGGATTTCCAGAACTTGGAAGAACTAGATAATTTGGACTTTTTTCTTTATCACTCTAGTATTCTCCCAGGGACAGCAATAGCTGATAGCAGTATGGCAGTATTGGCAGCTGAGGACAGACTAGAGCTGATGAGACAAGGCAAAGCCAAGGCTCTCCTAGAAAAGCTATTCCATGCATAGCTTGAGGACTCCAAAAATAAGGACTTCTAGGAGCTCTAAGTTACCTCCTTTGCCACAAGTGCTCCCTAAGCTTGAGCCCACTTTGCTTTTAACTCTGTATGTAATGGTGGGAGAGTATGTCACAAACCTTAGGGGAAGGAACAAATATTTTGTACTGACTGTTTTTATATACTCCCTTAGTAAATGCCCCTAAGGCCTAAACTAACTAAGTTTGGCTGAGTAATGGCTTACTCAGGGCAGCACATTGGTGGTAGGGGCTTAAGTATTAGCATTAAAAAGATATCCCCAATACTTCAGAGCTATCTCTGGAGCTCTGGGAGGTGTGGAGGGGATGTAGTAACTAAACTTTAGAGACCCAACTTGGAAGTAGGTAGACAAATAAACACTAAATGACTCAATGGATAGGCCAGTAACAACTGGGGCCATTAGCAAAGACCTCACATAGAAGGTGACCCTTGAGCAGAGCTTTGAAGGGAGTGAAGAGATGAGGGGAGAGAGGGGGAAGGTAAAAACATTCCAGGGATGGGAAAAATGGTTCAGACTTTGGAGAGCGGAAATGGAAGGAATTATTACCCTGAGAGGTGATTGAGTTTGAAAAAAAGAAAGAGGTTCAGAAAGAGATTAGATATATTCATGATGGGGGTTCAGTAGAATTCATGGCCTGGAGTTAGGAAGACTCATCTTCCTGAGTTCAAATACGGCCTCGGACACTTCCTAGCTGTGTGACCCTGGGCAAGTCACTCAACCCCTGTTTGCCTCAGTTTCCTCAAATATAGAATGGGGATAATAGTAACACCTGTCCCCCCTGGGTTGTTGTGAGGATCAAATGAGATGATAATTGTAAAGCACTTGGCACATAGTAAGCGCTATATAAATGCTAGCTACAACGATGATGAGGATGATGATGATGATAACTCCATGACAGGTTATTAAGGGACCTTCATGATGTAACCACTGAAGTTTGGCATCAGAAGAAATCCTAAAAATAACAACAGGAATAATACGCATTTTCGTGTGCCCCAAAAAAGACCTCCTCTAATGCCTCATCATGGTTTGGACCTGACTCTGGGTTCTAGATAACTAAGCCAACAGAATGCAAGTTCTAACAGATCCTACCAATCAATCAACAAGCATTTATTAAGCACCTACTATGTGCTAGGTGCTGTGTTAAGTGCTAGGGATAGAAAGAAAAGTAAAAACACAAAACAGTCCCTTATTTCCAGTAGCTTCCATTCTAATGCAGGGGGGTTCTTAACATGGGGTCCATGGATAGATTTCAGGGGGTCTATAAAGTTGGATAGGAAAATTAATTACAACTTTATTCAATAATCTTTGGTTTCTATTGTAATCCTATGTATTTGATTAGATGCATTTTTAAATTTAAATTTAAATAGTCTTAACCATTTATCTAAGAAGGGGTCCAAAGGCTTCACATGACTGCCAAGGGGGTCCATGGCACAAAGAGTTAAGAACGCCAGGTCTAATGGGAGATCAATGAGCAATGAGATGATGCATTGTACTAAGTGCTAGAGATACAAAAAAAGGTAAAAACACAAGAACCAGTCCCTGCCCTCAAGGGCCTATAGTCTAATAGTGGAGCAACATGGAAACAACCCTGTACATACAAGACATAGGTAGGGGAACTGGAAGTAACTTTAGAGAGAAGGTACCAGTGGTGAGAGAACCAAGACAGATCCAAAGAAGATCTGAGCGGAGTCTTGAAGGAAGCCTGGGAAAGCAGGAGGAGGAGGAGAGTAAGGAAAGCATTTCAGGCATAGGGGGGGCATCCAGAGAAAAGGCATGGAGGACTATCCACATAAGGAACAGGAGGCCAGCGTAGCTGGGCTGTGGAGTGGTTTGTGGGGGGAGGGGGAAGCAAAAATGTAAGAATGCCAGAATGTTAGGAAGGGGCCAGATTCCAAAGTGCTTGAAATGTTAAACAGAGAAGTTTATATTTGATTCTGGAGGTAAGAGAGAGCCACTAAAGTTTAATGAGTGAGGGAATGGTGACAAGGTCACACACTTTAGGAAAATCACTTTGGCAGCTAGGGGGAGGATAGATTGGGCACTATAACTGTCCCATAATTGGACAGATTGCAGATACTTGGGGCGGGGGGCCTCAATTAGAAAGTAATATCCAGGTGAGGAGTGATGAAAGTCTCAACTAGGGAGGGAGAGAGAGCTTGAATGCAAGTCTTGCCTGTAAAAAGCCTGTAAAATATACTGGCTATGTGACCCTGGGCAAATCACTTGCCCTATCAACAGCCCAGGCAATTTTCTAACACCACACAGACCAGTGCAGTGGATGACCAGAAACTGTAGAGGGAACCTCTCCCTGGGAGCTCCCCAGACAGATGAAATCACAGGTCCTTTGGGTATCTGGACAGAAAGCTTGCCAAGAACTTTGCAGACATTATCTCCTTCGGGCCTCACAAACAACCCCGTGACTCATGAGGCAGGCAGTATGGGTAGCTTGAGGTCCCTTATACAACCACCGGTGATCTAGACAGGACAATGACTTTTGTCCCCATTTTCATGGATTTAGAGCCGGAAGGGAGCTCAGAGGCCATTGAAACCTCATCCTACAAGAGCCCATGAGCCCTGGAACTCCCACTCATCAGTACCCTCTGTCCCAAGGCCCCTTCATTTTCCAGAGAAGAAACCTGAAGCCCAACAAAGAGATGAACTCTCTTGCTTAGAGTCACACAGCTAGAGACTAGGACAGGATTTGAACCCATGTCTGCCTGACTTCAGATCCAAAATTCTATCCAATCCATCACACCGGTTCTTAATTTTGTGGATAAAGAAAATGCTCTGTATAAAGAAGACCCTTTGTAAACCATAAAGCAATAAATGTAACAGATTCCATTCCAAAAATATTCCCTAAACACCCACTGAGCTAGACCCTGGAGATGCTACAAAGTTTAGGCAACATGCTGCCTATGCCCTCCTGGAGGTGGTAGTCACTGCCCCCACCCTCCTGAAGGAAGCTGCCTAATAAGAGATAAGATACAAAGTACATAAAACTGAAATATACACTATTATGCAAAAAGTACTTTATGGAGAAGTTCAGAGCCAAGTGCCATTTGAGAGGAAGGTCATTGCTAATGAAAGTGATCAGGGAAGGCTTCACTGAGAAGGGAGCATTTTAATTTGACCTGGCTGCACTCCTAAACTTCTCCATCATGCCCCAGGAACCCCTTCATCCTACAAGAGCACATAAGCCCTGGAACTCCCACCTCATCAGTATCCTCTGTCCCAGGGCCCCTCGTTCCCTCTGATTAGAGGGTGGAGTCTTCTCCCAAAAACTCCATTTAAGAAAGAAGCCTAGGTCAGCCATAGGCTCATCTTCTGCCCAGCTGCGTTCATCTCGATTTCTCCATCAGTCCTCCCTTTGCTGCTACTTTTTATATGTTGTCTTCTCCCATTAGATAGTAAGCTCGAGGGCAGGGACTGCCTTTTGCTTTTATTTGTATTGTTCATGGTCAGCACAGTTCCTGGAAGACAATAAGTGTTTAATAAATGTTTACTGACTTTTTAAAGCAAGGGATTGTAAGCTTTTTGTGTCTGGACGCTTTTCGCAGTCCCGTGAAACCGTGGATCCCTTCTTTCTCAATGTTTTTAAATGCATAAAATTACAAAGAAAACTTATTCTATTGAAATGCAGTGATCAAAACTTCAAAAAGCAAAAAGAGGTTTGTTGCTCCCAGGATAAGAATCCCCCACTTTAAAGGATGGTGGGAGACCAGTAGTTGAAAAAAAAAAAGGAGATTTTTCCAAACGTGTAGAACGGCATCAGATGAATACAAGGACACAGAAAAATACAGTCACATCCTACTAGAGAGACTGGGCCAGTCTGGCTATTATTATGATAATAGCTAACATTTCTATAATGCTTACTATGCACCAGGCATTGCACCAAATTCTACAATTACTATCTCATTCTATCCTTACAAACACCCTGGTAGGTAGTTAGGTGAATGCTATTATTATTAACATATTAGGCACATAGGGGTTAAGTGATTTGCCCAGGGTCATACGGCTAGTATGTGTCTGAGGAAGGATTTGAACTCAGGTCTTCCTGTCTCCAACCCAGCACTCTATCCACTGCACCACCTAACTGCCACTGGAAAGGCTGAAAAGGTAGGGTGGCCCCAGATCCTAAAGATATTAAGTGCCATGGAAAGGTGATTTAAATGTTCTATCATTGATGGAAACAGTGGTGGATAGCATGCCTCTAGATCCAAACATCCTAAGCCCCATTTGAGGAAAGCCATGGCTGGAAATCCATTCCGCGTAATTAACAAAACGGGGGATGGAGGGAAGGAGTAAATGTTCATTACAACCATAATGAGAAATCAGTAAATGTAGATTATTATGTAACTGTGCTGAAACTAAGCTAAGAATAATCATCAAAGATTGAATAAACAGACAAAGGAAGAACATATTCCTGGTGAAAGTTAAGGCTGTACCTGCCAAGGATATGAAATATTTATTAGCGGACTGGTTCTCCTAATTGTCTCCATCAATTTCAATTATGCCCACATAGGCACAAGCAGTGTAGGGTTCTTCGTCTTCAGCTCCCACAGTATGTAATGGCTGAATCAGAACCTTTCTCAGATCTACCGAGGAGTTTTAGATAGCCCCTTTCTATCTGATTGGGGTCAGGAGAAGCTGGATTCTGCAGGCAGGTGTCCACAGCACAGCTCTCTCATTAGCCACTGGCAAAGGCTATATCTGACCGGACAGAGTGTGAGGATGCCTTGCTGCAGATGGAGTTTTTGACAGACCGCAGATCTCACCAAGAGGAAATACAGTGGGAAAAGTCAAAAGGAAGCAAATTAAATTAATGGGGAGATCACAGCTCAGTTCAATTCAGCCGGCACTTATTAAGCACCTGCTGTGTGCCTGTGGCAGGCACATACTAACAGTGCTAGGCACTGTAGGTACAAAAGGAAAAATGAAACACTCTCTGTCCTCAAAAAGCTTACGTTTTACTGGGAGGGAGGAGAGGAAGCACATGCGCATAGATGAGGAATTGCCAAAAATCTATCAAGCAGAGGATAGAGTGGTGAGCTTGTAGTTAGGAAGATCTAGATTAGAATTCTACCATCAGAAACTTACTAGCTGTGAGGCCCTGGATAAGTCACTTAACCTCTGCCTCAGTTTCCTCAAAATAGTTGAACTCATGTGGCCTTTAAGATCCCCTCTAAGTCTATGATTCCCTATTATAAAACAGTAATTTCAAGCAGCAGAGAGAGGAGGGAACAAGCATTTATTAAGTGCCTACTATAAGCACAGTGCAAATATTTACAAATACTATCTCATTTGATTCTCACAATAACCCTAGGAGGTAGGTACTCTTACATTTTATAGTTGAGCTAGACAGAGGTTAAGTGACTTATCCAGGGCCTCACAGCTAGTAAATATCCGAGGCAGAATTTGAACTTGGGTCTTCCTGGCTCCAAGGCCAACACTCTATCCACCATGCCACCTAGCTGCCCCTAGCATGGAGGATCAGGAAAGGCCACAGACAACAGGTAGTACCTGAGCTATGCTACCAAAGGAAGCCAGGATTTTTAAGAGGCCTCCATGTCAAGGTGGGAGATGTAATATTGTGGTCCTCTAGAAAATGAAGGGGGCAGCTGGGTGGTGCAGTGGATAGGGTGTGGGGCCTGGAGCCCGGAAGACTTATCTTCCTGAGTTCAAATCCAGCCTCAGACACTTACTGAATGTGTGACCCTGGGTAAGTCACTTCACCCTGTTTGCCTCAGTTTCCTTATCTGTAAAATGAGCAGGAGAAGGGCATGGCAAACCTCTCCAATATCGTTCCCAAGAAAACCCAAAAAAACATCAGGAAGAATGGGATCCGACTGAAAGAATCAAACCACAATAATTATCTCTAAGGCCCCTTCTATCTCCAAATCCTATTTTATGAAGAACATGTCCTTTCCTTGCCTGATCATTCAATCCCTGATGATCTTTCTCAGCTAGAGTTAAGCCCTAAAACACATACTGTAAATGTCACAAATATTCCTGGGAGAAAACTACAGAGAACGACACCATACTTGGAACTCCTGTCATGGCCATCGTCCATCCAGTAACCCATGTTCGGAGAACCCCAAATCTCAAGAGTTGGAAGGACCCTCAATGGTCCCTAGTCTAACCAGGACCTGAATTAAAGAATCTACTTTATAAAACACCTGATACCTGGTCATCTACCCTTTGCTTTCGAATCTGTAGCATAGGACAGGGGTGTAAGCCTTCTGACTTGCTAGCCAGAACAAGATTAAAATATAATTGGAAAATGTTTAACAAAATGAACAAAAATACAACATAACGTTAATTTGTGGTTTTCTAAATCTTATCAACTGATACATTTCTATTTGAATCTTGCACTACTAATTTAGAGGAGCCCGTTACATTCTGAGGAAGCCCATTTCAATTTTCCGCACCTGAGACAGCTAGGTAGCTCAATGGATAGAGCACCGGGCCTAGAGCCAGGAAGATCTGAGTTCAAATTCAACCTCAGATTCATAATAGCTGTGTGACCCTGGGCAAGTCACTTAATCTCTGTTTGCCTTAATACACTGCAGAAGGAAATGGCAAATAACTCCAGTTTCTTTGCCAAGAAAACCTCATAGATGGTTTTGGTGTGCTATGGTTTATAGGGTCATAATGAATAAGACACAACCGAACAAAAATTATTAGAAATTGTTTCCTTATACCAAGCTTAAATGGACCCCTTCCTAAGTGCTCTCTACCCCCACCCACCATTACCCCTACAGTAGACCTTTTCCCTGGGGTCAAATAGAATGGGTCTAACTCTTCTGGGATATAACAGCCCTCTAAAAAATTTCTGGAAGATTATCATGGACCCCCAAAAGATTCTTTTCTTCAAGATAAATATCAGACTATAAATCTTGAACTCTAACTCCATGACAGCTGACAGTGAAGGACTTTATTCCTATTTGTTTCTCTTCCTCTTGTCTCCTCCTCCCTCCCCCTCCCCACCATACCTAGTTTTATATTTAATGAATGTGCTGACTTTCTCTGCAATCTTGCTTCTGTTTTTATCATTCAAATGAAACTGTTCTCTACCAAGTTAGCAGTGGTTGATCTCTCTGCTCTTGGATATGCCCTCCTCATGGAGGTTTTGTGACCCTGCTGTCTCCTGCTCCTCCTCCTGCTCCTCAGGGAGACTGCTCTCTTCTTCCTCCTTTGCCAGCTCTTCAAACAGGTCGTGCCTACTAAGAGCAGGGGTGCACCAAGTCTCTGCCCTGGGCCTTCTCTTTTCCACTCTAGCTTATTTGGTGATCTCAGCTCCCACAGGTTCAATTAGCATCTTAAATTATTCTAAGAGCTCCATACCTAGCTCTAACCTCTCTCATGAGACACAGTTCCACTTCACCAGTGGACATCTGGAACTGAATGACTTGTTGGCATCTCAAAAACAACACGTCCAAAGCAGAGCTCATTATCTTTCCTCCCAAAGCCTCTCATTCTCCCAAACTTTCCTCTTCCTATGCTGAGGACCGCCATCCTCCCACCTCCTAGGCTTGCAACCCTGGCATCATCCCCAATTCTTCATTCTCACTCTGGGGTCCCAAATATCCAATTCATCACCAATTCTTCTCAGTTTTGACCTTCACTACATCTGTTGTATATGTCTCATTTCCTCTACCCATACAGACACACCCTAGTTCCAGCTTTCATCACTTCTCAGATAGATGATGCCAATAGCCATCCCTACCTCATCTTTCCCCACTCCAATTCATCCTCCAGTCAGCTGCCACAATGATTTTTCCCAAAGCACAAAGTCTGACCATGTCACAAACGCACACACTCTCTCCGTCTCTCTCTCTCTCTCTCTCTCTCTCTCTCTCTCTCTCTCTCTCTCTCTCTCTCTCTTTCTCTCTCTCTCTTCCCATCTTTCTCTGTCTTTGTCTCTCTCTCTGTCTCTGTCTCTCTGTCTTTCTCTGTCTTTGTCTCTCTTTCTGTCTCTCTCTGTCTCTCTGTCTCTGTCTCTCTCTGTCTCTGTCTCTGTCTGTCTCTGTCATGTCTCTGTCTCGCTGTCTCTGTCTCTCTGTCTCTCTCTATCTCTGTCTCTCTCTGTCTCTGTCTCTCTTCTCTGTCCCTCTGTCTCTCTCTGTCTTTCTCTCTCTCTCTCTCTCTCTCTCTCTCTCTCTCTCTCTCTCTCTCTCTCTCTTTCTCTTGTCCAGTGTCTGTCTATTGCTTCGTGTATCAAATATAAACTCCTTCTATTTGTCATTTAAAGGTCTTCATAACCTGGCTTTTCCCATTTTATAGTCTTTACTTTACTGCACTCCATACATTCAATGATCCAACCCCACTGACCAACTTGTTGTTCTGTGCATATAACTAACTGTTTGTCTCCTGTCTCTGGCATTTGCACTGGCAGCCTCCCATGCCCCATATGCTCCACCCCCTCATTCCTGACTCTGTTTCCTTAGCTTCCTTCAAGACCTTGCTCAAGTCCTTTGAAGGGGGCCTTTTCCTATCCCCTAGCTTGCCAATTTCTCATCTTACATTACTTTCTGTCTACTCTATATATAGCTTGTATGAACCTAATTACTTCCATTTTGCCTCCCCCATTAGAACATAAGCTCCCTGAGGGCAAGAACTTTTGCTCCTTTTTTATCGCAAGAGTTTAGCACAGCCCTCGAATATAGCAAACACTTAATAAATGCTTGTTGACTAACTGATTGACTTACTGGTAACTGAACAAGAGATTAATGAGTGACAGGATATTGTTAAAATCATGGGATACAGAGATGGAAAGGACCTTAGAGGTTATCTAACATAACCTCACCATTTTACTGAGGAAGAAACTGAGGCACAGAAAGGATCAAAGTCACAAAGATAAGAAGCAGAAAAATAAGAAGAGAAAAGGCCCTCAGACTCCAGAACTCAAGTCCTTCCCCTTATACGATGCTCTGCTTCCCTGAAATGTCTAGCATTAAGTAGTAGGAGAAACTGTCATTCTAACTCCCCCTCCCTACTAGGACGAATGAGTTTTGTTAACACATTATGGCAGCTTAGAGGAAAACACCAATGCTGAGGACCTAGGAGTGTGAAACATAGCAAAGAAAATACATTTTTCACCAAGGGAAAATCTCAAGACTCTACAGGCTGATGGGAAGATGGGAAGCCATTCCATGTCAGTTGAATGAAATGGGAATGTTTTGTCTGAAGAGCAGAAGGCGCAGGGACATGTCTGTAGTCAGGATTACAAAGGGCTGTAATGCCTAAGAGAGTTTAGACTCATTCTTCTTGGATAGAGAATAGAACCAGGAGCAAAGGGAAGAAGTTACAGATGGGGGCAACTAGGTGGTGCAGTGAGTAGAGCACTGGCCCTGGAGTCAGGAGGACCAGAGTTCAAATCCAGCTTCAGACACTTGACACACAGCTGTGTGATCTTGGGCAAGTCACTTAACCCCAATTACCCTGCCTTCCCCCTCCAAAAAAAAACAAAAACAAAAAAAGAAGTTACAGAGGTACATACTTCAGCTTGATGTCAGAAATGACTTCCCAACAATCAGAGTGATCCCAGAGTCGAATGGCCAGCCTTAGAACATGGTGGGTTCTCCATTGCTGTCGATCTTCAAGCAATGAATGGGTGACTACTTGTAAGGGAAGTAGAGGATGAGTTCTTAAGTTTTTTGGTACCCCTTGGACAATCTGGGGAAACCTATGGATCTCTTATCAGAATCCTATTTTTATTAATTTATGTATTTTCAGTTTTCAACATTCGCTTTCATAAGTTTTAAATTTTTCCCCCTCCCTCCCCAAGATGGCATGTAGTCTGATATGGGCTCTACACATACATTCCCATTAAAAACATTTTCACATTAGTCATATTGCATAGAAGAATTATAACAAATGGGAGAAACCATGAGAAAGAAAATAAAACAAAAAAAATAGTCTGCTTTGCTCTGCATTCCAATTCCATAGTTCTTTTTCTGGATGTGGATGGCATTTTCCATCATGAGTCCTTTGGAAAGGTTTTAGGTTCTTGCATTGCTGAGAAGGGCTAAGTCTATCAAAATCAGTCATCACACAATGTGGCTGTTATTGTGTACATTGTTGTCCTGGTTCTGCTCATTTCACTCAGCATCAGTTCATATATGTCTTTCCAGGTTTCTCTGAAGTACACCTGTTCATCATTTCTTATAGCACAATAGTAGTCCATCACATTCATATGCCAGAACTTGTTCAGCCATTCCTTAATTGTTGGGTATCCCCTCGATTTCCAGTTCTTGGCCACCGCAAAAAGAGCTACTATAAATAATTCTGTACATGTGGGTTCAGAATCCTATTTTTAAATGTTTAAAATAAACTACAAAATTACAAAAGGATTACAAAAGAAACCAATTAGACTGAAACAAATATATAATTTTTCCCATCCACAATTAATCTGTGACTGGAAATTTATTCATGAAGCCAGGCTAAGGAGTAATGTACTAGAATGAATTCATGTTCAATGCGGGTTTTACTAGATGGCCTCTGAGGATAGCCTCCGTGATCCTGTAAAGGATAACTTTCTTCAGTGTCAGATAAGAAGCATTTATTAATTACCTGGCAGGCACTGTGCTAAGCACTAAGGATACAAAGAATGGCAAAAATAGTCCCTTCCTTCAAGGAGCTCACAGTCTAATGAGGAGACAACATGCAAATAATGAGGTACACACAAGATACAGATGAAGCGGATGGAAGGCAATCTCAGAGGGGACGGTGCCAGCAGCTGGGAGTGGCAGGGGAAGGAGAGTGGTAATGGCAACTTGCAGAAGGTGGGATTTGAGCAGAGGTGTGAAGGAAGTCAGAGATTCTAAGATATGGAGATGAGAAGGGAGAGTATTGAAGACTTGGAGGACAAGCCGGTGCCGAGGCTTGGAAATTATAGATGGAGTATCTTGTCAGAGGAATAGAAAGTAGGCTAGTGTTGCTAGTTCATAGAGTGGATAGACGGGTATAAAGTATAAGAAGACAGCAGACATAGGAAAGGTGAAAGACACAGAGAATCCTAAAAGACAATGAGCCTATCACATAGGAAGAGTGGAGGATGACCTACAGACAACTCATACTCAATGCCAATGGAATACAAGGGTAGACTCAGTGTGTTGAACTTAGAGGAGGATCTAGACAAGTTTCGAAGGCATGGCTGGGGTGCCATTGACATCACGGGAGAGCATAGCCACATAGATGACACCACAGAACCAATGAAAGACAAGAGTCGAGTTGTCCCACCCTGGGAAAGATTTCTGTTACGGAAGACTGTATCTTCCAAAAAAAAATCACTTCCAAAAGACACTTTGGAGAAACATTCTACCTGAGCCAATGATGTGAACCATTTAGAAAATGATTTAAAACCAAGCGGCATCTTACAATATTGCCAATAACTGTTAGAACGGGCTCATTAATGAGATACATTAACGTGAAAATCACCACAATCCTATTTCATAGCAAAACTACTGTAATTAAGACACAGAGACTTTGCATTCATTAGCAAAGTAAATAATGACATTCTGCCCTAGCGGGCTGCTGATCATCAGGAGTAGTGGGTTCATACCAATACTGTCTCAACTCTGACTGACTGGGATGAGTAATGTCTCGAGCGCCCCGACTCAGCACATTCAACCACACTCTACAAAGGGGAATTCGGCCAATGGGTGAATTGGCTGGCAAACTCTATTCTGTACCTGGGACCTAATGACTTGACCTCGCATTGGAGGTCTAAAATTAAGTACCTTGTGGGCATGAGCTGCCTCCTGTGTGAGGGCAGCTATGTGGTATGGCAGATAGGCAAACCTAGAGGCCGAGTTCAAAGCCAGCCTCGGACACTTACTAGCTGTGGTACACTGGGTAAGTCACTTAAACCTCTGGCTGCTTCAGTTCCCATATCTGTAAAATGGGGGTTATCAATAGTAGCTACTTTCTAGGGTTGTTGTGAGGATAAAATGAGACAATCTCTGTAAAGTGCTTTGTAAACCTTAAAGCACTCTAGAAATGATAGATACTTATTACTATTGTAATACCATCTCCAATGCACCTCCAGTTATTAGAGAAAGGGCATGTGAAAGGGAGAAGAGGAAGAGAGAGACAGAGAAGGAGAAGAAATATAACTTTTTATGCTGTTTTCATCATTATTGTTTTTATTGCTATGATTACAAACTGTCTTAATGGGCATAGTCATTCATGGAAAAATGGTAGAAGACATATGAGCTCTCCATCTCACTCCTCACTGTTGCCTGGGTTCTCTAATTGGGCTTGTTGCAAAGATCCAGTCTAGTTCTGGCAGCCAAGTGATCCTGGATGGCAGGAGCTGTGGGATCTTATACCGAGGTCAACAAAGGGAGCCAGAGCACCCTTTGTGCCAGAGCACATAGGGGAAGATGTTGAGGCCAAGCATGACTTGTTAGAATTCCTTCTGGAGGCAGGGACTGGTTGTCTTGTTGTTACACTGCCCCCCTCTTGTTAGGGGAAGGACCCTGATCCTGCTAGCCTGCATCAGATCAGATCAGTTCTGTCCAAATCCATTCAACAAGCCTTAATTAAGCACCTACTAGATGAAACAGCCTAGCGGCTAGACTTGAAAGAGACCTGGGTTCAAGTCCCTCCTCTGACACATGAGCTGATTGACCCTGGAGAAGTCATGTAAACTCTCAGTGTTCTAGGCAACTCTTAGACTATGATTTTTAGAACAAGTGCACACCTGCATTGCTAGAGAGGATTTCCTCACCTGGGAGTTCCCTATACAAATGAAACCACAGGTCCAATCCCTTTCTCTCTTCCTCTCCTGCTCCCTTTCCCTCTCCCTCTTTGAAGTGAATAGAGCATTGGACCTGGAGTCAGGAAGATCTGAATTCAAATCCAGATACAGATACTTACCAGTTGTAGGACTCTGGGCAAGATACTTAAGTTCCATCTGCCTCAGTTTCCTCATATATAAAATAGGAATAATAACACTGACCTTATAGGATGGTTGTGAGGATAAAAAGGAGACATTTATTTTTAATATATGATTATTTAATTTTTTGTTTTCAATATTCACTTCCGTAAGACTTTGAGTTTTGAATTTTCTCCCCTACTCTCTCCTCACCCCTCCCCAAGATGGCATGCCATCTGATATAGGCTCTACTTATACATTCATATTAAACATATTTTCACATTATCCATGATGTAAAGAAGAATTAGAACTAATGAGAAGAACTACAAGAAAGAAACAAAACAAAACAACAAAAGAAAAGGAGAACAAATAGTATGCTTCCATCTGCATTCAGACTCCCCAGTTCTTTCTCCGTATGTGGATAACATTTTCCATCATGAATCCTCTGGAGTTGTCGTGGATCATTACATTGCTAAGAAGAGCTAAGTCTGTCAAGATCAGTCATCACACAATGTTGTCTGTTACTGTGCACGAGGTTCTCCTGGTTCTGCTTATTTCACTAAGCATCAGTTCATATACGCCCTTCCAGATTTTTCTGAAGCCTGCCTGCTCACAGTAGTATTCCATTACATTCATATACCACAAGTTATTCAGCCATTCCCCAATTGATGGACATCCTCTCAGTTTCCAATTCTTTGCTAACACAAAAAGAGGTGCTATAAATATTTGTGTACATGAGGGTCCTCTTCCCATTTTTATGATCTCTTTGAGTTACAGATCTAGAAGTGCTATTGATAGGTCAAAAGGTATGCACAATTTTATAGCCCTTTGGGCATAGTTCTAAATTGCTCTCCAAAATGGTTGGATCAGTTCACAACTCCACCAATACTGCATTAGTGTTCCAATTTTCCCACATCTTCTCCAACATTTATCATTTTCCTGTTTTGTCATGTTATCCAATCTTATAGGTGTGAGATGGTATCTCAGAATTGTTTTGATTTGTATTTCTCTAATCAATAGTGATTTAGAGTATTTTTCATATGACCATAGATAGCTTTAATTTCTTCCTCTGAAAGCTGTCTGCTCATATTGTTTGACCATTGGGGAATTGGGGAGTGACTTGTATTATCATAAGTTTGACTCGGTCTTCTATATGTTTCAGAAATGAGGCCTTTATCAGAAACACTGGTTGTGAAAATTGTTTCCCAGCTTTCTGCTTCCCTTCTAATCTTGGTTGCATTGGCTTTGTTTGTGCAAAAACTTTTCAATTTAATGTCAAGATTGCTGCCCCAGCTTTTTTTTTTACTTCAGCTGAGGCATAATATATTCTGCTCCAAACTTTTACCTTTACTCTGTGTATATCACTCAGCTTCAAATGGTTTTTTTTCTTGTAAACAACATATTGTAGGATTTTGGTTCTTAATCCACTCTGCTTTCTGCTTCCATTTTATGAGAGAGTTCATCCCATTCACATTCACAGTTATGATTATTATCTGTGTCTTTCTCCCATCCTATCCCCCCTGCCACCTTTATACTTTTCTCTCTCCTGTCTTCATTTCCCTCATCATTAGAGTTTTGCTTTTGACTACTGCCTCCCTCAGTCTGCCCACCCCTCTATCAGCTCCCTCCTTTTTCTTCCCCTTTGCCCTTACTACTTCCCCCCCTTCTATCCACCCCATCTTACTTTCCCCTTTCCTTTTCTACTTCCTACAGGTTAAGTTAGATTGCTATACCTAACTGATTATGTTATTCCCTCTTTGAGCCAAATCTGATGAGAATAAGGTTCAAATAATGCTCATCTCCCTCTGTTTTTTCCCTCTACTCTAATAGGTTTTTGGGACTTTTCATGTGATATAATTTACCTCCTCCTTTACTCTTCTCCCATTACAATGCCTTTTCCCCATTTAATTAGATTTCTTATCATCACATCAAAGTCAACTTATACCCATGCCCTCTGTCTATGTATACCCCTTTTAAATGGCATAATAACAATACAGTTCTCAAGAATTCCAAGTGTCATCTTTTCTTGTAGGGATATAAACAGTTTGCCCTAATTAATAACATGTTGTTTTATTCTTTTCTGTTTCCTTTTTCATGCCTCTCTTGAATCTTCTATTTGAAGATCACATTTTCTGTTGAGCTCTGGTCTTTTCACCATGAAGGTTTGGAAGTCCCCTATTTTGTTGCATATCTGTCCCCTTCGCTTAAAGATTATGTTTAATTTCACTGGGTAGTTGATCCTTGGTTGTAATTGGTTGGGTTGTAATGCCAGCTCATTTGCCTTACAGAATATCATATTCCATGGCCTCTGATCTTTTAATGTAGAAGCTGAAAGGTACGAGTAATCTTGACTGTAGCTCCATGATATTTAAATTGTTTCTTTTTGGCTGCTTACAGTATTCCCTCTTGGTCCTGGTAATTTTGGAATTTAGCTACAATATCCCTTGGCATTTTTAAAATGGGATCTCTCTCAGCAGGTGATCAATGGATTCTTTTTATGACTATTTTACCTTTTAGTTCTAGGACCTGCTGGCCCTTCTCAGGGCAGTTTTCCTTGATGATTTCCTGAAAGATGCTATCCAGGCTTTTTTTCATCATGGTTTTCAGGTAGACCAGTCATTTTTAAATTGTCTCTCCTGGATCTCTTTTCCAGGTGAGTTGTTTTACCAGTGAGGTATTTTATGGTTTTTTTTTCTATTTTTTCATTCTTTTGTTTCTATTTGACTGATTCTTGATTTCTCATAGTCATTAGCTTCCACTTGCCCAATTCTAATTTTTAATAAATTGTTTTCTTCTATTAGATTTTGTACCTCTTTTTCCATTTGGCCCATTTTACTTTTTAAGTTCTCTTCAGTGAGTTTTTATGCTTCCTTTCCCATTTAACCAATTCTACTTTTAAGGACTTGTTTTCTACAATTTTTGTTCTTCCTTTTCCAAGTTATTGACTCTCTCTTACATATCTCTCATTTATTTTCCCAATTTTTCTTCTATTTCTCTTATTTGACTTTTAAAATCCTTCCTGAGCTTTTCCAAGAAGGCTTTTTGGGTTTGAGACCAGTTCATATTCCACTTTGAGGTTTCAGATGTGTGTATATTGACAATGATTTCCTCTTCTGAATTTGTGCTTTGATCTTCCCTATCCTCATAATAAGAATATACTGTCATTGTCCATTTCTGCTTTTTGCTCATGGTGTTTGTCTAAATTCCTGACTTTTACAGTTGAACTCTCCTGCTGGAGCCAAGGGGCACTGACCCAAGCTTCTTGTGCTAGGAGCCTGGGACCTAGTCACTGGCTTTGTATGCTGGGGCCTCAGGTGCTGGTAGCTGGAAGCCGTAGGAATCTGGCAGCTTACCTGGTGCTAAGCTGAGGTCAGAAACACTGGAGTTCTCAGGGTGGGGATGGGAAGTCTGGCCCCTGGTGGATGCCTGCTCAACAGGACCTTGCACTCTAGCATTTGGATGCTGGAGGATGTCTGTCAGGATGGAGCTGCAGGTCTTGGAGTTGTGCTTCCTGGAGTTGTGCTGAAGCACTGGGAGATTTGGTTGCTGGAGAAAGTTGGCATATGCGGTAGTTTTCCAAGCTGGTGTCTATTGGTTACCCTACCTGTGCTGTGGCACTGGGGAGGTAGGAGGTGTTCCTGTTGTTGGCACTTGCCTGATCTACCACCCGGGAGCTCAAGATCGTTCTCTGATTTCCTGAGGTGGGGCTTGCTTCTGGCTTGCTGGGACACCTCCCATCCTGTACTTCTCCCCCTAACCCCTCCTCCAGAGCACAAGGGGCTTTTCCTATTAATCCCCCAAGCTTCCTGGACTACATAACTGCTGCACCCAGTCTTTCAGCTAACTCAGCCATTCCAGGGTTTTTCCTAGGGCAATATTTTCTGAGTTTTCAGAGGTCAGTAAGGGAGGTGAGAATGACCTATTTCTCACTCTGCCATCATGGCTCCCAGAAGCAGAACCATAAAAGGAGACATTTCCAAAGTGTTCCTCAAACCCTTAAAGCAGTATATAAATGCTTGTTGTTGTTATTAACATGCAGAGGACCTTGGTTCAATTCCCAGGCCTTGTTCAAATACCAACTCTGCTACTTGCCATATCTGTGACATGGGTATATCACTTAACCTTGGTTTCCTCATCTGTAAAATGAGGGGTTTGGAAATAAGACAGTAATAGTAATTCAAATGTTTATAACACTGAAAGATTTCCAAGCACCTTGGCAAAGCATTAGATGCTTTCTGAGGTTCCTTCGGGCTACAACCATCCGATTTACTAGTCACATGATAATGAGCAAATCATTTCCCTCTTTTCTGTGACTATTTTCTCATCTGCAAGAAGGAGGTGATCCTCATAAGGCCATACCTCATAGGGTTGTTGTGAGGAAAGAGTTTTATTAACTGGAGAGTTATATTGATAGAAATGTGAATAATTATTATAATAAACTTTCACTATTAAAAATAAAGTTCCTTTCCAACATATCCTTCTAGTGTGGAGACAGCCCTGGGTACTCGAAAGTTATTTTATACATAGATATATAGATATATAAAATATTATATATGTACGTATAGAGGCTCATCACTGGACTTGAGAAAGGGACAAGTCAACAGCAATTCTCCAAGATCATCCATGATTATGAGGGCTGTAATCTCTGTCTGGATGGCTAGGTGGTGCCATGGGCACAGACTGCCAGGCCTGGAGTCAGAAAGGTTTCTCTTCCTGAGTTCAAATCTGACCTCAGACGCTTATGAGCTATGTGACCCTGGACAAGTCATTTGCCCTTGCTTGCTTCAGTTTCCTCATATATAAAAGGAGCTGGGGAAGGAAATGGCAAACAACTTCTGCACCTCTGCGGAGAAAACCCCAACTGGGGTCATGAAGAATTGGACATGATGAAAAACTACTGACCAACAGTATTTGTCAATAGGAGAGTATGTGAATGAACAAATGATATGAATGAATGAATGGAAAAGCATTTAATAAACACTTACTTTGTGCCAAGCATTGTGCTAATTGCTAGAAATACACATACAAAAGAAAGATGGTCTCTGCTCTCAAGATATTCACATTCTAAAGGGATAGATGACATATTGGGCCCATGAGGACAAAATCAGGTCTCTAAAGCACTTAAGAAGCAGAAGCATCATTATCACCCTTCCCCACATATTACAGGCTTCAAACAAATTTGAATCCCCTCTTATCCCACCCCTGCCACCTCCCAATCTCCACCTGCTGAAATCCTACTCACCATTCAAGGCCCAACTGAAAAGCTACCTTCTCTAGGGAGACCTGGTCCTAATTTTCCAAGTAGAACCACTCTGATTCTCATCCCACAAGGAAGATTTATAAAGCTCTTCCTCTCTCTTATCTGAACTCTCACTCTACCACTTGCTATCTGTATGACCTTAGATTTACCCCTTTGGGATTCAATTTCTACATCTGTAAAGCAGGACATTAGAAGAGATGTTCAGGTCACTTCAACTTTCTGAGCCTCAATGACCCCATCTGTCTCATGGGGCAATAATACCAACCCCTTCCAAGTTGTCGTAAGGTTTAAATGACAGCCATTTGTGGTGCTTTATTCGGGCCTTATCAGTACAATCACACAGAAGTTATTTAATAAATGTTTGTTGAGTTTAATTGATGTGGGATATTTTTCCCCAAAAATAGCTTCCTCTCCTTGGTAAGCAGGAGGCTATTGGCCGAAAATGAAAAAGAGCTCCTGGCTCTAAGGGAGGAAAAGCTCCTCAGATAAATTCATTAACTAACAAGCATTTATGGATCACCTACTGTATTCCTAACCACTACATGCTGGGCCTGATGAGAGGGGCAAAAGATGAATGCCTCAGCTACCTACTGCAGAGGCTTGTGGAGAAGCAAATGAGATAATGTATATGAAGCACTTTGAAACCAGAAATCAGTACCTATGAATGCTAGGTGGCAGTGGTGGTGATGATAGTAGTAACATAATAGTAGCAGCAGTAGCAATAATAGTAGAAGTGGAAGTAGCAGTAACAGTAACAGTAGCAGCAGCAGCGCAATTTTATTCTGAAAAGGGGTCTATGGTCAATCATTTCAGTCATGTCTGACTCACTGCAACCCCATTTGGAGTTTTCTTGACAATGATACTGGAGTGATTTGCCATTTCCTTCTCCAACTCATTTTACAAATGAGGAAACTGAGACCGAGTTAAGCGATTTGCCCAAGATCACACAGCTGATAAGTGTCTGAGGCTGGATTTGCACTCACAAAGAAAAGTCAAGCCCACCCTCTATCCACTGTGCCACCCAGCTGCAGTAGGGGGAAAGAGGAGGAGGAGGAGGAGCAATACTAGTAGTAACAGTAGCAGCAGCAGCAGTAGCAGTAATAGCAGTAACAGTAGTAGTAGTAGTAGTAGCAGTAACAGTAGTAACAGTAGTAGTAGTAGCAGTAGCAGTAGTAGTAGTAGTAGTAGCAGTAGCAACAAACATTTATTAACAGTAGTAGTAGTAGTAGTAGCAGTAACAGTAGTAACAGTAGTAGTAGTAGCAGTAGCAGCAGTAGTAGTAGTAGTAGCAGTAGCAGTAGTAGTAGTAGTAGTAACAGTACTAGTAGTAATAGTAGTAGTGGTGGCAGTAGCAGTAGTAGTAGTAACAGTAGTAGTAGCAGTAGTAACAGTAGTAGTAGTAGCAGTAGCAGTAGCAATAGTAGTAGTAGTAGTAACAGTACTAGTAGTAATAGTAGTAGTGGAAGCAGTAGCAGTAGTAGTAGTAACAGTAGTAGTAGCAGTAGTAGTAGTAGTAGTAACAGTAGTGGTAGTAGCAGTAGCAGTTGTAGTAGTAACAGTAGTAGTAGTAGTAGCAGTAGTAGTAGTAACAGTAGTAGTAGCAGTAGTAGTAGTAACAGTAGTAGTAATAGTAGTAGTAGCAGTAACAGTAGTAGTAGTAGCAGTAGCAGTAGTAGTAGTAGTAGTAGCAGTAGCAGTAGTAGTAGTAGTAGTAGTAACAGTACTAGTAGTAATAGTAGTAGTGGTGGCAGTAGCAGTAGTAGTAGTAACAGTAGTAGTAGCAGTAGTAACAGTAGTAGTAGTAGTAGTAGCAGTAGCAGTAGCAATAGTAGTAGTAGTAGTAACAGTACTAGTAGTAATAGTAGTAGTGGAAGCAGTAGCAGTAGTAGTAGTAACAGTAGTAGTAGCAGTAGTAGTAGTAGTAGTAACAGTAGTAGTAGTGGTAGTAGCAGTAGCAGTTGTAGTAGTAACAGTAGTAGTAGTGGTGGTAGTAGTAGTAGTAAAAGTAGTAATAGTGGTAGTGGTAGTAGTAGTAGCAGTAGCAGTGGCAGTAGTAGTAGTGGTAGTAGTAGTAGCAATAGTAACAGTAGCAGTAGCAGTAGTAACAGTAGCAGTAGTAGAACAAGGCATCAGAGAAAAATGTTACCAGTAGCCCCTAGAACTCAAGCTATTCTGTTCCACTTGGTATTTGTATGCCTCTCCAATTAGTCCATGAGCTCCCTAAGCATAAGGAACCACAAGGTCCATAGTGCCCAAAGACTTTTATACAGTGAGTACTTTTAAAAAAAAAAGTTTGCCCAATTTGAATTTCTTGAACCTCTGAGTAGTCTGTCAACATCTTGCCAACCTTCGCCCAAGCAAAGGGCACTGGGCAAGCTCCATCTCCCAGTGACCTGGTACTCTCTGCCTGCTTTCATTTCACAAGATCCCATCCTTTAAGTCAAATCTCAAACTTTATTATTCAAATACTTAAAGGTGTCCTTTGCATTATACATTCCTATAAATCAGGCCTCCCCATTAGGACAGAACTGCTGTTCCTTGCCTGGGCATCGTTAATGAAAGGTAGGGTAGTGAGGGGGAATCTGTCTTGTTACACTTTATAGCCAGCCATCTTTTATCTTGATAACTTCTTAAAGGGAACTGCACTCAGCTTTTTTTTTAAAGTCTTCAGAAAGAACAAGATTAGGAGGACCCACTCAGTGCACATTCAGTGAAGAAAAGGCAATATTTCCTTGTTTTTTCCACCAAGAAGGTTAGAGCTGGGAAGGGTCTTAGAACATAAACTGGAAGCATGGGGAAGTCTTTAATATCAGAGCTAGGAAGAACCTTAGAACAAAGAATGTCAGTGCTAGAAGAAGCTTGGGAACTGGGAAATTCAAGAGCTGGGAGGAGCCTTAGAACATAAGAGTATCAGAGCTATCAGAGGACGGAGGGGGCTTAGAACACAGAATGTCAAAACTAGGAGAGGCCTTAGAACAGGGGTTGGGAACCTGCAGCCTTCTAGGTCCTTGAGTGCGGCCTTTCGACTGAGTCCAAATTTCACAGAACAAATCCTTTTTTTGTGAAGGGGATTTGTTCTGTGAAGTTTGGATTCAGTCAATGGGCCACACTTGAGGACCTAGAGGGCCACATGCGGCCTCAAAGATGCAGGTTCCCCACCCCTGCCTTAGAACATAAGACTATCAAAGCTGTAAAGGGCCTTAGAAGAAAGATTACCAAAACCATCAGAGCTAGGAGGAGCCTTGGAACATAAGAGTATCAAAGCTGGAAGGCTCCTTAGAAAATAGAATGTAAGAGCTGGGAGATATCAGAGAACACAGGAGGTCAGAGACAGCAGGCCCTTAACATATAGACACTTATTATAAGCTACTGTATATTAAGATGATGAAACGCATCCTCCTGCCAGGAAAATGGTGGAGAACTGTGGGAATGAAATGTGTCATAAAGTATCAGACGTATTAAGACAGGGTTCAAAGGGAGATAAGACACATTAGGAAACTTGATGTCCATTTGTTTCAGTTGTGTCTGACTCTTTGTGACCCCATTTAGGGTTTTCTTGACAGAGATACTGGAGCGATTTGCCTTTTCCTTCTCCAGCTCATTTGACAGATGAGGAAACTGAGGTAAAAAAGGTTAAGTGACTCACCCAGGGTCACACAGCTAGTAAGTGTCTGAGGACAGATTTAAATTCAAGTCTTCCTGACTCTATCCATTGTGTCATGCTGGGAAAGGACTGTGCTTAAAACCAAAAAGTGTCAACAATGCTGGAAGACCACTTGGCCAGTAGGTTGCACTAGGGACTCCTTTCACGTTAGACTGGATGGTTTCTGTGGCCCCTTTCAAGTTTCACATTCTGCAATTCCATGAAGAAGACTTTTTGAGGGTTTTTTTTGGGGGGTAGTATTAAAAATTTTTTTATTTTCAGTTTACAACATTCAGTTCCATAAGCTTTTGAGTTTTAAATTTCCTCCCCTTCTCCAAGATGGCGTGCAATCTAATATAGGCTCTCTCTCTCTCTCTCTCTCTCTCTCTCTCTCTCTCTCTCTCTCTCTCTCTCTCTCTCTCTGTATGTATATATATATATATACATACATATATACCATGAATAATTTTTTACAACTTAAGTCATCATTGTATGTTATAGGCGTTTATGTTTATACCTTATCTCCCAACTACTATACACTATTAACTCCCTCTGGACAGAGACCTTGTCTTTCCTAAACCTGTATCTCCCCAGTTCAGATCACACAGAAGTTATTTAAGAAATATTTGCTGAATCAAGTTGATATGTGATATTCCCCCCTAAAACTAGCTTCCTCTGCTTGATTCTTCCTATAAAAGCAGGCCACTGGCCAAATATGAGAAAAGAAACTTGGCTCCAATGAAGAAAAACAGTGAACACGCAACACAAATCAATTCATTAACATATAAGCATTTATGGAGCTACTAACTATAAGCCTAATTTCCACATGCTGGGCATGATGAGGGAGGTAAAAAGAGAGTAAAGCATCATCATTCAAATCCTCAAGAAACATCCAATCTTGTTAGGAGGGCACAAGAATTAATAGCTAGGTAGTATGTATAAAATACTTTAAAGTTTGCAAAGGGCTTTACAAATATTATCTCATTTGGGTTTCCCAACAATTCTGTGAAGTAGGTGCTATTATTAGCCCCATTTTACAGATGAAGGAACTGAGGCTAACAGAGGTCAAATGACTTGCCCAGGGTCACACAGCTGGGAAGGCTCTGAGGCTACATTTGAACTCAGATCATCCTGATTCCAAGCCCAGAGCTCTATTGTGCCATCTACCTTCCTCAGAAGACCAAGACATTCAAAGCCATTGATGGGCAATGCCAAGCAATGCCACTGATGAGCCATGCCAAGGTGATATCTATAATTATATTAAGTAAAGCCTAGTGGGCTTATAGGAAAGGTAGTAGTTCAGAGATAAGGCAGATCTTGCATGGGCTGGGGTACCAAAAGAAGGTTTCACACTAGAGGTAGAACCTGAGTTAGATCTCAAAATCCCCCTTATGAGCTGTGTGGCCATGGCCAGCTCACTTCATGCCCTTGGCCCTCATTTGCTTCATCTGTAAATGGACTAGATGGCCCCTGTGATCCCACTGCAGATGGCAGCACAGCAGATAGAGCGTCAGGCCTGGAGTCAGGAAGACCTGAGTTCAAACCCCATCTAAGACATGTACTAGCTGCGTGACCCTGGGCAAGTCACTTAGGTACCATCTGCCTCAGTTTCCTCAGTTGGGAAGAGCCTGAGAATAATGTCATATGTAAAATGGGGATAATAACAGCCCCTGCCTCCTGGGGTTGTTGTAAGGATCAAATGAGATGATAATTGTAAAGTGCTTAGCACAGCTCTTGGCACATAGTAAGCACTATATAAATGTTAGCTATCATCATTATTATTGTAGATATAGATTATATAGATCTATGATTCTATGATCTTACAAATACACAGAGAAACATGCAAACCTACATGCATTCAGATATGTAGTATGTGTGTAGTATAAATATATGTATATATAATATATATTATATGTAGTGTAATATTAATATATATATATATATATGTAGTATGAAGAGATAAACAGATACACTGAATCTGCAACCAAGGATGGTTATCAGTCAACAAGCATTCATCAAACAGTTATTAAGGGCCAGTCATTTTCCTAAGCACTAAGGATATAAAGAAAAAACAAGCCCCTCCCCTCAAGGAACTCACAGAACAGTGAGGGAGACAACAGGCAGACAACTACGTACATTCATGATATGTCCAAGGACAGTCGAAGGTCAATTAGTCGGATTAATTGATGGTTTGACTGACAATCCTGGATTGTCATACAGATGAAAAGTTGACAGTTATTAGATCACAAATAGACATGGATAGGAACATGGATATATATACCAATATGGTGACATTGTGCGGACAGACACACAGATGACTACGTACATGATGGTTCAACCAGAAGAGTGGGCACAAACATAGGAATGAAAAGATAGATGGGCAGACACATAGCCCAATACACACACACACACACACACACACATATCATGAGGAACTTTTGTTCAAGGAATATAAATCCTTTGTGCTAGAGAGTGTTATAAAACTCTTCAGCTCTGAGAAGAAGAAAAAGAGGGATTTATCACCGAGAAATAAAATTTTTCCCTGGGATGAAATTTGGTATTAGAGGCCTGCAGGATCCCTCCCCCTGCCTTTTCCAATTTGCACTGTATATGCCAAGTGTTCAAACCTATTACATTTTGGATGTCACATATCTTGACAGTGACAAGAGGCAGGACAGTGGATTTGCTGATTGCAATGATGCTGCCTTCCATGCACTGGGTGGGGGGCTCTCCTGAGCCACAGAATATTTGGTTGGACATACAAATGCAAGAACAGAGTCCTGACATTTGCTGAGACCAGTTTTCTACAGTAGGTTCTGAACGAGAATCTCAGCGTCATGGAATGTCAGAGCTTGGAGGAGCTTAGAACACAGAATACCAGAGTTGGGAAGAGCCTCAGAACTTGGAGGGTCCTTAGAACAGAGGATGTCAGAGCTGAGAGGGCCCTTAGAGTACAGAATGTCAGAGCTGGGAGGGCCCTTAGAACACAGGAGGTCAGAGCTGAGAAGGACCTGAGAACAGAGGATGTCAGAGCTGGAAGGGCCCTTAGAACACAAAATGTCAGAGCTGGGAGGGCTCTTACAACACAGGATGTCAGAGCTGAGAGGGACCTGACAACAGAGGATGTCAGAGATGGGAGGTCCCTTAGAGCACAGGATGTCAAGGCTGGAAGGGCCCTTAGAACACAGGGTGTCAGAGCTGAGAGGGACCTGAGAACCAAGGATGTCAGGCTTGTGGACAAATTCATCAAAATTACAACTAGAAGGTATCTTAGGGATCATCTGGTTCAAGGGTTCGTTACCTGGGGTCCTTCAACTTATTTTTTAAGTAAATAATTTGTTTTCTTTCTCATGGTTTCTCCCATTTGTTATAATTCTTCTGTGCAACATGACTAATGTGCAAATGCGTTTAATAGGAATGTGTGTAGAGCCCATAGCAGATTGCAGGCCACCTTGGGGAGGGAGAGAAAACTTAAAACTTATGGAAGTCAATGTCAAGCACTGAAAATAAAAAAAGAAAAAAAAACTATTTTTTAATTTTAATTTTTAATTTATTTCATTCTTAATTAAAATAATTTATTTAAATTATTAAAGATGAGATTTAAAAATAATTTGACAAACTAAATTTCAATATATTTGATTCCCTTTTAAATATTGTGTATTTTATTCATTTAAAGCACACACATGCACACACATACACACACATGCACACATACACACGCACACATACACATGCACACATATACACACATGTGCACACACATACACACCCATACACACATACACACCCATACACACATACACATGCACACAAACACGCACACGCACACATACACACATGCACACACATACACATGCACACACACATGTGCATGCACACATGCACACACACAAGCACACACATACACATGCACGCATACAGACATACACGTGCACGCACACATACACACACATGCACACCCATACATACATATACATGCACACATACACACACATGCACATACACACACACGCATGCACGCACTCCCTGCTCTCTTTACTGACAGAACCCAAACTAGAACCCAGGCCCTCCCTCCCTGCTAGGTGTATTTAAGTACAATAAGAAGGTTTATATATAGGCACAGCTCTGCTGGTTTCCTTAGCAACAGCTTTTACAGTTCCCCCACCCCCCCCAACCCTTACCACAGGACACTGTATTTTTAAAATAACATTCAAGCAGAAAACTAAGGAGGATTTTGTAATTTTTTTAAATGGGAGATTTAAAGTAATTTCACAAGGGGAAAGAGTTCAGGCCTTCAGATGGCAGCAGTAAGAATTTTTGCTGGATTTATCTTGCAAAATGCTTATTATACCTATGCTCTCTCCCTGCCTCCAGCTCTGCTAGCAAGAATCCAGATCCACAGCAGACCAAAGGCACCAGTCTGCAATGCCATTTAACGAAGCAAAGTGAGCTCCTATCAAATCCCAGTATGGAAAGCACTTGGTCATTGTGAAGATGGTGAAGAAGAATATGATGATAATAACCGTGATTATTATTTACATTTATCTTAAGGTTTACAAGACAGTTTATATATAATAACTCATTAAGTATTCACAACAACCTTGCAAGGTTCACTATTCCCATTTTAAAGATGAGAAAACTGAGGGTCAGAGAGGTAATATGACCTGTCTGTGGTCATTGGTTGGCTGTTGTCCTTCGTTCTCAAAGAGGACCAAAATGACATCACTATGCTAGAGTCAAGTTTCAGTGTGCCCAATTGTGGCTGATCAAACCAATACGAGCTCAGAATGCTCAACCACAGGTCAGGCACAAATAGTCCATGTGAACATTTGGGGCAGATTCTCTAAATTTACTCATCCTGCATTTCCTTTGAGCTGTTTCAGTTCTGCTTTGCTCATAGAGCACAGCACCTTCTCTGATGTGGGCACAGCATCCTGAGTCCTGTGCCAGTGTCTCCCATGTCACACAATCAATTGCAAAGTTCTTAAGAGAGACCTTGAGAGTGACCTTGTGTCACTTCTTCTGCCCACCATGTAACGCTTGCCCTGTGTGAGTTCTCCATAAAAGTCTTTTTGGCAAGCAGACGTTTTGCATTCAAACAATGTGGCCAGCCCATCAGAGTTGTGCTCTCTGAAGCAGAGTTCAAATGCTTGGCAGTTTAGTTCAAGTAAGGACCTCAGTGTCTGGTACCTTATCCTGCCAAGTGATCTTCAGAATCTTCCTAAGACAATTCTAATGGAAGCCATTCAGTTCCCTGGCATGGCACTGGTAGGCTGTCCAGGTTTCACAGGCATACAACAACGAGGTCAGCGCAGCAGCTCTGTAGACCTTCAGTTTGGTAGGCAGTCTAATACCTCTTCTCTCCCACACTTTCCTTCAGAGCCCCCCAAATACTGACCTAACTCTGGCAATGCATGTGTCAACCTCATTATCAATGTGTACATCCCTGGAAAGTACACTACCAAGGCAAATGAACTTATCCACAGCATTTAAAACTTCTGCATTTGCTGTAACCAATGGTTCCATGTATGGATGGTGTGGTGCTGGCTGGTGAAGCACCTGTCTTTTATTGGTGTTCATTGTTAGGCCAAAATTAGCACAAGCAGCAGAGAATCGATCCATACTTTGTTGCATCTCAGGTTCAGAGACTGCATAGAGTACACAATCATCTGCAAACAAAAAAAAATTCATGGACCAATACTCCTTCCACTTTAGTCTTGGCTTGTAGCCTTTCCAAGTTGAATAATTTACCATCACTGTGATAGCTGACCTCAATGCTCTGTTTGTCTTCATTGAAGGTGTTTGACAAGATGGCTGAAAACATCATGCTAAAAAACAAGGGAGCAGGTACACAGACTTGTTTCCCTCCATTGGTGATTGGGAAAACATGAGAGCATCATCCATTATCCAGAACCCAGCAAGCATGTCATTGTGAAATTGATGTACAATGCTGATTAATTTCTCTAGGCAACAAAGTTTTGACATAATTTTCCATAAGCCCTCATTGTATATAGACCTCTGTTCTGCTCCTGGCATTTCTCCTGGAGTTGTCAGACAGCAAACATGATATTGACTGTTCCTCAGCCCTTTCTGTAGCCACACTGGCTCTCAGGTAGATGACCATCTTCCAGGTGAAGGACCAGCCTATTAAGGAGTACTCTGGTAAGAATCTTGCCAGTAATGACTAAGACAGACAGACAGACAGACAGACAGACACACACACACACACACACACACACACACACACACACCCCGAAATTGTCACAGGACAGTCTATTTCCTTTACCTTAATAGAGATGGACAATGTAGGCATCTCTGAACTCCTTGGGGATAACTTCCTCTTGCCATGTAACCCAGAAAATTTCAGTCAGCTTTGGTATGAGAAATGGACCCCCCACCTTATAAATCTCAGCTGGAATAGAATCAGCACCAGATGCTTTGCCACAGGAAAGGAGCCTAATGGTATTCAAAACCTCTTCTTCAGTTGGAAATTTTTCTGGAGAGGGATTGACTTCAACCTGAGATAAATGGTCAATGGCTTCAGCATTGATTGATGGTCCATTAAGAACACTATGGAAATGTTCTCTCTCCAGGATCATGCCCTTATCACTAATCAATGTGGCTCCATCAGCACTGAGTAGTTGAGACGCACCATTGGTCTTTGTTCCATAAATAGCCTTCAGGTCATCACAAAAGCACTTTGGATTTTACTATCAGCATAAAACTGAATTTTATCTGCCTTCTTACCAAGCCAAGAATCCTGCATCTCTCTAAGTTTTACTTGTACTTTATTTTGATGGAGTTAAATGTTGCCTTCTTAGAGATGGATGAGGTATCCTGCTGGTAAACCCTATGGAGGTCTCATTTTTCTTTTAGCAGCTTCTGAATTTCCCTATTATTTTCACCAAACCAGTCTTGATGTTTGCAAGTATTCTGACCCAGATGAGAGAATGCAGTGCTGTACACTAAATCTCTGAAAGCTGCCCTGTCCTTTTCTGCTCCACTGTTGCCAACTGTGTGTTGGCTCAACTTTCTCTCCAACTTAGCAAGGAAGTATTTCAGCTCAGTGAAGTGCTCTAATCTATCGACATCAAATCTTCTAGTAGTCATTTTGCCTTGGGGCTGTCACTTTCGTTGAATGTGAATATTTAGGTTGGAGAGGATGAGATTGATCAGTCCAGCACTCTGCACCACCAATTGCCTTTGTCACTCTCACATCTTGTCTGTCTCTTCTCCTTATAGTGACATAGTCTATCAAGTGCCAGTGTTTGCTGCGAGGGTGCATCCATGAAGTTTTATTGAATTTTGGTAAAGGAAAACAGTGTTGTTGATGAGAAGGTCTTGAGATGCATAAGTCTTCCATAGTAAGTGGCCATTGCTGTTGCTGTTTCCAACTCCATTCCTCCCAAGGACCCCCTGCCATGCCTGATAGTCTGAACCCACTCTTGCACTAAAATCACCCAGAATTATAAGTTTGTCCTCTTTTAGCACATTGATGATGAGGGTCTCCAGGTCTCCATAAATATTTTCTTTGACCTCATCAGGGTTCATGGTGGGAGCATATACACTGATGATGGTCATGTGGCATTTTCTTGCAAGAGGCAATTGCATTGTCACGAGCCTGTCATTCACTCCTTTTAGCAGGCATACAAGCTTGTTGACTAGATTAGTTTTGATTGCAAAACCTACACCAGCTTCACAGCACTCCTCTACACTGGGGCCACTCCAGAAAAACGTGTATCCAGCTCCAACTTCAGTAAGCTGGCCTTCATTTGCCAGCCTTGTTTCACTCAGGGCTGTTATTTGGATATGAATCCTGCTGAGTTCTCTCACAACAAGAGCTGTTTGTCTTCCAGATCTACTGGATTTTGTAGTGTCTGTCTATAAGCATGCACACATTCCATGTACCTATGATGAGTAGAATCATATTTGAAGAAGTTTTTGTACATTTTTACCCAAGAGGCTGCCAAATCCCACTGCGCCCCCCCCCCCATGTATCCACACCTGCTGCTTGGTCACTTGCCTGTCACCACAGGACTTCGAGATAAGTAAAAATGGTTAATTGATATGGGTGTTGTCTTTTGATTCATGCATAAATTGGATTTAAGTGAGGCAGTTTCACAAAGTCATTGTCCTCACTGTTATTCCAGAGTTGTCACAGTCTAATGGCAGGACAGAGTCAAGACAACTGACGATGGCTCAGGATGCAGTGAA
Organism: Phalanger gymnotis; assembly: GCA_028646595.1. Classification (NCBI taxonomy): domain Eukaryota; kingdom Metazoa; phylum Chordata; class Mammalia; order Diprotodontia; family Phalangeridae; genus Phalanger; species Phalanger gymnotis. The sequence continues at coordinate 32,567,325 of CM053622.1, read as the reverse complement.
TGACCTTGGTGTCTTTAACATCTAACCAAGCTCTGAGCATTCCACAGCGCCCGCTTCAGCCACCTTCACAGCCATTGGAATAAATTGTTTTCATCTAACCCATTCCACAAGAGAAAGTCTTCACATACTTGGTGTAGACACCCTTTAACTCATAGTTTGAGACCCCTTGGTTACCCTCAGACTAGTTTAGGCCTTCTACTGAAATAGTTTACTGCAGTGTGGCTACTGTGCATACTACAGCTTCTTGGAGCCACAGGTGAGAGTTAAGTGGATCAGGCAGACACCAAAGGTGGAAAGCATCCCTCACACCAGAGAAACTAGCTGTCCCTGATCTATACCCTGTGGTCAGGATTAAATAACTTGCCCAAAGTCACACAACTAGTAAGTGTCTGAGGCTGGATTTGAACTCAGGTCCTCCTGACTCCAGAGCTGGTGTTCTATCCACTACACCACCTAGCTGCCTGTGATCACACAACTAGCAAATATACATGATGGAATCTAACCTCATGTCCCTCTGACGTTGTGTCCAAAACTACTATTATTATCACCTAGTTGATAGTTCGTGGGAGATCTGAGGTCCTGAAAAGTAAAGACGATTTCCCTGGGCCTCAGTTTCTCATGCATAGAATGAGGATGTTGGACTAAGTGACCTTTAAAGTCCCTCCAAGTTCTAAATCTACATCGCTCAAAAGTCTAGGTCAAAATCTATACGTCTTTCCAGGACATCTTCCACCCCTGCACTCCTGGTGGCGGGGAGAAGAGGAAGGGAACCTCCGCTGGTTAGAGATACGCCATCCAAAAAATGACACAGAGAAAAGATGACAGAGTTCAGCTTCAAAGGCCTGATTCTTTTCCCTGCCTTGCCAGCCATACAACCTTGGGCAGGTCCCTGTGTCCCTGGACTTCTCTCCTCAATCAAGACAGAGCTTTGAACTCTATTACAAGGTCCCTTTCACCTCCCAATTTCTGGTCCTCTAGTCCCCTATGTCCATCTACCAACCCTTCCCACCAGCCGGAAGAGGACTCAAGCTAAGCCCTGGGGAAGGAAAAAGCAGCAGCCGAAGGAACTCTGCTGGTTGGGCACCCTTTGAAATTGTTGTTCGTGTTCAGTCTTTGTTCAGTCATGTCCAACTCTTCATGATCCCATTCAGGGTTTTCTTGTCAGAGATACTGGAGTGGTTTGCCATTTCCTTCTCCAGCTCATTTTACAAATTAGGAAACTGAGGCAAACAGGGTGAAGTGACTTGCCCAGGGTCATGTAGCTTGTAAGTGTCTGAGGCTGGCTTTGATATTTTCTTGGAAAAAATACTGGAGTGGTTTGCCATTTCCTTCTCCAGCTCATTTTACAGATGAAGAAACTGAGGCAAATAGGGTAAAGCGACTTGCCCAGGGTCACACAGCTAGTATATGTTTGAAGTAGGATTCAAGCTCATATCTTCTTGACTCTAGGTCTCGCATCCTATCTACTGTGCCAACCCAATGTAACTATAAATTACTTTGAATTTACTTTGTAGCATTACTTCAAAGAGGTATGGATTGTTTCCCCTGAAAGAATGTAGACTCACTACAAAGTCTGTTTCCTTTCTGTCTTTATAACTTCAGTTTCTAGTACTTTGCCTGACACACAGTAGGTACTTAGTAACTGTCTGTTGGTTGACTAATTGATCATTGGGGTGGGGTGTTCGAATCTAGCTCAAGTTCTAGTCTCTTCTATTGGCTGGGAGACATCAAGGGAAGTCAATTCACTTCTCTAATCCTCAGGGTTTTGTTGTTTTTTTTCCAGCTGCCACGGGGAGACAATAATACTTTCCCTGAAATAAAATGGTAATCAAATTCAGGGATATGTTGGAGCTAGCTACTAACAAGCAAGAGCTGATTGTTAAATTACCCCTGAATGAGATGCCACAAAGGAAACTCTTCTGAAGAGCTCAAAATACCATAAGCAAGGTGTGTGGCAGGGGTCGGGGGCAGGGGGCGGGGGGCAGACCTTTTAGTTTTCCTCTACAAAGCGATGTCATGCCACAGCATACCACTTAAAACAACCCAAATGAGTTGGCATCTACATACCATTGTACATGCCCTACTAATGCTCCCATCCCCATTGAAGGAGACAGATAGGATTTCCTCAGAGAAGGGCCAGGTACAAGAAGCAGACAAAAGCACAAGAGAATATGCAAAGGAAAGGAGTGAAGAAACACCATGCCCACTCCCATTCCCATCTTTCCAAGTCTACCAGCTTGACTCGGAGAGGTATATGCTCAGGTCTCCGCCTTGGTAAAAGGAACAAGAGGTAGAGATCTGGAAGGAATTTCTAAAGTCATCTTCTCCAACCCTCTCACTTAATGGATAAGTAAGAGAGGAAATGACTTTCCTAAAGTCATACAAGGAGGAGGAGAAGAAGGTAGAGCCCATATTTGAACCCAGATCTTCCCATACCAACCCCAGGCTTCTTTCCACTGTACCCCAGTTCACTTAGACAAGAAGCAAAAATCATGGCAATCAATGATTTAGAAGTTGGAGAGACCCTTAAGAATTCACCTAGTGCAGGAGTTCTTAATCTTTCTTAATCTTTTGTGTTCTGTAGACACACATACACACACACATACACACACACACATACACACACACCTTGGACAGTTAATCTGATGAATCTTATGTATACTTTTCTTGGGATCATGTTTTCAAATACATAAAAAACATAGAATTACAAAGGAAATCATTTATGCTGAAATATAATTAGTAAAACACTTCTTAATCAAGTTAAGAAGTCCTGGTCCTAGTCCAACCCTCTTATTTTCCAGAAGATATTGACTTGTTCAAGACCATATAACAGCCAGAATTCAAGCTCAAGTCTTCTGACTACAAACCCAGTTTTCCATGCTGACTTCTAAGGAATTGGCCTCCAGAAAAAAAAATATGTATATTTTTTCTTGAAATTCAATAAGCACCCAAATTAAGATCTGTTCCAGTACACAAAGCACTGGTCTAGACAATAATAATCATCATAATAATATTGCCCTCAAGAAGCTTACATTCTACTGGGATTTTCTTACTGCAATTTTTAACTGATTTAGGAAGAGTCTTTTCAAAGACTGAATCTCAATAGAAAGCACAAATTCAGGTTAAAAAATGTCAGTTTCATTTTGGAACCTGAGACACTCTGCGACCCTGAGGGAAGTTAAAGTGTTAGTTTCTCATCTTCAGGGTCAACCTTTCACCATGTTCATTGCCTCCTCCTGCAAATGTCTCGACTTTACACAAGTCATTTTCCATCTCTAGGCCACTTTTTTTTTCTATAAAAGGAAAGGTTTGGATTAAAGGGTCTTTCAGGGATCTTCCAACTCCAAAGAGGACCCAGTGCATACCTCAAAACATAGACAATAGTAAATGCTTGCTACACATTTGTTGATTGATTACGGGGAAGGAGAGCAGGACCAAAGACATCAGGCTGTAGGATCTAAGGAACAAAAGGCATCTAAATGAAGACACTTGACTTCCTCTTTTTTTTCCTATTTGGTCTTCTAGGAGCTTTGTTTTCTGGGGCAGATACAAAGAGAAGGAGATCAGCACTGAGATTCTAGCTCGAGAAACAAGTTCCAGCAACACAGAAGAGAAACCTTGACTTTGAGATCAACAAAAGAAATCTCTAGGAGCAGCTAGGGGGTGCAGTGAATAGAGCACCACCCCTGGAGTCAGGAAGACCTAAGTTCAAATCCAGACTCAGACACTTGACATTTACTAGCTGTGTGACTGTAATGGCAAGCAAAGTGGGACTTTTTGCTGGTTTTTTTTTCTTTTGGAGTGCTTCTCAGCACTAAAGCAATCAATGCCTTTGATTGAGTCTTGCCTTTGTTTGAAACAAGAGTCTTTGATTGAATCCAGAGTCATTGATTGGAAACAGTATGTACAATCTGAGATAAGCATTTTGCTTTGGGGCTCACTCATTGGAAGAGTATTCGTGTGATTTGGCAAGACAAGACACTGGGTAGCTGTTAAGGAGCCCCCCCAGCTTTGAAAACCCAGATGTTGGTGCTTCTCTCTCTCTCTCTCTGGTAACTATGTATGTATTGCTATGGTCAGACAGTTAGAAGCCTGTCTGTTGATTTGTGTTATTTCCTCTGTTTTTAATTTCTGTTTGTATTTGCTCTGAAGTTCGGGGTGCTGACTTTGCCCCCTGAACTAAGTGGATGATATATGTATGGTTAATTAAAATAAGATTGTTAGCCCCTTAAAATTGCTTTCCTTTAGAAAAGCAGATCAAAGACCCTGTGCTATCAGCCCTACTGCATGCTGGTGTTATTGGCTTTACACTTCCACAGTAGCTGCAAGTAACATTGTTGTTACAATGACCTTGGGAAAGTCATTTGACCCCAACTCCCTTGGCTTCTCCCTCCAAAAAAAAAGAAAGAAAACTCTAAGTACAACTTGGTGTGTGGGAATCAAGCCCAGCAGACACCTACCCTTTGCCATCCCAGCACTTACTGGGTTCTTGTCACTCTCGGTACAAGCAGATTCGTTAAAGTAGTCCCCATTCCCACCCCCAACCAAAAGTCTCCCCTGAGTAAGAGGATGAAGTTCAGTCCAACAACAGGAAAAAGCTAAAGGAGAAAATCTTCCCTAGCAGAGGCCTGCCTGTGGACTATTTAAAACCATGGTAGCTGAAGCACAGATGGTTTGTGTATCTCTAAGGGGAAAAAATAAACACAGAGGGGTAAGGAAAAGCCCAGGAGCCGCAGGGAGCCGTGCCAGGGCTGAGATACGAGCTAAGCTCTCACCAAAAAACCCGAAATCGTCTGAAAATTTATTTTTTACTGCACGAGCTACAAATAAGAAATCAAAAGGGCGATGTCACTGTATAAAGAATGGCCAGTCAACAAAAGGGCTATTTTCTTTTTGTAAAGAAATCTTTAGCTCTGTCTTCCTCTTGGAGTGCAGAAATTAGACCCTCCTGCAGGGATGGGAGCAGATATTACACGCACACACACACACACACACACACACACACACACACACACAGTACCTCCCACACACACATGCACACACACTGAGCCTAATCCAGAAGCAGCTGTGATATGCAATGGAAAGCATATTAGACTCTGGAGTCAGGAGAGATGGGGACTTGAATCTGATTTCAAACAAAGCTGAGCTGTGTGACCTTGGGAAAGTCATTCAACCTCCTTGATTTTCATTTTCCTTATTTAAATAAATTATGTAAACACAGATTTAGACCTGGAAGGGATAAGTCTAGCCCTCTCTCATTTTACAGATAAGGAAGCTGAGGCACAGGCAGGCCAAAGGATTTGCCCAGGGTCATATAGCTATTAAGCGTCTGAGGCTGGATTTGAACTCAGATCTCCCCAACTTCACATCCAGTGCCCCATATACAATGCTCTGCCCATCTCACTAGTCCATTGTATAACCCAGAGCAATATCCTTTCCCCTTTCCAGATCAATTTCTTTTCTAGTAAAAGTAAAAATGAGGGACACTAGACTAAATGACCCCTAAGATCCTTCCCCACTCTGATATTTTGTTTGACTCTCAGTACCTGCTGACAAGGTCTTGCAAATAATAGTTGAAACACCCTCAGATTCTCCCTGCCTCAGTTTTCCCACTTCTCAAACCAGGCTAAGACCATTCCACCACACAAACTCCAGCTGGATATCTAAAGAATGGAAATCCTTAAGGAAGTCCTATGACCCAGTAGAAGGATGCTAGATTAGGGGGACCCAGGACCTGGATTTGAATCCTTCTTCTACTACTTTATTGACTCTGGGCAAGTCACTGAACCTTTGCAGACTTCAATGTCCTTCTCTGTAAAAGAGAAGGCAGGACTCAATGCCTTCTAGGATTCCTAAATTATCTGACAAGTGTGCAGCGGTACCTAAAAGGGAGATGCCTCCCAGCCCCAAGAGAACCAGATGGGAAAGGGACTTGGTATATTACTTAGTTGAGTTCAACATAACCTGAGGCAAAAGCCCAGGGAGAGAATTTGGGCAAACTTGTCCTTCCTTCGTCTCTGACTTTCCTTTGATTAGTCTTTTTCTGCTTTGTCCTCCAAATGCCTCTTCCACATTTCCAGGCATTGCCCTCACCCCCACTTAGGTGAGGTCCCCCTGTGCCTCCCTGTGGAAGGCAGAATTTTCAAACCTGATTTATTTTCCCCACTAAGTGTTGTCTCTTATTCCCACATGTTCCCTTAAGTGACAACCTTTATCCTTGTCAACACATCTTGTCTCCAATCAACATCAGCACCGCTCTTAGCCAGGATTCTGCCTATGATACCCAGCTTCCAGCTTTCCCTTTCCAAAGGGCTCTAGCTCTTGCCATCCCTCTCCTCGAGATAGCTAAGCAATTCCATTCCACAGCATTGATTTCAATTATAGGTACTTAACCTGGAGCCCAGGACTCTTGGGATTTTTAAATAAATAGATAGACACACATATATTTGTAGCTGTGTGTGTGTGTGTATACAGATTTTTTGCATATAGATATATACATATGTGTTTGTATATATACATATATGTGTGTGTATATATATATGTATATATATATATTATTTATCAGAAAAACAGGCTTGCAGTCCCCAGTTTAAGAACCTATGATCTAAATAAATGCTTGTTGACTGGAATTGCACAAACGTGTTGAGGGAAGACAAGGTACGTTTTGAAGCTAAAGCCCTTCAGGAAAGCAGGAAGCTGGGCAACATAGAAAGGCAGAGAGAGAGAAAGAGATGTAGCTGTGGATATAGATGACACAGTGGATACAGTGCTGGGCCTGGAGTCAGGAAGGTTCATCTTCCTGAGTTCAAATCCTGCCTCAGACACTTACTAACTGTGTGACCCTGGGCAAGTCACTTTACTCTGTTTGCCTGTTTCCTCATCCTCATCATAAAATGAGCTGGAGAAAGAGCCAACCACTCGAATACCTCTTCCAAGAAAACCCCAAATGGGGTCACAGAGAGTTAGACATTACTGAAAAACAACAACAAAAGATACAGAACTCGTTTCCTTTGTAACCTTATGAATCTTATATTATGCATTTAAAAACGTGAATCTGAGAAGGGGCCCATAGACTTCCCTAGACTGATTGCCAGAGGGGCTCAGATCACACAAACAATTAAGAACCTTTAAGAGTGCTGGAATACAGAGAGTGAAAAGGAAAAATAGCCCCTGGCTTCCATGAGCATCCAATATAACGGGAGGATACAATCACCAGGGACTGAGACAGGACCTATGATTTCATTGCAGTAGAGAACTCTGGGAAAAGCATTTTCTTTTCTCATGCAGGGTGGCAACATTCTCCATAACTTAAGAGTCTTAGAGAGCTGCCATAGGGAAGTAACTTGCCCTAAGTAAGGAAAGAAGGAAGGAAGGAAGGAAGGAAGGAAGGGAGAAAAAAAGGGAGAGAGAAAAGGAGGGAGGGAGAAAAGAAAGGAGGAAGGAAACAAGAAGGGAAGGAAGGGGGAGAAGGAGGAAAGAAAAAAGGGAAAGAGAAAGACATTTATTAAGCACCTACTATGTGCCAGGCACTGTACCAAGCATTTTGTAATTATTATCTCATTTGATTCTCACAGACAACCCTATAAGATAGGTGCCATTATCCCCATTTTACAGTTGAGGAAACTGAGACAAACAAAAGTTAAGTGACTTGCCAGGGTCACAGAGCTAGTAAATGTCTGAGGTTTGATTTGAATTCTTGTCTTGCTTCCTCAAGGTCTAGTGCTCTATCCACTGTGCCACCTAATTGCCTCTCTGGTGCCTCTGAAGGTGGCATTTAATCAGAGCATACTTAACACCTTCTGAGTTTTGTGGGATATAGGATCATTGACTTAGATTTAGAGCTGAAAGGTTTTAGAAGTCACCCAGGCTAATCTCCTCATTTTCCTTTTTAAAGAACTGAGGCCCAGAGAAGATGAAATAAGTCCCCCAAAGTGAAACTAGCAGCATCTGTCAGAAGCAGAATTTGAACCCAGGTTTTCTGACTCAAAATCCAGTAGTTTTTCATGCTGCCTTCTCAGGTTTCAAGCTTGGAGACGCCCCTGCCTTCATGAGACATCCCTATGCATTTCTACTCTTCCACTGATGGCGTATTGTTGTAGGAGAATATGCTCCAGGTTTATAGGAGAAATTATATATTACCACATTTTTATTGTGCTATTTCATTAAAAGCCTTTGCATTGAATAAACCATGCTGCCTGACTGACTAGTATAAGTCACATATTGGTGGGGGCTCATGAACTATAATTTTGAGTTGATGGTGATCAACCAAGTACTTTGAACCTGGGGAAGCTTTGGGTGGGGTGGGGTAGCATTTGTGAGTTAGAAGTAGAAGTAGAAAATACTGCATTTCCCTCTTGATTTTTCTAATTTTCTTCTCCATATGTATCTGTTTGTGTCTGTCTGTCTCTGTCTCTCTCTGTCTCTGTGTCTCTGTCTCTCTCTCTCTGTCTCTCTCTGTCTCTCTCTCTGTCTGTCTCTGTCTCTGTCTCTGTCTCTGTGTCTCTGTCTCTCTCTCTCTGTGTCTCTGTCTCTCTCTCTGTCTCTGTCTCTCTCTGTCTCTGTCTCTGTCTCTCTCTCTCTCTCTCTCTCTCTCTCTCCCTCTCCCTCTCCCTCTCCCTCTCCCTCTCCCTCTCCCTCTCCCTCTCCCTCTCCCTCTCCCTCCATGACTTTTCACCTTCCCCATGAACATCTACACCTCTCCATTTTGTTCCATTGCTATGCGTATCTGTCTGTCTCTGCCTCTCTGTCTCGTGACTTTCTTCCTCCCCTGTGTATATGTCCCTGTCCCTCTCTTCACCAATCGATCAAGAAGTGTATATTAAGCATCTACTGTGCCCAACATTATACTTAAGGATGATGACATGGGGAGGGTAGTCCCTGTCCTCAAGGACAAACAACACATACATATTCGGTATATAAAACACATACAAATCAAATCTAAAGGAAAATTAGAATGGAAGTAGTTTCCCCTGGGGAACCCAGGAAAGGCCCCTCACAGGAGGTGGTGCCTGACTTATGTCTTAAAAGAAAGCAAGGATTCCAAGAGGTAAAATTTGTGTCATGGAAGGGCATTCCAGACAGGGAGTTTGGCCAGTGCAAAGATCGGGGAATGGGGCATCACGTGGAATAGCAAATAGCCATTGTCCTCAGTATGAAAAAGGAAGAATCTGTAAGGATTCTCCATCTCCACTTTACTTCACCCTCACGCACATCTCCATCTCTCTTCACTTTCCTCCATCTCTACATCCTGCTCTTCTCCTCCCTCCTCACATCCCCCCTCCCTTGTGTCCATCTGTCTGTCTTTCTGTCTCTGCTTTTCTCCATCTCTACTTTCCTTAAATAAGTCTCCACTTCCCCTAAATAAAGGATGCCGTCCCCACACATGGCTGTGTGTCTCTCTGCCTGTGTCTGTCTCTCTTCACTTTCCTCCTTCCTTTTCTCTCTCCTTGATCACCAACAGACTCCCGAATTCTGCTGAATCACACGCAGGCTTACTTTCTTCATCTTTTTCATGTAACGCTGTTGCTTTTTCCTCTTTCGAATACACCGAGCACCTTCTGTTCAAGCTGCTCAAGGGTCTTGGATCGCAAGATAAAATATTTGAAGTTTTTAATGAGTCCAATTCAAGACGTCTCCCTTTTAAGTTCCCTGAGCTTTATTAACCACATAAACACAAGAAACCAAAATGTCGTGTTGAAAAATTCAGTAGTTAACCCAGAAATACTTCAGTGCTCTATCTCATTCTTGCAAATAACCTTCGAAGAGAAATCATATCCACCAGCAAGAAGGAGAAAGGACAAATTTTTTTTAAAAAAAAATGTAAATATAGAAATGGAGCTGGGAGAAAGCAAAAGCAGAAAGTCAACACATTGAAAAGCGCCCAAAGATCCCATGAGAACATGACAATTTCCATCTCCCCGGAGTGATCTTTGTGTTTTCCTAAGAGATAAATAAGCAGATTTCTGGATGGCAACAATATTTTATCTTATCCACTTTAAACAAGACATTGCCTAACACAGATCTGTCTCAAAAATGCTTCTATGGCAAGGCTTTCCGTGACTTGGAAGCCAAGGTGAGCAACTGCTGGAGCTTTGTACTTACATAAAGAGAGAACATGTTTCAATACCCCCTGAAATCCTAAGGAATGGTCTAAAGTCTATGCATCGCCACCCTTTCTGTTCTGTTCAGGGGCTGTCTTTGGCAACATCTCCACACAACTGCTGCCATCTGCCGGTTCACAATGAAATGGGGGAGGGAACTCTACGGGAGGGGGTGACTCATACACTTCAACATTAATTTTTTTGTTTGTGCGGTGCCAGCAGCTGATGGTCCAAGAAGACAAAAATTAAACTCTGCGGTTTTCGTCCCACCCTCTCCCAATGACCACAATGCTGCCTGTTTTCAGGGACTCTGCATTATGGATAATGGGGCATCTGCATAGGCATCAAAAGAAATGGCACCCAAGCCAGGGTTCTGAAATGTTATTTTTTTCTTAATCCTGAAAAACGGATTCTCCTTGAAAGCTCCATTCAGCCCCACAGAGCTTGTGCAAAAACGAACAAAACGTAAATGCAGCCCGTACAAGCAAAGTCTTCTGCTATATCTGGCCCCATTCCCAGGGCAAGTGATTAGGAGAAAGCACAGAAATAGTCATTAACAGAGCAGGGAGCCAACAAGTGGGCAGTGGAACTGCTAATGGTGTGTTAACAAATAGCACCCCCCCCCTTACACACACACACACACACACACACACACACACACACACACACACACACACACCCTATTTCGAATGAGTGTCTGTACCCGAGGTTACTTGGCAGGGGTGCCTATCCTCCCCCTCCCAACTGGACACCTCTGACTGTGGCAGCTGGCTATGGCTGTTTTCAAAATACGATGTGTAGCGGGGAAGGGGAAGGGATTGTTCTGGATGGTGCAAAAAGAGCCAGTCATCCAGGACACAACTTCCCCAAAAGGAAAAGAACAGAATTTGCATCTGGGTAGAAAAGTCTTTCTTGGAAATGAAAGATGGATGAAAACAGGACACAACTCTGAATTTTAAAACACTTATTTTAAGTCTCAGAAACAGAAGCAAGGCATTCTTAGTCAGAGAAGCAGCACAGAATATGGCCTTGGACTTAGGAGACCGGGATTAAACACCCAGTTTACCAGCTGTGTGGATTTAAGAAAAAGACCACCTTCTCTGATCCTCACGGTGTAGTATGAGTTGTAAGGGAGAAGAAAGAGAGGAACTTCTAGCTCTAAGCAAGTGTCACAGATTTAAAAGTGGAAGGGACATTTGAAGGTCATCTCATCCAACTTCTTCAATTTTCCAGGTGACAAAAAAGGAGATTCATAAGGGGGAAAGGTCACAAGGATAGTAAATAACCAAGCCAGGATTTGAACCCAGGTCCTCTGAATGCATATCCAGGCCACCATGCCATCATCTCCTCTAAAAGGACTATATAAAAAAAAAAATTAGCAAAGAAATGTATGAGCCAAAGAGAAAACAAGTTAGTTTTACCACATGAGGGAGAAATCAATTAATGGAGGTTTTCCATGGCATTCTCAGCCAATCAGTCAACACGCATTTATTAAGCGCCTACTATGTGCCAGGTATCATGCTAAGCACTGCGGAAACAAAGAAAGGCAAAAGACAGTCCTTGCCCTCAAGGCACTCCTAATCTAATGGGGGATATAATGTGCAAACAACTATGTACAAACAAACCATATGTATAAGATAAATAGGAGATAACCACCAAGGGAAGGCATTAGCATCAGCGGGGATGGGGACAGTCTTCCTGTAGAAGGTAGGCTTTAGCTGCAACTTCAAGAAAGCCAGGGAAGCCTTGAGATAGAAAGCAAAGATGAGGAGGGAAAGCATTCTAGGCATGGGGAAGAGCCAGAAAAAATTCCCAGGCTAAGAGGTGGAGTGTTTTGTTCCAGGAGGCCAGTATCAGTCTTACAATGTCAAGAGAACATAAGGTAAGCACATGGAGTGGGGTTGGGGAGGCTTTATAAGAGGACATGAATGACAATTAAAGTGAATGAACAGACATGGATGGACTGCAATCAGTATCAAAAGAGCCAACACCCATATCAATGTGATAACAAGTATATCAGAGTATTAAATGCCAATGTCATTACAATATTTTGGCACGTTACCATCTGTTGAATGGGAACAAGAGACAGTAGGAATGGTCTCTACAATGAGGCAACCAGGCCACCCTCTCAGATATAAATATATAATGTCTGATGCATATTGGTTCTGTGACCCTAGATAAGTCACTTAATTTCTCAGTGCCCCACCACCACCACCACCACCCAAGGAATGCTATAATACTATAAATTAAAGAAGAGTTGACTCTCTGCATCCATGGAGGGAATTTTCACACCCAGAATCCTGATATGATGAAATCACAAGCCCAGATCACTTCCCCATTACTAAAACAAACAAATAGCTGGCTTCTTTTAAGTGATAACAGAGGCTAGAGATGTCTGAACCCAGTGTGGTTCAGTGACAAGAATAATGGATTCATGATCAAAGAACCTGGGTTCCGTTCCCAACCATCATTTATTCATTATCTGACCTTGGCCAAGCCACTTAATCTTTCTTGGTCTCAGTTTCCCTATCTGTAAAATGAAGGAGTTGTCCTAGATTAACTTGAAGGTCCCTTAGAGCTCTAAATCTATGGTCTTATCCACCCTTCCCCTATTCCCCCATCAGATTAAACTTCTTTTAACCCCACAAAAATAACTTTCAGGAAACTAAACAGCAATCAGTAGGTTTTCCATGAACCTTGCCCTAACCCAATTTATCTCAATTTTAGGCTATGTTATTGTCCTCCATTGGGCTGTCACTGACACACTAGAGGAAACAAATGGGAGAAAGACTGCTATTATTAACAGATAAAAGACTGTTTTCTCCCTGTTTCCCTCCAATATTTAGCTGGGGTGGCATCTGTTGACAGCAAAAGATGGAAGCATCATCGCTATAAAATATGCTTTGGTTGCAAACGTTAATTATACGATGTTTCCAAATTCGATTAAAGATAAATTCACTTTCTATGTTAGGCAAGAGCTGTTACTAGGAAAACAGAGGTGGGGCGAGAGGAAAAAAAATCCCCATCTCGCTGGTATGTTACAGAACTTGCTGAAACTCCCAACACACAGACAAAAAGCCAGCGGAATTTAATCAGGGCCGCTCAGCAGGAACCCCCTAAGTGGTACTTGGAGCCTTCCAGTAGACTGACATATAATCACAGCGCAGAGAGAATTACAGTTCACATCTTTACAGAAGTTCTGCTCTCCGCTGGAGTTCTCAGGGAAAGAGGTAGCCCAACAATCCCTCGCTTTCCCCCAAATAAATACAATTTACTGCCCATCGGAAAAACCTCAGGAAGCCACTAAATCATAGGCCACGGAATTACACTAGTCTTCTTCTTCCTCTCCACGGGCGATCAATTAGGACGGCCACTGGAACGGTGTTGAGGGAAAAAAATGCACCACCAACCCAATCTGGTCTCCTGTTAGTCGTGGTTAATTAAAAGGGTAACAAACTGAGATAGGAGAGGGAAAAAGGAGAGGGGTTATCAGCAGGCTTGAGTTAGGGGAAACACAGCTCAGGACACTAGTCCAGGATTCACGCCTCACTCTCCACAGTGGTCTGCTTAGCAAGCACTCATCTTCACTCAATTTGACGTGATAATAAACATGTATGACAAGTGTAATTATAAATAAGAAACTGAGGTCACCATGGGCTGTCATAAAGCAGGGAGAAAGCAGCTTCTCTTAGACCTGGCTAGTACTACACTAGAAACAACAGAAAGGAGGTCAGAGTTATTAACAACATGTAAGGCTTCTAACCTCCGCATTACTCTGGGAAATGACATCATGGACCGACTCAAGAAGCCTCTGCTGACCTTCTCATCCAACAACAATTTCTCATGTATGTCAGTACAAGATGTCTGGTTAGTGAGGGCTCATGGAAGGTCTAGATCTTCTCCCAGGTGGAGCTGGGTATTTAAAACAATACCACTTTATTGTCAGAAGAATAGCCTTCACTCTTTTCCTGAGAGCAACTGTTGGCTTAACATCAACATGTCCTGATTCACCCCCTCGGTGGTTGCTACAGAATGACAGAATCTCAGAGTTAGAAGAGACCTCAGTGACACCGATCCCACCCATACCTGATCACGCACCTCTTCTGCAATGTCCCCAACAAATGCCATTCAGCCTTGCCTTGAAGACCTCCCAGTGAGGAGCGCCTCCTACCTCTAAAGGTAGTCCATTCTATTTTGAGACAGCTCAAATTGTTAGGAAGCATTTCCTGCCATCAAGAAGAAATCTGCCTCTGCTATGCCCATGCATTCTTTCTACTTCTACCCTCTGGGGCCAGAAAGAACAAGGCTCATCCTTCTTTCTTTTGACACTCCTTCAGATACTTGGAGACAACTATCATGTTTCCCTTAAGTCATCTCTTTTCCCTTATGTATTTTTAATACAAGAGGATGTCAGAGTGTTAGTTTCCAAAGCTAAAGAACAAGGTAAGCTTGATTAATAGTTTCCAACTTAGGGAATGATTTAGGGTGAATAGCAGTGTAAGCAAACCAAAGAGAAATCTTCATCAATTTAACAGTGATCAGAACTTCTGGGTGACTCCCTCAGTTCAAAGAGGCAGTGTAACTCACTGGAAAGAACAATGATCCTGGAATACACAGGACTGGGGTTCAAATTTTACCTCTGCTGGTTATCACCTCTATGAGCAAGTCATTTAGGGAACTAATAATACCCTGAGCCTCAGTTCCTCATCTGTAATATGAGAGACTAACTAAATGGCTTCTGAACTCCCTTGTAGACCTAAATCTTTTATCTTAAATATGATTCTCTGTTCTATGTGGCATTGATTATAATGTCCTGGACCTGTGTCTCATATGTTCAAAAAAAAGTGGGGGAGAGGATACCAGATGGCCATTGAGATTCCTTCAAATTCTAAATCTTTGATCCTAAGATGTGTTCTGTTGGTATCACCATAGCCAGTAACCACAACTACGGAGTACAGTGAAAAAATATTAATTTTGGAATTATCCCTAGTTCAAATCCTGGCTCTGCTTAGTTGTGTCCCCTCCACTCAGTGAGCCTCAGGACCCTTATCGTTTAGATTAAGTGACCTCTGTAAGCCCCAATCCAACCTAAAATACTGCTATCGTAAGAGTGGGTATCAATTTGAACTGACAATTTCACCTTGAGAAATCACCTTGGCTCAACCTATTCAAGGGATAGAAAGTTGTTTTGGAAAACAATTACTCCCTTTTCCATCTCATTGTTTGGTCAGGAGGGAATTACAAGGTGCTTTTCCCTCGATTAATTGAGAAATAACACTTTGTGTTAATGAGTTGCTCGCAGCCAACATACACTAAATTTGTCATTGCCACTTTTATTTAAAAAATGATTAGATAGCATCTCCTTTCCCCTCATAGCAAGGCTCAAGAGTGACAGATGATCCGTCAGTTTATCGGCTGATTTTTAACTACAGCATTTTGCATTCATTATTCCCTACTTAAATCACTCTCTAAAAAGAGGCAAGAACTTATTTCTGCCTCTTGACACTGGAGAAATTAGACAGGGCACCATTTAGATGAGTGCTTCTCCATCAAGACAGAATACCAAGCACGTAGACAGAAAATCAGGTTGAAGGGATGACGCCATGTTCCCCCTACTCTCATCCACCCCCAAAATAGACCTATGAGACTAAGCACTCAGAGGATTCCTTCATCCTTGAAAGTCAAGAAATTTACCCAAAGGAGAGAAAAGTCAGCTTCTAGAGCAGGTTTGAAGAATCATTCTATTCTTTTTAAAAAAAAAACTTACTTCCTTCAGTCATTCCTTGGCAGCTAGAATTTTGTGTCTGTTTCCTTAAGTCTTTCTTTTAAAGAACTGTTCACCTGAGATTTGATTAGGAAGCCTCCGGGCCTGCTTATGCTTATGCTTATGGGAGTTTCTGCCTAGTTAAGTGACTGGACACCCATGGAAAACCTACAGATCAAGGATGATTAGCTTCTGTCAGAGGATTGGTATTGGCAGCAGCATGGGCAGGGAAAGAACACTGGGTCTGTGGGTGAGAAGAGCTATATCTAAAGCCTGCTCTTCTCCTTCACCCCAGTGTGACCGTGGTCAAGTCATTTTCCCCTTTGAGGGCTCAGGTTTTCTTGTCTGTAAAAAAAAAAAGAGGAGTCAAACTAAGGTTCCTTCCAGCTCTGAATCTATAATCTTATGTATATAATGAGATGCAAATAAATACAAGGTAACTTCTGGAAGGAGAGAACATTAATAACTTGTGGGGGGGGGGCAGGTGGAGAATACAGAAAGACTTCCTGGAGGAGGTGGAACAAAGGAAGGGCATTCCAGAAACTGAGCACAGCCTGGACAAAGGCATGAAAGCTAGAGATAGAATATTCAGGTGAGTAGACCAGTTTACAGAGAACATAAGAGAGCATGAATTTTAAGAATATTCATTTAGCAAAGGTGAAGTTGATGGATTAGAAAGAGAAAGGAATGGAGGCAGGGAGACAAATTAGGAAGCTGCTGCAATTGGACAAATGGTGGCGAGGACATAAATGACCATGGTGGCCATACAAGAGGTGAGAAAGAGATGGGAGCAGGACAAGATCTAGGCAATAGATTGGACATAGACAGTGAGGGAAAGGAAAGAATCGAGAATAAGTCCATGGTCACAAACGTGGGTATACTCCCTCATCTCCTAGCATCAAGCTATCAGCAAGCATTGATAAAGCAACCAATCGATTTATTAAGTGCCTACTATATACACCAGTGCAAAATTGTCTTCTTTAAGGCTCAACGCATGTATCACCTTTCTCCTGAAAGCCTCCTCTGCTCCCCAGAGACAAAAGGGTCCCTTCCTTCTGAAATTTTCCTAAAGTATTTGGACTGATTCCCTCCCCTGGTCCCCTTGTGCAACTGCAGCTAGGTGACAGTGGATAAACCACTGGAATTGGAGTCAGGAAGACCTGAGTTCAAATCTGGGCTCAGACGCTCAGCTATATCTGCCTTATTTTCCTCCTCTTTAAAAGAAGATGATAATATCAGCTATCACCCAGGACAAAATGGGACAGTATTTGTAAAGTACTTTGAATACTTAAAAATGCTATGTAAATGCTAACTATTATTAAGATGAGAAAATATTTGTAAAGTATTTTGCAAAGCGTAAAATGTTACATAAATGCTAGCTATTACTAGATTGTTCTTTTCGGTTCTGCTTACTTCATTCTGCATGAGTTCATACAAGCCTTTCTATGATTCTCTGAATTCCTCAGAATCAGCGCTGCTAATTGTCTAATAATATTCCATTATATTCATGTACTAGGGTGTTTTTTTCATCCATTCCCAAGTGACAAAAACCCACTTCATTTCCAGTTCTTTGCTATCACGAAGAGTACTATTAAGAATATTCAGCTCTGTATTGGGACCTTTGTTTCTGTCTTTGGCTTCTTGGGGTATATGCCCAGAAATGGGATCACTGGGTCAATGGGATGGACAATTTGCTTTTCTTACATAATTCTAAATTGATAGTCCACACAATCAGACCAATTCATGGCTTGAACAGAGCATCAGTGTGTCTGTCTTCCCCAAGCCCATCCAACATTGACTGCTCCTGCTTTGTGTCATCTTTGGAAACTTGCAGAGTGTGAGATGAAACCTCAGAGTGGCTTTCTTTTGCATTTCCTTTACCATTAGTGATTTAGAGTAAGTTTTCAAATGGTCATTTACAGTTTGTGGTTCTTTTTTTTAAGGAATGATTTATTCATAGACTTTGCCCATTTATTAGCTATATTTGGCCATTGTACCCCTAGAACCAAGGGTAGTATCTGGCACCTGGTATTAATAAATGTCTGTGGATTTGTTTGTTAAACTTAATCTTTCTTTAAAAAAAAAAGAGAGAAGTGGGCTATATAGCGCATACAGAACGGTTGTCCAACCTTAGGTTTTTATGGAAACAATAGACAATATATTTTGATTTGCTGTTTTAGTGAGAGCTCTGTGGTAGCTCGGCTTTGTTTACTAAAGCACTTATGTAAATTTCTATGCTTGTAGGCAGGCCGCATAAATCGCACTGCAGGCTGCATTTTGGACAGCCCTGACATAGAGCGTTGGACTCAGAATCAGGAAGACCTTAGTTCAAATTCTACCTTAGACAATTGCTAGTGATCCTGGGTAACTCACTTCACCTCTCTATGCCTCAGTTCCTCATCTGTTAAATGGAAGAGAGGGAGTTGGATTTGATGATCCAGTTAATTTTAGGCAGCATTTTATACTGGCTTTATCCAGAACCTGAATTACAGAAAATGCACCCAGTTGTCTCCTTTTCTGACCCCTAGGTAATAGACTTCTGGATGGATATAGGCAGTTACATTTAAGGGGAGGAGGCAGTGAGGAAAAAGGGGCAGAACTGTAGCTGTTGAACAAGAAAGAGTGTATATATGATCATAAGTGTGTCTATATTCATACATACATATGTGTATATATGCACACATATATAACACACATGTGTGTATGGCCATCATAATTTAAGGGGACCCAAACCCAAACCTTTTACTTCCTGGTAATAGAGGGCCTTGCAGCCCAGTGGAGGACCAGAAATTCAGCCCCACCCTAACCAGGAGGAAAAAGCATGCCCAGAATTCTCTTCCTCCTCACCTCTACCTCTTGTAATCTGTTGCTCCCTTCACACACACATACACACACACAGTTCTTTGTGTTCTCTTCCTCCCCAATCCCCACTAATAATTTGTATATACCCTATATTTATCTCTCCATGCACAAGCTGCTTTCCCCCAAGGAATATAAGCTCCTTGAGGGCAGAATCTCTCCAGCACTGAGCATAGTGCCTAGTATATAAGTACGTAATGAGTCCTTTGGGTACAGGATATAGTGGAAATGAGACCAAAGAATACCAGCTGAGTGGGCAGCCCCGAGTATCCCAGACTTTAGAAGTATCATTCTTGAAATAAAGTCATTTCCAACTCAGAAAGGAAGAGGAAACTTCCTGGCTAAAGGCTGTGGCAGTTTTGCCTTAATGACTGCGATATTTCACAGCCAATACCTTAACAAGTATCCTGGGAAAAGCCCCAGTCGACTCAGTCATTTAAAAATAATGAAGGAGGAAGAAAATTTTTGGAGCAGAGTCTGAATCGTGTAAACCTGCAATTATTATAAAAATAAGGAGCAAAAACATCACAGAAGAGCCAGACAGTAGGGGGCTGGATCACAGAGGTGACAGGCCCAAGCTTCTCACCTGAGAGAAAGCATGAAGCCTTCAGCAAGAAAGAAAAATCCCTTCCCATCCCTTTCTTAAAATATGATGACAACATTAAAGAGAATGATTTTCCTTCCTATTCCTTTTTCTCTTGGACAAATGGACTGTTCACTTTGAAGCATGTGGCTGGACAGCTTCAAAACCAGCTCTCCTTGCCTGGATTACTGTAATAGACTGCTAACTGATCTTACTCCCTTTAGCCACCATCCCCTCCCTGCCACCCAATGCAGGCTCCACACTACTGCCCAAGTCATCTCCATAAAAGAGCATTCCAATCCAATCCAATCTCCATGCCAAAACCATCAGTGGCACCCATTGTCAATGGAATAAACTTCAAACACCCAACTCTAGCAGTCAAGGTCATTCACAATCTGGATCCAGATACTTTAACAAAACTATAGTACTCCTCAAACCCCATTCCATGTCTTGCACCTTTGATCATGACTTGGTCTCCCTCTGTCACTGAAAGTCAGGTTCTCCTTTCAGACTTGTTTTATATTATACCCTTTTATACCCTCTACATTCTAAAAAAAACTAGATTATTTCCTTTACCCATGACTTGGCATTCCAAATCCTTTCTCCCTTTTCCCAGAGGCAGTGTGGTACAGAAGAAAGCATGGTTGATTGGGTGCCATTTGACCTGCTTCAAATCCAACCTCTGCTGCTCACTACTTATGTAACTTTGACCTCTTTGGGCTTCCATTCCTCATCTGTAAAAGGAGGGCCTTGGGTGGCCTATGACATCCTCCTAATTCTAAATCTATGATCCAATGACCCATCTCTCACCTTCTTGCCTGTGCACAGTCTGACCTTCAAGGCTGGAATAATGTACTCATTTCCTCACTTCCACCTCTTAAAATCTTTAACTTCCTTCAAAGGCTCAGCTTGAGTCCGATCTCCTACAGTAAGTCTTCCCTGATACCACTAGCTATTATTGCGCTCTCTCATTCTCTCTCTCTCTCTCTCTCTCTCTCTCTCTCTCTCTCTCTCTCTCTCTCTCTCTCCCCCTCTCTTTCCTAAATTATCTTGTATTTATTCATTGAAATACATCCCCCTTCCCACCCACCTCAACCACCACCACCAGAAGAATATAACCTTCTTGGACTCAAGGACTATATTTTTTGTTTGCATATTATTCTTAATACCTAAGGACTTTGCACATAGTAGGTACTTCATTAATGCTTGTTGAACTTAAAATGAAATGGAATACTGCTGCTCCTACCCTCTCCCACCTCCTCTGCTCCTCACTTTGGAGTGATCAAGTACCTCTCCTCCCTCAAGGCCCATCTCAAATGCCACCTCCTCCAGGAAGCTGTCTGTGGCCCATGCCCAGGTGAAAGTGATTTCTCCCATCTTAAATTTCTCGTGGCCTTTTATCTGGATCTCTCCACTTACCTCACTCTCTCATATATCATCTTAGTTATCGTTCTTGTTCTCTTCCCCTTAGACTACAAACTCCACGTGAATACAGTCTGTGTGAGGTCTACCCAACACAGAAGCTTGCCTGTAATCAGTTCTTTTAACATTTTTATTGAATTAAGACTTTCTGAAAAGACCAGTGACAGAAAAGGCTGGATTTAGAGTCTGAGGACCTGAGTTCAAATCCCAGCTCTTCCCACTTGCTAGATGCCAAATTATTTAACCTCTCTTGGCCTGTTTCCTAATTTATAAAATAAAAGAATTGATTAGATAGGCTTTAAGTTTCCTTCTAGCTCTCAATCTATAATCCGATGACCTGAGTATGAGTCACGGCTGTGCTAACCATGTGACTTTGGGAAAGTCACTTTACCTCTCTTTGCATCAGTTTCCTCCTCTAAAAATGAGAAAGGTTGGACTCTGAAGTCCTTTCCAACTGTTAAAATATGATCTTGTCATCCCAAGAAAATGAATGTAGTAAGGCTAAAAAATGTGCTTATGGCAAAGCAAACAATGGAGACTGAAGAATCATTCTCATTAAAACAAAACTCGGTCCCTTGGAAGCTGCTGTTGAGAACACTAATGGGTGGAGGGGTGGGGGGGGGTGGAGAGATATCAGATATCTAGGGTCTCAGGAGCACAAGCCAATGAGCCTGTAAGCCCATCTACAATGAGTATATGTCCTGACCACCACGAATGGGTAGGATTTTGGCTAAAAGCCTAGTAAAATTGGGTCTCAGCTTTTGTACTTCAGCTCATTAATTACTAAGTGAAGAAGTCAACCCATCAGTACAGAAATTCTAATTGTGTCTTGGAGCTCTCACCTGGCAAAGCTATAAACCATAAATCCATTGGCCTGGGGGGGGGGGAAAGCAAAAACAAAAACAAGTGGAGTCTTGTAGGAAAAAATATTAAATTTGGAATCAGAAGTCAGAATAAAGCATCAAAGCTCAACTCCTGCTTGAAAGCCTTTCACAATGTGGCTCCAACTTCACTTTCCACTTTTATTTCAAATTACTGCCCTTCAAGCATTCTCCAGTCCAGTCCAAATCTCCATATAAGCCATTCCATCTCCCACTGCTATCACTTTAGACAGGTGGTACCCTGTGCATGGGATGCACTCTCTCCTCACTTTTGGTTCATTTGATCCCTAGCCTTCTTCAAAGAGTGACTAAAGGAGCCAGCTCCTCCCCGAGGTCTTTCCTAATCGCTCCCCCTCCCCCGAGTTAGAAGCACCCTCACCCTCTTGAAACGGCTTTGTCTAACTCTACCTAAGCTTATCATTGTTCATACTACATACCCTTCCAATACAATTAATCAACAAATAAATATGTTAAGAATTGATCGTGGGCCAGGTGCTGTCCTAAGTGCTGAAGATACAAAGTTGTTTTGTTTTGTTTTGTTTTAATACCCCTTGTCCTCGAGAAACGGATAGGGGTTTGACTCAGGATTTCATTAGTACTAGGAACTCCCAGGTGAGGAAACTCCTTCTACCAATATAGGTTAGCACTTTAGCAATTTAGAGAGTTGCTTAGAGAATTGATTTGTCATCATACAGCAAACAGTAGGCACTCGATAAATGCTTGGTGAAATAAACTGAATTAGAATAAGAGCTCTGCTATTTACCTTGGGCAACTAACTGCACTACTCTGGACTTCAGTTTACTCATTTTTAAAATTAAGAGAGTTGCACTACATGATCTCTATTAATCCCCTGTGAACTCAAGACTGACTTCTTTCCTTGCTGTGCCAGCTTTGAATCCACATTTTAATGCAAGCAGTTCCCAGTCTGTTCACCTGTTGCTGTCAGCCACCCAAAACTGCAGCCAAAGCTCAATTTTTTCATGAGCTCCTGTTAATAGAGTGGCTCTGTTCTGATTAAAATGAAAGCTGCAGATGTGGCTGATTAAATGGTCCAGTTGTGTAAACCCAATGTGAGTCCCCAGAGAGGCTGCTCTCCTTCTCCCCCTAAGAGGACATGCCAAAGAAACCCCTGACTCAACCTCTGGAACCCTACCTGCTAGCCTTAGTGCTGACACAAATGAGCAAGAGAACAGAGTCCAATAATGCCCCGACTCACAGTTACACAGACTTGGCTTTGGAGACACCTGGTAGAGACCAAGAAGAAGTGTGGTACGATAGATAGAACGCTGGCCTCAGAGCCAGGAAGAACTGGGTTCAAGTCCCATCCTTGACTCAGACTGGCTAGAGGACCCCAGAAAAGACGTATAACCTCTCAGTGCCCTAGGCAATTCTCTAAGAGACAAAGCAACCTGCTTTGACAGAATTTCCTCACCTCTGAGTTTCCAATATTAACTATAAGGCATAGTGCATTAACCTGGAGTTAGGAAAACTAGAGTTCAAATCCAGCCTCAGATACTTAGTAGCTGTGTGACCCTGGGCAAGTCATTTAACCTGTGTCAGACTCAGTTTCCTTATCTGTAAAATGGGAATAATAGTGGGGCTTTGCCTTGGAGGGTTATTGTGAGAATCAAATGGTATAATATTTGCAAAATGTTTAGCACAATGCCTGGCACTTCCCTGCCTCCCTAAAAGGAGGGAAATAATAGTATTTACTCATAAGGTTGGGATGAGCATCATATGGCATAGAAGATAGAAGGCACTTTGCAAATATTAAAGTATATAATATATATATATATGGCATGTGTATATATAAATGCTAGCTATAATTATTGCTATTATTAAGCTGATTTTACACATCTGCCCCTTGTGGGCTCTATGTTCCACACAAACTGTGCATACTAAGCATTCCATCAACCTGCTCACCCCAACCTCTTTGAACTCCCAGTTCCCATCAAGGCCCATCTCAAGTGCCACCTCCTACCCAAGTTTTTTCCTGATCCTCCTCCTCCTGGTTGTCAGAGCTCCACACACAAACACCTACCTTCAAACCATTTCTATAGGGATAGGAGCTTGACTTATGATTTCACTTATGATTCACTAGCACTAAGAACTCCCAGGTGAGAAAAGTTCCTCTACCAATGCAGGTTAGCACCTTAACAACTTAGAGAGTTATGTAAAAACCGATTTGCCCAAAGTCATATGATATGTATCAGAAGTGGGATTTGAACTCGAGTCTTTCTGCTTCCAAGGGCAGCTCTGTATCTTCTAAGACCCAATATCTCGCTCATAACTTTGCATCGAGTTATCTATGTTGTCTCCTCTGTTAGACTGTGAGCTCCTTTGAGAACAGGCTCATTATTTGTATTTTTTACCTTTCGTTGTCTCCTTAGCCCTTAGCATAGTCCCTAGCCCATAGAAAGTGGTTAATAAATGCTTGTTGACTGGCTTTTGTGTATCTCCTTGACTGTATGTAAACATTTTCTCCTTCCGGTACAATGTAAGACGTTTTAAGCCAGGACTGATTTCATTTTTGTCTCTGAGTCCCCCAGATCTATCACAGCACCAGGCTCATAATATTTTATTAATAAACTTTGTTGAATTGAACTGAATGGCCTGGTTTCCAATTCCTTCACTATCCTCATTGGTCCTTGCCAACTGGGCATGCTCTGGTTTGTCAATGTCTTCACTAAAATGTAATTCTGAAAGTTGCGCAGACTATACAGTATGTGGGCCAACCTTGGGTGGATAATAGCCAGATTATCCCTCCCATACTCCATATTCCAAAGAGAGTGCTCAGCCAAAACTTCCCCAATCAGCTTTTGCACACCTGATTTTTTAATCCAAGCATAGGATTTTACATTGATCCTTATTATAACTACCTTATTAGAATCAGTCTATCATTCCAGCTAGCTGAAATCTTTTGGAATCCTTATTCTTTCTTCCCAAGTGTGATCTATCCCTCCCATCTTTGGGCCATCTAATCATCTAAGCTATGCCTTAATTTCAAAGTATTAATAAAATGCCAAATAAGCATTATGATTCACAAGACTCATCAGTCCTTCCAACCAAGCAATGACACTGCTAGGACTTTATGCCAAAACTTCATAAAAGAGGGGGAAGGAATTGTACAAAAAGATTCTTTTGTTGTTGTTGAGTCATTTCAGTCATGATCTGCTCATTGTGATCCTGTTTGGAGTTTTCTTTGCAAAGATACAGGAGTGGTTTGCCATTTCTTTCTCCAGCTCATTTTCCAGATGAGGAACTGAGGCAAACAAATGAATTGCTCAGGGTGACAGAGCTAGTAAGTGTCTGAGGTTAGATTTGAACTCAGGAAATCAGGAAGATGAATTTTCCTGATTCTAAGCTCTACACACTAAAGCTGCCTTAAAACAGATTCATTGCCCCTCTTCTTGTAATGACAAAAAACTGGAAACAATTAGGTGTCCAACAATTAGACAATAATTGATTTATGTTAAAATAGCATGAATATGAAGCATACAAGTATATATATGTACATATACACATATATGTACATATATATGCCAACATGAATAGATAATTACCTGAAACAGAACTATATGTAAATTGATTATGATTATGTAGGAAGTAATATTCTCCTCATGTTGGGAAAGATTAAAGTCAAAAAGAGAAGGGGATAGCAGAGGATGAGATGGACAGATAGTGTCATGGGAACAACAAACATGAGCTTGGACAGCCTTCAAGAGATAGTGGAGGATACAAGGACCTGGCATGCTAGGGTCTATGGAGTCACAAAGAGTCAGACATGACTGATCAACCCAAATACCAAAATTAGGGAACAACAAGTTAGGGAAAGAGGGAGGAAAGGGGAAGATGAAACAAATAAATCATACGTGTAACAATAGTCTTTGGGGGCTAGTGGGGATGAATCTGTGATTTCTTCAATGTGGAAATCTCCCAGTGTGGAAGCTCCCTCCCTCTTCTGATGAAGATCAGCTGCTCATCTGTAACTAATGAATGCAATAACTTTAGAGAATTATGTGGGACATTAAGAAATTAATTGACTTATCATACAGGCATTTTGTTTTACAGGCAGGACTCGAACTCGAGACATCCTAATTCCTGGGCTATACTTCTCTTTACACCAATTTGGGTCAGGGAAGAGAACTATGATTTCATTAGTATAGGAAATTCCCAGATGAGGAAACTCACTCTACCAGTGCAGGTCAGTGTCTTTTCTGCAATTTAGAATCTTAGAAAGTTGCCTAAGGGACATAGAGGCTAGTGACTTGCCCAGGGTTCCACAGCCAGTATATGTCAAAGACAGGTCTTGAATTGAGGTTTCCCTGACTTCAGGGACAGCTCTCTATCCACTATTCCACTGGGCTTCATCTATTTACCGTGATGCTTGGATAGAACCATGATCTTCCTGGTAATCACTCTCTGAAGATGCAGATGGTAAGTAGGCCTTCTAAATCTTTACAGCCTGTGAGATTTCACCATGATGTCCCATAGATTGTCCACAAAGAACCTATGGACCTACACCACAATCCTGCCTATTCCTTTAGAATCTCATGGGTGCCAAAGTTACCTCTGGTTGATGAGTAAGTCAAGGTGTAATTGCTGCCTTTATTTCCATACAGCAAATATATACAGGGCCTGGAGTTCCATGAACACATTGGTATAGAGCCTCCAACAGGTATTTCATATCCACACCACACCACACCCCACACCCCTGAAATATTCTTCCAGGCCTCATTATACAGATTACCCTTCCCTGAAATTAAACTTTGCCAACTGTTACACCAACATTAAGATTCACACATAGAACTGATGAGTAGAAAATAAAGCTAATTAGGTCAAATTAAAAGGATAATCACTTGGAAATAATTAACTCAATCCTTCAGAAAGTCTCATGGGATACAGTTGACCTCTTGCCAAAGTTCATAAGAGTTGCAACTCTCAGCTCTTGCCTCAACAATATTTTCCCACTAAAACCATCATGGGATGGAAATCATGTGTCACTGGATGGGCAGTCTATTCGATCCCACAAAAATTCATTAAGCACCTACTATGCACAAGGCATTGTGTAGACAATGGTGACACACAATGACATGGACCCAGAATCAGATAGGACAAGGCTTGTCTTTGGGAGACTGGGCATCTCCAGAGCACTACTGGAAGCTGTGATACATAGTACGTACCACGGCAGAGTTGGAGTCAGGAATACCCAAGTTCTAATTCTGCTCTGCTATTGACTAATTGCATGGCCCTGGGCAAGTCACTTAACCTATCTCAGCTTCAGTTTTCTTATCTGTAAAATGGAGATGATAATAGCACTTATTTCACAGGATTGTTGTGAGGATCAAACTAGATATGCATAAAGTATTTTACAAAACTTAAAGTGTTCCATAAATTTTAGTTGTATCATTATTATAATATCATTATAAAATATGTACCAATGTTCTCTCAGTGATACTATATGATTGCAAATCGGGGCGTAAATCATGATCTCAGAAGAGTCATAATTTGTATGGTCACCCAAAGGGCAACAGAAAGAGGCAAAGCAGGTGTTATTAGGGGACGATATGTTAGTGGCAAGAACTTGATCACAGAAAGCAGAAGAAACAGCATCACAAATATAAGCAAAATTGGAACAGGAGGCAGACTAAACATGTAGCAAGACTTGAGAGAAAGCTTACAAACCAAACTTGGGAGTCACATACCCTGAGTTTGAGTCCCAGTCTGCCATTTACTCCCTTCATGACTGGTCCTCAGTTTCCTCTGCTGTAAAATGGTAATGGTGAACTAGCCCCAATCAGCTCTACATCTGAGATCTTAAGAATCTTAATCTCGCTCTCTGGGCCTAAATTTCCTCAGCTGTGAAAACAGGGAGTTGAGCAAGATTTCTCTGAGGTCTCTTCTACCTCTATGATCTTCAGAAAGATCTACGGTCCTTCGAAAAGATGAACACTTATCAATTGGGGAATGGCTGGACAAACTATGGCATATGAATATAATGGACCACTATGGTGCCATAAGAAATGACCAAGGGTCAATTTCAGAGAAACTTGGAAGACTTGTATGGACTGATACAGAGTAAAGTGAGCAGGACCAGGAAAATAATTTAGCCAATAATGATAACATTGTAAAGACAAAAAACTGCAAGATTTAAGAAATCTGTCATCAACACAGTGAGCGATGCAAACATGCTAACCATCTGCTGATAGAGAGATGATCGACTCGGTACAAACGTATACAGATGTATATGTCTATACACATATATGTACATACACACACACACAATACACAATGTGAGAACTTGCTTTGCTTCATTAATACGTATTTGTTATTTAAAAGATTTTTTTCTTTATCTTTCAATTAAGATGGAGAAAAGTGGGAAGAAGAAAAAACAGATTTTTGCTAATGGAAAGCATTAAATTTTACCAAAAAAGATGGGTGCCCTGGATATTGCACTGGTATTTGTAAAATATTTATAGAAACAGGAAGGCATCTTGTACATTGGATGGATACTCTCTGGAGGATTCATGGACTGATAAAGAACAACAGTCATGTAAAATGAGAAGGTTCTGCTGAGATGAAAGTTCTCTTAATAGAGGAAGGACCTGTCTTGATGAAATGTTAGACTCATTGGGTTACTGAAGCAACTTGGAGAAACATAAAAGGGACAAGTCCAAACAATTCTGTCTTTTGTACATTTTGGGTCATCAGAGATATGAAATTGGGATTTGAGAATTCAGGCTTCAACTAGTAGTCCCTGGCATTGAAGGCCAGAATCCCAGAGCTGGAAGGGACTTCAAAAGGCAGCTGATCTATCCCATGGCTGAACAAGTACCCTCACCACATGTGGCCTCAAGGCTGCAGGTTTCCTGCCCCTGTTCTAGCCTGTCAAGGGCTTCTGGAATCCTGAATATTTTCCACTGTATTAGCTATCCCTGCCAAGTTTGAGTATAGTGCTGTTTTTGCCTACAGTCAAGTAGGGTCAAAAATTAATACTTATATTTTCCTCCAATTATATATAAAAATGACC
Source organism: Phalanger gymnotis (assembly GCA_028646595.1). NCBI lineage: Eukaryota > Metazoa > Chordata > Mammalia > Diprotodontia > Phalangeridae > Phalanger > Phalanger gymnotis. The sequence goes on along the minus strand of CM053622.1, from coordinate 32,538,686 downwards.
TTCCAAGTCCTGCCGCAAAGCCTCTACTAGAAGCCAACTCACCACCTGAAAAGATACCTGTTGGACAGCTCCCACTGGCAGGAATAGTTTTGTTTGTCCTCTTTGCTCATTCATGGCTCCTGATTCTGCCCTCTGGGACCAAGCAGAACAAGTCTAATCCCACTCTTACATGACAGCCCCTGGAATACTTGAAAACAGCTATCATGTGTGTTCATCAAGTCTTCTCTTTTTCAGCCTAAGAATTTCTAATTCCTTCAAAGACACTCAAGTGGCATGAACTCAATCCCTTTCACCATCTTGTTTGCCCTCCTCTGAATACTCTGCAGCTTAGCAATACCCTTTTCCTAAAATGTGGTGTCTGGAACTGAACACAGTGTTCCAGATGTAGTCTGACCTGAGGGGAGTATCAAGGGACCAAAGGGACCATCACCTCCTTACTCCTAGACACAACTACATCTCTCTCAATACACCCTAAAAGCTTCTTAACTTTCTTCACTACCATACCACATGAGTTATATATATTGAGTTTAGAGTCTACTAAAAACCCCAGATCATTTTCAGACTAATTGCTATCTATTCATTACCCTCCCCCCACCCATCTTGCCATCTTGTACTTATGAAGTTAAGTTTTTGAACCCAAGTGTAAGATTTTACATTTATTTCCATTAAATTTTGTCTCATTTTATTCAAATTAATATTCTAACCCAGGGGTGGGGGACCAATGGCCTCAAGGCCACATGTGGCCTTCTAGGTCCTGAGTGTGGCCTTTTGACTGAGTACAAGTTTTACAGAACAAATCCTTTCATTAAGGGGGTTTGTTTTGTGAAGTTTGACTTCAGTTCAAAGGTCTACACTTGAGGACCTAGAGGGCCACACGTGGCCTCAAGGCCGCAGGTTTCCTGCCCCTGTTCTAGCCTGCTGCCATTAGCCCTGCCTCCAAAATCAAATTCACCCAAGTGGCAGAGTAAGGATCCCAACCCAGATCCTCTAGAGATTCTGAAATTCCAAACCTGATTCCAGAACTTTGTCCATTATCCACCCTTACTCTATTTATTATTCCCCCAAGGTTCCCCAGGTTTGGTTAGTAACTAGCTTAGATCAAAAAGCCAAGGATTTACCTAAACTCTTCTTTAATCTATTTGTATTTCCTGCTTGTTCCAATTCTCAGGATAACAGATATCTAGGGCTCATCCCACACCATGTAAAATAAGTCTCCTTTTTATTTGTCTGCCTACATCCCGGATTTATTCTCTTCTAGGAATCCAGGATTTTGAGTAAGCATGTCAGTCCTTCATGCCGCTTACCCTCTGTGGAGCACTTTTCACACTCATGGGCTCATCTGATCCTCCCAACCACCCTGTAAGGGAGAGGGAGACAAGGACTAAGACAGGAAAACTGAGACCTAGAATAGTGAATTTGCTTAATGTCATACGGCAAGTTGGTGACAGAGAGGGGATACACCCCAACACTTCTCCCTACTTTCCTTATTCCACAAGCTGCCTCCTAAGCTAGAGAACAATTCTCATTTCCTTCTTTTTCAGTCTCTGATTCTATAAATTATAATGATGCCTTCTTGACTTGCTTGACTTTCAAAGTACATGGTTTGGTGATTCATTTCATAAACATAACTGTCATTTGGAAATAACATACCCAAAATAGGACTCTCTTGTAACAAAAACCTTCTGTTTTCCAGACTAAAAGCTCCTGCGTGACCCAGGGCAAGTCACTCACCCTCTCTGGGCTGTGTTGCTCTAAGTAGTAGGAGATTTTTCCTTACATCAAACCTAAATTTTACCTCTCTACAACTTTGACGTATTCATCCCAGTTCAGTCTTCTGGGACTGTGTGAATGAAGCCTCTCTTCCACAGAAAACATAGAAGAGAGCTCTAGAGTACTTCCACCTCTAAATGTACCATTTTCTCATCTTAGTCTTTTGAGTTCACCTTCAATGAGGTCCTGGATCACTGCTCACTATTTCTTCTCCCTTAAAGCCCCACCATCACCCGCAAGAACCACAACTATGCCTCTAAAGACAAAGAAGACAGAACCAAAGCATCCTAGGCAGTGTCTCCCACCCAAAAACTAACTGTCCCATGCTTGCAGGCATGACTGACTGCAAGAAATGCAGGCCATGCTCAGGAAATTAAGCAACGAGCTGAATCACACTCCGCCGCCTTCTTCTCTGAGTTATTGTGCAGTTGCCACGGGAAACCGTGTCGGGGGTTGTTTGCTGGAGGCAACAGTTTGTGGTCTCTGTGCCAGTACAAAGGGGAGCAATTAGGAGGAGGTGGGGATGATGGTAATGCAGGGGAGGAGAGAGTGGGCAGAGTCTGAGAGTAGTATAAATGAAGAGCTGGGGACCTGGGGACTGTGGGCTGTGAGGTGACTTTGGACAGCTCCCTTCCCTTCTCTAGGAATCCATTTTCTCAGCAGCAAAATGAGAGCAAGAATTAGCCTGGCATGGTAGAGAGCCAGCCTCAATGCCAGGAAGTCCTGGGTTCAAATTCAACCTCTGCCAATATTGACTGTATGATTCTGGCCAAGTCCCTTAGCCTTTCAAGCCTAAAAATTACTGATAGGTTGTTGATCTGCATGGGTGGTGGGACTTTCCACATGGGGGTGACCTATGTGGATGAAATCACAAGTGTGGAGCAAAACAACCACAAACATCCCACATTTAGAAGAGTTGGATAGGATGGCTTCTTAGGTTCCTTCCAGTTCTAGGGTCCCTTTGCTACTGAACACAGCTGGAGGAAATTCCAAAACTAAGTTGATTGGATCTGCTACAAACACATGTTATCTGATCTGAACTGGGCCCTCATCACAGCAAGACAATAATTCAACCCCTCTGGACAATTCTGTTTCGCTTAAATCCAATTCATGCAGAAGTCAAGACGTCACCCTGTCATTGGTCCAACAATACGATTAGTTCACTACCGCACTCTCCACAGTAACTTTTCCAAATCTTTTCATCTCTCCTCAAGCCTCTGCCACTGATTACAAGTATGATGGGTAATAATCATGATAATAACCATCATGATAATAGCAGCTAACATTTAACTTTAGAGTTGGCAAAGAATTTTGCAAACATTAATTATTTGATTTTCATGACAACTCTGAGAGGTAGGTACTATTATTATACCCATTTTACAGATGAGGAAAATGAGACTGAGAGCAGTTAAGTGGCTTGCCCATGATCTCACTGCTAGTAAGTTTTAGAGGCAAGATTTGAACCCAGGTCTTCCTGACTCCGAGTCACAGGAGCACAGAAGACAGATTTAAAGATAGCAGGGACCTTAAATATCATCTGCTCCAACTGCTTCATTTTCCAAATGAGGAAACCAAGACCCAGGGAGATCAAGGGAAATCAAAGGAGTTGATATATCTAAGGTGCTTTGAAGTCTTCCAAGTGTTGTATGAATGTTGCTATCATTAAAGTAAGGGGCTTGGGTTTGGAATCAGAAAGACCTGATTTCAAATCCTGTCTTAGACACTTAGCAGCTGTGTGACCCTGGGGAAGTCAGCTAACCTCTGTCTGCCTCAGTTTCCTCAACTGTAAAATGTGGATCATAATGGCACCCACCTCTCAGGGTTGTTGTGAGGATCAAATTAGATCATCTATGTAAAATACTTCTGCAAACTTTAAAGCACCATGTGAATGTTAGCTGGTATTATCACCACTTGAAATCACGGATATAGTGGGTGACAGAACCAAGATCAGACCCAGGTCCTCTGCTATTTCCACTGTGACATGTTGCGCTTATTCTAACTACAAGGCCACGTTATCTCCCAGAAGATTTTAGATCATTAAAATCATGTTGTCCAACCACCTCATTTTACATGTAGGGAAACTGAGGCCAAGAAAAGAGAGACTCATCCAAGGTGACACAGCAAGTCAGTAGCAAAAGCAGAATTCAAACTCTTCTGTCTCCAAATCTCGTGTTCCTTCCACCCCACCTTGCTGCCTCTTCTATTTTCCCCAGTTACTTCCTCAGCACGGAACATCCTAGCTTCTTTCAAGACTCAATTCAAATGTGACCTTCTGCAGGAGATCTTTCTCCATGCCCTCCCCCAGGTGCAATAGCCTTCCATTGTGAGGTTGTATTCTTTCTACTCCATATGCATCTGGTATGTATTGATTTATGCACATCTCCCCCAATGGACTGTAAGCCTCCAGAGGGCAGGGACTCTTTTGATCTTTCTTTGTATCCCTATCCTTGGTCTAATTTGTATCTATTCCTTGAGGATTATGCCAACTTCCAGTTTGAAAATCATGGTGCTTCCCAATCTCTGATGACCTTGCCTTCATTCCAATCTCAATAAATCCAAATGCTGCCACTTATTTGACAAGTCATATAACCTCTTTTGGTCTTCAGTGTCTAGCCATAGTGGCCTTGCCACTATTCCTTACAGGGAGAGACAATCATCCATCTCCCACCTCAATGCCTTGGCCCGGATTTGTTTGCCATTCCAGGACATAGTAAGTCCTTAATAAATACTTGTCCATTGACCTATAAAATGAAAGGGGTGAGCTATATAACACTAAGGATCCTTCTAGCTCTACATATATTATCCCATTGAACCAAGTGCCACATGAGGTCTAAGGAAGAAGGTCATTCCTGACTGGAGGGGACCATTATCACAGACCTTAAAACTGCTTAACCCATAGTGAACCATGGGACAACAGCACTCACTGAGAGGACTAAAACAAGGAGATTGGACTCAGTGACTTCAGAGGTGCTGGCCAGCTATAGATCCATGATCCAATGATTCTAACTCATCAGACCTCTCTGAGTCTCAAGTCCCTCATCTATAAAGTGGGGGAGGGGTGGACTCAGTGACCTCTGAGGCTCCTTCCCTCTATCTCTAGTTCTATGACCCTACAATCCAGACCCTCCCCCTCCCAGGGTAGATAGGGGACCCCACCAATCTGCATATTTCCTTCCACAGTTGAAGATTTCAGGGCAGTAATTTGAGCAGATTCACATAAAATGCTGCTTCAGCTGCTGCCCATTTTGGCTAATGCTTACAGTGGCTGCTTGATTGAGGCATGAGTTAATGCTGATTATGCCACATAATGTATATTATATTCCAATACCCAATTAGCCCAGTCAAGGATGGTGACCTTTCTATCACAAGCACGTTGTTGGGTTTTTTTTTTCCAGCCACCACCTGAGTACTATTTGTCAATAGAGAGTCCGTGCACAAAAAGGGACCCTATAGTTACTGCCAGCTACCTCACCACAGTGAGCCCTTCTCTAGGAACGAGGAGCTCTCGAGACCATCAGATCAACAAATCCTCTTTCCATGAGAGCTCGCAACGCACTTTTTCTGCATTGGCTCCCTAGGATGTGGCCTTTATACCCCACCACATACCCTGTGCCAAGTAAGGGCAGGCATTGCTCTCCTCATTTGCAGATGAGAAAACTGAGCCCTACAAATTACCTAAGAGGGCGGTAGGATTGGAGGCCTAGTCTTCTTGACTCCCTATCCAGTACCCCACCCACTGTGCCACACTGCCTCTGGTGAACCCCCTGGGTACTTGATACTCTGCCCAAATCATCAGTCATAGTCACTGACAGACATTTATCAAGCACCAGATGTGTACAGAGCACCAAGGAACAGGCAAAGCTTTTTATTGTTTAGTCCAGGGGTGGGGAACCTGTGGCCTTGAGGCCACATGTGGCCTTGTAGGTCCTTGAGTGCCGCCTTTTGACTGAGTCCAAGTTTTACAGAACAAATCCTTTTATTAAGGGGATTTGTTCTATGAAGTTTGGATTCAGTCAAAGGGCTGAACTTGAGGACCTAGAGGGTCCTCATCTATAAAATGGAGTTAATAATAGCACCTACCTTCCAAGGATAAAATGAGATAATATTTGTACCATATAAATGTTATTATTGTCATCACTATTATTGTCATCCAGTTGAGAGGGGAAGGAGAATTAGTAAAAAGCTTCATGTGACTGAGCCTTGAAGGAAGCTGAAGATAGGAGGAGGTGAGGTGGGGAGGACATTCTAGGCATGGGGGACAACCTGTGTAAAGGCATGAAAGCAGCAGATGGCATGTGGCCTTGAGGCCCCAGCATCTCCAATCCTAGCAGTCAATCACTCATATCCAACTCTTCATGACCTCATTCGGGGTTTTCTTGGCAGAGGAACTGGAGTGCTTTGTCATTTCCTTCTCCAGCTCATTTTACAGATGAAGAAACTGAGGCAAACAAGATTAAGTGACTTGCCCAGAGTCTCACAGCTAGTAAGTGTCTGAGGCCGGATTTGAACTCAGGAAGATGAGTCTTTCTGACTCCAGGCCTGGCACTCTGTTCACTGTCACCGCCTAGCCAGTCTGCAAATAGATACACACAAATTAACCTATTGGCTACTTTTAAAAACCTACGCCTCATTCCACACCTAGAGTCTATCATCTCTCTGCTAACCCAAGAGAGAAAAGACACGCTTCACTTTCACTGCCAGAGTCCTCAGAAGACATGATTTCCACCATCATTTTCAACTTCATAAGAGCCTACTGTGTGCCAAACACAGCCCACCTTCCCAGACGCTTTGCAGATTTCTCTCCTTCATGCAGTCCCCTTTCCGTCCACAGTGGCCTACGTGCTGGAACATGCCATCTGCCACTTTCATGCCTTTACACAGGTAGTCTCCCATGCCCAGAATGTTCTCCCCACCTCACCTCCTCCTATCTTTAGCTTCCTTCAAGGCTCAGCTACATGAAGCTTTTTACTGATTCTCCTTCCCCTCTCAACTGTATGACAACAATAGTGATGATAATAATAACATTTATATGGTACAAATATTATCTCATTTTATCCTTGGAAGGTAGGTGCTATTATTAATCCCATTTTCCAGATGAGGATATTGAGGTAAATAGAAGTTAAGCGACTCACCCACGGTCACAAAGATAGTATATCTGAGGCCAGATCTGAACTGGGGTCTTCTGACTCCAGGACACTGTGCCACCTAGCTGCCTAAATGTTTATTGGTTATGTATCGACTAAATGACTTACATTTTATCGCACAGAGACTAAGAGCCTCAGTTCCAATGCCCTCACCAACTTCCAGTGCCACTGAGGGATGGATAATTGGCTCGACCTCATGATGAAGGAGTAAATGTTTGTACAATGAATGAGGGGCATAAAAAGATGTGGGAGGGAACATGCCAAGATGCTGAGTGAGAGTCCAAACAACACTACTACAGAGATGAAGAGTGGGCCCCATTCCTCATTCCTGTGGGCTCATTAAGTCTTTAATGGCATCCTACACCCAATGGCATCACACAACTTAATCTAAGCTTTAAGAGAAAAATCCATCATGTCCTTCTTCCTCCTGTAGCTGAACACCCTTGAAACGGCCCATTTTAAGGGACTCAGAGGTCACCCTCTGGAGTTCATTACTAAATGATCAGTTGAAGTAACCGAGAATAAGAAGACTTAATCACTCCACCCCCCCAAAAAAACCCTTCCTTCTTCCAAATTTCCCCATTACTGTTGAGGGCAGCACCAGCCTCCCACTCACCCAGACTGGTGACATCATTGGTATCCTCACTTCTCCCTCTTGCTCACCCTACACATCCAACCTATTGTGAAGCCATTTACTTTTTACCTTCAGGTAGGTAGAAGGCTTGAGACTTGAAGAAAGAACTTCCTAACAATTACAGCTATCCAGAGATGGCCTGGGCTGCCTCAGAAGTCATGGGGCACCCCACCCCCACCCCATTGGAGGGGGGTCTCCAAGCAACAGCCTAGGGGTCATTTATTAACTATGTTTTAAAGATGATTCTTCTATCAGGTACAGACTGAACTAGGTGTGCTCAGAGTCTTCTTCCAGATCTGAGATTCTACAATATAAAAGATTCCACATTTTACAGATGAGCAGGGGGTAAATAACTTGCCTAGGCTCAGACAGCTAGTGAGTATCCGAGACAGGATCTGAATTCATGTCTTCCTGACTCTAAATCAATCATTCTATGCACTGGGCAGCCTCACCAGAGAATAGGCTAATTGTATAGCATGGTAGACTGGAGCAAGCACTGGGCTTGTAACCAGACACCTTGGGTTTGAGCCCTGGGCCCAATACTTGCTATCTGGGTATCCATAGGAAAGTCAGTTTGCCTCTCCGAGAGCCAGTTTCTTGCCCTGTAGAACAGGAATGATGTCCTTGAGCCTCTCAGAATCCAAATTAGGCTAACTGAAACCTAGGGTGGCAATGAGGTGGCCTGGGCATATTACTGTCAGTATCCTCTGTCTACCGGGTCAGCTTGGATACTATCAATAAATCCCATAGTGAGATCAGCTGAGTATGGGATTCTATCTCTGTTCTTTCAAATCCCAGACCAGAGTTGCATACCAACTAAGAGTATTGGTATACACACACACACACACACACACACACACCATTCTAATACTCCAGCACTTTATGATTTCATCACTGTGGGTGTTCCTTCTAGAGATGTAGATGGAAGCCTATTCATGCCTGCCCATTCATTATGACTCTTGTCCATGTCCTCCCATAAATTCACAGGAAACTGTTTCCAATCTCCAACATCTATGTGCATTTGGAGTCTTTGGCTGATCCTTCTTATTGAATTGAGAAGGTGAGATGACAGATTAGTTGTGTCATGAGCACAGACCCAATCAGAAAACCTTGCAAAGGATACAGTATATCCCTGCGCCCTCCACGAGGGAAGGAAAACTTAAGTTCCCAACCCTAAATTGAGGGTGAAAATCATGCTGAGCTAGACACAGTTAAATGACTACTTTTGATCTTTTCACAAGATTTTTTCACGTGTAAGCTCCCTCTCCATCTTCCCTCTGTGAAGCAGAAAAGTCCATGGACCCAAATTTACTTAATAGACATGAGGCTTTTCCAAAGATGCATAATTTTTATAAATTGATTCAGATACATTATATGAGTTTTCAAATGGTTTGGATAGATGCATGAATGTGTGAATGGATGTACCAAGGCTGCTCAACTACTTGTAGGAATCTAAGGAGAATCATTTTGTAAAGTAAGGCTCATTTTATTAATAGATTTTCGCATTCAGATTTTCAAATGTCGGTTTTGATAGTGTAGAATCTCAGGATTTTAATTGCCAAGTTGGATCAAAGAAGAAAGTGACAATCAGTGTTCAGTCAATGAATATACTTGGGGAAGAAGCTGGATTATCAGAGTGTGTGTGTGACCCCCAAGATTTTCAAAAGAATGCTCTGCAGATCCTATCTTTCCACCATCAGGAAAGTCTTTTGAGAGAGGTGAAAGGGTAATGAGGTTGACGGGGGGGGGGAGAGAGAAGGAATGAGGAAGGAAGGGAAGGAGGGAGGGAGAGAGAAAAGGACAGAGAAAAGGAGGAAGATAGGAAAGGAAGAGGAAAGAAGTGAGGAAGGGGGGGAGGAAAAGAAGGAAGAAAAGGGGAGAGGAAGGATGGAGAGGCAGAGAAAAGAGGAAGGAAGGAAGGAAAGAAGGAATGAAGAAAGGAAGGAAGGAAGGAAGGAAGGAAGGAAGGAAGGAAGGAAGG
>CM053622.1:32376671-32522839 GCA_028646595.1 Phalanger gymnotis | reverse complement strand
AGAAAGAAAGAAAGAAAGAAAGAAAGAAAGAAAGAAAGAAAGAAAGAAAGGAAGGAAGGAAGAAAGAAAGAGAGAAAGAAAGAAAGAAAGAGAAAGAAAGAAAGAGAGAAAGAAAGAAAGAAAGAAAGAAAGAAAGGAAAAGAGGAAGGAAGAAAAAGGAAGAAAGAGAGAAAGAGAGAAAGAAAGAAAGAAAGAAAGAAAGAAAGAAAGGAAGGAAGAAAGAAAGAAGAAAGAAAGAAAGAAAGAAAGAAAGAAAGAAAGAAAGAAAGAAAGAAAGAAAGAAAGAAAGAAAGAAAGAAAGAAAGGAGAGGAAGGAAGAAAAAGGAAGAAAGAGGGAATGAAAGAAGGGAGGGATGGAGGGAAGGAAGGAAGGGAGGAATGGAAAGAAGGAAAGAAGAAAGAAGAGAAATGAAGGAACAAAGGGCGGGGTGGAGGGAAGGAATGAACGAAGTACCAAGCCCTGTGTTAAAAGCTAAAGTAGAAAAATTTGCCCTAAAGCTGAGCCCCACGATTTTGCCAAAGAATGAGCCAAGGATGCATCAGTCTATCAGAATGTAAGTTCTCTGAGAACAGGGACTATTTTCCATATTGTCTATATCCCTGGCCCCCAGCCTAGTGCGAGGCACATTATCACAGAATCATGGAATTTCACATGGTAAATGAGCTTAGTGCCTACAGAATGCAAATCATAGTTCACAGGAATCCCCCATTCCACCATACCAGACAGGTGCTGGCCTTGCCTGTGCTTAAAGACCTCCAAGGGAGGGAAACCCTCTGCCTCTCAAGGCAATCCATTGTACTTTGGAGCAGCCCTAATTGTTAGGAAGCTTTTCCCTGACATTGAGCTGAAATTGACCCTTTTTGCCACTTCCACACATTGATCATGGTTCTTCCCTCTGGGACCAACAGAACAAGTGTTGTCCCTTGTCCAAATGACAGCCCTTCAAATACTTGAAAATAGTTAGTGGGTGCCCCTTTGAATGTTCTCTTTTCCAGGCTAAACATGCCTGGTTCCTTCAGCCAATCTCCTTCTGTCATGGACTCAAGATCCTTTATCATCCTATTGTTCCCCCCCCCCCCGGCTCATAAAAATGGTTTGTCATCAACTGCATTTAAGCAAGGGAGATGGGGGAGGGGAGAGGGAGCAAAGATAGTGACTGTGAGAGTGCCACGATGATAAGAGAAAGGGATAAACTTCTGGCTTCTAACAAAGCATGGCAGCCAACTGGGGACTGACTAGCTTCCTCAGGAATCTAATGGGTCTTGGCTTTTTTTTCCAATCATTGCAACATGGCAATAAGCCAAAATGATGTCTGTGGGACATATTGCACAAAGTACAAGCAAAAATTACCCAACGGCTATTGCAATCTAAGAGCCCATCTCCCTCAGTCCTCCTAAATCATTTCTATTTCCCCCATTTTAATCCATGACCCCTTACCGTCATCTCTATAGCCACAGCGTTATTCAACCACTCACCCCCAGCAACTCTGAGCTGGGTAATTTCTGTCCCACGCCACATCTGTAATTAGGTCATTTATGAATAAAAAGCCCAAAGAAGAAAGCTTGGTGCAATAACATATCCACGTAATGTAGCTATTCAGAAGCTATATGGCTGCCACTATGCTGATGAGCTAAAAAGATAGCAATTCTATTAGCCATAAAGGAGACCCATCAGAAAAATGAATGCATTACTTCTCTATCAACTACCGCAGGCCTCCTGGCACAGGAGTGTCTGGCTCTTTCTTACCTGTTCTCGGTATCTGGAATATGGCCCACACACACAAGGGTTGCTGTTGTCTGCATCTCTCCATTGTCAATTTCCTCCTGGATCTCCCACTCATCTTCATTGCTGACTCTCACTGCCATGATCTTGAGTCTAGGAGCAGCCTTTATGCTGTTAGAGAGAACAAAACAAACCCCTTTAGTTAGCACAAAATATATGGAGCACAACGGGACAAGGCCCTATCGCTGTAGGAAATGATGCCTCCACAGCCACCCTTCTCTTAAAAACACATAGGGGAAATGGCAGAAAGTGGCTGGGGCTATTATAGCCATTTGCATTACACACAACTGAAGCACAGGTCTCCCGACATGAGATGCAGGTTAATTTTTTCCTTAAACAATACATTGGAAACCTGAACACTCTCCACTTTTGTGGCACTGGCCTGATATCAATGAAACAGATGTGCCTAGATAAAAATTTATTTCATTTGCAATATTTTATCCTCCAGATGGAGATGAAGATGTTACCAAGTACCATAAATAGGTACACATGGGGTTACTTCACCTAAGTAATGTGGCTTTGTATATCCAAGATGTTGAGGAGGTCAATGTGCCACCAAGCGTGAATTCTATATATGTCTTCCGTGTATTTAATTATTTTCATGTTTTCTCCCCACCAGAATGGAACCTCTTTAGATAGGGACTTTGTTGTTGCCTTTCTTTGTATCCCCGGGGTTTAGCACAATGCCTGGCACATAGTGAGAGTTTAATAAACTGTTGACTAACTAACCAGCGAGAGAAAGCTGAGACCTCTTGTCACTGATAAGTAACCATAGATGTCCCCCTAATAGAAAAAATAAGTCCAGCTCAGACATAAGGAATCCAAACAGGCCACTAGAGATTTATGGCACGTGCAGAGCTTGTTTCCTGGAGGAAAGAAACAGAGAGCTAAGCCCTTCTGCCATTGAGAAGGGGGACAAGGAGAGTTCAGTGTCCTCACAGGCAGGTTGGCCCCTACCTGCTTCTTTTTCATTGCTCCCAGAATGGCTCCCAGGCTACTACAGAAATGGGAATCAGTTCCCATGGTCATGGCAGGGTCTTCATTTGTAGAGCTCAAGATGTCCAAATGAAATCTTGGGATTTCCATCTGGTGCATAATTAGGATGAGAGTTTCCTCCCTTCCACCCCGCCCCCCGCCACCACCACCACCACTGCTGCCATGACTTAATTAATTTTAAGTAAAGTCAAGAGGGACTGCTTAGACTTCAGGTGAAATGAAAGCGCAGTACTGAGGTTTAGCCAGTCTGCTTAGCAGGGAATTGTGATTGGCTTTCCCTCTGCTCACTAGGGGCCAGTGGGAGCTAGTGTTCAAGGAGCTTCACAACTTAGCAAGTGATGGATGCTTCCCCTGCATCACTTTTCACACAATGTCAAGGGAGATGCTCCACAATGTCCAGGGAAATAGTCTACACAGAGCTAATGTCAGGTAACTGACTTCTCTCCTTGCTTCCCCCCTACCCCATGCATTAAAAATCCTCCCCTACTTGAAACCTGAATAGCTCCTTCTCTTTGGTATTTATCAGGTGTGTATTGTGTATTGCTTCCTTATGCTCCCAATTAGAGTGTAAGCAAGGATTCCATTTTAAGTGCATTTCTCCCTGCACCTGGCACAGTGCTTTGCCTGCAGTGGCTGTTTGCTACATGTCTGCTGAATTTGAAAGATGCAGAGAAAAGCAATCAGTAAATTCCTGTTGGATCTTCCTTGCCTTCTTTGTGGAGGGGAGGGATGATAGATGTACCACAGATAGCTAGGGATGCAGTGGATGGAGTGCCAGACTTAGAGGCTAGAAGACTTGAATTTGAATCCCACCCCAGAAGCTTTCCTCTGGGACCCTGGGCAAGTCTTGTAGATTCTCTGGCCTCAATGTCCTCTTCTGTAAAATGGGAGGAAAAACAGCACCTGTCACATGGTGCTGTCATGAGGATCAAATGAAATAATATACATGAAGTGCTCTGCAGACCTTAAAGCATTACAGAAAGACTAGTTATTGCTACAGATGATGTCAGGTTCTGGTCATATATTCCCTGAACTGTTTGGTTTTCTTTTTTTCATTTTTCTCATTTTTTTCCTTCAATCTTTTGTTTTAAGAGTTGGCTTTCTGAGTCAGGAGGAGGGGAGGGATACATTCTGAAATTAAAGTGATGTAAAAAATAAAGGATATTAGTAAAGAGAGTAAAATGTTACAAATGCATGCATGGGCTTCATTTGCACCTCATTCCCTAAGCATTCCCTCACACCTCCACTCTGCCACAAGGGTCTTCCCCTCCCAGTTTGACTTTTTTTAATTAAAGTGTCCAGCCTTTGTCTCACTTCTTAAAGAGGCCTGTTCACTGAATGGGTGTTGCCTCACTCAAACTGAGAACCCAAAAAGACCTTAGCTTAAAAGAGCTAAGGTCTGTACCCTGGGCCATCTCCAGTCATCCTGATCAATATCTGGCCACTGGATCCAGATGGCTCTGGAGGAGAGAGTGAGGCTGGTGACCTTGCACAGCCCTGCCTCACTCAAATCAAAGTCAACTGCAAGTCATGTCATCATCTCCCTGATGTCATGGTCCTCTTTGAGAATGAAGGACAAACCACACACAACCTACATCAGGCAGAAAGGTAAATGTTGGCTGAGCCAGGGTCATCACTATGAAACACAAAAGGAACAGGTGATGGAGCCTCTGGGACCTGGAGTCAGGAAGACCAGGGTTCAAATCTGCTCTCAGACACTTACTTGCTGTGTGACCTGGACAAGCCACCTCACTTCTTTCTGCCTCAGTTTCCTTTGCTATATAAATGCTATCGTTGTTATTTTAAATCCAGTTGAATGAATTCAACATGTTTCATGAAGTATGTTATTAACAAAACCAACAATCTAAGGTCTCTTCGGGCTCTAAAGTTTTGTGATTAATCTTGACAAAATAAAACACAAATGGATTAATTTGCTAATTGTTCTTAGTATAGGTAAGCATCAGTTGGAGAGAGGAAGGGAGGGGAAGAGGAGAGAGAGAGAGAGAAGGGGAGGGCATGGGAAAGGGGGAAGGAGAGAAAGACAGAGACAGAGAAATGGGAAGGAACAGGCAGAAATACAGACAGATGAAAAGATAGATGGATGTTAGAACAGACAGATGGATGGATGAACAAAAAGATGGATGGATGAAGAGATGGCAGACAGATGGATGAACAGGTGAACAGGCAGAGAGACAGACAGATGGATGCACCAAAGGACAGACAGACAGATGAATGGACAGAAAGTCAAATGAACAGAGAGATGAATAGACAGACAGATGGATGGATGGATGGATGGATGGATGGATGGATGGATGGATGGATGGATGGATGGATGGGTGGGTGGAAGCAAATACAATTCCTGCTCTCAAGGAGCTTATAGTCTAAGGGGGAGACAACCTATACAGAGGAGTAATTCCTAGGAAGGAGTATTTTGGTCTGGGAAATCATCAGGATGTTGAGTGGAGTCACAGAGAAGGAAATGGATATACCCTTTCTCGTAACAGTGACAATAAGTTCCAGAAGTGGAAACCGGGAATAGGGAGAGATTGGAAGGATAAGGAAGCACGGCTAGAGTTGGCCTGGATATCATGAGGATGAGGGCAGTGAGAGATCCCAGGATGAGTGTGTTGGAGCTGGAAGAATCCAGTTCTCCAGGACATAACTTTTTAGTACAAATGGAAAGGCAGCTGGGAGGAAGACCTAGGCTAAAATCTAGGTTTTACAGCTCTTTTTGTGTCGGCAAAGAATTGGAAATTAAGGGGATGGTCATGAATTGGAGAATGGCTGGACAAATCATGGTATATGATTATGATGGAATACTAGTGTGCTATAAGAAATGTTGAGCAGAATGGTTTTAGAAAAATTCAAGAGAACGCTGTACACAGTAAGAGCAATATCATATGATGATCTGCTGTAAAAGACTTAATTACACTGACCAAGACAATGATCCAAGGATTTCATTTTTAAAAAATTTTAAATTTAATTTACTTTAGTTTTTGTTACATTTTAAATTCCAAACTGTCTCCCTTCCTCCCTCTTCACCCAGGACTAGAGAAGGCATCCATTTAACACAGATTTACAAATCTATGTAAAACCATAGTGTGTATACTTCTATTTATCAATTACTTCTATGGAGGTAAATACTATCTTCCTTCATAGGTCCTTTATAGTTGATTTGAGTATTTATAGTACTCAGAACAACTTGGTTGTTCACAGTTATTCTTCAAACAATATTGCTGTTACTGTATACAATGTTCTCTTGGTTCTGTTCCCTTCACTTTTCATTAGTTCATGTAAGTCTTTGCATGTTTTTCTGAAGTCTGCCTGCTCATCATTTCTTATAGCACAGTAGTATTCCATTACATTCATATACCACAACTTGTTCAGCCATTCCCCAATTGATGGGCATCCCCTCAATTTCCAGTTCTTTGCCACCACAAAGAGAGCTGATATCAAATTTTAGAACATACAGGTTCTTTTTTTCCCCTGATCACCTTGGGAAACAGACCTAATAGTGGTATTTCTGGGTCAAAGGGTATAGACAATTGCATAATTCTTTGGGCATAATTCCAAACTGTTCTCCAAAACAGTTGGATCAATTCACAGTTCAACCAACAATGTATTATTCTTCCAATTTTTCCATGGTCTCCTCCAACATTTGTCATTTTCCCTTTCTATTATTTTAGTCAATCTGATAGATTGAGATGACAACTCAAGATATTTTCATTTGCATTTCTCTACTTAATAATGATTTGAAGCATTTTTCATATAAGTATATGTAGTTTTGATTTCTTCATCAAAAAATTGCCTATTCATATCCTTTGACCATTTATCAATTGGGAAATGACTCATATACTTATAAATTTGACAAAGTTCTCTATGTTTTTGAAATATGAAACCTTTATCTGATAAGTTGTCTATAAATTTTTTCCTGATTTTCTGCTTTCCTTTTAATCTTGGATAAATTGGTTTTATTTGTTTAAAAAAACTTTTTAATTTAATGTAATCAAAATTATCCCATTTTACATCTCACAATGTTCTCTAGCTCTTGTTTATTCATAAATTCTTCTCCTATCCATAAGTATGATAGGCAATATGTCCCATGTTCTTCTATTTTCTTATGCTATCTCCCTTTATATATAGGTCATGTATCCATTTTGATCATATATTGGTAAATGGTGTAAGATAATTAATCTATACCCAATTTCTACAAAACTGCTTTCCAGCTTTCCCAACCATTTTTGCCAGGGTATTCTTATCCCAAAAGCTTGATCTTTACTTTGTCAAACACAAGGCTACTATAATCATTTGCTATTGTGTATTTTATATTTACTCTGTTCCATCTTTCTATTTCTTAGTCAATACCAGATAGTTTTGATGATTACTGCCTTATAATATAGCTTAAGATCTGTTAATACTAAACCTCCTTCCTTTACATTTTTTCATTAATTCTTTTGATATTCTTGACCTTCTGCTCTTCCAAAAGAATTTTATTATTACTCTTTCTAGCTCAATAAAATAATTTTGGTATTTTATTTGGGATGGAATTGAATATGTAGATTAGTTTAGGTAGAACTGTCATTTTATTATATTGGCTATCCATGAACAATTTATATTTCTCCAATTATTTAACTCTGACTTTATTTGTATAAAAAGTGTTTTGTAATTATGTTCACATAGTTCCTGGGTTTGTCTTGGCAGGTATACTCCCAGGTATCTTATACAAGCTACAATTATTTTAAATGGGGTATCTTTTACTATCTCTTCTTGCAGAGTTTTGTTGGCGATGTATAGAAATGCTGATGATTTATATGGGCTTATTTTATATTCTGCTACTTTGCTAAAATTATTGTTTCAACCAGCTTTTTAGTTGAATCTCTAGGATTTTCCAAGTATATCATCACACTGTCTGCAAAGAGGGATAGCTTTATTACCTCATTGCCCATTCTGTCTCCTTCAATTTCTTTTTCTTCTCTTATTGCTATTGCTAGCATTTCTAATACAATATTAAATTATATTAGTGATAATGGGCATCCTTGTTTCACTCCTGATCTTGTTGGGAAGGCTTCTAGCTTATCTGCATTATAAATAACGCTTGCTGTTGGTTTTGGGTAGATGCTTCTTATCATTTTAAGGAAAAATCCATTTATACCTATACTTTCAATAGAAATGAGTGCTGTGTTTTGTCAAAAGCTTTTTCTGCATCTATTGAGATAATCATGTGATTTTTGTTACTTTTGTTATTTATATAATTAGTTAGGTTAATAATTTTCCTTATGCTAAACTATTCTTTCATTCCTTATATAAATCCCACATGGTCACCATCATCTTTGTGATATATTATTGTAGTCTTCTGGTTAGTATTTTATTTTAGCCAAGTCAAAACCTTCAACACAACAGCCCCTTTCAAGTACCTGAAGATGCCTGTCAAGGGCTCACTAAGTTGTCTTTTCTCCAGGGTAAATATTCCCAGTTCCCTCAACTGATTTTCCTATGGTCTTATCTAAAGACTACTCACCCTCCTGATCGCCCTCCTCCAATCCATATTCATTAATGAAATTTGTCTGTAATTTTCTTTCTCTGTTTTAGCTCATCCTGGTTTAGGATCCAAAGCAATACCAAAGGACTTGTGATGAACATGCTGTCAGTAAGAGCTGATTAACTCTGAGAGAAGATCGAAGAATTTTTTACTTTCTTTTTCTTGCTTTTTTTCTGTGTTTTCTTTTGCAACATGGCTATTTTGGAACTATGGTTTGCATGACTTCACGTGTATAATCAATATATTGCTTGCCTTCTCAAGGGGTGTGGAGGGAGAGAGAGAATTTGGACCTCAAAAATGTTTTAAATGAATATTAAAATTTTTACATGTAATTGGGAAATATTTAATGAAATACATATACATATGTGCATATATATGTATATGTGTGTGTGTATTGTGTGCATATATATATATACACATACCACACACACACACACACACATGCATACACGTATATGCTTTGCTGCTTATCACCTGCCAGGTCACAATTTCTCTGAGCCTCAGTTTCCTCCCCTGTAAAATCAGGGGGTTGAGCTAGATGACCTCTGACATCCCTTCCTGCTCTGGCTCTATGATATACTACGATGCTCATGCAGACCTAGCTCCTATATTCCTTCATGGCTATGAGGGGCACAGATGAAACCCTTCAGGGGACCCTTCTGTTGGCTCAACATTTGCTTCCCTCCCTCTAGGGGAGTGATCCCCCCCCATTCCCCTTCCAGGCACTGCAAAGCTCAGCTCCTTGGCTTTTCCTTGAATTCTGCCTGCCTCCCAGCTTCCTACCACAGTCACTTTACAACAGGGACTCATTATGTGTTTTATCTCTTTCTCTCTCTCTCCTTCCCTCCTGCCTTTCACAGAATCACAGAATGTCAGTGCCAAAAGGAACCTCCAAGGCCAGGCTGACCAACTTGTATGTGAATAAGGATCCATCTAATAAATTCAAGAAAAGTGCTCATCCAGCCTTTGCTTGAATACCTCCAGAGAGCAGGTGACTCACTACCACTCAAAGCAGTTCATTCCACTTTTGGAGGCCTTTACTTGTTAGGAAGTTTTTCTTTGCATCTAGCTGAAAGCTGCCTCTTTGCAATTTCTACCCATAGCTCTTTGCATTGGGTCCAAGCCAAGTCAAAACCTTCAACACAACAGCCCCTCTTCAAGTACCTGAAGATGCCTGTCAAGGGCTCACTAAGTGGTCTTTTCTCCAGGGTAAATATTCCCAGTTCCTTCAACTGATTTTCCTATGGTCTTATCTGAAGACTATTCACCCTCCTGATTGCCCTCCTCCTTTCCCCTCCAAAATATCCAGAAAATCTGCTTCCTCATAGAATCATAGTCATAGATCTAGTCAGAGAACATAGATTTACCTTTGACACTTACTGCCTGTGTGACCTTGAGCATATCACTTAACTTCCTGGGCCTCAGTCTCTTCATCTGTAAAATGAAGAGATTGGACTGGATGGACCCTGAGGCCCCTGCTAGCTCTAGCTCTCTGATCTTATAATCTAGCCCAGTCCTCTTCCCATATTGCCATGCAAATTAGAAAGATCAATGTACCAAAGACAACTTGGTATGGAAGGAAGGAAGGAAACAAGCATTTATTAAGTTCCTACTGTGTGCCAGACACTGCACTAAGCACTTTATAAATTATTGTTGTTGAGTTGTTTTTCAGTCACGTCTGACTCTCCATGACCCCATCTGGGGTGTTCTTGGCAAAGATACTGGAGTGGTTTGCCATTTCCTTCTCTGGCTTATTTTACCTAAGAGGAATCTGAGGCAAGCAGAGTTAAGTGACTTACCCAGCTAGTAAGTGTCTGAGCTGGGATTTGAACTCAGGAAGATGAGTCTTCCTGACTCCAGGCCCAGCCTCTACCTACTATGGCACTACCTCATTTAAATCCTCACAACTGCCATGAGAGAGAAGTGTTATTATCATCCCCATTCTACATATGAACAAACTGAGGCAGATAGAGGTTAAGTGACTTGCCCAGGGTCACTCAGCTATTAAATGTCTGAAGTTAGATTTCAACTCGAGTCTTCCTGACTCCAGGCCCAGCACTCTATTCCCTGTACCTACATGGTAGAAAAAGCAGATGTGAAACCAGAGTTAAGTCCATTTCCTAACTATGTAGCCCTGGGCTCACCTCTCTGAGCCTCAGTTTCCCTTGTGGATGAAATGAGGAAGCCGTATGGTATAGTGGAAAGATCAATGTATTTGGAATCTGGGTTCAAGACCTTGCTCTGCCAATTCCTGCATAATCACTTCACCTCTCTGAACTTCAGTCTTCTCATCTGTGCAATGGGGATAATAATGCTTTCAGTCTTGACTCTCACACCTAATGGCCATGAACGAATAAATGAATGAAAAAAATCTTTATTAATGTGCCAAGCAAGCAAGCAAGACAGTCCCTGCACTCAAGCAGCTCATATTCTAACAGGGAAATGGGGCAGGGGGTCGGGGGTGGTTATAAGCACAGCAGCATAGTTTGGTATGCCCAGAAAGGGTAGAGTGGGCTAAGAACCAGACTAGATAAAATGAAAGTTCACCATTCAGAGCCCTGGGCCACTAAGATTTGAAGGCTAGAAGATTAGTGCATGGATTAGGAATGGCCTAAAGCAAGGGCGGGGAACCTGGGGCCTTGAGGCAGCACTTGAGGACCTAGAGGGCCACATGTGGCCTTGAGGCCGCAGGTTCTCCAGCCCTGGCCTAAAGGTTCCATTTAATCTTTCAAAGGTTACTTAATTTCTCAGTGATTTTAGGAAGGCCCTAAGTTGCATAAACAATACCAGCCTCTATCAAGAGAGGGAGCTTCCTCATCAGAGTGTTCACAGGATCCCTTAGATAATTTACAGCTAACAAGGATCCCAGGATCCTGGATCAAGAGCTGGGAGGGCCCCCAGAGACCAATGGCTGCAGCTCCCCTCAAATGAGAAACAAGAGAAAACAGAGGCTATGTCCATGTCAATGAAATCACAGGACCAGGCCCTGCTTTTTCTAGGACTTACTTCTCACCCCGGAAGTGCCCTCTGCCCTGCAGCCCCCTTCTCCCATTGGTGAGTTCCTCCGGGAACCTCCACTTTGAGGAAGGGCCCAGGCCTTCCATCCTTCTTTCTTCTTCCACCTTTGTTTCTAACTCTCTGGACTTTGCCACTATGCCTCCCCTTGCCCCCTCCAGCTTTTATGGATTATATTCCCCTATTAGAATGTAAACTCCCTGAGGGCAGGGACTGTCTTCCTTTTTGCCTGTATTTTTATTACAGCATTTAGCACACTGCTAGGCATATCGTTAAATATTTAATAAATGCAAAGCACAGTGGGGGAGAGGGGAGTGCTCTTCATTGTAATATATCAGGGTTGGAATCAGCAAACCTCAATGCTATTTTGACTTCTGCAGAACTTATTTCTAGAAGCCCACAGACAGACTGACACCAGCCAGCACCTTCTCAAGCCAGATATCATAGACTTGAAAGTTAGACCGGTCCTTTGGGGTCATCTAGTCCAATCCCCCCATCCATGCCATACACTCAACTAAATTTAAAAAAAAATGAGGCCCAAAAGCCTTGGCCAGAAAGTAATCTGAATCTAGGTCCTCTGGCTCCAAATGAAGAGTTCTTCCCATTAGATCACAACAGCTGTCTTGATGGGGTTTTTTAGAGGCAACAAGATACACTGACAAGAACACTGGATTTGGGGTAGAAGGGAACCTGGGTTCAAGTCTCAAATCTACAATTTGCCAGTTGTGTAAGGTAAAACATTCCACCTCTCTGAGGATCAGTTTCCGAATCTCTAAAATGGGGATAATAACCATGCCCATCTCCATGGGCTCGTACAAAGATCAAATGAGAGAAGGAATGGAAATTGCTTTGAAAATTTTAAAATACTATATAAGCCACCTACTGGGGAGCAGGGGAAAACTTGAATTTCTGGTTTAATTGGTATAGGCTAGAAACTCTTTCATCAATGTAGATCTGAAACTTACAGGCTTAGACATTTGCCCAGGGTGAAGTGACTTGCTGAGCATCACACACCCAGAATGTGTCGGAGGCAGGACCTGAACCCAGGTCTCCCAGGCCAGTTCCCTATCCACTATGATACATTGCCTCTCATTAGCTTGCACTTCCTAAGCCTCAGTTTCAGAATCTGTAAAATGGGGAGCAGGGCGCTTAAGCTACTCCCACTTTAAAAGGGAGTTATAAGGAAAATGCTCTAGGAATGTGAGTTCCAATCTTGATTTCTGGGACTCCTGTAGCCATCCCTACAATAGACAGAATCCACCCTAGAAACTGAAGCTTTACTGTGAAATACTTTGTGCACACTGAAATATTGCCACTACAAAGCTTAATAAAGGCAACCAGACCCTTACATGTGCTCTATAAAGCAACTGTCGGCGTGGTGGTTACATATTAACTGTCTCCATATGTGTCAGGGACACAGGGAGATGGAAATGTGGTGCAGCCATTGCTAGCTCCCCTTCCCTCTGTGTGTGACATCCTCCAACAGCTCTCAGTTGCCTCCCTGTCCCGCCCCCCCAATCACATCAACCCCAGCACCTCTCACCCACTGCCCATCAGTTCAAGGTTTTTGGCCTTGTAGATTTTGTGGGCTCTGATTGTATCCACTGTCACAGAAACACAGAATTACAGGATGATGGAGCCAGAAGGGACCTTGGAAGAGACAGTGTCAGAGCTGGAGTGAACCTTAGAGTATAGAAGGTCAGAGCTGGAAAGGGTCTTTAGAAGAGAGACTGTCAGAGCTCAGAGGGGCCTTGAAGGGGCCATGGAACACAGGCAGTCAGGGCTCAGAGGGGCCACAGAACAGAGACCGTCAGAGCTCAGAGGCCATGGAAGGGCCATGAAACAGAGAATATCAAAGCCCAGAGGAGCCATGGAATAGAGAATGTCAGAGCTAGGATGAACCTTAGAGTGTAGAAGGTCTAAGCTGGAAAGAATCTTTAGAAGAGACTGTCAGAGCTAGAAGGAGCTTAGAAAAAAAAAAAGAATATCAGAGGTGGGAAGAGACCTTGAAACATAGAATGCCAAAACTGGGAGGAGCCATGTAACACAGAATGTCACTGCTGGAAGTAGCCTTAGAATACAGAATGTCAGAACTGAGAGGCTCCTTAGCACAGAGAATGTCAGACTCAGAGGACTTAGAACCCAGATGTCAGAGCTGGGAACAATCTTACAGCATAGGATGTCAGAAAATGGAGGGGCCTTAGAACACAGAATGTTAAAGCTCTGAGGGCCCTTAGGATAGAGAATTCCAGAGCTAGAAAAGGCCCTTAGATTACAGAATGGTGAAGCTGGCTGAGCCCTTAGAGACCATCCAGACCAGAGGTTCTTAACCTAGGATTTACAGGTCTTTGGACAGATTTCTAGGGGTACATGGACTTGGACAGGGAAAAAAAAAGATACATCTTCATTTCAATATAATTGATTTCCTTTGTAATCCTACATATTTTATACATTTAAAAACATTATTCTCAGCATCAATATACTTCAACAGACTGCCAAAGGGTCTATGATTTTAAAAAAAGGTTAAAAATTTCTAATCTAGGCCAACCTCCTTATTATCCAGATGGAAAGTTCCTTGCCAGTCCTATGTTCCTAGGATTATGATTCCAATTCCCATACAAATATCCCCGTGGGGAAATGGTAGGATTGAATTAATGCCTGATTGAATGAATGAATGAATGAAAAAGCATTTATTAAGTGTTTATTTTGTCCCAAGAACTGAACTAAATACTGCAGAAAAAATACAAAAGTAAAGACAATCCCTGCCCTCAAGAAGCTTATATTCTGATGTAGAAAAGAACACCAAGAGAAGTAATATACAGGGATAAGATGATCTTAAAGGTCCTTTCTAGCTCTAAATCTACAAATAGTTCTATAGACCCCCATATCATTATTGGTTTGTTTATCTGACAAAATGAAAGATGTGTGGGAATTAAAAAAATGGATTGGGGAGCTATGATATAACACGAAGGAGTAATGGCCAGGGAGAAGTATTTTCATTTAGAAAGTTACAGAGATGGGGAAAAGAGGTAGAGGGGGAAAGATTGACACATGCTTTTTAGAATCGGTGACAGTATTAATTGGATTTTGACCCCAGAACTGGAAAAGGGGGGCGGGGCGGGGAGAGGGAGGGAGGAGGAAAGTGAAATCAGGGAAATGGATGTGACCAGAGGGAAGAGCAGAGGCCCATTCAAGGCAGAAAGACTTGAAAGCCACTAAGAGAAGAAAGTGAATTAAATATTTGGCCAAAAGGCTGCTAGGCTGGTGGTGGTATAAGCCCAGAATATTTTCTTTGAGTCTATGTCTTGGGATTGTTGGGTTCAACTCAGAGATTCAAATTACCCTGCAGAGAAACAACCACCGCAACTAATAAAGGAATAGGAAGAAGAGTGTGGGTAAGAGAGACCACCACCAGGACAACCCCTCTCCCTCTATACCTTGCAGGTGAGCAGCAAAGACCCACAGGATGACACAGAACTAAGTGACGTCTGAAGGCACCATTAACCTGGGAGCAACAGAAGTGGAGAAGATCCCGATGGATATGGAGGACACAGAGGGAGAAGCCAATTGGGGGCGGGGGCAGGAGGAGGCTTCTAGTGTATTCTCTGCCCAGAGCCTGAGATGCCAAGTGACTCGATAAGGGTCACACAGACGGGATGTGTTGGAGAAAGGACTTGAATTCAGATTTTCTTGGCTTCAAGGACAGTTTTCTAACCAATATTCTACATTACTATGAAGTAACTTGCTCTCCTCCCCGCCTCTCCCTCTATATGTGTGTGTGTGTTTGTGTGTGTAAATGTTTTAGACACATACACACATACATACATATACACATATAAAAATACAGATATGGATGAAAGGAAATAGGCGTTTATTAAGCACCTACTATGTGCCAGGTGCTGTGCTAAGCACTTTACAAATATTATCTCATTTGATCCTTACAACAACTCTGGAGGGTAGGTGCTCTTCTTATCCCTATTTTACAAATGAGGAAACCAATGCAGACAGAGGTGAAGTGACTTGCCCAGGGTCACACACCATCTGAGGTCGGATCTTCCTGACTCCAGGCCCAGCACTCTGGGTACTGTGGCAATGCCTCCCAGCTGCCACATAGACAGCTGGAGGAGAGAGAGACAGAGAGAGAGAGAGGCAGAGACAGAGACAGAGAGAGCTAGAGAGAGACAGAGAGAGATAGAGAGGCAGAGAGAGACAAAGAGACAGAGACAGAGAGAGACAGAAAAAGAGACAGACCAACAGACAGAGACAGAGGGACAGAGAGAGGAGAGAGGGAGGCAGAAAGAGAAAGCCTGGGAAGAGAAAAGAGAGAGAGAAGGAGGGAGGGGGAAAGAGGTGGAGATAAGAGAGAGAGAAAAGAAGGAGAAGGAGAAGAGAAGGGAAAAGAGAAAGAGAGGAGAATGAATAGAGAGAGAAAGAGGTGAAGAGGGAGAAATGTTTTCTATGAAATGACTTGCCCATAGTGGCACAGACAAGAAGTAGCAGCACCAAGTCAGGATTAAAACCCATGTCCTTTGATTCCAAGTCTTTTCACGGTACCAGCCAAATGGAGGTAGCAATTTTAAGGCAAAAATACAAAGCAAGAAAGATAGTTTCCTAGAGCATCAATAAGCATTTCAAGTCTACAAGTATTTATTAAGCACCTACTGTGTTCCAGGCACTGTGCTAAGCCCTGGGGATACAGAGAAAGGCAAAAGCTGGTCCCTGCCCTGCAGTACCTCATGGTGTAATGGGGGAGACGACATGTCAACAACCATGTACAAGAGAAGCTGTACATAATACAGGATAAATTGGAGATAATCAGCAGATTGGTAGGTGCTAGAATTGAGATGGAGCAGGGCAGAGTTTAAGAGAAGCCGGGACAGTAAAAGGTCCCAAAGTCATTCCATATGATGACTGGTTGGTGGAACAGAAAATGTCTGTCCTGGAGTAGAGAAGATTTAAAGAGGACAGTGGGTAAGGGCTGGAGATCTGTCTTCCAGTGCCTGTAGCGCTGTCACGTGGGGAAGGGATTAGCCTTTCTGTTTGGCCCAAAGGGCAGAACTCGGGAGGGGGGAGGGAGGTTTACAAAGATGCAAATACAAAATGATGCCAGGCTAAACTTTTTGATAATTACAGCTGATCCAATATGGAACCAGCTACCTCCAAACATGGCAGGTTTGCCCTCAATAAAGGTCCTTCCAACAGAGGCTGGATGACGCCTGGTTTGGGGAGGGGAGTGGAGTAGAAGGTATTCCTGTTCAGATACAGGCCCTACTAGATGCCCTCTGAGGGCCCTTCTATCTCTGAGGTGCTAAAGGCCAAAGATGCCGACACCCAAAGCCACGACCTAAGAAAAGGCATTCCCTAACCACAGCAGCCAGTTACGAAACAAGACAACCGAGATTCCACAAGCAAAGAAGCCATAAATAAAGACCGAATTGTGAAGAATGAGGCACCAGACTAGCGGAGAAAGGAAACCAAAAGGAATGAAGGCACCTGGTGTTCAGCAGACCTTTGGAGGGATATGGACTCGGGACCATTTCAAGGTTTGATTAATGAAAAGGGTAAAGAGGCTTTTAATTTGGGCTCTCCAAGCAAATTACTTTCTATGTGATAAATTAGCTACTGGGAGAGAGAATCGCGTACCAGTGCCCCCCTTCTCCCCGGGAGCAGGGGGACCTGCCAGAAGCTGAACCCACTGGGGAGCCTAGGTCTACAGCAATTCTGTTCCAAACTGACATTTAAACTCCAAATGATGGAGCAGTCAGGGCAAGAAGCACAGGAGAAATAGAGGAGACACACCCTGCTGGCGCTGTGCCTAGCTGTCCCGGGTTTTTGAGCTCCAGAATAAGACAGAGAGAATTTCCAGCCTTTGAGCTGACGGAAAATCTATGGTAGTGGTAGTAAAATCACAAGCTTCACCTAGCAGAGCGCCTAACACATAGTGAGCTCTCAATAAATGCTCCTTGAATGAATGAATTAATGAATGAGCAAATGAATGAATGAATGAAAAAATACACAATCCTATTGCTGTCCACACCTATCATGATGGGGGTAGAAAGAAGCTGGTATGTCTATGTCCATATGTCTATACATTCTCTCATTTGATTCTCACAACACACCCGTATGAGGGACATGGCATCATTCCCTTTTGCGGATAAGAAAAGCGAGTCTCAGAAAGCTCAGATGGCTTTCTGGGAGTCACATTAGCAGCCTATTAAATGTCTCGGGCAGAATTCAAGCCGGGTCTTCCTGATTCCAAGGCCAGTGTTGGACCTACTAGAAAGAGGATGGAAAGGAAATATCTCAAATTATTAACTCTATTTTACAAATGTGTCAGGCAATCAGTCAACAAGCATTTAGTAAACACCTCCTATGTGCCAGACACTAAAATAAAGGTAAAAACAGTCCTTGTCCAAGAGGAACTTACAATCTAATGGGATGGGGGGGGGGGGACAACATACTGGCAAGATCTGTGCAGCATGAATGGGAAGAGAGGGGCTGCCCAAGATTAAACACTAAGTGTTACATCTGAGGGATTTAACCCTGGCCTCTCCTGACTCCAGATCCAGCCTCTCACATTTGTCTAACACCCACGTTCACAGTCTTACACTCCGGGGCCCACTGGGCAGGCCACAGGCTGCCCCCACTCAGGCCTGCAACAATCTGGGGTGAGGGGAGGCACTCATCACCAAGGCCTGGGGACCTACTTCTTTTAGTTGAGAATAAGTAGCATCTGTAATTGATTTTATGCAAGTGTGAACTTTTCCAAAGGAACACATGGCAGAGTAGTAAATCTGGGGGAGAGGGAAGCGAGGGGAGGAGGGCAGGCTTTTGTCTTTCCTCTCCCTTTTTTCTTTACCTTGTTTCCCCCTAAGGATGCTACATTCCAAGCAAACCTGCCCTTTTAATAACGCACACCCCTTCCCAACATAGAAGTCTGACATTTTTACCAGGGAAGAAAAAAGATGCATTTCAGTCTCTGAACAGTCTCAAACAGCTGCTGTGCATCTCTGAGTCGGGGAGGGAGTGGTGGGGAAGCACTAGAGACTCTTCAGGACCCCAAGCCCCCCAGGGATGAGCTACCCCAGTCATTCCTCTAAGAACTGGCATTGGCGGTGCCATGTGGGACAAAGGAAGCCCCTGGGGAGGCAGTAACCATGGAGGGGCTGAGAGGAAACTCAGAAAGGAAGAAGATTCTCTGCTCAATGTTCTCTCTCTCTCTCTCTCCCTCCCTCCCCCCTCTATGTCTCTCTCCTCTCTCTGTTTCTATGTCTTTCTTTCTCTATTTCTGTGTGTCTGTCTCTTTCTCTGTGTGTCTCACTGTGTGTATCTGCCCGCCCTCTCCTCCATTCACTTGGGAGTTGGAGCATGGTGCTGTCCCAGGGCCTTGGAATCATTCCATGTTGAAGCCAGAGTGCCTCCGTGACAGTGACTCCTTGATATCTTGGGCAGTTTCAAACTCAGCAGCTGTTTTTTGTCATTGTAGTCTCAGGTCTAAAGGACCATGCTGGAGACAGCAAACAGGGACACCTTGAGGCTCATAAGGAAGACAGTCCTAGAGCTGGAAGGGGCCTCCAAAATCATCTAGCCTAGGCCTTTCGTTTTACAGATAGGAAACTGCAGCCTGGTGGAATGTAAATGAATTACCCAAGGTGACACAGATAGTAAGGAGAGGTGGGATTTGAATCCATTCAAGAACTCCAAAGCCAGAGTTCTTGCCTCGAATCACACTAGTGGGAATGAGGCCACAACTGCTCAGCCTCCCGCTGAGTGACAGGGAGCCGCTGGAGTTTCTTGAAGGAGAGCAGTAAACATGGTCAGACCTGAGCTTTAGGAAGAGTGATTTCACAGCTGAGTGGAGAATAGAGGGTGGTTTTCCAGTTCTAGCTCCCATGATCCTAGGCGTCATGTCCAAAAGATCATAGAGCTCAAGGTACCTCAGAGGTGTTCGCTTTGTAGGGGAGGACACTGGAGGCCAGAGGGATGGAGAGTACTGCTTGAAGGTCACACGGGTGGTAAGTGGGATTTGATTTCAGGTCCTGGCTCTAATCTTTCCATAGCACCACAAGCCTATCCTTTCTCCCATACTACAGACAGATCAGTAACTATTACTCTTCTCCAGGCTAGCTATCCTTAGTTCCTTTCATCACCTTTCATGAGATATAGTCTCAAGGCCCCTCACTATCTTAACCTCCCTCTCCTGGAAACTCCCCAGTTAATCAGCGTTTCTCCCAAGATCTCCCTTTGGACAAACAGAATTCAAAGGAACACAGAGAAATCAACCCAACCCTAAACAACAGCTAGCATTTATATAGAGCTTTAGGGTTTACAAAGACTATCTCATTTAATCCTCTTATCAACCCTGGAAAGCAGATGTCATAATAATTTCCATCTTACAGACGAGTAAATTGAGGCAGACAAAAGTTAAGTGACTTGCTCAGGGTCACACAAGTGTCTACAGTTGGATTTGAACTCAAATTGTCCTAAAGACAACTGTCCAGAACTGGTTTGGCCCAGACAGAAGGCTATCACTCTACCTTGTCCTGGACCCTAAACCTCTCTTAACATAGGCAGAGTGCTGGCGATCTGCTTCAAAGTATAAGACAGGAACACGAGTAACTATAAATCAGAGTCTGGCCTGATAAACGCTCTAAGGGAACTACAAGGTTTTCTGGGGGTTCAGAGGAAGGGGGTCTTCTTCCAGCTCAGGGTCAGGGAAGGTTCCCTAGAAACTACAGCATTTGAGCTGGGCCTTAAAGAATGAATAAGATTTCAGAGAGGGAGAGGAAACTCTTACCCCATCCTAGGTGTGCCCTCTTTCTAATGCCCCTGCTTACTAATGTCCCCCCAGTCCTCCAGGCTTGCCACTAGATGTTATCATGGAACCCCCCCCACTATTCTGAACCCCCCATTTCCAATCTCTTGCCAAGGCCTGTCCATTTCACCTTGGCAGTGTCTCTTGAATACGCCCCCTTCTGTCTTCCAACGCCGCCACGACCCTGGTGCAGCCGCCATCGCCTCGCACCTGTCAATGGCTCAGTCTGCTTCCAGTCCCTCTTCATTCCTGCCTACCCCCTCTTCAGCTATCAAAATGATCTTCCCAAAGTGCAGCTCTGGCCAAGTCATCCCCCTATCCAATAAGCTCAGATAGCCCCTATTGCCAGCAGGATGAAACATAAAATCCTCTCTTTGGTTTTAAAGCCCTCCATAACCTGGCCCCCTCCTACCTTTCCAGTCTTCTTCAACCCACAGCCTTACAGAGTACTCAGAAATCCACTGACCCTGGCTTCCTGGCTGTTCCTCAAACAAGACGCTCTTTCTCCTGAATCCAAACATATACATTGGCTGTTGCTCATATCTAGAATCCTCTCCCTCTTCCCCTCTGCCTCCTGGCTTCCTTCAAGTCCTAGGGAAAATCCCACCCTCTACAAGAAACCCTTCCTCACCCCTCTCAAAGCTATTGCCTTCCTTTAGAGATGTCCTCCAATTTATCCTGGAGATTTTTGTTTGTACATAGTTGTTCCCCCCCACCATTAGATTGTGAGCTCCCTGGGACCAGGGACTGGGTCTTTGGGGGAGGGGTTGTTTTTTTCAATTTTTTGCCTTTCTTTGTATCCCCAACACTTGGCATAATGCCTGGACCACACATGCTAGATGCCCAATAAATGCTTGTTGATGTGACTTGACTATCAAGCACCTGCTAGGTGCATATGTTATATTTAATCTGTATTTAATACTTATTCCATAGATTTTAGAGACTTGACCTGTGATTTTATCGGTATAGGAAACTACCAGTAGAGAGAAGCCCCACATACATACCCTACTAATGGAGGCTGCCACCTTCTCTCCAATTACTCATCTGAGACAGTTTCCTAAAGCACTCAGAGATTAAGTGATTTACCCACATTTACAAATCTCTATGTGTCAAAGGTAGAACTTGGAATCAGGTCCTCCTTGTGTCTCCATTCCTAATTCCACTCTACTCCTCATTATCTCACCCACAAAAAAAAAAATGTAAACTCCTTGAAATGGAAAGCTATTTCTTTTTGTTGTCATTTTTGTACCCCCAGCACCTAGTACATAGTAGGTGCTTAATAAATGCTTATTAATTGATTGATAAACCAAGCCCTGGGGAAACAGAGACAAAAAAGAAAAGATTCCTGCCCTCTGGTGGCTGCCATTCTCCTGGGACTGAAAAGCCAATACCCTCAGCCTCAGGCCCTGCAGTCAAGCCCTGTTTCCAGGAAGGGATGCCATAGATAGAGCAGAATTGGTTAAGTGCCTGGTCTCTCCTTAGCCCTCTGAGTAAGCACACATGCTCATTTGGGGAGGCTGGGGAGTGGTTTGAGAAATAATTCACCTACAGACTCCATGCTCCATGGGCATTCTAAGTCACTGTCATGAAATCAATATGGCTTGCAATTAAAAGTTAATTATCACTCAGCCATCAGTAAGGCAGGTTCCCAGGACATGCATCTACTTCATTTCCTGTATAATGCCAGCCCAGGGCTCCCTACGATGAAGCCCATCCATCTTCAGATGAAATTTAAATATCTGAATTGGCTTCCTGAAATATGGAAGCAGCTCCCTTTACAATCAGGAACAGTGGACTGGGATTGTCATGGTACCGACGATGATATTAACAACAATGCGAATTTCCCAGACTTCTTGCTGCCT
Organism: Phalanger gymnotis; assembly: GCA_028646595.1. Lineage (NCBI taxonomy): Eukaryota > Metazoa > Chordata > Mammalia > Diprotodontia > Phalangeridae > Phalanger > Phalanger gymnotis. Next base: position 32,500,829 of record CM053622.1, on the reverse strand, counting down.
GATGAAGCCGTCTTGTTTTCCAAGTCATGAATGGCAGTCAGCTTGTTGGGGAGGAGAGAAGGATGGAGTAAGAGGGGGCACAGAAATGCACACCATGTTCTTTGGATTCAATTAGCAGCGCAATATTTTTTCATGTGAGAATGGGATTACCCCGCCTAAAGTAATTAAAAGCTTAGGTTTCTGGTGAGGGATATGGAATCAGGAAGGGTTCAAAATAAGCTTCATGGCTTGGGGAGACTGACTGTACAATGAGAGTAGCACAAGCGAGCGGGAATGGACTGGAGAATTGGTGACGGTGGGGGGGCGGGCATGGTATGAAATCTTTCCTAGGGATAGCAGCATTCATAAGGCTTCAGGAATGCAAGCTAAAAAGGACTTTAGAAGAAGGCAGAATCATAGATTTAAAGGTTTAAAGGACCTCAGAGGTCATCTAGTCCAAATATTATAAAAAGCAAATAAAGAAACTGAGGCCCAATGAGGGTAACTTGATCAAGGTCATGCAGAGCAGGCTTTTCAAAGTAACAGGTCGCAAAATCACAGTATTTCAATCAAGAAGACCTGCTTCAGAGCTGGAATGGACATCTGTGGACATCTAATCCAGTATGTACCTGAAAAAGAACTTAGAACAGTTCCTGGCATATAGTAGGCATTTAATAAATGTTGAATGAATAAAAAACAACATATTTAACAAGATGTCCTTCAGCCTTGGCTTAAACCTCTCCAATGAGAAGGAAACACCATCACCCCCCAAGACATCTCCCTCGTTTTTCAGAGAGAGAAAGTGAGATCCAGAAATGAGCAATGTTAACTCCACTGGGCAATATCACTTCTAATCCACCCAGCATGTCCCAGACTCTGAATGCCGGAGGCTCATGGCCCAGCCAAGAGAAGAGTCAAGGGCTTAGATTATGTGGTCAAGGGCCCAGCTGTCCCTCAGTGATCTCTGTGCATTAGACAGTCCAGACAGTTCATCATACAAGACCTCACCATGGACATGCACAACACAGGAGAACACAGAGAAACATAGGGAGACCTACCTGGAAACAAAAGATTCTCTGGAGCTACAACTTTCTGCCCCAATGAGGACTCACCTGGCTCTGGCCCTCTCCTTCCCTCCGCAGCTATGGTGGAGAGTTTCCACTTACAAACACCAGCCCGGAGGACCTACTTCATGCTTTTATCTGCTAGCCGCTGACAGTTTCAGAAAGGAAAAGTGGATAGTCTTCAAGGCTCCTGCATGAAACTGCCTTCCTGTCCCTGCAGCTCAGCTGTCCTGGATTCCTTAGTATGGCAGCACATACAACCCAGTATTCCTGGAGTCAGGATATGTGGAGTGAGAGATGATGGAATAGCTATCCTCTGGAGACAGCAAGAGAAGCCTGTCCAGGCTGTAGGCCTGTAGGCTCATTGAGGCTTTAGACACCAGAGGAACCTCAGAGATCATTTAAGTCAGTGGTGTCAAACATGCTACCTGGAATTACCCGCTACACTCCTGAGTGTGAACAGATTAAAACGTAATTGGGAAATATCTAGCAAAATAAATAAAAACACAACACGATATACATAACATTAATACGTAGTTTTCTAAGTCAATATACAGATCCTTATATATGGTATAGAGGATCCCAGTTTCTACTTGAGTTTGACATCACCCCTTGTTTTAGTTATAAGGAAGTCCAAGCCCAGAAATGAGTAATACCAACTTGCCCAAGCTCATACAAGAAGTTATTAGAAGAGGCAAGATTTGGACCAAGGTCATTCTCCACTCTCTCACCCCACCCAAGACCTTCCTACATTCCATGAAAGCTTTTCAACTGAAGTTCCTCTTTCTGCTCTTGGAACACATTCCAGAGTACAAATTGGTCCTTCCTTTCATTCCTCATTCTGCTCCTGGAATACATCCCAGAGTAGAAATTGGTCATCCCTTTCAATGGGCATTTAAGTAGCCCCAGTGACTACTGAGGTAACAAGCATGTCACATGGAGCGAGGAAGACCTGGGTTCAAATCCTGCCTCAGACATTTACCGGCTGCCTTTGTCCATCACAAATGAAGGGATGTTTGTAAAGTGCTTTGCAAATCTTAAATTCTATATAAACATGAGCTATTATTACTCTAGAGTGCAAATATTAAAGGCGGGGATCCTAGAAATCCCAGGTTGTCTCTGTTCTGCACAGAAGCAATTTCTGTAATAAACGTCGATACACAATGCTAGGCATAAAAATTCAGTTCCTAAGTCAAGAATAATCTGACCTTTTATGGAACCAAACACACTTTCCCTCATATCAGCTGTTCTTAGAAAATCTGATATGAACTTTCAAAAGACTAAGAATCATTTATCTCAGCAATTTAAAGTAATTTGTGAATAGTCCTAATCAAAGTTGACTCTGACTCCTACTCCTCCCTTCTTGCTCCCTCCCCACAAATACAGCCAGGGTTCCCATGATACAGGCAGGGGATTCTCCCACATAATCTCCTCTTCCCTGGCCCATTTTCTGTTCCGATATCCTGAGCCCCCACTGTACCCCCTCATAACTTCTTGCTGGAGTAATGTAATCAGATCATTACCACCATTGCCTCTGGGTCAGAGTCAATAGTATGTAATAAGGGCACCACCCACAATCTCTATGTCTCCCCCAGGGCATGAAGCCCTTCCCTGGATGCTACTCCCTGTCTCTATATGTATTTCCCTTCCCTTACACTGTAAGCTTCTTGAGGGCAGAGACTCTCTTGCTTTTCTATCCCCTGATGTACTTAGCACACAACAAGGGTTTAATAAATGCTGATTGACTGACACACAAAAAAAACATAATGGTAAAGGATTTTGTGATTATAACATACAGGGATTAGATGAAGTAGGGATGTATCCCCACATTCTAGCACATTCTCATCTTCCACATGGTAAAGACTTTACAGATGTTTGTTGAACTGAATTTAAATGGCAGATTAGGGAGCAGGTCATGGAACAAGGGGGTGAGGAGATAGTCGGGGACTAGAATGGACCCTGATATTGCTAACAGCCATTATTCACATTTCAGAAGCATGCTAAGTTTACAAAGCACTTTGCTCACAGCAATGAGGTAGACAGAACAACTGGTATCACCATTCCTATATTACACATGAGGAAACTGAGGCTCACAGAAGGAAAGGGAGTTTTCCAGGATCACACAGTCAAGGATCAGAACCACAGTGTCTTGACTCCAAGTCCAGGGCACTTTCCACTATGCAAACCGCTGCCTCTAAAGACTCTAATCATTGAAATTCTAGGCTAATTCTATAGGAAATATGTCAATTACCATCATTCATTCAATAATATTTTGGGGGGGGGACAGGGGTAAGCAGGGCAATTAGGGTTAAGTGACTTGCCCAGGGTCACACAGCTAGGAAGTATGTGAAGCCAGATTTGATCTCAGGTCCTCTTGACTCCAGGGCCAGTGCTCCACTCACTGCACCACCTAGCTGCCCCTCATTCAATAATATTAACAATATCTAGAGTTATATAAATGTACTTATAGAAATTATATGAAGTGCTATATAAGCATTTAAGGATTTCAAAGCACTTACAAATATTATTTCATTTGATCTCACAACAACTCTTAGAGGTGTGTGTTATTATTAGCCCCATTCTACAGATGAGGAAATTGAGGCTGACCGAGGGTAAGTAACTTGCCCAGGCTCACACAGCTAGCTAATGCCAAAGGCACGACTGAAACGCAAGTGTTCTTGACTCTAGGTCCATCTCTCTATCCATGTCCTCACTTTGCTCCCTATTGTGTGCCAGGAACCAAGGTAGTTGTTAGTGACACATAGACAAAGCTGGAATAGCTCCTGCCCTCAAGAAGCTTATATTCTACTGGAGAGAAATAGCATGTAAATAGATAAGCAAATATAAAACACACATAATTTAGTATATACATATATAAGAAATAGTGACCAGATTGATGATTTCATTATATAAGGAACTCCTAGATGAGGAAATTCTCTCTATCACTGCAGGTTAGCACCTTCTCTGCAAATTTAGAGAGTTACCTAGGGCCCTGAAACATAAAGTGACTTGTTCTGGATCACACAGCCAATATGTATGAGAGGAAAGATTTGAACCCAGGTCTTAGTAACTTGAGGCAATTAGGTGGTACAGTAGCTACAGTACTGGATCCGGAGTCAGGAAGATCTGAGTTCAAATCTAGCCTCATATACTTACTAGCTGTGTGACCTTGGGCAAGACACTTAACCTCTGCCTGCCTTAGTTTCCTCAACTGTAAAATTGGGATAAAGATAGAACTCCCGGGGGGTTGTTATGAGGACAAATTAGATAGTATTTTCACAGTGCCTGCCACATATTAGATGTCATCATCATCATCAACATCATCATCGGCTACCTCTCTACCCATAATGCCATGAAGGAGAGAAAAAGAGGAAAGAAGTAGAAGGGAGAGGACTAATACAGCCTCACACTCATAGCACTTCAAAGCACGTTCATACTTTTTTTGTTCTCGATTGATCCTCACAATAATCCTGCAGTATAGGTAAGGTAAATATTATGCCCATTTTACAGATAGATATGCTGAATATCCAGCAAGTCTGGATGGATATCCAGACTTGTCATTTGCCAAAAAATCTAGCATCTTAGTGACAGAACCAGGATTAGAACAATAGAACCCAGGAATCCTAACTCCAATCTAGGACTCTCTGAGGGATCACCAAATTTTAGAGTGTGGATGGGACCTCGGTGGCCATCTAGTCCGATCCAGAAACACAGAGGCCAAGCATAAAGAAGCTGGCCAGGAGTCAAAAGACCTGAATTTTAGTACTAGTTCTTCCCCAACTCACTGTGCAGCCTTGTGCAGCATCTTTCCTTACTCAGCCTCAGTTTCTTTCTCTGTAAAACAAAAGGGTAGAACTAAATGCTCTCTAAATCCGCTTGTAGTTCTGGGTCTACATGAATCCCAGTCATCTAGTCCAAGTTCCCAAGACAAGTAAACACCCTGCCCCAATCATCTCAGAATCCCAGAATTTCAGAGCTGGGAGAGGTCTCCACAGCCATCCAATATGACCCATACCACCCCCAAAAAATCCCTGTAACATACTCTCCAATGACCATCCAGTCATCTTTGCTCTAAGACCTCCAAGGACGAGGAGCCCACCACCTCCAGAGGCAGCCCAAGGGATCGCTCTCCTTGTCAGGAAGCTTTCCCTGATATAAAGCTTCAATCTGCCTTTCTGTATCATCCATCATTTGCTCCCAGTTCTGCCCTCTGGGGACAAGCAGAAAAAGTCTCATCTGTCTTCCACGTAACAGGCGGATCACTAATGCCTTGGTGAAACATTAACTCCTATTCAATAGTGAGCAAACCCTCTTCAACTGCCCCTTTCCCACTCTACAGGGGACCTCCGCTCAGGTTTCTTTTCTCCTCCAGAGGGCACTCACTCCTACATTATGTTTTCCTTGGCTAAAAATGACTAAAATATGGACTAACCAGCTTGCTCCATCCTGCCACCTTGTGGATGCCCAGAAATCTCACTCGGCAGATGGGTCAGTATTTTGTCAATTCAGTTTGACATACATTTGCAAGACACTGCAGATGCCCAAAAGAAAAAACATTCAAGTACCAACACTGAAGGGGACTGCAATATAAATATAAGGGTGTCCCAAGAATCTGACTGCAATTTTACAACTATATCCAGACTTTGGGAACAGCTTAAAGTTTAAGTTTTTCCAACCACTGACCTCCCCAGTTTCTTTTAAGTCCCAGCTAAAATCTCACCTTCTACAGGAAGTCTTCCCCACCCCCTCTTAATTCCAGTGCCTTCTGTCTCTTAATTATTTCCTACTTATCCTGTACATAGCTTGCTTTTTTGTATTTTTGTCTGCATGTTGTCTACTACCCCATATTAGATTGTCAGCTCCTTGAGGGCAGGGATTGTCTTTTCCCTGTTTTGTATGTACTACGTAGAGCACAGTGCCTGGCACACAGTAGGTGCTTAATAAGTGCTTATTGATTGATTGAATAGCTTAAAATTGCATGCACTCAGACTTTTGAGACATATTGTACAAATAAACACAATTGAAGAGAATCTGTGATAAGTGAAAAACAATATAGAAGTGGCTAGAGAGCTGGCCTTGGAACCACAAAGACTTGGGTTCAAGTCCCACATCTGACACATACTGGTGTGTAACCCTAGGCAAGTCATCTGGGCTCTCATGGGCCCAGGAAACTCTCTAAGACAATAAAGTTGCAGAGGTGTCATCTTGCACTGGTAAAGGGAGTTGCAAGTCCCTGCACTACAATCAGTCAATCAACAAACATTTATTAAGCACCTACTAAGTGCCAGGCACTGTGCTAAGTGCAGTGGATACAAAAAGAAGTAACAGACAGCTTCTGCCCTCAAGAAGCTTACAATCTAATGAGCAGTAGGAGCAAACATGCAAACAAATATATGCAAAGCAAGTTATACACAGGATAAGTAAGAAATAATTAACAGAGGGAAGTCACTAGAATTAAGAGGGGTTGGAGAAGACTTCCTGTAGAAGGTGGGATTTTAGTAGGTCAGTAGGCAGAATGGAGAAGGGAGCGCATTCCAGGCATGGGAGACAGCCAGAAAAAAATGCCCTGAGCCAAGACATGGAATGTCACACACACACACACACACGATATAATAAAGCCAGGCCAAAAAGAAATGAATGAGGCATTAGGTAAGGGTTCTACCTGGGGTGCAGCAGCAGAGAGGGGAAAGACAAGGAAGGTTTTGTAAGTGAAGCAACAGCTGAACAAGCCAAACAAGACAAAGATGGATTTCAAGAGGCAGAGATGTGGCCATTTATCAGCTCTGTGACCTTGGGCAAAGCATTCAGACTCTCTGGTCTTCAATAATCTCTGTTAAATGACAGGATTGGATTAAATAGTCTCCAAAGTCCCTTCCAGCTCTAAATGTTATGACTATGACTTAAATGGAGGTCTCTTACAAGCACAGGGAACAGATTGCCAGAGTGACTGGTCAGCCCCTGCCTATGATTTCTGAAAGACCATAAAGTACAGGGGAGGTTCTGAAGGATTATTCTTAATGCTCAGTCATTTTTAGTCATGTTCAACTCTTTGTGATTCCTTTCGAGGTTTTCTTGGCAAAGATACTAGAGTAGTTTCCCATTTCCTCCTCCAGCTCATTTTACAGGTGAGGAAACTGAGGCAAATAGGATTAAATGACTTGACAAGGGTCACATAGATGGTAAATGTCTGAGGGCAGATTTGAACTCAGGTCTTCCTGATTCCAGGCTCAGTGCTGTATCTACTGTGCCACCTAGCTGAAGGATTAGGGCAAATGTCCCATAAAAAATACTATTTGTTCTATGACATGGCTCTCTGGGAGGAGAAGGGAGAAGGATCTCAAAGGAAACTATGGTGATGTGGTTTTCTTTTTAAAAAAAGACATCAATAAGAACTCTTGGAGGTGAAGCCAAAGTGATGGAGTAAAGGCAGGGACTCGCCTGAGCTTTCTCCCAAACCCCTCCAAATACCTTCACATAATAACTCTAAACAAATTCTAGAGTGGTAGAACCAACAAAAAAATAGAGTAAAACAATTTTCTGGTCCAAGACACCTTACAAAGTCTTGAGGAAAGGTCTGCCGCACCAGGATGAGAGTGGAACATAGTCCAGCACAAGTCACACCAACACAGACCCAGCCCCAACAAACCAGGAGCAGGCCTTGGAGCAACTAAATCAGTGGTACCAGTGGCAGTTTCCAGACCTCTCACCCCACATATGGTAAAGGGATCAGATAATGGATCAGAAGGAGATTTACAAGGGTCTCCTTACTGGCACCAGGGGCAAGACTCTGCTGCATTGTCTATACTTGGATCAGGAACCCAGTCCTGGGTCTTAGTCCCAGTGTGAGGAAGAGAACTAGCATAGCAGAACTTGTGGTTACAAGGGAACAAGGATCTTGGTCACAGTTCTAGGGTGAAAAGAGTGCTTGTGGTCACTCATAAACTAGTGCAGAGTGCAGAAGAATAGTAAACACACTTCTCCCTAGATTCTACAACCTTGAAAGAGCCAAAAACTTAAAGGTTTCCAGAATTACCTCTGAAAATGGCTGCACAAAAAAAACAAAGCTTGGGATAGTGCTCTCTCCACTTGGGAAGCAGAGCCCCGCCTTAGTATAGAGTTAAAAGTCAAGAAATAGGCTGGAAAGTGAGCAAACAACAGAAATATTCTGACCATAGAAAGTTACTAGGTGACAAGGAAGATGAAAACATATACTCAGAAGATAACAAAGTCAAAATTCCTGCATCCAAGGCCTCAAATTAAAATATGAATTGGTCTCAGGCCACAGAAGAGCTCAAAAAAGATTTTTTTTAAACCAAGTAAGAAAGATAGAGAAAAAATGGGAAGAGAAATGAGAGTGATACAAGAAAATCATGAAAAAGAGTCAACAACTTGGTAAAGGAGACACAAAAAAAATACTGAAGAAAATAACATCTTAAAAAATACAATAGGCCAAATGGTTAAAAAAGGCACAAAAATCCAATGAAGACAAAAATTCCTTGAAAAGCAGAATTGGACAAATGGAAAAAGATATACAAAGATTCAATGAAGAGAAGAACTCCTTAAAAAGTAGAATTGGCCAAATGGAAAAAGAGATACAAAAGCCAACTGAAGAAAATAATTCCTTAAAAGTTAAAATTAGGCAACTGGAAGCAAATGACTTTACAAGACATCAAGAAACAATAAAACAAAATCAAAAAAATCAAAAAATAGAAGAAAAGATGAAATACATCATTGTAAAAGCAACTGACCTGGAAAATAGATCCAGGAGAGATAGTTTAAGAATTATTGGACTACCTGAAAGTCATGTGTTTTTTAAAAAGATCCTAGGAATAATCTTTCCAGAAATTTTCAAGGAAAATTATCTTGATATTCTAGAACCACAGGGTAAAATAGAAATTGAAAAAATCCACTAATTATCTCCTGAAAGAGATACCAAAATGAAAATTCCCAGGAATATATGGCCAAATACTACTAAACTAAAAGGCAAAAAAGCTATGGCCAAGAATCATCTACTCAGCAAAACTGAGTGTAATCTTTGAGGAGAATAGAGGATTTTCAAGTATTCCTGAGGAAAAGACCAGAGGGGCATAGAAAACCTGACTTTCTAATACAAGATGCAAAAAAAGCATAAAAAGTTGAACAGGAAAGAGAAATATAAAGGATTTGATAAGGTTAAACTGTTTATATTCCTACATGGGAAAATGATATTTATAACTCCTAAAACCTTTCTCATTATTAGGGCAGTTAGAAGGAGTACACATAGATGGAAAGCAAAGATATAAGTTGAACACGATGGTACGATTATCTAAAACAGTAAAATTAAGGGATGAGAAAGAGGAATGCACTGGGAGAAGAGGAAAGGGAAAGGTAGACTAGGATAAATTTTCTGACATAAAAGAGGCCTGAAAGAGACTTTAAAGTGGAGGAAGAAGAGATCAGGGAAGTGTAGGAGGGGGGCATATGAACCTTCCACTCATCAGAATTGGCTCAAAGAGGAAATAATATACACACTCAATTGGGTGTAGAAATCTATCTTAGCATACAGGTAAGTAGGGAGGGAAGGGGATAAAAGAAGGGGAGGAGCCAATAGAAAAGAGGGCAGTTTGGGGGATGTAAAAGTCAGAAGCAAAACACTTTTGAGAATAGACAGGGTAAAAGAGAGAGAGAGAGAGAGAGAGAGAGAGAGAGAGAGAGAGAGAGAGAGAGAGAGAGAGAGAGAGTAAGATAAACAGGGGGAAAATAGGATGGAGGGAAATACACAGTTGCCTATAATTACCGTGAAAAAATTTCTCTAATGAGTTGCTCTGATAAAGACTTCATTTCTCAAACATATAGAAAACTGAGTTGAATATGTAGAAATAAGATCCATTCCTCAATTGATAAATGGTCAAAGGATATGAACAGGAAGTTTTCAGACAAACTAATCAAAGTTATCTATAGCCACATGAAAAAAATACTTTAAATCACTATTGATGAGAGAAGTGCAAATTAAAACAACTCTAAACTACTACCTCACACCTGTCAGATTGGCTAATATGACAGAAAAGGAAAATGACAAATGTTGGAGGGGATGTAAGAAAATTAAAACATTAATGGACTAACATTAGTGAAGTTGTAAACTGATTCAACCATTCTGGAGAGTAATTTGGAACTATGCCCAAAGGGCTATAAAACATGCATACCCTTCGACCAAGCAAGATCACTACTAGGTCTGTATCCCAAAGAGATGAAAAACAAAAAGGAAAAGGACCTTTGTGTACAAAAATATTTATAGTAGCTCTTTTAGTGGTGGCAAAGAATTGGAAATTGAAGGGATGCCCATCAATTGGGGAATGGCTGAACAAGTTGTGTCATATGATTGTGATAGAATACTATTGTGCTTTAAGAAATGATGAGCAGGATGCTCTCAGAAAAACCTGGAAAGACTTTCATGAACTGATGCTGAATGAAATGAGCAGAACCAGGAGAACTTTGTACACAGTAACCGTAATATTGATGATGATCTACCATGAATAACTTAGCTATTCTTATCAATACAATGATCCAAGACAATTCTGAAAAACTTGTGATGAGAAGTGCTGTCCATCTCCTTAGAAAGAACTGGTAGAGCCTGAATGTAGATCAAAGATACTTTTTACTTTCTTTTTCTTGGGGCTTTTTTGTCTGTGTTTTCTTGTGCAGAATGACTTACATGGAGACAGGTTTTGCATGACTAAACATGTATGACCTATGTCAACTTGCTTGCAGTCTCAATGCAGGGAGGGAAGGGGAAGGACGGAAATAATTTGGAACTCAAATTTTGAAGAAGAAAAAAGAATATTAAAATTGTTCTTACATGTTATTGAGAAAAATAAAATATTAAATAAGATTTAAAATAAATAAAAACAAAGAACTCCTTAACAATTATAACTATCAAAACAATGAAGTGGATTATTTGTATGGTAGTGAGTTCCCCATGACTGGTACTATTACCAGCATTCAAACAGAATTGTATTCAAATAAAAGCTAAATAACCATTTGTCAGGGATGGTGGAACTAAATTTCATGATTAAGGAAAGAAGTTAAACTAGATAACCTCTGAAGTCCCATTAATCGTCCCATTGATTCTAAGACAACTGAGTAGGCACTCCCTAAATATTTAATGTTGGTGGTGATGGTGATGATACTGCTGCTGCTGATAATAATAATGATGACACAGGCCATATGCATAAATCAGAGATTATAAATTGACAGTCTACCTACAAATGCCTCCGTATTCACCTTGCCTAATTGGGAAAGACATTATATACTCCTCCAAAACAAATTGCAATGTCAGGTGAGGAAAGTCTCTGGCCCATGGTACGGATTTCTCTGTTAGCTATAGAATGTGAAATTATCTGGCCCGTGTGATAAGGACAATAAACAAAATAATGAAATCAATCAGAAGGTACATCTGAGACTTTCGAAAACTTGGCTTTGAGAGATTAGAACAGCAGGGAAAGACAGCAAGGCTAGTTCCCACAGAGGCTGAGGCTTGTTTATCCTGTTTCTCTGAAGTCAGAGCCAACAATGCTAATGGTTTTGAATACGTCCTAAATATTTTTCTCAGTGAAGACTGATTGGCCCATTTGTAGATAAAGCCTCGACTGCAACATGCACACAAGAGAGGCAGGCAGGCTCAGTGGTTGGAGAGCTGGCCTCTAGTTAGCAAGACCTGAGTTTAAGGCCTGCCTCTGAGACATACTGGCTATTATCCTGGGCAGAACCTCCAGGCAATTCTTTAAGACTACAGATTGCGGAACAGTTATTCCATCTGCATTAGTAGAGGGAGCATTTCCATAGAGTTCTCTATACCTATGAAATCACAGGTCTGGTCTGTTCAAAAGATAACACCACCAATAACAATAACCATTGTTCATATAGTGCCTACTATGTGCCAGGCATTGTGATAAGAGTATTTACAAATATCATCTTCTTTGATCCTCATAACACCATGGAAGTCAGGTGCTACTATTGTCCTCACTTTGTAGGTGAGGAAACTGGGGCACACAGATGCTAAATGACTTGGCCAAGGTCATACAGCTAGTAAGTGTATGAGGCTGGATGTTAAATCAGGTCTTTCTGATGCCAAGCCCAGAACTTTATCCACAATCCTACCTGCATGAACACTCTTTTAAGATCTAGCACCCTTCCGGGTGAGCATACGATGAGAGGTAATGCGGAGTAGTGTAAAGACTTGGTGTTGGGAGACTTTCTTTTCAATTCAACTTTATACACTTGTTAGTTATGTAACCTTGGGCAAATTACTTTACTTCTCAAGAGTCCTTTTCCACATCTACAAAATGGGGATAATGATATTTGTTCTACCTGCCTCGCAGAGTGGTTGTGAGGAAAGCAAATGGTAAAGCTAAAACATTATATAAATTACGTTATATAATGTAGATATAAATACATTATATAAATCACACTATATAATGTTTATATAATATATTAAAATACATTACATAAATGCAAACTATGATTGTTCAAGGAAATGGGGTGTCAGTAATTATGGTGAAATGTTTTGAATATAGGAAGTTTTTTAAGTCATGGAAGTCATAGTCACAGAATTTCAGAATTGAAAGGGATTTTAGTCATATAATCCAATTGTGTTCAGAAAGTTAATCCATAAGTCAGTTGTCTAGAATATGCAGTGCTGTTCCCTTAATAATAAATCACTTTATAAATGTTTGTTGACTGATTTTTTTTAAAAAAAGGACATCAATAAAACTTATTTTTTAAAGGGGGAGAGAGGGGAACATAAACTAGCATGCATGATTTACATTCCTGGGAAACTCTAGAATGTAATACTAAGGGGATGCTTAGTAGACATCTAGAAAGGGAAGCGGTGATCATTAAGAGGCTTTGCACAACCCTGGAATGCATTCCTTCTTGGTCTCTATCTCTTGAAATGTCTAGCTCCCTTCAAAGACCAGCTTCTGTGCTATCTCCTGTAAGGATCTTATGGTGACCCCTTTAGCTATGGGTGTTCTAGATCTCTCTTCAAATTATCATAAACGTGCTCCTTTCCAATAGAAAAGAATCTATTTGAAAGAACTGGGTTTGAGCTTTGTCTTTGTGTCTTCAGGACCTAGTTCTCTCCCTTGTGCCTAGTAAGCCCTGAATAAATACATGTTTGTTGGGTTGGAATAAAAAATGGTTAATAGTCATTTGAAACCTGAGATAAGTAAGTTCTACTATCTACCACTTGGGTGATCTTAAATCACTTCACCTCTCTTGGCCTCAGTTTCCCTATCTGAAAAGTGAAGCCATTGAACTAGATGGCCTCTCAGGTCCCTTCCCAGCTACCTCCATGCCACCTGTTCTCCAGCTCCAAAGTCCATCAGAAAGTGAAGGTTCTACCCCTGTAAACTTGGGGTCTTATTGGTGAACATTACTACTTTATCCTGCCCCATTTCAGGATCCCCCACTAATTCCTAGCTATCTCTACGCCATTCCCATGCATACCCCTTTCCAGCTCTAGCTCTGAGAATAATAATCAACTATTCTCTATAAGAATGTGTCATTCAATTATCTGATTACCCTATTCACCATTCTTTCTGACTTCCCTTCCCAAAACTCTCCCCCCATGCCACCAATCCCAAGTATGTCTTGTTTTCCCCTACTAGACTATAAGCCCCTTGAGGGCAGAGATTGTCTTGCTTTGTTTATATTTGTCTCCAGGGCTTAGCTCAATGCCTGGTATATAGTAAGTAAATAATAAATGTTCTGTCCATGTAGCACAGAGGAAGAGCTTGCTAGATGCTTTACCTATCTATCTAGTCAACTGCCTGGCACATAGTAGGTGCTTAATAAATGCTTTTTCATTCATTCTAGCTCTACATCTATCTTCTTGTGATCCAAAGGAAACGATAAATCATACAGTCACCACTGATAGATTCAATTCCTCATCACAGACAAACTATACCCAACAGTGAGGAGAGAAGCAGCTACAACCAAGCTCAAAAGGCCAAGCTTCAGGAAGACACTGCCCCATGGTTCTCAGTTTTTTCTACATTATCAGTTCAGCTTCATTTTGTTTTCCCTTTTTTTCTCTTTTTTTAAATGCTGTGTTATGAAAGAGGTGGACAGGAGAGATACAAGGGGAAATCTATGTGATATAGGAAGGCACGAAGTAGGAAGTAGGAAGGCAGGAAGGCAGGAAGGAAGGGAGGGAGGGAGGGAAGGAGGGAGGGAGGAGGGAGAGGAAAGGAGAAAGCGAGAAAGAAAAACAAAGAGAGGGAGGAAAGGAAAAAGAGAGGATGAGAGGAAGAGAGGATAGGAGAAAGGGAAGAAGAAAGGGAAAGAGAAGGAGGGAGGGAAGAAGAAAATAGAAAAGCTGGTGTGAAATCTCAGAACCCAGCACAAGGCCCAAAGTTTTATGTTGAGTTCTTAGGTGCTTAGGAAATGTTTGGTAAATGAATGTGAACAGATCCACAAGGAAGGCATCTTGGGGACGTATGTGAGGGAAAGAGCCACATTTCTGGCCACACTTTGGGAATATGCTCTAAACCTGGAGAAGGAGAAAGAGAATGTGGCAAGACCTCCATGGGTCAGACTAAGGGACCTCTACTTAGGTGCAAACTACAGCTGAAGCCTGAAGGGAAATGGGTAGCTGCTTCAAAGATAGGATGCCCAGCTTTAATATCCTCTATGTCCCTGGAAGAACAAAAGGGAGAGGGAAGTTAATGCAGCCTCTGCCACTGAACCAGGATAGGGCTCCCTTCTCTCTATCTTACTAACATTTTTTAATCACCTGGGAAATCCTGAGCCTTTGGAGACAGATAATAGACATTAGATGTCCCAGGAGGTACAGAACAGTCAGCCACGCAGGGAAGCCTTCTGTCTTGAGAAACTAAGCAGGGAATTGGATGCTGGAGGCCAGGGTTATTTATTTCAAGCTCTGCCAATGACTTGCTCCGTTTCTGGTCAAATCACTGGCCATTGCGGGTACCCCAAGCCCCCTAATACTGGCTATTGATGTGACTAAAAGCTGCTAACTAATTGGATGATGCCTAACCCTGCGAGAGAAAATTAGTGGGTTCTGCCTAAACTGGCACTTCTTTTGTCAAACTAATAGTGCATTTATTAGGAAAATTAGGAAATATTGGGCCTTCAACAGGATATTTAACCAACTATTAGCTTTAGGAACAAAAGAGTAAATACATGCACAGGTTATCACCTTATTCAAACACCGCTCATTTTGATGTACTAAGAACTCCTATAAAGGACAGAAGTCATCATAACAAACATCATTATTATCATCATCATCATCATCATCACAGCTAGTATTTATATAGCACCCTAAGGTTTACATACATTATCTCATTAGATCCTTACAACAACCCTATGAGGTAAGTGCTATTATTATCCCCATTTTACAGATGAAGAAACTGAGATGCAGAGAAGTTAAATGATCTGCCCCATGAAGATCACTTATTATCACAGAGATAATAAGTGTCTGAGGTGGAATTCAAACTCTGGTCTTCCCCTATCTAAGTCTGTGATTCTATCCACTGCTCCACCCAAAATGCCCTAGCATTTGACTGGGAACAAAAAAAAAGTGTCAACAAGTGCAGAATTGCCTAATGACTATTGGATTGATGGGATAGGTCTCAGCTGTTAGCACAGGCAATTTTTTCAATCAGGAGTTCATATCATTCTCCTGCTATAAAACCTCCAATGGCCCCCTAACTACCTACAGATTTTAAAGTTCAAACTCATCGGTCTGGCAACAAAGGCCTTGGGTGGTCTGGCCTCACATTACTGGTACAACTTCATTTTGCATTGCTCCCCAAACCTACTTTACAAGCCAACATCCTCTACTGTGGCCCAAACAAATAATTATTTGTGATTCTGAGCTTTCCTCATGATACTTCTCCAATCTAAACTTAGCTATCTCTCCCTACTAGTCAATCTATTTATCTATCCATATATATGTATATATAGTGTATGTATGTATACACGTCAGTCTATATCCATGTGTCCATGTATCCATCCATCTCTTCATCTACCCGTCTATCTATGTACCTATCCATCCATCCATCTGTTCATCCACCCATCCATATATCCATCTGTCCACCCATATGCCTTTCTACCTATATAGTCCTCCATGTATCCACGTATCTATCCATCTACCCATCTATTTTCTATCTATACATTCATCCATGTATCCATTTATCCATCTATCTAATCTATCCATCTATCTATGTATCTATCCATCCATCCCTCCATTCATCCACTCACGCATCCATCTATCCATCTGTCCATCTGTGTATCTTTCTACCTATATATCTATCCATGTAACTATTCATCCATCTATTTTTCTATCTATATATTCGTCCATCTATCTATGTATCTATCCATCCATCCATCTATTCTATCTATCCATCTATCTATATATCTATCCATCCATCCATCCACCCACCCCCCATTCATCCATCTATCTATCTGTCTTTCTATCTATTCATCCATGTATCCATTTATCCATCCATCTACAATCAGTCTTTCTCTCCATATATGTAGACATATATACACATATATATGCATGTATCCATTTACCCATCCATCCATCCATCTATCCATATACACATCTATCTATCCATCTACACATCCATCCATCCATCTATCTATCTGTCTATCAACAAACATTTATAAATTGCTTGCTATGTGCCAGGCAGTGTGCTAGGCAGTGAAGATATAGAGAAAAAAATTAACCAGTCCCTGCCCTCAACAAGCTTACATTCTATCAGGGGAGAAGACATGTAGACATAGAAATAAAAACAAAATATTTACAAATACAAAGAAATTGGAAGGGGAGCTAGAAGTTGAGGGGCTCAGGATGAGGACGTATTGTTTCTGGGTGATGGACTGTCTCTAGGCCAGAAGAAGTTAAGTAACTTGGTGAATAGAGCACTGGGCCCAAAGTCAGGAAGACCCAAGTTTAGATCTTGCCTCAGATATTTACTAGCTGTGTGATCCTGGGGAGATTACTTAACCTCTCTGTGCCTCAGTTTTCTCATTTGCAAAATGGGAGAAACAATAGAACCTACCTCTCAGAGTTTTGTGAGGATCCCATCAGCTAGTATATGGAAAGTGCTTAGCACACTGCCTGGCAGGTAGTAGATACTATACAAATGCTAGCTGTTGCTGTTGTTGTTATTGTCACTTAATCTCTGTCTGCCTTAGTTTCCTTGACTGTAAAATGGGAATAAAAGCACCGACCTCTCAGGGTTGTTATGAGGACCAAATATGATAATATTTGTAAAACGATTAATGCAGTGGCTGGCAGACAGCAGGTGTTTAATTAATGCTTGCTTCCTACTTTCCAGGTGAGGGCTCTGCTAATTAGGGATAATTACAGAGGGTGATTCTGTTTTAGAAGGGGGTTGAACTGGAACTCTAAAGTCTGCTCCAAGTTGGAGATGCTAAGACTGTGAATAAATGAAAGACACTGTAATGTAATCAATAGTTTGCCTTGGAATCTGAAAGATGTGGGTTCAAGTCCCTCCACTAAGATAGAATAACCATGTGACCATGTTAACCCCTCGGTGCCCTGAACAGCTAATACTGTAGGCTACAGAGCAGCTGCATGGGTAAAGAGCATCCTCACTGAGATTTCCCTCCTCTGATGAACCAACAAGTGCAGATCAAAAGAAGAAACACCAAAGACGACCATAAGACCATGTCTGAGACAAACGAATCCTGTTGGACTGAGCTTCTGAACCCACTTTGAAAAGCAGGCAAAGGAAACTCACTGCTCCTCTGATAGAGCAGTTTTTACCACACAAAGTCATTTTTCTTGCATTAAAAAATGGCCAGTCACTGGCTCCTCAGAAGGATTAGAGAGAATTATTTCAGCCTGGGTATCAGAGTCAGGCCAAGATGAACTGGCATCTGGCCTCTAAGCACCCTGGACAGCTGCTCCTTCTCCCTAGGAACAGTGTCTCCCTGCCAGGAAGCCCCCAGCCTATCCATCATTCATCTCCAGACCATGGAGTTGCTGGAAGCTGCTTCTGGCTTCTGGGCCTGTGGGTCTCTGTGAACCACCAAGCGTTCTAAGGTTGTGATGCAGCCACCAAAGCTTGGCAAAAGACGTAATCAGCTTGGAGAAAGGCATAATCCCCACCACAGAAGACAGCAACCAGGACCCCATTCCATCTCCCAGACTTTCAGAAATGCCAATGGAAGCCACAGGCCTCCTTAGTTTAAAAAAAGTCTCCTGTTCTTCTTGCCAGATCTAGTCAGACAGGCACAAACATTTTTTAAGCAATTATGTGCCAAGTATTATGCTAAACAATGGGGATACAAAGAAAGACAAAAGCACACAGTTTCTGTCCTCAAGGATCTCTCCTTCTAATGGGGATGGTGATGTACAAATTACTATATATATATACAAATATATACGGAGTAGATCAAAGGTAATCTCAAAAGAGATGGCACTCAAAGCTAGAGAGACTGGGAAATGCCTCTTGAAGCAAGTAGACTTTGAGCTGAGCCTTGAAAGAAGCCAGAGAAACTTCACACTGCATCAGGGGATCACTCAATCTCATAGAGGGTCCCAAAATGAAGGCAAAAAAGGGTCCCACCTCCACAGTTAATTAGATTGACTTATCAATATTATTAGCTAGCATTTATGTTTTGATGTGAAGTTGGTGAAGCACATTACAAATATTATCTCATTTGATCCTCACAACTGCCCTGGGAGGTAGGTGGCATTACTATCCCCATTTTACAAATGAGGAAACTGAGGCAAACAAAATTTAAGTGACTTTCCCAAGGTCGCAAAACTAGTAAATGCCTGAGATTAGATCTTCCTGACTCTAGGACCAGTATTCTCTCCACTGCACCTCCTTACTACTGAAAAAATACATAGTTTCCTTCATTAGAAGTAAACACATGGGGGCAGCTAGGTGGAGTAGTGAGTACAGCACCAGCCCTGGAGTTGGGAGGACCTGAGTTCAAATCCAGCCTCAGACACTTGACACACTTTCTAGCTGTGTGACCTTGGGCAAGTCACTTAACCCCAATTGCCCTGCCTTCCCCCTTGCAAAAAGGGAAAAAAAGAAGTAAACAATGAAATAGTTGATAAAGAAGCCAGCCTCACAATCAGGAAAATTGGGTTCCAATCTTGTCTCTGACACACTGGGGATGTAGACATTGCAAGACACTGCCCCTCCCAGGTGCCCCAAGTAACTCTCTAAAACAGCAGTTCTCAAACTTTTTGGTACCAGAACCCCTTTGTACTCTTAAAAATGACTGAGGATCCCACAAAGACCTTTTGTTTCTGTGAATTATATGCAGGGGTGTGCCAGAGGCTCCAGAAATAATGGTTAAATTTTCATCAAGAGCATTTACACCTCAGAAATTAGCAACACCATAAATCAGGGCTTGGTGTCTTATTTTGCTGATTGCTTAGACTTAAGGGAGGGATGGAGAAGATTTTAATAATGCAGAATGAACTTCGAAGTGTGTCCTACACACTTTTTCCCAGAGAGACAATTGTCAAACGTTTACCAGTACACCCCTGGTTATAGCCATTAATAGTTGCTGTACAGTTATCCCTTCCATATCATAGGGCTTCCATATTGTACAGCACTCCCATGATCTGGAAAGTCCGTGTAGATTTTTTTGGTCACCTCTTCATACCGGAGAAGAAATCTGATTATAATGATATTAAAATATAAGATATGTTGATATTATACAATACCATACATATTTTATGCATTTCTGAGTTTCTAAGCTTTTTCTGTGTCATTTGCTGGCCTTCACGTGTCATCTGCAGCTTCCACAAAACCCCCCAAAATTCCCATTTAATTTCTTATGCCGATCTGCAATGTATAGAAACCACGATGGAGAAAGTCATGATGTGGAAGAGAGAACCATATTTTTTAAAGTCTTAGTATTTTTATAAAAATAGTTTTGATTTCACAGATCCCTGGGGTTACAGTGACCCCACAAGGTCCCCTAAAGTGCACTCTGAGAACTGCTACTCTAACTAAATTACAGGAAATGTTTGGATCTACATTAGAAAAGAGAGTTTCCTTACCAGGACTCCCTCTACTGAGGAAATCACAGGTCAGGGCAAAAATAAATAAATAGATAGATGGACAAATAAATGGATGGATGAATGAATGGTCAAATAAAATAGCTTTTAGAGAGAGCTGTGAAATCACAAGTTGGGTAAAAAAATAAATAGAGAAATGAATGAATGGACAAATAAAACAGCTTTTAGAGAGGGCTCTGAAATCATAGCTCCACCCCTCCCTCACCAAATGAGATTATAGTAATAACTCATCTTTATCTAGTAAATCTCAGTGTTAGAAGAGACTAAAAAGGTCATTTAGTCAAACCAGCAGCTATATGGAATTCCCTTCTACATCTCCAGTAAACAGTCATCCAGCCTCTATATAAACCATTAGGGAGAGAACTCAGGATTTCCCAAGGCAGCCTATACCGTTCTGGGATGGCTATGATTGATGTGCAGTTCTTTCTTGCATCTAGCCTCAATTTATCTCTTTACTACTTCTTCTCATTTTCTTAGCTTTGCTTTTAGAACAAATCTAATCCCTTCTCTCTAAAGTCAGATTAAGAGAGGAAGGTTCAACCCCAGGCTTCCTGGCTCACTGTCAGATTCTCTTTTCTGCCTACTTTGTTGTTTAGTCATTTTCAGTCATGTCCTACTCTCCCTAACCCCATTTGGGGTTTTCTTGGCAGAGATACTGGAGTGGTTTGCCATTTCCTTCTCCAGCTCAGGAAATTGAAGAAAACAGGGTCAAATGACTTGCTCAGGGTCACACAGCTGATAAGAATCTGATACTGGGTTTGAACTCAGATCTTCCTGGTTCCAGGACCATCAGACTATCCATTGCACAATCTAGCTGCCCTTTCCACTACTCTTCTACCTCAAAGTCAGCCCTACTGCATCTAGGCTCTACTCATTCACCATTCTGGCCCAGACTTTCCTCCAAGAATACAACAAACCCTCTTGGCCTCTCCTCTTTCTTGCTTCTTGCCTGCAAGTTGCATCTTGCTGGATCTCAAGCCTAACCTCTCCTCCCCAGCGCATTCCATCGTATTCCCATGGCTCTGCATGAACCCACAGCAGTGACTAATGATATGGTGGGGACTAGAGATATGTCACCACCAATTTGTTGCCACATTTTGCAGAGTATATAATCTAAGGACTGGGGTGTAATTATAGGACTCGGGCTTATTAACATGACTTGTTCCCATAATTTGGAAGCAAAATAATTGTTAAATTTCCCCCTTTTTTAGAAAAAAAAATCGTGCAAAATCCATCCCTCCTTTGTGTCCCTCTACTGTTTCCTGATGGGCTCAGCTATGGCCCTCCTAACATTTGAGATGCACTCTGGCCTCTTAGATAGAGTGCCAGAGGACCTGAAAGCAAGAAGACTTAGCTTGAAGTTATCCCTCTGTCACTTATTAGCTGTAGAACCATAGGTGATGATCTCAGCTATCATGAAGGCAGTAACAGTGTATTCTGGGTCTTGGTGGTAGGAATAAAGAAGAGGGACAGATAAGATTTGTCACTGGAGTCCTCCCTTGAGGAGCCCAAGGGGTGATCTCACAGCTCAGCAGCTGGCAATGGCTAGCTCTGTTGCCAGTACAGTTGGTTTTGGAGATAAATGTATATGAGATATTCAGTTACCAAATAGAAGTTGAACAGAGAGGGAGAAAACATCTCTGGAGTCAAATTACCTGCACTCAAATCATGCCTCTGATATCTACTAACCTCTGTGGCCATGATGGTGTTATTTGACCTTCTCTGGCCTCAGTTTCCTCCTCTGTAAAATGAGAGGGATAGAGGAGAGGAGCTATGAAGCCCCTTCCAACCCAAGATCAGTGATACTATGCTCCTAACACTCACTAGTGTAGTAGAAAGAGCATTGAATTTGAATGCAGAGGACCAGAGTTCAAATGCCAGGTCTGTCACTTACTGCTATGTGACCTTAGCCTCAGTTTCCATATCTGTAAAAGTGAAGGCATTGGACTATAAATGGTCTCCGAGTCTCCCTGTCATCTCCAGTTATATGCTTCTATAGATGGTATTTAATTGCTATTTCTGAAACTAGAGACTGGCCAAAAACAAGTTCAAAATGCATGGAAAGGGAAAAAAATAATTTGGCTTTCTCCATTTCTAGAAAATTATCAGAATGTCGCTTTGCACAAAGTAGGCTGGAATTTAACAAAAATAATAATATTAATAGCTAACAGTTATATAGTATTTTAAGGTTCATAAAGTACTTTAAAAATATTAATCCATTTGATCCTCACAACAACCCTGGGATGTAAGTATAATTATTATCCTCATTTTATAGATGAGGAAACTGAGGCAGACAGAGGACAAGTTATTTGCCCAAGACACATAGCTAAGTAAGTATCTGAGGGCAGATTTAAACTCAGGTCTTCTTGACTCCAGGTCTAATCCAGTGGGCCACCTGGATTTGGTTTTGGTTTTGGGTTTTTTGTTTGTTTTTGGAGGGGGGAAGGCGGGGCAGTTGGGGTTAAGTGACTTGCCCAAGGTCACACCGCTAGTAAGTGTGTCAAATGTCTGAGGCTGGATTTGAACTCAAGTTCTCTTGACTCCAAGAGCCAGTGCTCTACTCACTGCGCCACCTAGCTGCCCCAACCTGGATTTGTTGTAAGAGAAACTGGGTTCGAATCTGGACTCTGATACTTCATATTTATAGCCTATCTGTGACCACCACTCAGTCCCTTTACATTTCTAAGGCTCTCTGTTTCCTAATCTGCAAATTGAGGGGTTTGGATTAAATCCCCTCTGAGACTCCTTCTAGCTCTAAATCTCTCTCTCTCTATGACCTCTCTAGGCTGCAGATCCTCATTTGTATAATAAAGGTGTTAGACTAAAGGATGATAGCTAACATTTATATGGCAGTTTGAGGTTTGCAAAGCACTTTACAAACATGTCTCATTTGATCTTTACAACAGCCCTGGGAGACAGGTGCTATTATGACACCCATTTTACACCTGATCTTGGCCTTTAATAGGATGAGAAGCAATTGTCCCCCTTTTACAGATGAGGAAACTAAGGCAAACAAAGGTGACATGACTTTCCCCAGGTCACAGAGCTAGCAAGTGTCTGAAGCCCAATTTGAACTTGGATCTTCCTGACCTTAGGTCCCCTGCTCTATGTGTGCTCTACCTAGCCTTGAATCATCTCAATGACCCCTTCCAGCTCTAAATCTTCTGATCCTACAAGAAAAGGAATCATTATCAGCAGCGGCAAACATCCATAGAATCAGAGGATTTCAAGTTGGGAGTATTTACGTGCCTAACAAGACCTGGGCGCTGTTCTAGGTGCTGAAATAGAAAAGCAAAGATGAAGCAATCCCTGCCCTCAGGGAGCTTACAGTCTACTGGAAGGAGATATTACATTTAACAGATATATTTTGAGGAGGGAAAGTGGATCAAGAAAGGCTTCCTGTAGGAACTCTCTAAGGTCCCCCTCCAGCTCCAAATCTAAGTTCTGTGAAGCCTCCAGTCTCTCTCACTACTTGTGTGACATTAGGCAAGTCACTTCTCTCTGGAACTCATTTCTGTCTATCTGTAAAGTGAGTGAGGTGGGGCAGATGATCTCTAAGGCCTTTCTCAGCTCTCATGTCTATAGCATTATGTGTGTGTTATCAGAACTGCATTTCACAGCTAGGCAACTGTCACATAAAAGAAAAACACAAAGACTGTTTTATATAGCATTTTCAGGTTTACACAACCTTAAAGAGAAGACAGGGCAGAACCTTCAAGCATTTTGTCATTTGCCAGTATGTCAGCTGGGCTCCAATTTATCTAATGGACAAAACTTTAAGTACTGCCTCCCCAGAGATGCTACTAAGCCCCAGAATGCTGTGTCTGCTCCATCAGGATATGTCAATACCATTTGACTCAATGGAGATGTTTATTATGACTCAATTCAATTTATCTCATATTTATTATGAAACTACTACATACCAGGCACTAAGTGAGGAGCTAGAGGACATAAAAGCAAAAACAAAACCAAAATCCCAGTCCTCAAGAAGCTTACATTTGGGAGGAGCACCGGCAGATAAAATATGTATACAAAAATCAAATACAAAGCATAGAATAGTCATTTCTGAGGGGTAGCCACATGTCTAATATGAAGGGCAGCTCATTAACAAAAGAACAGGGATTCCAGAGGGCACAATGGAAGGCCTAGGTAGAGTAACATATCAGGATAGGGGCACGAGAAGGATAGGGGTGAAAAATATAGGTATGAGCGAGGAAGGATTGGTGGCCGTGGAAGGAGCTTAAGCATAAGGGGAAAATAAACCATTGACTTTATTATTAACCAGAGAGTTGGGTCCAAACCTAGTCCATCATTTAAGGCCCAGTGACTGCTCTTCAATTTTACTTTGCCTGTGAGTTCATGTACTCTGCACCCCAAGGTTTCCAAGCTGGGAGAAAGTAATCCTCTCAAGGAGCAGAAGATAAGGCTAGAGAATGAAGGAGAGAAGACATAAGCCAAAGACCAAGTTGACTTATAGTAGAGAGACTAAGGGGATTGGGAAGAAGGGCAGATTGGCAGCCCATTGAAGTTCAAAGCTAAGATAATATGGCAAATGTGAGGAAGCTAAAATGTAGGAATCGGAAGGAATCAATGCTTTGTCTTATCTCAAGCTACTTCTCAGACGTTTAGGGGTCTTTTCATTCATTGGGCTTACACCAATCGATCCACCAACTAACTGACAAGCATTTATCAATCATCTGCTCTGTTGCATGGCATGAGGTGGAATCTGGGGGTACAAAGACAAAAGTGAATCGATCCCTGTCTTCAAGAAGCTTGCAGTCTGTAAAGGGAAGGCATATACAAAAATAACTTTATACAAAGTAGACACAAAATGGATAAATGGAGTGAGCTGAACCTATGATAGATTCAGTGTAGAGAGCTCCCAGGTAAGGAAATTCCCTCTACCAACGAAGGTGCTTAGAGTGTTCTCTAGAGCACCCTGAAATTAGGGGACTTGCTTGCCCAGGGTCATATAGCATATATGTGTCAGAAGCAGGATTTGAATCCATATCTTCTTGACTCTAAAGCCTGCTCTCTATCCACTATGCCTCACTGTCTGAATACAAGGGAATTTTAGGAGCAAGAGTACTAATATCTGAGGGAATCAGTAAGGGTTTCAGGTAAAAGTGGTGCTTGAGCTGACTTTTGAGCTTAGAGATTCTAAGAGTCATAGGTGAGCAGGGAATACATTCTATGCATTAAGTGAATATTAGCTAGTAATTATAGCTATAATTTATACAGCTCTTTAGGGTTGGCAAAGTACTTTACATATGGTAATTCATTTGATCCTCCTAATAACCCAGTGAGGTTGTTGTTATCTTCATTCTACATATGAAGAAAGTGTGGCACAGAAGGGTTAAGGAACTAACCCAGGGTCACACAGCTAAGGAGTACATGATTTAGGGATTGAACTTGGGTCCTGCAGTCTATCCACTGTGCCACCTAGTTTTTTAATGTTTCATCATGACTAAAGAAGATGCTTTGCACGGTCCCATTTAAGTGAAGCTACCTCTTGTTGTCTGGACAATCCACCAACTAGGTTGTGTACTCCTAACAGGCAAGAATTGGCTGGCTTAGAACTTCTCTTCTGTAACACCAAGACTGGGATCAGGCATGTGACCTCTGATGACATGAACATAAAGCTTGATACTTTACATGGTGACTTGGTTTTGCCAGTAGTGACAACACATGAGTTACACGTCCCATTCCTAGAATCAAATACATGGCAGGTACCCAGTCAACATCTGTTGTGTGATTCTTTATATGGTGACTTGGTTTTGCCAATAGTGATGACACATGACTGACTTGTCTGATTCCCAAGCCCAGACACATGACAGGTACCCAGTCAACATCTGTTGACGTGAACAGGAAGTACAACTATTTACATGGTCACTGAGTTTTGTCAATAGTACTTTCCCCATTCTCCGTGTGTAGGAGGAGAATGCCCACTGGGCACAGTGGGGAAGGCATAGAATTGTTCATCTCTCTGGAGCCAGCAGGTACTAAGAGAAGACAGCATGGTCTGGCATCCTCCTACATCGCTGGCCTCATTCTCCCTTGTAGCTGCACCAGGGGAGCCTTTGAGTGACAAATCAAAGGGCCATTCTTTCCAACAAGAGGTGGCCTCCTTGTCCAACTCAACTGGACTCAGATGCCGCCAACCCAGGGAGCAGCAGCTGCAAGCAAAGAAAACAGGAAGGTCTCTGAGGATCCCAACCCCCAGGCTGAGTCTGATTATCCATTGAGATGAGAGAAGAAGAGAAACTAGCCATTGGGAGGGAGAGACAGGCAGCCAAGAGAGAACCCCTGGGTTTGTTCTTCAGTTGTCAAAAGTGCTTTCCTCTGAAATGCACATCCACATTTGCCCAGCCTACAGCATCCTCTGTCTTCACCTCTAAGCTAACAGCTTGCAGAGCATTGACGCACATAAAGACAGAAAACCAGAGTGGAATAAGAAGACGTGGGAGAAAAAAAAGATGTGGAAATAGAAAACCAGTCAAATATTATGGAGGCAGAATATCAAAGTAAAATGAGGCACATGAAGACAAAAATTCAGGGCCAGTGTATGGTAAAATACACAAAGAGATATAAAGCAGTATAATGGGGAAAATATTGGGCTGAGGTGTACAGAGACTGGGGTTCAAATACCAGCTTTGCCACCAGCTAATTAACTTTGGGAACTTGATGAAACCCCTTTAGTTTAAGAGGCTTCAGTTTCCTTACCAGGAAATTGGTTAGGGTGCAAGGATGTGTTAGGGTACAAGTTGTATTATCATCATTTTACTGATAAGGAAACGAGGCTGAGAGAGAGGCAAAGTAATTTGCCCAAAATCTCACAACTAGTAAGCATCAGAGGTAAGATTTGAACAAAGGTCTCCCCTGACTCCAGGCCCAGCACTTTCTCCACCATAAGATGGAGCCTCCTTGTTCTCCTAGACCCCTCATTCTTCCTAGTATCACTACATCTGTTCTCTGAGGATTTCTCTGTAAATTGAAATTCATCGCTCATCATAGAAGGATTAAACCCTTCAAGGCCCTCATAATCTAGATCTGAAAACTAAATTCTCCACCCAGGCCAATTAATTTGGAAGCTAGATGGATATCTTTGGCACTCAGTGGAGCCCACTATCAATGTCTGAGAAGGCTGATGGAAACCAGAGAGATGCTTGTTGCCTTGATCAAAACAGTATCCAAACATAAATTAAATAGTACCTAACACCCAGATGCCATCTGAGTTGAACTGAAGGCAGTAACATTTCTCTGGCTTTTCCTGGACTGAGATATATGTATAATTTTCAGTTTGGATTAAGTGTTGGTATAGTAGGGGAAAAAAAAGCTTTCGAGTCAGAGAAATTAGGATCAATTTCTCTCTTTGATGCTTCTTCCCTGTGTAACCTTGGACAAGTCATATAACCCTCTAGGCCTCTATTTTCTCACCTTAAAAATGAGGGAAATGGACTAGGTGACCTCTAGTCAGTCAACAAGCATTTATTAAGCACTTTCTGCTTGTACAGGTTCCTTCCAGCGTTGTAAGTGATCCTATGAGCTCCTGCTCCATATCCATCACCCTTACTTTGCTTCTACACCAATGAAAATCCCCTTCAATCTGGACAAGGTAGAATGAGCTTTGTAAAGAGAGAACCAAAGATTAAGGCGCTAAGAAAAAAAAAACTGAAGACAGCATCATGAATGTGAGTTCCTTGAGGGCAGGGACTTTTCCATTGTATTGCCAGTACCTTGGACAGCACCTAAAGTCTAAGGATGCCAGGAACTTCAAGGATGAGGTTAATGCCACCATCACTAAACCTGATTTTCTGCCTCTGATTTTGCACACAATACTCAAGTCAATACTATCATTGCTTCTGGAAGAGACATGACAATTGATTGTCCTCGAGTTCCATTCATCATCCCTATGACAGCCCAGATCACGGCTCCTCTCCTTGGCCACCATTCCCCTACATATGTTTCATCCTCTTTTAGAATGTAAGCTGCTTGGGGGTATTTTCAGAAAAATCTGGAAAGACTTATATGAACTGATGCAAAGTGAAGGGAGCAGAACAAGGAGAACAGTGTACACGGTAACAGCAATATTGTACTATGATCAACTGTGAATGACTTAGCTATTCTCAGCAATACAATGATAAAAACCAGTTCCAAGAGACTCACGACAAAAAATGTTATCCACATCCATAGAGAGAATTGATGAACTCTGAGTGCAGGTTAAATCATACTTTTTCACTTTCTTTATCTTTCTTGCTTTTTTGCATGTGTTTTCTCTTTCAACATGGCTAATATGTAAGGATTTTTTGCATGATTTCATGTGTATAATTGATATCATCTTGTCTGCTTTCTCAAGGGGTGGGGCATGGTGGGAGGAAGAAAGAGAATCTGTAACTCAAAATTTTTTACAAATAATGTTAAGAAAATTTTAATGTAATTGAGAAATTATTTTTAATTTTTAAAGAATGTAAGCTGCTTGAGGACAGGAACTGTCTCACTTTTGTATTTGTATCCCTAGTACCTACTACAGTGTCTGGCACAAAGATGTTTAATAATCTTTTTTCATTCACTCATTTATTCATCCAGACATCTTAAATACCTCCAAAACAGGGAGCTCACTACATTCCAAGACAGACAATACTTCTGTTAAACAGTCCTTCCTTATGTTGAGCCAAGAATCTGTCTCCTACAGAGCCTACTCATGTCTTCTGGCTGCTTATCTCTCCACCTGGCTGAGGACATCTGGGATTCAAAGCTCTCCAGAGTTTCTAAGTTCAGCCAGTCCTCCCCTAGATGCTTCCAACCTCATCTGCTCATCAGTGACCCATTTCCTCTCCAGGGCCCAGCATGCAGAAAATGCTCAATATAAGTAAACAGAACATGCTCTTAACAGAAGGACTATGAGACACTGGAGATTCTGAGATGCCTCCTGTATTCCAATATCCTCCTTTCTTGGCCAGTCAGCAGCAGAAAGATCTGCTTCTCCTCCGTGGGAGGAAGTACCACCTCCTCTACCCCCAGGATTTTCTGAAAGCCTCATAGAGCCCAGGGTCTGCAGTTCCTTCTAAAAGTTAAGTCAAAGCACCATTTCTCACATTCTCTCCCAAACTTCTCCTTTCCCCAGGCCTCCCTCCACTCACTTTCCTGCTAGTGAACAAAGGTAGGGACGGAGAGGTGGGATACTTCTTTCCTTTGCTCATGGAAAACAGAGCAGATATGAAAGAGTTACACCTGCAAAACAGAAAAAGGTCATGGCCAGCGCCATTCCCAGAAGCCTTGCCACTGGCTTCATTATAAATCCACAGATAAAGGAATAAAATTCTGGAGTTGAGGGGAAGGGGGAGCACTGTTCATTTCTCAGATGAAGTGCTATCAGCCTCAAGATCATTTCCATTGAGGAAACAGCGACAGACCCAAAGCCAGAGGACCTCATGCGAGAGTGTAAAGACCACTGAATTTGGAGCTGCAGGACTCTACCACTTACTATCCATGTGAACTGGGGCAAGTCCCTTAACCTATCTGGGACTCAGTTTACTTGTCTGTAAAATAAGGGGCTTGGATTAGATAGTCTCTAAGGTCCCTTCCAGCTCTAGAAATGTGTTAGTTACTTCCTATGTGAGCTTGGCTAATTGTCTCAGCTTCAGTTTCCTCATCTGTAAACTGAAGGGGCTGGGCTAAATGCATTGCATTTCCAATCTCTTCCCTCCATAGGTCTTATGCTATGTTTAAATAAGGTGCCAGCCATGAGGAAGGAAGAAATTAATAAGATCATAGAGTTATTGCTGTAAGAGGTCTTAGAATTCAGTTAGCCCAGATATTTGTGTAAGATATTTGGTCTTATGACCAGCTCTGCCATTACACCCCATGTGAGTTTGAGAACATCAGTTCTTCTGTCTATATCTGAGTTTCCTAAAGCAAAAAATGAGGACAATGGGCTATCTGAATTCTAAGGTCTCTTATAGCTGTAAATCTATGATACCATAATTTTCTCATTTTTTTATCGTTAGGATCTTATTTAAATAATAAGATCATGGGAGGGAATGGATTGGAAATGCCATCTAGACCAACCCCTTTAGCTTACAGGTGAGGAAACTAAGACCCAGAGAATTAGCCAAGGTCACACAGTAAGTGGCAATTATTGGTTTTGACAGAGACAGGATTTTAACCCAGGTCCTTATATCATTAATGTATTTTTTGCTTGATGTGAAGATCTTTCCCATCCATTAATAAGCCCATGTGACTTGCTTAAGTCACATGGAAGCCTAAGTCACATGAGCCTGGGTCACAAGAGTTGTGATGTTCTCAGACCCTGAAGAAGTGTTTATACACTTGGAGGTTGGCATTTTGCTTTAAGGTTCACTCATAAGAAGAGTGTTCATGTGATGTATTCAGGTGAAACTCTGGGTAGTCATTAAGGAGCCCCCCCAGCTTTGAAAACCCAGATGTTGGTGCTTCTCTCTCTGGTAACTATGTATGTTTTACTATGGACAGACAGAAGCCTTGTCTGCTGATTTGTGTTATTTGCTCTGTTTATATAATTCTGCTTGTAATTTCTGTTTATATTTGCTCTGAAGTTCATGGTGTTGACTTTTCCCCTGAACTAAGTGAATGGTGTGTATATAGATATATATAGATATATAGATATAGATATATAGATAAAGATAAATATAGATATAGATATATACATATACATATATATGTACATATATATGTGTTTGATTAAAGTAAGTTTGTTAGCCCCTTTAAAGTTGCTTTCCTTTAGAAAAGCAGATCAAAGAACCTGTCCTAGTAGCCCTCCTGTGTGTTGGTGTTATTGGTCTTACACCCCCACAGCAGCTGCAAGCAACATTATTGTTACAATCCTCAAGTTGCTAGGTGCCACAGTGGATATACTGCTGTGCCTAGAGTCATCCTGATAAGTTCAAATCCATCTTCAGACACTTACTAGCTGTGTGACCCTGGATAAGTCACTTAACCCTGTTTGTCTGTTCCTTATTTGTAAAATGACCTGGAGAAGGAAATAGCAAACCACTCCTGTATCTTTGCTAACAAAAACCCAAATGGGGTCATGAAGAGGCAGACATGACTGAAAAAACTGAACAATAACAACCACCCCTGGCTCCCAAGTCAACACATTTCTTAGGATTTTGACACATGTAAAATATTTAGCACATGATTAATTAGTGTGGTGGCCTAGTTTTGGGGACAGTGCATAGAACTCTTGGCCTGATGTCAAGAAAATCTGAGTTCAAATCCAGCCTCGGATATTTACTAGCTGTGTGACCCTGGCCAAATCATTTAACCTCTATCTGACTGAATTTCTTCAACTGGAAAATGGGGGTAATAATAGCTGCTCTCTCTCTCAGGGTTATCATGAGGATCAAATGAGACCATATTTGCTTAGCACAGTGCCTGGCATATAGTAGGTGCTTAATAAATACTTGTTTCCTTCCTTCCATATTTTTGCCACATTACAGGGGGCTTGCTAGACATCACTAAAACACACTGAAGTAACACACCTGGCTGCAGATGTTGAGATGTGGACACCAGCAGGATTTGAACTCAGATCAGGTTTTGAAGCTGGCTCCCATCTATTACACCACACTGCCTCTTTTACAAAAAGAAACTTGAACAAAATAGTATCTTACTTCCTAGGTGTCTACTTGCTTCCTGCTTATCTACATACTTACACTATTCTGTCACCATTACCCTTCTTTCCCACTCTCACAAGAGAACCATTGCACTGTAGCAGAAGTGAGTGGGGGCCTTTGAGTCAAGAAGACCTAGGTTCAAGCCTTGCCTCCAACACACACTGTCTATATGACCCCAGGCAAATCACTTAACCTCTCAATGCCCCCAGACAAATCTCTAAGACTAGAAATTATGGAGAGGTGCCAGCCTCCACTAGTGAAAGGAGTTTCCTGATTTAAGGAGTTCTTCATACCAATGAAATCACAGGAGTGGTGTGGTTTCACATGTCCCATGAAATCCCTATCCTTTAAGCTAGGGGAAGAGATACATTGGGAAATGTAGAGGATACTTTAAAAATAACCAAAAAAATTCTTTTTAAAAGACTACAAATTGCAGAAAAGGTGGCAATCTACACTAATAGAGGGATTTTCCTCTTCTGAGGTTCCCTATACCAGTGGATTCATAGGTCCATATGAAAAAAAAACAAACAGACCAAGTACATTGCTTTTCTAATTCTTGGCCACCACCTTGTTTCTAGATGGCAGGAGGACTCACTTATGATATATATTGATCCCCATTAACTGTCTCCCAAGCTTCATCAAGGCCTCCTTTGAAAGTTACCATGAAACAAACAGACAAAGCTGTGTGATCAAGTGAAAATAATACCTTGCTTTGCCCAACAAAGGCCCATTTTTGTGCTGACTCTCACATAGACACATTGCCTAGCCTAGGGAATTGGGAAATGGAGTCAGAAATCTCTCAGCTTTCTGTGTTTTCATTTTTTTCCTGTGTGTTTCCCAAAGGGTGGACACAATTATTCCATTACATTCCTCCTTCCTTTGATTCCTTTCAATGGCTTGCTGTCATCCTCTGTCCCTGCTTCCAGATCCTCACATTGCTCAACTCCTTATCTCACAAAACCCTTTTATCCAAGACAGGACACCAGCCTTGCAGAAAGAGAACCTGCTTTTCAGGTCTAAGGAACTCTCTTCACTTTGACTGAGTGCGTGTAGCCCCTCTATTCTAAAAGTAATTCTATCATTTCCTGAACCAATCCAAACAGGGAGACGGGCAGGCAAAAGGAAAATCAGCTCTTTCATTTGCAACACATCTTTTTTCCCACCAACCTTCCTCCCACTCCCTCAATTCACTCATATTTCTCTCCATCCCTGTTTATCACCAATCAAGTTTAATAGCGATGAATACGAGAATTGACATTCTCACACTTGCTATTTCTATCTTTGTCCAAACTGCTGGACCACTGCCACAGCCCAACAGATTTTCAGCCTGCCAGATGGTAGTTTATGAAATACACCTGTAACTTACTTAGAGACCACAATATTAATATACTAGCAGAATTGGCCATTTGAGTTTGTTGCCTAGAAAAAGTCGACAAACTCCCCCAATAGAGTACTACTATGACAATTTCTAACCAAGTCACATGTGTGTTTCCCTTGTCAGTTGATACCTTTCAGCCACCTTCACAATAACAAATAATTTCATCAATCATAAATTTAGAATGGTTGTTCTTAACCTCCTCTGAACCCCTCTAGTCATCTCGTGATGCCCATGAACCCCTTCTTGTAATCATGCTCTAAAATGCATAAAATAAAATGCATAGGATTACAAAGGAAATCAATTATATCAAAATACAGTTCTCAAAATATTTTTAAAAGAAGTTCATGGACTGATCCCAGGCTAAGAACCTCTGGTTTAGAACTTGAAGGGAATTTTGAATCCATCAAGTTGAAAACCCTTTATTTTACAGATGAGGAAACTGAAACTAGTAGAACTTAAGTGACTTTCCCATGATCACATATTGACATAGAGTATATAAAGGATTAGAATTCAAGTCTTCTTGACTCCAAGGCCCAGCATTGCATCCATTGTGTCACCTGGTTTCCTATTACCTGATGGGAGATATTCTCTTTTGGGGGGAGGGAAGGAAAAGAGGAAAAGATTCCCAGAAAACTGTAGAGACAGGAGAGATTTAAAATCTGAAAGAATGTAGGATGAAAGTCACCAAATTCTTCATATCCATTCAAGTCTTGATAAATGAAGGTCCAGGGTGATTTGCATGGCTCTAACACTAACATCCAAAGGCATGATGGGAGTTTAAGGAAGTGTATTCATTGTGACCCAAAGAGAAGGCAAGACTGAGAGTATTACTGTGAGAGAAGTAAAGAGAGCTCAGAGAGGTAAATTCAATCTGAGGGACTTTCACTCAAATGGTTCAATGTTGCTATGAGCTTGATTCAAAAAAGAGCTAGAAAAGCCCATAGTCCAAGTGGCCCCTAATTGAATCCTCTAATTTCATTAACATGGCAGACTTGGAATTTTCGGTTTATCTGTGCCTTGGAAAAAATTGGCTAGATTTGGGGATGCTGTGGAGACATAAATTGAGTACACATCATTAAAGACCTCTAGTTTTCCACCAGTTTCTCAATCCAAGAAATATTTAGTTAAAAGCAAACAAGGAGGGGCAGCTAGGTGGCGCAGTGAGTAGAGCACCAGCCCTGGAGTCCGGAGGACCTGAGTTCAAATCCAGCCTCAGACACTTGACACACTTACTAGCTCTGTGACCTTGGGCAAATCACTCAACCCCAATTTCCCTGCCATCCCCCTGCCAAAAAATTAATAACAATAATAATAATAATAAATCAAACAAGGAGTAAGCAACAGTGCTTGATACTAGGGATACAACGCAAAAATAAAGTGGCAGCTGTCTCAAATGAGCTTATATTCTCATCTGGAAAATGGGGATGATGACAATATATAACCCACAAGTTGCTGTGAGGCTGAAATGTTTGGAAAGTCCTTTGCCAACTTTGAAGTGCTATAAAAATGTCCATTGTTGCTGCTTTTGTTAGTAG
Organism: Phalanger gymnotis; assembly: GCA_028646595.1. Lineage (NCBI taxonomy): Eukaryota > Metazoa > Chordata > Mammalia > Diprotodontia > Phalangeridae > Phalanger > Phalanger gymnotis. The sequence goes on along the minus strand of CM053622.1, from coordinate 32,466,138 downwards.
TAATGTTCTTAGCATCTTATTGACATCATCATCATCATCTTATTAGCCTCATCTTTTTTGATGGAGTTCAAATAGCAAAGAGCCAAGAACAAATCAACATTCTGCTAGTATTCTCCAGAGTATTATGCAGATGGCTTAAATGACTGGTTTTTGTGATTGAATAAGTATTAGATGTAAACTCAGCCTCTATAGAAATCTCCTCAATGGCTCAGTGGATAGAACACCCAGCCTGCAGTCAGGGAGACCTAAGTTCAGATCTGGCCTCAGACACTTACTAGCTGTGTGACCCTGGGCAAATCACTTCACCCTATTTGCCTCAGGTTACACATTTGTAAAACAAGATAGAGAAGTGGCAAACCACTCTAGTATCTTTGCCAAGAAAACCCCAAATAGTGTCATGAAGAGCCAGACACTCCTTTACAGGCTGCTTGAGAGCATCACAGAGACAAGCGCAGCAGCAGACAGGATGATGGGGATGATATGTACCTCATCTTGCTCCCACATAGTCTTGGTTTCTTCTACAAGGTGTCTATACTTTGAAAGATCTCATTTGACATAGCATTTAGTTTATGAGTATTCAGTATGGCAGCCTCTATTATAGACTTTATTCTTCCATTTTTATGAATCAATGTTATATCTAAATGGTTATTATCATTATAATTATATACTCTTAAAATACAAACTGCTCCCTCTCATGGCTTCCAAAATCTTAACCAAGGCAGTACCTACCTGTAAAATGAAAAGAATCCAGAGAAGACAGAAGGTGGTCTGGAATCCAGTACTGTGGTGGGGGCAGGGGACCAGAGGCAAGATTAGGACTTAAAGCAACGTTGACTGTGCTGTCATTTAAGCCCCAGTCTCACAGAAGCTCAAAGTCTACCACTTTCCCTGGATTACAACCAGGTTACTATGGATACGGGTAGCAATGTCAACAGACATCTTCCAGCGCTAGCCCCCTGTTAAGGAGTAGGTTGTATACTTTTGAAACGAATGGCCATCCTTCCCCTTGACTGTATCCCATTCCCCCAGCCTGCAACAGGAGTGCAGTGTGATAGAAAGGGCACTAGAGCTGAAGTGGGTGAACTCGGGTTCAAATTCAAACTCTGCCCTCTTTACTCATGCCTTCAACAAGCTTGTATTAGTCAGTGAGTCAATTACCATTTATTAAGTGCCCACTATGTGCCAAGCACTGTGCTAAGAACTAGGGATATAAAGAAAAATAAAAGACAGTCCTGATCTCCAAAAGCTCACAGTTTCATGGGGGAGATAACATGAAATAACTATGTGCAAAGAAGAGACAAAGAGGAAAAATTGGAGATAATCTCAATGGGAAGGTGCTAGTGTGAAAGAGGCATAGGAAAGACTTCTAGGGAAGGTGGAATTTTAGCTAGGATTTGAGGGAAGCCGAGGAGGTGGAGATGAGGCAGGAGAGAATTCCAGGCATGAGAGACAAAAGAGCAGAATCAGGAGATTAGTGTCTGTGTTGGTAAGCAAAATGGCCTTTGTTTGGTTTGAGTAATTCAGTGTAGTGTATTACATTGAGCCTTACTAGGTGCTAAGCCCCAGGCCCAAACTCCTATTAGATGTAAATCCTATGTGGGTGTGCATTGGCAACTAAGGTGGGGCCCAAGGTGGGGCTAACTCCAGGAAGGACCTAGTTTACATGTCTGGGACAGCAGAGGCTCTTAGACCATGTGGGTTTAAATCCTCCTCTTTGTGACGATTTTAGGTCACGTGGGTAAGTCGCATGTGTGACTCAACCCTGACGCTGACAAAGATATAAAAACCAGGGGCTGGCCTCCTCTTCCTTGGAGCTCTTTGCCGCAGCAGTGGTGGCGCGCGTGACTCTGGGCCAGCCCTTGTTCTGAGCTCCCGGGCTGAACCTAGATGTTGGTAACTATGAATCTGTATTTGGTCTCTCTGTTGAGGTTTGTAATTTGCTCTGAAGTTCAGGGTGCTGGTCTCTTCCCTTGAACTAAGTGAATGATATTTGTATGCTGAATCAAACTAAGCTTGTCAAACCCCTTCACCTTGCTTTCCTTAGTTAAGCAAATCAAAAGAACTTGTGCTGTGGGCAGCTTTCGGGGTGCTGGCTGGGGGTGGATCCTTCACCCCCACAGAAGCCACCGGCTGGATTGTGGAAACAGGGCCTTGTTTGAGAAGCAGCCTGGAGACCAATGTCACTGGACCATGAAGTATACGTCCAGGTGGGGGGAGTAAAGGTAAGAAGACTCAAAAGGCTGAGGGCAGGGGAAAGGCAGGTTACGAAGGGTTTTGAAGCAAATAGAGGTTTATATATTTGATCCTGGGCATGACTGGGCTTCACTAAGGGGTGGGGGAGGGGGAAAGACAGGGTCAGACCCGTGCTTTAGGAGGATCACTTTGACAGGTGAAGCGGGAAGAGATGTTCCAGAACACCAAGCCATAGGCTTGGCAGTCCAGGCATGAGACAAACAGTGTACCAGGCATCAGAGATATGAAGAAATGAAACAATCCCTAGCCTTGAGGAGCTTACAGTCTACTAGCATGTACACAAAAAGGAAATATAAAATATAGACATGTAATTTTGGGAGACACGCCAACAACTTCAAAGGGAGAGGGAAAAGATTAGGAAAATAGGTCACATACCCAAGTTGAGCCCTGAATGGGGCCAAAGAAGCGGACAGGAGGATGGAGAACATTGCAGGTATGGGACGCAGCTTGTGCAAGGTCACAGTGGCAAAGGATGGGAACAACAAGGAGGCAAGTGTGGCTGGAATGCTGAGTCCAAGAAAGAAATATGCACAGAAATGTGGCTTTGGAGTCAGTTTGTGAAAGGCTTTAAATGCCAAATGTCTGAGGAGCCAAAGGGGAGCCAGGGAGTTTCTTGACCACAGGAGTAACATGGTCAGATAAAGATTTTAAGAGCATCAGTTTGGATGGTAACATTTATTACCTGTGTCACCTTAGGCATGTCAGTAGACCTCTCAGCCTCAGTTTACTCATGTAAATAACAATAATAGTAATAGTTAGCATTTATATAGTGCTTTAAGCTTTACTTACATATATTATCTCATGTGATACAACAACCTTGGGAGGTAGATGTCATTATTGTCCCCATTGAGGACAGGTGAGGAAACTGAGGCTGAGAGTGGTCAAGAGATTTGCCCAGAGTTGTGTGGCTAGAAAGAAGTATCTGAAGGAGAATCCAAACTCAGTCCTTGCTGACTCTGAGCCCAGCACTCTATCCACTTCGGTACCTAGCTGCCTCATTTGTAAAAGCTGAGAGTGGAGAGGGAAGGAAGAGTGTGCTAGGTGACCTCCAACGTTCCTTCCAGTTCAAAATCTATGCTCCACTATCAATGATTGTCATCCTCAGCCTAGGCTCTACAAAGCTTTTTCTAGTAGCCTAGGGTCATTTCAGGGTCTTCAAGAAGAGGTCAACTTTCCTATAGTTTTGCCCTGTCCAGATGACTCGAGGATTGTCCTAACCATGCTCCACATCCTGCCAGCCATCTGCCCAAACCATCTTGCTGGCATCTACCTTGATGCTGAATCCTCATAGTCAATGGACCTTCAGAGGCCATGCCCTGGGAGATGTAATCCACTCAGCTTTGAGGGTGCCCAAAGTTTTGATTGGTAGATAGAGTGCAAAGTCACATAACCTAATATATCTACTCAGCCCCAAGCATGCTTCACAGACAACCCAGCTGTCCAGTTATCTTGATAGCCCCACCAACTTTCATCTCTATTTCTGGAAATATGATTCAAATCAATGCTGCCATTGGTTTTGGAAAAAGTTTGACAATCAACTTCTCTATTTTTCCACACTTCTTCCTGGTGCCCAATCCTTCCCCCACCACCATCTCTGTCTCTCTCTGTCTCTCCATCTGTCTCTGTCTCTCTCTTTCTCTCTCTTCCCTTCTCTCTGTCTCTCTCCCCCTCTCTCTGTCTCTCTCCCTCTCTCTTTCTCTGTCTCTGTCTCTCTCTTTCTCTCTCTCCCCTTCTCTCTGTCTCTCTTGTCTCTATCTCTCTCCCTCTCTCTGCCTGTCTCTGTTTCTCTATTCCTCTCTTCCTTTCTCTCTGTCTCTCTGTCTGTCTCTTTCTCTCTCTCCCCTTCTCTCTGTCTCTCTCTGTCTCTGTCTCTCTCTGTCTCTATCTTTCTCTCTCTCCCCCTTCTTTTTGTCTCTCTCCTTTCCCCCTTCCTCTGTCCTTTTCCCTCTTCCTTTTATCTTTATATTCTTAGCACTTAGCACAGTACTTGGCACTGAGCAAGTGTTCAATAAATATCTTTTTATTCATTCATTCATTCTGTGGGATCTTGGGGAATCACTAAGGAAATAGAACCTGAACAATGTTCAGAAACCTAAATATACATCATGCACAAGCTTTTCGTTTCCCTCTAAAGCCCAGCCCCTACCACCATTCAATTCCACAAGCATTTATTAAATGCCTCCTATATGTGACTTTGGGCAAGTCATTTAACTCTGTTTGCCTCAGTTTCCTCATCTGTAAAATGGGCTGGAGAAGGAAATGGCAAACTGCTCCAGTATCTCTAAGAAGAAAACCCCAAATGGGGTCACAAAGAGCCAGACTAAACTAACTGAACGACAATATATGTAAGGCATAGACAAAAAGGCAAATGAACAAAGCAGTCCATGTCCTGAAAGGTTCAGCTTGGTAGGATGAGAAAAGGCCTGGATTTCCTAACAGAAGACCTGGGTTCCAGTCCTAGTGCTGCTACTTCCTACTTGTGTATCCTTGGGGAACTCATTCTCTGGGCCTCACTTCCTTCTTTTCTAAAATGAAGAAATCAGACCACATGCCCTCTTGAGGTCCCTTCCAAGGCTGAAGGAACGTGTAGGTGGCATCTCCATTAAGGATGAGGCCTCCCACTACTCTAACTTATGCCCCCTCTTAAATATGCATGCCAATTGTGATCACAGATCAGCTGGAGAGCCTGAAACTTAGCGTCTCAGAGAAAGCACAATGGAGTCAATTATTCTGGCGCACACACACATATGCTGCTCCCTCTCCCTTTTTTTTTATATTGCCTCCAATATCACAGGACATAGCACATAGCTGTCTGGCTGTAATACCACTTCTGTTACAATTTCCATAATAACTAGAATTTACATACAGATGGCGAATAAATAAAACCTTTCAGGGTTTGGTCTGTGGTTCTCATGGTCAGCAAATTCTATTAGGTGTCTCATTAACCTAGTGGGTGGGGGAAATTTTCTTCCTGGTCTGAGGCTCTTAGCCAGGCAAACCAACCAACTCTGATCCAGAATGAAATTTAATGCTTTGTTTCTCTACCTTCCACTGAGTTTATTCTTTCCCAGAAAGTCAGGATGTCTACCAATCTTCATTGCTCATGCTAGCCCCAAACCTTATCTCTCTTTGGTCTGTTATGGAGCATAACACTAACTAATCACTGATTGTTGAAGAAGCAGAGACTAGAAATCAGACAGTTGGACTTTTAAAAAGGCATGGGTTTGAACACTGAATCAGGAACTTACTAGCTGGGTGACTCTGGGCAAGTCACTTAACCTATTTGCCTCAGTTTTCTCATCTGTAAAATGAGCTAGAGAAAAAAATGGCCAACCACTCCAGAATTTCTGCTAAGAAAACACCAAATAGGGTCATAGAGAGTCAGACACGACTGAAATGACTCAACAACAACAGCGACGACAAATTATTATCTAGTCCAACTCCTTCGTTTTGCGAATGACGAAACTGAGGCTCAGAGACATTAAGTGATTTACCCAACAACCCAAGTTGGTATCAGAGCTGAGATTTGAACTCAGGTTCTGAGACCTTACATTTATAACTGCTACACTGCTCCCTCACCCCCATTACCATGCAGCCAATTCAGCATCAGAGCAGCGTTCAAACCCGGGTCTCCTGACTACAAAATTAGTACTACTTCCAACGCCCTCCATGGCTGTCTCTGCTGAGCTTCCTGCTCCATCCAAGTCAATCACCTAGAAGGGATGTGAAGGCAGGGGTGAAGAAGGGAGAGTCTTGGGCTGGGATGGACAGACCAGTTGGGAGGCTATGATGAACTGGGATGATGATAAGGGAAAGGATGGGCAAAAGAGAGTAGATATCTGAGACATCACTTAGAAAGACCTGGCAAGACAGGACCCCCACAAACAGTGGTAAGAACATGAGACTTAGCATCAGGAACACCTAGCTTTTAATGGAAGCTCTACCACTTACCAAAAACAGGCATTTATTATTATAATTATTAATATCATTGCTACCATTATTCATTGACTAAAGGCTGTGTGGTGTAATGACTAGAGAGCTGCTCTTGGAATTAAGTCCCAACTTTGCTACTTGCTACAGGTATGACCCTGGGCAAGTAACTTTTTTTCCTCAGTTACCGTTTTTGTAAAATAAGGAGTTGATGGCCCCTAAAGTCCCTCCCAGCTCTAGAGCTATGATACTATGATCCTGTGTGACCTTGGGCAAGTCACTTAACCTCCACTGGCCTCAGTATCTTTCATTGTAAAATAGGGAATTGGATGAGATGATCTCTGAGGTCCCTTCCAGCTCTAGAGTGGTAAAACTCACTCCTTCTCCCCACCACCCCCACCAAAGCCTTTGTCTGCTGCCTTCCAGCTCTCAGGAACTGGTGAAAACACAAAATGCCAGAGACATGAAAGAATATCAAGTTACCCAGTGACACAGAAACAGTCTACATGGTGTTTCCACTCAAGGAAAAACCCACACTTTGAAGCAAGCCCAGCCCTGCTCATGCCCATACTACAGAAAGGCTCACGAGAATTCCAAGCCCAGCCAGCTGCCAGCTGTCTCTGGGGCAGTGGGAAAGCCCAGTCATGTAAGCCATCTTGGAATCAGGGAAGGGCATCTGGAGGGAAATACTCCATGAAGCAAGAAGCCATCTGTCCACAGGGCACAACTCTACAGCCCTGGCTCTGTCCTTGGTGCTAAAAACTCCCTCTAGACACCCAGTCTCTGGTGCTTAAATCCAAATTTCATTCTGCACGGAGATGATATGGGCAATTCCTATAATGAGCAATTCTTAAAGTCAGTATCCCTAGTGGCCAGCACTTACGCCATAACATCCTAGAAAAATAAATATTACCAGGAACCACCAACCTAATGATGACCAGGGAGAACACCATACCAAAATCTATTAATCACAAAGAACAGGGACAAAAGAAGACTGGTTTTGGAAAAGGCCAAATGTATTTCTTGATCAGACATGTAAGAAGTGTCTAAAATGAGCAAAACAAAAATGACACAGTCCCGGCCCTCAAGGAGCTCATGTTTTATTTGGGGAAGGAGGATTGTTACATGCATACATATATGTAAGAGATAAGAGTTTAGACACACACCTCTCCCCGCACCACTCCCAAAATCACCTAAATCTATCTGAGCTTTAGTTTCCTCACCTATAAAATGGGATAGGAAGAAGGACCAGCCTTACAATTTCATAGACATCAGGAATTCCTGGAAGAGTCAGCTCCCTCTGCCAATGCAGCTTGGCACCTTCTCTGCAATTTATAAGTCTCAGAGTCCCCGGAGTCTGAAATTCTCCCTTTCAGCCACCATTTCTTAGCTTTCCTAGCTTCGTTCAAGACTTAATTCAATTGCCACCTTTTGCACAAGACCTTTTCCAGTGTCCCTCTCCCCACTATCTTCCTCTCAAAAGGGACTTTCCCTCTACTTTCTATGTATATTGTACATATCAAATTATATAAATGTTTTCTCCCCCAAAAGAATGTAAGCCCTTTAAGGGCAGGGAGTGGCTTTGCTTGTCTTTGTATCCTCCAGGCAGAGTGCCTGGTAAACAGAAGGTGCTTAATAAATGCTCATTAATTGATGGTTTGAAGGAAGGAGGGATCTGGGGGAGTCCTGGAAAGCATCCCTGGGGAGGTGGCCCCTGAGCTGAATTATGGAACAGGAGAAGCATTCTAGAAGACAAAGAGGAGAAGGGAAGGGATTCTAAATTTAGGGACGATACAGATGGAATGTTGAGGTCAGGGACGATTTGGCAGAAACAGAGAGTGAGTCACAGCTAGTAAATTACAGAATATTTTTATAGAAACTGACATTCATATAGCACTTGGCGGTTTACAAAGCACTTTACATGCATTATCTCATTTGGCGCTATGTTACCCTCAAGTACCATGCACATTATAGACCACTGAACAAAATGAGTGCTCATAAGCAAACTGAGCTAAGTTAATGTGTGTGTGCTAGCTTTTAAATCTTTAATCAATTAACAATTGAATTAGATGGCCTCTAAGGTCCCTTCCAGCTCTGATGCTGTAATCCTGTGATCCTATGAACAAACCCATCTATTGATGAAGAAGGAGAGGGAATGTGGCATAGAAGATAATGCTGAGCTCAAGTCAAAGACCTGGGTTCGACTTCTGCCTTCCACAGTTAACAGCTATGTGACCCTGTGCAAATTTCTTAACTTCTCTGGGTCCCAGTTGGACTCCATGGCCTCTGAGGTCCCTTCCAGTTCGAGAGCTATGATCCTCCTCTTTGCCAAGTACCATGCTAGGAAAGTTGGATTGGTTTTCAAATTTTTTTTAAATGAAACGATTGTACAACAACACACACCAAAAAAAGCTTGTTGATATATAATGTAGTAAGAATATGTTTTAGTATCTTAGAAAGACAGTAGGAATAAGTTTGTCATGCTTAGCATAACTGACTCCATTTTGTGATTGAGCCATTTGATGTAAGTTGTTTTTGAAAAATAAGCACCTATGTGTTGTTGTTAAGTCACTTGCAATTGTGTCCAACTCTTTATGACCCCATTTGGGGTTTAACTTCCAGCAGAGATACTGGAGTGGTTTGCTATTTCTTTCTCTAGCTCATTTGACAGATGAGGAGACTGAGGTAAATAAGGTTAAGTGACTTGCCCAGGGTTGCACAGCTAGTTAAGTGTCTAAGGCCAGATTTGAACTCAGGAAGAAGAGTCTTCCTGACTCAGGCCTGGTGCTCTATCCGTTGTGCCACCTAGCCACTCAAGCACCTATGTAGTATGATGTAATAAACAACATGCGCATTCATAAATGACCGATAAACACATGTATATCCTCAATAAAATAGGCCACCAATGGAAAAAGTGTCATAAGCAACTTTATCAATAATTTTGAAATAAACTAACAAACAAATTATGTGGTAAACCACTTAGAAGCAGCAATAGCTAAAAATATAAAAAATCACCTGAGCCCCCAGCCAGAAGCTTGTTCCTAGACTAGGAGTGCCCTCTGTGTTCTTTGTAGTGGCTTGAGGACGATGTTGAAAGACACAGGTTGGTCAGATGACCACTTCAGAGGGACACATATGGCTTCCACCTGGGCCTTGTCCAGTAAAGGAATCAGAGCCTTAGATACTCAGGCTGGTGGTTTCTTCTTAGAGGAGGGTATTGTTTGCACATTTCTGTTAATTAAATGTGATTGCATATATGGAGAAGTAAAAGTCTGATTAGTGTTTCCATCCCCTTAGTTAGAATAGGTAATAGTAAACTGGTTATATTGTAGGTCACACATAGCAGTTCTCCCCCTTTATACTGTGAGCTCCTTGAGGGCATGGATGGCGTTTTGCCTTTCTTTGTTTCCCCAGTGCTTAGCATAGTGCCTGGCACATAGTAGGGCTTAACAATTGCTTGTCGACTTGACTTAACCTCTGCTCCGGCCTCAGTCGACTCGCTAGGATTTATCTTTGTTGTTGTTTTTGTTCAGTCACTTCAGTTGTGTTTGATTCTTCCTGACCCCATTTGGGGTTTTCTTGGCAAAGATACCGCAGTGATTTGCCATTGCCTTCTCCAGCTCATTTTACAGATGGGGAAACTGAGGCAAACAGGGTTAAGTGATTTGCCCAGGGTCACACAGCTAGTAAGTGTCTGAGCCTGGATTTGAACTCAGGTGTTCCTGGCTAAAGGCCGGGCACTCTATCTACTGTGCCCCTTCAATGCCCCCAAGGATTTATCTCTTAAATCCATAAAAGGCTATATCTAGTTTGTGGGAGGAGGTCTAGTAATCTATGCTAAGAAAATCAGCTTAAACCAACAAACAAGTATTAAGCACCTATTAATTATGAGGTTAAGCTACAAAGGAGGCCCAGAGTGGAAAGAGGCCCAGCTTCAGAGTTGGGATGACCTGGGTTTGAATCCTGGCTCTGATTTTGGTTGCATAATAACAATTGTAAATGACATTTGGAGAGGGGAGGTGGCATGGTGGATATGGGGCTGGCCTCAGAGGGAAGATGGTAAAAAGTTCCTCACCCTGCCATATCATGGCTGTGTGACCTTAGGCAAGTCACTTAACTTCTCGGGGATGCAGGCAGCTCTCTCAGACTATAAATGGTAGAGCAAATGGCAACCTGCTTCAGTAGAGGCGATTTTTTTACCAGGAGATCTCTTCACCCATGAAATCATAGGTCTCCCTCCACTTTGTTTCTGCTGCCCTGCCTGATTTCAACTCCACAGAATTCCCTCCCCCCCCTCCACCCAGGATAAGCTCATCACTTCTACTATCGCCCCCCAAGGCTGCTAACTCAAGCCTTGATTGATACCACCTCCCTTACCCTCCTCTCCACTCTCATTGGAGGGGTGGAGGGCACCAAACTCCTCCCAATGCCTTCCTCTGTAGTGGGCAGAAGCTGGATTCTAAGCTCACTCCACTCTGCATCTGTTGTCCTGCCTGGTTTCAATTCCACAGGGGCATACTGGGTACTCTCTGGTGTCCCACCTCATCTTTGCCTTCCTGCCTCCTCTAGTGTGTTATATCCCCCTTTAGATTATAAGCTCCTCAAGAGCAGGGACTCTTTTAGTTAATTGTATCACCAGTACTTAGCACAGTGCCTGGTACACAGTAGGTGCTTAATAAATATTGATATGATTGAATTGGATGGATCTAAACCCCATCCATCTCCCCAGAAAAGGAATACGACAAGATAAAATGAGGTAAGCTTTTCCCTAAAGGAGCTGACTGTCCAATTATCTTTCACAGGGACCTGTGTGCTATGCATGTAAGGGCAAACGTCCTCCTTCACCCCACAGGTATATTGCCAGACACACAATTACAGCGATATTGAACACATCCTTCACTTCCTGAACACACGAGTTGACAAGGGTAACTGAAATCAGGTTTACTCACAAGAATGCCAAATGGTTAATATGAAAATGGATCGGGAACTTGTCCCTCAAGCATTATTACACATCTAGTCATCTTGGAATGGTCAGAAATTTTGCTTCCAGGGAGTCCAAGTTGGAGTTGTTTGCTTCCTGTCTTCCTGCTTAGGGAAGGGAGGTGAGGAACGTCCACTTGGAGAGAGGGAGGAGGGCGAGGGAGGGAGGGAGGGAGATGGGGAGCATCCACTTGAAACCAAGTGACTTGGCTGAGGTGTTGGCTGGTTTTTTTCAGGGGGAAGGCAGAGCAATTGGGGTTAAGTGACTTACCCAAGGTCACACAGCTAGTAAGTGTGGCACGTATCTGAGGATGGATTTGAACTCAGTTCCTCCTGACTCCAGGACCGGTATTCACTGCGCCACCTAGCTGCCCCTTAGCTGTTTTTAGAGAGAAAACTCAAACCATACACAAATATACAGGGGTGCCCTGCTCTGTACTCAAATCCTACCTTAGACACTTAATATTCTATTCGGTTCAAATTCAACAAATATTTATTCAGTGCCTACCATGTGCCAAGGTGGTAGAGATAGAGACAAAAATGAAACCGTTTCTGCCCTCTAGCGGCTTACCTTCTATTAGGAGGAAAAAGGATGTATGCCTATAAGAAAATATATACAAAGTAAATATAATGTAATTTGGAAGAGGGGGAAAGCCTTATGCAAGAAACTAAAATGCAAACTAAGCCATGAAGGAAGCTGGGGGGTTCTAAGGAGCAGAAGTATGAAATCTTGAATGAGTTCACCTCTCAGTCTCAGTTTCTTCATCTTAAAAATAACTTGTAGCACTTACCTCAGGGGGCCTTTTAAAGATAAGATGAAACAATATCTGTAAAACACCAAGAGTTAGGATCTGGAGTCTGGAAGACCTGAGTTCAAATCTAGTCTCAGATATTTACTAGATGTGTGACACTGGACAAGCCACTTAACCTCTACCTGTCTTATTTTCCTTATCTGTAAAATGGGGTGATAATAAGAGCACTTACCTCCCAAGGTTGTTGTAGACCAAAAAACGAGATAGTATTTGTAAAGTGTTTTGCAAATATTAAAGCAGTGTATAAGTGCTAGCTATTATTATATATAAATATTAACCGTTATTGTTCTTCTACATAGTCCCGGCCCAATCCCTTACTGTGACATGGAGGTGACCCTGAATCCTCAAAAGTAATGAAAGCATAAGACCTGGAGCTTATCACCAGACTAGAAAGACTTCCTGCACGACCCTTCCTGCAGACTAGGTCTTTTGGCCAAGAGCTGACCCAGCCATCCGTGCATGGGAAGATTCATCATCAGTAGACTGACCACTTGGTAATTTTTTCACTTGGGCCACAGCAACCATGAAACAAAGAAGAATAAAAAATGGCCCTCAGTGCTGTGTGGACCACTTCCAGTTCTCTAGCAACATTTGACAGAGGTTGGAAAGGGGCCAAGGGTACTAAGAATCATACTTTTTCAAACCATTTTTGTTGTTCAGTCATGTCCAACTTTTGTTGACCCCATTTGGAGTTTTCTTGGCAGAGATACTGGAGTAGTTTAGCCTTTCCTTTCTCCAGCTCATTTTACAGATGAGGAAACTGAGGCAAACAGCATTAAGTGACATGGCCAGAGTCACACAGCTAGGAAGTGTCTGAGGCTGGGTTTGAACTCAGGAAGATCAGTCTTCCTGATGGCAGCCCAGTACTCTATCCACTGAGCCATCCAACTGCCCTATTTCACCACTGGTACTCCTCATTGAGAGGCATCGTGATGGAGTCATGACTAATACAGACTCAGCTAGCTGTGTGACACTGGGAAATTCACACATTATTGGATCAATCCAGATTTCCTTTGTTTCTACAGTCTTTGGAAGACTATCTGTCATCAATCTCTCTACCTCTCTATTTCTCTGTAGCTTTCATATGTCTATCTATCATCTCTCTATCTACTTCTTCATATCTATGATTCTATCATCTATCTACCCCATCTATCTTTCTAAAAGAGAACTGCAAACAATAAGGGAATAAATGGAAGTTGCCACCTGAGCTCAAGGGAAATCTGATAAAGCTGTCAAGAAATGATGCTCCTCTCCCCACTCGAAATAAAATGATCACACAGTGTACCTTGGGCTCCTGATTGGCCCATCCCCTTCGAATCTGTTTAAAATTACTGATGAGGTACACCTAAGGTAGACATCTGGTAACATTGAAGAGGCAAATTGAACCAGCTCTCCACAAACCAATTACAGCAGGTCTATTTTGCACAAAATTCCAATTTCAAATAAAGCTCTCTAAAATAATACTAAGAAGAAACCCCAAATGGAGGCTACCCATTGGGTTTCTTGTAAATCTATAAGAACTCATGATGAAAATTATTCCCCCCCCAGAAAATGGAACTCTGGAGGCACACATCCAGTGAGGGCTCTGAAGCTTCTCCTTTGGCATACCCAATGAGTTTGTAACCATTAACATTCTGTAACAAAAAGGAAGGAGGAGGAGGAGGAGGAGAAAGAGAAGGAGGAGGAGGAGGAGGAGGAGGAGGAGGAGAAGAAGAAGAAGAAGAAGAAGAAGAAGAAGAAGAAGAAGAAGAAGAAGAAGAAGAAGAAGAAGCAGCAGCTCACAGTGGTCCTGGAAGGAAAGAAGGCAGAGGAAAGATTATTCTCCCCATTTTGAAGATGAAAAAACTGAGGCCCGTGAGGACTGAGTGTTTTGCCAAAAGACAGAAAGTAAGTTAATATTAAAGTTCTCACAAGGCCATGGTTTGGTCTATCAGAGCAGTCTTTGAGTATTACCTCCCCAAGTCTCGTGGTTTCACAATCCAAGTTGCTAAGATTGTTTCCAAGAAATCACAGTCTCCAAAGTATGCTTACATTTCAGGCCAAAGTTGTAACTACGAGTTCTTTCACTTAAAACAAAAATGGGGAGGGGGGTTGGAGAGGTAAAGGTGACACAGAGGACAGTGGGAAGCGGTGCAAAGGAGATTGACCACCAGGAGAGTAGGGACACATCACAGCCTTCATCCCTGTAGGGGTGAAGAAAACTGTGGCCAGAGAATGAATGAATGAACATAACTAAACACTTACTATGTGTCCAACAACATAATAAGATACAAAAGTAAACAAATTCCATGGCCCCAAGGAGCTTCCATTCTAACAGGATAGGGATTCTCAATAAAACAGGGGTTGGGGAAGTTATTTTTTAAAATATTTTGATAATACCTTTTAATAAGTATTTCAATATAATTGGTTTCCTTTTATTTTATGCATTTAAAAACATTCTGAGAAGTGATCCATGAGCTTCACTGACTGCTAAAGGGATCCAGGATTCCAAAAAAAGGTTAAGAGCCCATGTAATATAAGGGAGTACTGGCCAGAGAATAGTATTTTGGCTTAGAAAGTTATTGAGAAGGTGAATGGCCATAAGAAAGACTGATAGACCCTTTCCAAGAATAATGACAGAAGTGATCATGGTCCCCAAACTGGAGAATACAGCAAGGGTAGGAGAAGAGTAGCAGGTATATACACAGGTAGTAAATATGGCAGAAACATGGCTGAGGAGCAAAGCGTAGCTTGTTTGGAACCTGCCTAGATATAGAGGGCTCCTCAGGGTCTCACCAATCAGGAAATCTGGGCCCTGAGCAAGACCTCTAGTACTGAAAGAGTTAAGGTCTCCACAGCATGATCTCTGGTCTGGGTAGCAAGGTGGCTAATGGGAAGATGAGCAGGGAGAAAGATGGCCCAGGACCCAGAGAAAGAGGGGTGACCCAGTGGAAGTATCTCCACAAGGCAAGGGTGAAGGCTGGCAGTCACAGCTAGGAGGAAAGAGACCTTCCTAAAGATGAAGAACCTTTGGGGGTCACTGCCTGAGGCAGAGCCCCGTATATCCCATGCTAGGTACATGTCTGTCCTAGTCTCTAAAAAGATACCTATATGTTTGTAAAAGGTTCTAATTCTGTTACCTTTGAATATTGCATTAAGGTGGGTAATGAAAGAAAATCTATCGTACAGATTATACTGTGAAAAAAGCTTCCCCAGGGGGTCAGGATGACTGCTCCCAATCACTTGTGGTTGTAAAACTAGTAACAAATGGGTTTCATTTAGTTCCAGACTCCAGGGCCCAAAGGCAGAGATCAATAGTCCAGAGCAGCATGGGGCTGGATGACTTCTAAGAACCTACCACTCTTTAAAAGTCTATGATTCTCTGATGTTCTGATTAGCTACTGAAAGAAAGGAATGCCTCTCCCAGATTATAGGAGGCTGTCAATCTTCCAGGAACTCAAGGAACAAGCAGCATGATTTGTCAGAACAGCAGGGATTATAGCAGATGTCTCCATCAGTTAGATGCATTTTGATTGACAGGCAACTAACATTAAAAATAGACATGCATTGGCTTCACGTGAACCCCAGTGGGCAGCACAGCACCCAATGCCATCTGTCCAACAACCTACCTGGATAGTCTTACTTAACATCCCTGTAGCTCATTCAAAAAACCTGAGATATTCCCCAGAGAGAGGAGGGGTTGTTTATTTCACTGGTGTACCTTGCTTATATAGGCAACAAGTGGGAAATGAGGCAAGGAAGAAGCTGTGCTCAACCAAGAAGAGTGGAAGATGTGGTCAACCTCATAGAGCATGGAATGTCAAGAGAACTTAGAGCAGGTTAGAGCTGCCTAGGGTCTTTGAACAGAAAATGCCAAAGCAGAGAGGGAGCTTAGAACTAAGAGTGTTAGAGCTGACATATGTCATAGAATAGAGAGAGTCAGAACTGGGAGAGGCCTTAAAATAGTGAGTGTAAGAGTTGGAGAGCCTTTAGAACACAGGATATCAGAGCTGGGAGGGCCCTTAGAACACAGGATGTCACATCCCTTAGAATAGGGAATGTCACAGCTGGGAGGGTCCTTAGAACAGGGAATATCACAGCTGGGAGGATCCTTAGAACAGGGAATGTCACAGCTGGGAGGGCCCTTGGAATACAGATGTCAGAGCCGGAAGGAGCCTTAGAGCATAGAAGGTCAGGACTGGGAGGGCCTTAGAATAAGGAATGTCAGAGCTGGGAGGGGCCTTAGGGATCATTAGGCTCAACCCACTCATTTCACAGAAGGAGAAATTGAGGCCCAGAGATGAAAAAGAAATTTACCAGAGATTTTAGAGAATTAGTGTGAAGGCAAGACTGTCAAGTAAAACCAGGTCCTCTCCTCTTCACAATGGAAATAAGTGACCTGACAAAAGAAAATAAAAATACTCCTAAAGAAAAGAGGTGAGAGGAGAAAGAGAGGAAGAGTAGACTGGAATGGGCTCAGGGATTAGTCTCTCTTCAGAGAAGGAAAGCCAAGGGGATTTTGGAAGAAAATAAGAAATTCATGCAAAATGTAGAGGAGAATAGAGGGAGACACAATGAAAGACTGAGGGGGACAGAAAGGGAGAAACCAAGAGGAGGAGAGGGAGAGGAAAAGAGAAGGAAAGATGGCACATTCAAAATTAGAATATAGGGACCATCTGTGATCTCAGAGGGAGCTCCCTCCATCTACACCCATTGGAACTCTCTTATGATTTAGGAGATAAATCCTAGAGAGCTGCCTAAGGCACAGAGAGATTATGGCCCAGGGGCACACAGTTCCAGTGGCGACCTTTGAACCCAGGTCTTTCTGGCTCTGTATCCACTAACCCACACTTCCTGGGTTGAATTGAATTGGTCTAATATAAGGAAAAGGGACTGGACCAGTGATTTCATTGTTATAGGCCACTCCCAAGTGAGGAAACTCTCTCTGCCAATACAGAAGAACACCTTCTCTGAAACCTATAGTCTTAGAGAGTTGCCTAGAAAACTGAAAATTTGAGTGACCTGCCCAGGGTCACACAGTTGGTGTTAGATGTGGAATGTAAACCAATTACTTCCTTCTCCCATTTCTCTCTTTCCCATTCCCCCTGCCTCCCCCTTCTTTCTCCCTCACTTTTTATTTTTCCCTTTCTCTTTTTTCTCTTTCTCTCACTTTCTCTTTCTCTGTCTTTCACTTTCCCTCTTCTACTTTCTTCTCTTTACTCTCACTTTCACTTTCTCTTCTTTTCTCTTTCTCTCTCATTTTCTCTCCCCTCCCCCCCCAATATCATGCTGCCTCTAATAAAATGTGCTCTTTAATTACAAAGTATCATCATCATTCTCATCTCATCCTCAAAGTTTTCAATAGAGTTAAGCTATAAGGTCCTGGAACAAGTCAATATCTTGCTATTATTCTATTACAGTTAGTGTTATATTATTCTATTACAGTTAGTGTTCTGTGGACAATTACGCTATTACAGAAAATGACTATTTTGGACCCGAATAAAAATACTGAGATGTAACTTCATCTTCCGTAGTTCACTGAAGCGATCTTCAGGACACAGATAATAGGTATGATTTTCATCTTGTAAGCATGTGGTTTTGATTTCTTCCTCTAAGTCTCTATATTTTGAAAGTTTTTCCTTCCATATTGTTTGGAGATTATGAATACCTGGCATAAAAAATCTATTTTAAAACTATTTTTAAAAATTTATCTTAAAATTTTGTGGACAGTTATTTTAATATCATTGAGGCAGCCTAGAGAATAAAGTGTTAGGCTTAGAGTGAGGAAGTCCCAGATTCAAATACTTCCTGTACTATCAGCTGTGTGACCCTGATCAAGTCGCTTAACTTCTACATCTCTCAAACAACTCAATAAGGCTTATGTTTACTAACAAAAAGAGAAGTTGTGACCAGAATTTGTAGAGAGAGTTCCCCCCTCCTCAAGGAGTTCCCCACACTGAATAAATTATGAATCCTTCATGCATTCACAATCATCAAAACCCATCAGATAATTCCTGAATGATGAAGCAGTTCTAATTAGTATTCTAAGTAGAGTGGAAAGTATCCCAGAATTTGATCAATTCTGGTAAATCAATCTAGCCCCCAGTCTTCATTACATTCCTAGAATCAATCAACAAGTGTCTATTAGGCCCTCAGTATGTGTCAGGCACTGTGCTAAGCAATTGGGGACACAAAGAAAGGCAAATCCAGTTCCTGCCCTCAAGGAGTTTACATTCTAATGGGAAACATGGAAAGAAATAGGTGCATCGAGACACACAGAATCCATTGAAGGTAAAGCACCAGCAGCTGGATGGGAAGGGGTATAGGGGAAGGGATGAAGAAAAAGCCTCTCGTAGATGGCATTTGAGTCGATTCCCAGATTGGAAAGAACCTCGGCGGCCATCTTCATTGATTGAATTCTCATTCACTTTATCAACTTTGTGCTTGGAGCATGATTTCCACTTCCATTTCCCTCTCAGCACTTAGCTCCAGGCTGAGCACAGAATGAGTAAGCTCCTTGAGGGTAGGGATTGTTTTGCTTCTTACGTGTGTCCTTTGTATCTCCAGCACTGAGCACAGTGCATGTAACACATCTGGCACATCATGGCACCTGGAAGGGACCTAATGAACATCTATCTGCTTGGACCATTGGAATAAACACTGGTCAGCTGATTGTTTGGGGCAACATGAAGAGTTCTCCAAGGACTAATTATTCTTGGGTTGAAAGAAGAATGGACAAAAGCACCAAAAATGTTCAAAACGAGAAGCTCAAATCAGTTTTAAAAACCACAAGTCCATTCATTCATTCATTCAACAAGTATTTATTAGGCATCCTGAAGGTACAATGACAAAAACAGAGAAGACCCTGCCCTCAAGAGACATTCTTCTGGGAGGAACTACATATGTAGGGAGGGAATGGAGCCAAATGAGAGATTAAATAAAATGCTCAAAGATCATAGATTTATAGATGGAAGGAACCTTGGAGGGCATCCAATCCAATCCCCTCATTCCAAAGATGAGAAAACTGAGCCCCAGAGAAAAGTGATTTGGCCAAGGTAACACAATATGAAGCTAGAAAATGGGGCGGGGGCAGGGGGGGACTTCTCAGAGAAAGTGGCTGCGCCCAAAAATTTCCCTGTGTACATAAGGGTTCATGGGTGTGTTTTTTTTAGCCATATCCAACTCTTCATAGCCCTTTTGGAGTTTTTTTGGCAAAGATACTAGAGTGGTTTGTCGTTTCCTTCTCTAGCTCACTTTACAGATGAGGAAATTGAGGCAAACAGGGTTAAATTACTTGCCCAGAGTCACACAGCTAGTAAATGCCTGAGGTCAGACTTGAACTCAGGAAGATGAGTCTTTCTGACTCCAGTCCTGTGCTCTATCCACTGTGCTATTTACCATATAGGGTATATGAGGGAATATTTAGACTTCAGAAAAGAATTTTACCAGGGTCATAGGATCATGGGCTGAGACCTGTTCAATTCAATTCCAAAAAAGCATTGATTACACACCTATGACATTCCAGGCAGAAAGGCAGTATGGTGTCATTGATAATCAGTCTTGGAGTCAGGAAGACATGACTTTGACTCCCATCTCTGATGTATACTGGCTGTGTGACCCTGGGCAAGTTAATTAACCACTCTCAAAAGCTTTAAATTGAAGAGAATATGCTGATCTGAGAGAATCTCCCTGGGAGTTCCCTCCACAGGAGAAATCACAGGTTTGGTTCCCATCACCACCACACCCCCAAAAATGTGCCAGGCATTTTGCTGAGAATAAAGACAAAAATAAAACTATCTCTGTCCTCTTCCATTCAAATGGAATTTTACATGGATATTTTGAGGTCCAAAAAAGGTAATACAGGTTAAACAAGCACAGATGGGCCTCTTAACCAGGTCTCCTGACTTCACGTACAGCAGCACTCTCTCCCCTATACAGTCCTGCCTCAGCTCCCATGGAAGGTTCAGGTTTCAACTTGTCTCCAAAATGTGACAGACTCCAAAGGAGTCTGAGCTGATTTCTCTCTCCTCCCGCCCTCCACTTCACACCTCCCTTTGTCTCGCCTTCAGAGGAGCCAATTAGCTCCTCGGTGTTCTTTGGGCGTTCATATTTAACCTGCATCTAACTCTGTGCTCCTGAATAAGAAATGCTGTCTTTGCCCCAAACTGGCATCTCACCACACACCAACACACGCTGTCAGAAATAGCAATATGACACATGAACACTGCACATTCCATCTGAAGACAACTTAAGCTCAGAAATATGGATCTGCAACTGTCTTGCATTCAGACTCAGTGTCTCATTGGAGCCAGGGCTGAGTGTACCCCCTTCCATTTATAAAGGACGTGATTAAAACAGACAATCACTTATGGTGGGAAACAACAGATTTCCCAAGGCAAAAATATTTATTTCAATACACTTTCCACCAGCAATAAAACAAAGAACTTTTTCTGGCCATTCTCCAGATCTAGTTTCTGCTGGGCATTTGTGAGCACTGCTATGATATGGAGGCTCAAGAAGGGTTTTTAAGCAAGCCAGGGAGGACTAAGAGGCTTCCATAGTTTCCTTGAAGTTCTAATATTCTACCTCTCCATCAGACAGGTAAGATCCTAGAACTGTCCTCCTGTCCTCTGGAACCTTCTAAAGCAAAGACAGTGTCACCTTAGGGGAGCAAGGGAGTACTGAAATCCATGAGACCTGCCTGGATTCTATTTTCCAGTTCTGCCACCCATGGGTGATGTGACTGTGGCCAAGTCACTAAATCTTCCTCCATATCAGCTTCCAACTTATCAGATATAAGAGATCTAGATGATTTTGGAAAAGCAATGGGGTGTCCTGGAGACAGCATTGGCTCCTTTTCTCATTGGTGAGTTCCTCCCAGAAACCTTCACTTTGGAAAAAGGGCCCCAAAAAGCCCCTCAAAGGGGGCTCTTTATTCTCTGCAACGTTCCACCTTAGGTGCCTTAATCCCCTCTCCAACTTCTTTTCCCCCTTATCTCTTCTCCCCTCCCCTTTTAATTCTCCTTTTATGTGTAGTCTTCCCCCATAAGAATGTCAGTGCCTTGAGGAAAGGGATTGTCTTTCTCATTGCTTGTATTTGCACCCCCAACTTCTAGCACAAAGTTAAAGCACTTCATTGATAAAGCACTGGTATACAGTAAGCACTTAATAAATGCTTGTTGACTGAATGAATGAATGAGTCCTACTTCTGATGTTTACTCATTTTGTGACAAAGAGTCTCCCAGAGACTCAGTTTCCTCACCTACAACATAAGGATAATAATATTTATAGCAACAGCTTCACAGGATTGCCGAGAGAGAGAATGAAATAATCCATGTAAAACATTTGGCACCTCTCAAAGGACTCTCCAGAGACCAACAACCATTAGTGTTACATTTATCATTGTTATTGTTTTGTTCTCATTTTTATGCTTGAAGGATGTCTGTCAGAGACAAACAGTTTTAGGACAAGTTGATATCCTGCTACTCTTCTTTTCTGTGTAACGTTTATTGAGCTGGTGACTAAAATAAGAGATTTTTGTCACTAAATGAATGACAATGTTATGATACATATTCATCTTCTACAAACTCACTGAAGATATCTTCAAGCTAACTCTAGGAGAAGATGGCATCATCAACTTGTAGCAGTCAGAGGGCATCTTGTTCAAATCCCTCCTCCCCATTTTACAGATGAAGAAACTAAGGCCCTAAGAAGTGAAAAAGACTTTGCCCAAGGTCCAAGACCAGTAAGTGGGAGTGTCAAGATTTGAACCCAGGTCCTATGACTGACCCAGACCCACACACATTCCACTGTTTCATACTGCCTATACTTCTGTGCCCTGGTACCAGGAATGATGATTGAGGAGTGACGATGAAGGCACCACTCTCTACACACCTGTGAGAAAGGAATTTCATTGTTCTGCTTCCACAGCAGTATGAAGGGAAACACCAGGACCCTTGAGCTTCCCCTTATTCAATTTATGGTTAGGGTACATCCTGTCTGAAAGAGGGACTAGAGGCTGGGATGTGACAACCCCTCAAAACCTGAGAGTTCAAACAAGGGCAAAGTTCTCTTGCATCTGTGCACACCTAATAACCTTCATTCATATTACCTTACACTCCCCTGCATAGATTATCCCTCCATTTTTGAACATGGGACCCATGTTCAGGGTGGGGGGGAGGGGTGACATGTTAAGGAGTAATGTGTAGAGGGTGGACTAGAAAGATTGTGACCCGGAGGAGCTGGGACCAATCCCAGATCTGAAGGGATGGACTAGGAATAATTAACCCTATATAAGGCTCAGTTTGACTTCTGTACTGTTTGTGTGTGCCCCTTTTGGGGTGTCATATACCCAATTCTTGCAAAGATTGTAAATATATGCTTCCTTTACTCACTTCAGTTTAAGTTTTGTTTCTTAAGGGAATAACTGAACCCCATTTCTAACACACCCAAAAGTAAAGAGAATAATGGGGACAGCCCCTCTCTGCTATCACAGCTCCCCCTCTTTCCCTCCCATAGCAACTACTATATGCAAAACAATATGTTAAATGCTGAGGATACAAAGCCAATATCAATGATCCCTCCCCCAGAAGCTTGTGTTCCATTGGGGAGTTACAAAGCATGAAATTTCATTTCACAGAATGGAAGTTTGAGCCATGGCTCAGATACTTACTACCTGAATGGCTTAGCGCAAGTCACTGTTTCCTCTCTGAGCCCCAGAACGCTCAGGGGCTGGCGTTTCCACAATCTGGCCAGCAGCTTCTGTGAAGGTGAAAGATCCACCCACAGCCAGCACCCAGAAAGCTGCCAGCACCTAGAAAACACAGGTTCTTAACTAAGGCTGCTTAACTAAGGAAAGCAAGGTGAAGGGGTTGGCAAGCTTACTTTAATTCAGCACACAAATATCATTCACTTAGTTTAAGGGAAAAAGCCAGCACACTGAACTTCAGAGCAAATTACAAACAAATTACAAACATCAACAGACAGACCCAATACAATTCATAGTTACCAACATCTAGGTTCAGCCCGGGAGCTCAGAACAAGGGCTGGCCCAGAGTCATGCATGACACCACTGCGGTGGCAAAGAGCTCCAAACAAGAGGCAGCCAACTCCTGGTTTTTATATCTTTTTCAGCATCAGGGGTGCGTCACACATGCGACTCACCCACGTGACCTAAAATCGTCACAAAGAGGAGGACTTAAACCCACATGGTCTAAGAGCCTCTGCTGTCCCAGACATGTAAACTAGGCCCTCCCTGGAGTTAGCCCCACCTTGGGCCCCACCTTAGTTGCCAATCCACACCCACATAGGTTTTACACCTAATAGGGGTTTGGGCCTGGGGCTTAGCACTTAGTAAGACTCAATGAAATACACTGAACTACTCAACAAAAACAAAAGCCAAACTCTTCAAGGGCACTTGGTGAACTAAGTGCTAAGGAGCCCATTTTGCTTACCAACACAGCTGGATGAGACCATTTCTAAGGGCCCTTATAGCTCTAAATCCCACTGTTATCCCAAGATTCTCAATCCCCCGTTATCCCTCCCACCACCCTCAATTCTACTCAGTATGCCAAGGCATTCCAAGGCACAGGCATAAATCGTGTTACAACACAGCCTTTGAAGTACAGAGGGACTCACAAAAGGAGGGGGCCCATCTCTCACTGAAGAGCTACTTCTCTGGCCATCAGCCAAAGGGGAGAGAGTCAAACCAAAAGATATTCTTGAGAAATGTTCTCAGGAATATGGAATTTTCAGTTCGATCAAAATCGGTGGGCACAGGCAAAATTCCCTTCCAGTTCTAAAATTCTCATATCCTACACCACTCCCCTGCTCCAAAACCTTCAATGGTTCCCCAATGCCTACAAGATAAAAATCTGCCTCTTTCACTCTGCATTCAAAGCTCTCCCCAATCTGGGGGCCTTTCTGTCTTTCCACTCTTGGCTTCCACTACTATCAGAGTCCAAAGCAACTGTATGTCAGGATGATGGGCCTGGAGTCAGGAAGACCTCATATCTGATCTTAGAGACTCACTAGCTGTGTGACCTTGGGTAAGTCACTTAACCTTCATTTGCCTCAGTTTCTTCATTTGTCAAATGGGGATAATAATAACACCTACCTCCCAGGATCATTGTGAGGATCAAACAAGATAATATTTGTAAAGTACTTAGTATAGTGCTTGGCACACAGTAGGTACTATACAAATGTTAGCTATTATTATTTATTTTCATTATCATCATCAGGGTCTTGTAACCTCTAATACAGGCATGGCCAAGAGAAAAAGGGAAGGACTGGGATGTGGTATCAAGGGAAGATTTATCATTGCCTAGCCCTTTGGTACATTCTCAACACAAGACCTCAAGCATTTTATAGCATGAGCCAATGCATGAGACTTTCCCTGGGGAGATACATAACAAAAGGAAACACAAAAGCAGACACACAGGAAAAGCCACCCAGATACCCCACAGCTCTACTGCTCTGCCACCAAAAGGCCTCATTTGTCTTTCTTACTCTCTTATCAATATGGTCACTTTTCTAGTTAAGGAATAGTTTGAGGAACATCGTCCCAGAGGCCTAGGCCATCCCCACTGTCAGAAACTTCAAAATATAACCAATACTCATTAGGGCTAAGGCAGCAGATTCTACCTTCCTGTTCACACAGTTCAATTACCCTAACTCCATGACTGTGAAAAAGCCACTCCCCTGCATGTTCCCTCCATTCCAATCAAACCAATCTCCCTCATAATCAATTCAACTCAACTAAAAATGGATGAAGCACCTAATGTATGCAAAGGCCCCACGCTAAAGTAATGAAGATATCTTGCATATTCTAACTTCTGTTCCTTGGTTCAGGATGTTCCTCTGGTCTGGAACGCCCCTCCCACTTCTCTAGTCAAAACTGATTCAAGTCAACTTGATGAATATTTATTAAGCAACTACTATATGCAAAACAATATGTTAAATGCTGAGGATACAAAGCCAATATCAATGATCCCTCCCCCAGAAGCTTGTGTTCCATTGGGGAGTTTGACAGAACATATATACAAAGAAGCAAGGACAAAATAATACTAAGAAACTTCAAAAGAGAAAGAATACTAAAACCTGGGAGGGGGACAGAGGTAGAGAGGAATAAAGAGAGGGCCGATGTAGAAAATGGCAGTAGAGAGCTTGGAAGAGAAGTGCTTTGAAGACAGCAAGGGCTTCTGAGACAAAGTAAGAAAGAAGTACATTCCAGGTACCAAGGACAGCAACACAAGTACAGCAGTACAAGTACAGGTCATACACGTTTAGGGAACACCTAAAAAACCAGGTTTTTTTGGAATAGGTGAGTGAAGAGGAGTCTTATGAAAAGAAAGTAATGAAGAGCTTTAAATCCTAAATCTTTCCCATTCTTCAAGGCTTACCATAAAGTCATCTTTGCCTGCTCTAGTCCACAGTGATCACTCCTCCTTGTAAAACTTATCTACTGTAATAACATACTTTAATGCCATGGATTATCCTCAAAATGTTTCACATGTGTATATCTTAGCTCCCCAGCTAGACTACAAGCACCTTGAAATCCTGAATTATGAGCTATATTTCTTTTGTCTCCCCAGAGTGCCTAGTACAGAGGCCGGGTACGGAAGTCAGTGTTTGGTAAGTACCTGACTCATGATTAAGAATCGATTTCTATACTGCCCAACTGGGCCAAGCCTCTTACCTGAGAGTAAAGTGGTTTGCAGTAGAACCACCAACCAGGGACACAAAGAAGGTGACAGTGTCCCCTTCCCGGACAGGATTCAGTGGCAGTGAGATCATAAGATTGTCATCTAGCCTCACAAGGGACCGCTTCGTCTCGTCCTGAGTTGGGTAGACAACTATGCTGCCGATCCTCTCCATGGGAGAAAACCCTTTATGAGCATTCTCTTGCCCCAAATGGATGTTGTTCTCCCACTTGCCATCCTCTGGGGAACACTTGCCCCATTCATCAGCAGAGCATAGTTTGTAAAACAACTCTACAGGGGTGCCCCCTGCTCCTGACTCAGCCTCCGCCTCTGCCTCAGGATCCAGGACTGGGACAAAGTCAAACCAGTCGGGTAACAGCTCGAGCTCTGCAACACAAAGCCCCAGGTCCCCCTGCAGCCTACAGCTGGCCACCACCTCCCGAGCCTCTAGAATGGCAAACATTTTAACACAGGGCAAATCTTCCACTGGGTTGTTCTCTTCCCAGTCCATTCCTGTGACATAAAACAATGTCTGCACTTTAGGTCTATTGGAGTAGATGGAGCTGTCGAGGATGTGTGACTTCAGTTTCCAATTAAAAGTAAATTTCTCTGAGTGGCCAAAGGGTGCCAAAGTCAGCAGGAAGTCTCGGGGAATCACTTGCTCCACAGAAAAGGGGCCATAACTGGCATTCACAACAGGAGGCTCCTTGGCTCGATAGATGAAGAAGGACTCCACCCTGGACTGCAGACTGGAATTCTTCATGAGGTCCTGGTTGGCCTCTTTCAGAAAGAAGGAGACCTCAGCATTGCAGATGTGGTAGCTCATAGGGAGATAGGCAGGCAAGGAGGAAAATCTCTGGAGACTGTCCATGATTCCCCGGCTCTCCATCACTACACAACCAAAAGAAAGAAAGGAAAAAACAATTTCAAAGTTTAGTTTGATAAGTATTTTTCTTTATCTTCTCAGCATAAACTGGGACCATCCTGTGACTACCCACTCAATATGTTTAATATAATCACCCCCAGCTCCATCCTCTACATTATGTTCTCCCTTCTAACCCTCATTAAACAAAGAGAGGCTTAGAATTTCACTACTTCTTCAAAGGCTTAACAAAAACAAATATGTATTGAGCATCTACTATGTACATCTAAGAAGGAAATGATAAAACACTCCAGTATCTTTGCCAAGAAAACCCCATGCACAGTACAGAGTTACAAAAAGTAATGGGATTATAAAAAGTCAGACACAACTGAATGACTGAGAAACAGCAATGGACATAGCATATACTAGGCACCTACTATGTACAGAGTACAGGGGGAAGATACAAAGTTTACATAAGATAGAATTCCTGCCTTCAAGGAGCTTAGAGTCTAGTAGGGTAATTTTTTTTAAAAATCAAAGACAATTATAATACACAATAGGGAGAGGGACTGGACCCGGGATTGTGCTGAAATAAGAAACTCTCTAATGAGAAGGTTCTCTCTAACAAGGCAAGTTGAAACCTTCTCTTCAATGTATAGTCTTAGAATGTTGGCTAGAGCACCAAAAAGCCAAGTAACCTGTCCAGCATCACACTGGACAATCCATTACATGTCATGGGTGATATTTAAACCCAGCTCTTCCTGGCTCTGAAGCTGAATCTCTATAGATGTCACCATATTTCCTCATAATAATATACACTGTTACATTATAAATGTGTTAACCATTGAAAATCAATCAACAAGCATTTTTAAGTACCTACTGTGTCTCAAGTTCTGTGCTAGCATTGTTGGGCACAAAGATAGAAATGAAGCAGTCCCTGACCTCAAAGAGCTCACATTCTCTTGAATGTAACAGTATTCAAAATAGGAGTTCCTAACTTTTTTGTGCCCTGGACTCCTTTGGCAGGCTGATGAAACCTACAAACCCTTCCTCAGAATCATATTTTTAAATATATGAAATAAAATGCATAGAATTACAAAGGAAATCAATCATAATGAAATAGTTACCAAAATATTTAATAAAACAAGGTCATTGTAATAATGCTACTTGCTTCTACTGTTGCTGTGTAAGGCCAATAACACTAGCACACAGGAGGACTACTAGCACAGGTTCTTTGATCTGCTTTTCTAAGGAAAGTAACTTTAAGGGGTTAACAATCCTACTTTAATTAAACATACAGATATCATTCACTTAGTTCAGGGGGAAAAGTTAGCACTCTGAACTTCAGAGAAAACACAAACAGAAATTATAAGCAATAATTATATAAACAGAGCAAAAATAATACAAATCAATAGATAAGCTTCTAGCCATCTGACCAAGACATTACATACATAGTTACCACAGAGACAAGCACCAACATCTTGGTTTTTCAAAGCTGGGGGTGGGGGGCACTCCTTAATGGCTACCCAGAGTCTCATCTGGTCAAATCACATGATGCTCTTCCAGTGAGTAAGCCTCCAGAAAAATGCTAACCTCAGAGTACATGTACACTTCTTCAGGGTCAGGGGACGTCACAACCATGTGGCTGAAACCCATGTGGCCTAAGCCTTCCTGTGACTTAAGCAGGTCATCAAAGACTCCCAATTCAACCAAAGACTCCTGATTGAAACAAAGGCAAGACTCAAAGGCACTTGATTGCCTTAGTGCTGAGAAGCACTCCAAAACAAAAGATAACAAAAAGTCCCGCTTTGCTTGCCATTACAGTCACGGACCCCCAGATTGAGAACTCCTAAGCAAAAAAGTAAGTCACGTAAGAAGCCTGAAAAGGCAGGCCAGAGCCAGGTTGTGAAATGCTTTAAATGCCAAACAAAGTTTGGTTTTTGATCCTGGATGTAGCAGGGAGCCAGTGTTGGTTCTTGAGCAGTTCAGGAGTGTGGTCAAACCTGTGCTTCAGGAATATCACTGGCAGTGGTCTAGAGGGGAGATAGAACTGAGAGGATAGTGGTAACCTCAAGAGTAATAGGGGTGGGAATATTAAAGATCATTTAGTCCAGCCCCCTCATTCTGCAGAAGAAGAAACTGAGACCCAAGGAGATGAGATAAAGTACCTGCCCAAGGTCACACATGGAATATGTAACAAAATGGGGTTTTCCTCTGATTTAGCAAAGCAGAAGGAGTGAGCTTCAGGAGAAACAAGGTACTGTGGGGTTTTTGAAAGGGAAGGTGGTCACCATCCAGGGGAACCAGAGAAGGTCTTATGGAAGAAGCAGTACCATTAGTGATGGTACCATCAAAGGCTGGGAAGGAATTAATTTGGTAAAAGGGCTAAGGGAGAACATCTCAGACATGAGGAAAAGAGCTGGCTGGAGTATGGTAGTATGAAAGCTAAAAGCTAAGAGAGGAATCTAGAAAGGTAAGCTGGCACCAGACTGTGGGAGGCCTTGAATGTCAGGAAAAAAATCTGAACTTTGCTGTCAGGAAACAACAAAGAGCCACTGAAGAAAGCTGCCCAAGCTCACACAGAGAGCCTCTGAAAGAGGCTATCCACACAAGAAATCACTGAAAAATTTTATTCACCTCCAAGAGACTACTCCCTTCTGATATAACCCCTCCTGCTAATCCTCATTAAAACCAGAAAGCCTTCAAACAATTAAGAGCAGAATAACACTAAGCACTTTTTTCAAGGCCTTCTAAATAACCTCTGGAAAGGTCTGAAAAGAGAGAAACTCTGTTAATATGGATCAGAAGACGACCAAGGCATCTTAGCCATGGGCAGCCACTCTCCATAAAAGATGACAATGGAATACTATCAACTCTCTCATCCTTGGCCTCCAATCTCCAATCCAGAGAAATGTCACTATCAGCCTTAGTAATTCCACCATCAGAACCGTGAGAGGTCGGGAGAGCATCAGACACACGCTGCCAATCAGTCAGCCCCTGCGAACACTACATATGGCCTGTTAATATTTTATCACGTCGACATTTACGCTTATTTTTCATTACCTCTATATGTTATGTAAACATATGGTTTCTGTCAAGTGGGGGCATTGAGGAATCTTCCATAATTAAAATTAAAATGAGGATGGGGACCCAAATGGGATTTATCAATGAAGAGATGACAGTGAACCAAGGTCTCAGGTGTAAAATTTAACTAAAATAAATGCATCCCTTTCTCTCCTGATGTCAAGTGCCAATGCTGGATGACGGATGTCAGAGTTAGAAAGGACCCTGGAGGCCATGGGGTCCAAGACGGGCTGAAGAGAAATCCCTTTTACATCATATCCAATAAGTAGCTAGCCTCTTGGCTTGAAGACCTCCACCACCTCCCCAAGGCAGCCAGTCCATTTGCTGATGGCTTAGGGACTATTCACTGACCTCAGGCCTAACTTTGCCTCTGCACAACTTCTACTTCTGCCTAATTCTATCCCTCTGCCACAGGGCAGTCCTAATACTGGAAGGCAGTATCATTTCCCTCCCAAGTATCTTCTGCTCTAGTACCTTCATCCCATCCTCAAGTGGCCTGAACTCAAGGCCATTAACCATCCTGGTTGCCTCCTCTGGGCTCAGTGTTCTCCCCAGTCTGTGAAATTCTAAACTGAAGACAGGATTCCAGGTGCAGAGAGATCAGGGTGGAGTACAGAAGGTCTGCTCACCCCTTGCTATGCTTCTTTTAATGGAGAAGGGGAGGGGAAGGAAACAAGTGTTCACATAATGCCTAGGATGTGCCAGACACTGTGCTAAGAGTATTTACAAATGTTATCTCATTTGATAATGCAATCCAAGTTCTCATTAGCTTTCTTCACTGCCATATCACATGAGATAATAAATCCCAGGGTCCAAATTTAGAGTTCAAAGTGACATCAGAAATCATCCAATCCAACTCCATCATTTTATATAGGAAAAGGAACTAAGGCACTGAGAAATATAGTCATTGCCCAAGGTAACATCATAATAAAACTGAGATCTGAACCCAGGTCCTATTAGATAGCACAGTAGAAGGTATGAGAAAGGATGCAAGCATTTATTAGGCACCTACTATGTGCCAGGCATTTTGAAAAATGCTTTATCTCATTTGATCCTCACAACAACCAGGAGGCAGGTGCTGTTCTCATGCCCATTTTTTACAGGAGTTTGGGATTTGGAATCAGAGGGATCTGGCATGCCACTTAATGTATGATCTTGGACAAATCTCTTCAACTCTCTGAGCCTCAGTCTCTTTGTCTATAAAATTTGGGGGGGTTGGACTGAATTACTTCTAAGAGTCTTTTCAGCTCTAGAGCTGAGACCTTGACTATATATGCAGGGTTCTTTCCACTGCAAGAGCTGAAGTCAAGATTATACCCTCATAGATCATAGATTTAGAGCTGGAAGGATCCTTGAAGGCCACCCATTCCAACTTTCTTATTTTACAGACAGGGAAACTGAAGCCCAGAGAGGTGAGGATTGCACAGTTAAAAATGTCTATGGATTCTAACCCAGGTCTCACCAACCCCAAGTCTAGCACACTCTCTCCTATACCACACTGTCTCTCACACTCTCTGGTACTGCCCAACCTTTTCTTACAAAAAAAAAACTAAACCCATATTTACCAGAATGAAAACATGTGAAATCCCAAAGCAGCTTTTTTTTAACTTTAGTACGATTTGAAGATGGAAAGAAAGATAAATCCCAGTCTGTTGACTCTGACACCCAGTGATATTTGTCCTATATTTTTGAAAAAAATTCTGCAAGGTATAATTTTGTGTTTATTTAGATCTCCTTTCAGGCATCCATTTTCAGCAAAACTGCCACCCTGGTATGGGGGAAGGAGGAAAGGGGTGAGGAGCCAGGGGTCAGAATCTCTGCTTTGTAATGCCAAAGCAGTCAGAATGTTATTCCCATATGGGAGGAAGGGGAAGAGAATAAACATTTATTAAGCACCTACCATGTGGGTGGTAGGCATTATGCTAAGAGCTATTACAAACATTATCTCATTTGATTCTTACAACAACCTGACAAGGGACAACCTCTTATTAGCTGTCATTTTATAATTGAGGAAACTGAGGGAAACAGATTAAGTGACTTGTCCAGAGTCCCACAGCTCATAAGCATCTGAAGTGGGATTAGAACTCACATTTTGACTCCAGGCCCACTTCTCTGCCCACTGTGCTACAATCCACTGTTCTCTTTCTCACATGGACTCCAAGTATTAATGAGGCGCCCCCTACACGCCTACTTCTGTTCTGGTTTTGTCCCTTGGGGTTGAGGCAAGTGTCCCAAAGGAGGACACAAGAGGAAAAAGAGCTCAGGAAGAGGGGCTTTTGTAACCGTAAGATGGGGGAGGCCTGGCTGAGCACTGGGTTCATTTGGAAAAGACCAGGAAGTAGACTGCCAGCTCATTAGGAATCGACTGTGTCATATGACTGCCAAGAAAGCAAATGGGGTCTCAGGCTGCTTTGAAAGAGAAACTGTATCTAGGATGAGGAAGGAGAGCATCTCACTGTACTCTAGGCTGCTCACACCTATACACAATGTTGGGGTCTGCTGTGAGGATCACATTTTAGAAAAGTCATTGATGGAAAGGAGAGCTTCCAGAATGGTAACCAGGATTAATGCCATATGAGAGCATGTTTAACCTAGAGAAGACTTAGGAGAAATAGAAAGAAGGGGAAGAAAGTATGTGTGTGTGTGTGTGTGTGTGTGTGTGTGTGTGTGTGAGAGAGAGAGAGAGAGAGAGAGAGAGAGAGAGAGAAGAAGAAGAAGAAGAAGAAGAAGAAGAAGAAGAAGAAGAAGAGAGGAGGAGGGAGAAGAGAAAATGGGTAAAGGAGAGAAATTGGGAGAGGAGAGGACAGGACAGGAGAGGAGAGGATGGGGACAGGAGGGGGATGGTAGAGGAGGAGAGGGAGGAGAGGGGAGGGGAAGGGGAGGGGAGAAGAGAAGAAAAATGGAGAAAGGAGAGAAATGGTGAGAGGAGAGGAATGGGGAGAGGGAAGGAGAGGATGAGAGGGGAGAGGGGAAGGGAGGGGAGGAGAGGAGAGGGATTCTCAAATGGGGGAGGGGGAGCTTTGGAAGGATGATATGTACAAACTTATCCATCTCCCCAACCAGGAGCAATTTACACCCTGGCAGCCTTCCAGGGACTGAAAGCAAGATCATAGGCAATGCAATTCTTAAACACACTTGCTTTTTCATCTTGGAGAGGTTTATTATCTTCTTTATCTTTTATGCAGATATTTGACATCTCTCAAAGGGTGATTTAGGGGAACTTTAAGGCAGCATTTTCTTCCCTTTCATTCTCCACGTCCCCTGAAATAGCAGCAGGCGGCTGCCGGCGCTGCCGTCCCCTGTAATTCCGAGGGAAGGCGATACAAATTTTGTCTGAAAGGCCCGATGGAAAGCCATAAACATTGGCTGACAGGGCTCCATTCTGTCCCAGAACCAGATTGCCACTGAGTACGATATCTGAATTGAGCCGCATATGATGAAGCCCAGGGAATGTGTGCAGAGAGACCCACCGGGGCCCGGTAAAGCATGGCAGGCCCATGCCCCTTGACCTGGGCTGATGCCCGGCCTCAAAGAGTCAGGAAGAGGGGCTCCCCAGGACCGGCATCTGTTTGGAAGCCAGCCACCATTCACCTCTCTGCTTCCAAGCACCCGGTGAACGAGGTGTAGATGGAGAGGGAAATCCAAAAGCCTTCAGGAGGCCTAGCAAGGATCAGTCTCTCCTCCCTCCATCCCAAACTGGAGAAGGAGTCAAAGCATGTGGATGCTCAAAGATATAACAACTGGTGTGGGGACTGGAAACAGCACTAGACTTGAAGTCAGGCAGTCCTGGGTTCTAATCACCCCTCAGATACTTCCTAGCTGTGTGACCCTGGGGAAGTCACTTTAACGTCTCCCCAT
The DNA here is from genome assembly GCA_028646595.1 of Phalanger gymnotis. Classification (NCBI taxonomy): domain Eukaryota; kingdom Metazoa; phylum Chordata; class Mammalia; order Diprotodontia; family Phalangeridae; genus Phalanger; species Phalanger gymnotis. The sequence goes on along the minus strand of CM053622.1, from coordinate 32,432,680 downwards.
GCCTCAGTTTCCTCATCTGTAAAATGTGGATGATAATGCCACCTACCTCACAGGATTGTTATGAGAATCAAATGAATATCAGATTCAAACTCTAGCTCTGCCCACTTAATACTAAATGACCTCGGGCATTTTATTTAACTTGTCTGAGCTTCAATGTCCTCATTGATAAAATTCAGTGGTTGGACTAGATAACTCTAAAGGTCCTAAACTCTAAGTCTGTAGTCTAATACAGGTTTACGCTGATAAATGTTTAACAACTGGCTCTCCATAAAGCAGGACAGACTTTTATGTTTAGTCAGCATTATTAACATTTTTTCCATCACCCTCTTAAGTCTAGACAATCAACAAAATAATAAATCGAACCCTGGTTTGTAGCAATTTATGATTTCTAAGGTGTAACTACTCACACTGAAAATGCAACAATCGGGCTCTTGAGCCAGCTGTAGCTGATTCCAGCACAACCTTGGTTCTACGATGCTTGTCACAACCTCCCTGGACCTCTGTTTCCCCATCCCCAAAATTAAGAGGTTGGCCTCTGAGGTCCCTTCTGTCTCTAGACAGAAGATCCCATAATCCTACCTAAATCACTTTGCAAACATCAACAAACATTTATTAAGCACTTACTGTATGCCAAGCACAGTGTTAAGCCATGAGGATATAAAGAGAGACACAATCAGCCTTTGCGGTATGCAAAGGCCAGCTGTTATTGTTGTTATTGTTATATGTGACAGACCACCCAGCCTATTGGACAATAGCCACTGGAATCAAGAGTCCCCATTTTTTTCAGAGGCAATGTCAACTTGATCCAGGAAGATCTTATAAAAATTTCACCAGAAAAAACAATTACTACCTGGAATAAAACTACTCACAAGGTACACAGGGTATGGGACAGGGCTCCCAAAGCCTGAAATTCTCACTATAAATCAATCAATCCATCAACCAGCCTTTATTAAGCACCTACTGTATGCCAGGCTCCAAGGAGACAAAGAGACAAAAATAAAACAGTCCCTGGCCTCAAAGAGCTTACATCCTATTAGGGTAAATAGCAGGTCCACAAGTAATAAGGATAGGATCATAGGTTTTGATCCTATACTTTTGGGGTAGCTGGATAGAGTGCTTGGTCTAGAGTCAGGAAGACCTTAATTCAAATCTGGGCTCAGACACTTAGTAGTTGTGAGACCCTAGGCAAATCACTTAACCTTGTTTGCCTCAGTTTCCTCATTTGTAAAACGGGGGTAATAATAGCACCTGCTTCCCCGGGGTTGCTGCAAGGATCAAATGACATAATACTTGTAAAGCGCTTAGCACAGTGCCTAGCACATAGTAGGCATTATATAAATGTAATCTATTATTATTATACTATTAATCTGGAAGGAACATTAGAGGCTATCTAGTACAGATGTTCTCAATATACTATTGGGGAAACTGAGGCCCAGAGAAGCTAACCGACTCCCCCAAGGCCACACAATTAGTAAGAAGCAAAGTCAGGATTTGAACCCAGCTCCTCTGACTCCAGAACCCACCACTCCCCACCTTTCCATGCTGCCTCTTATACACAAGAGTCCACATAGAGGGGCTTTCTGTGTTGCTCTCTGTGCTCCCCTGCAAACTGGTTTCTGGACACAAAGAACACACCTTGACCCTGGAGCAATTCTGCAAAGATTTGCCCTATCATGCACTACCACCAATGAGATTGAATTATACACTGTCTACATCCAGTCATGGAGCCTGACTCACTGATGAATTAAAGAAAAGACCCATTGATGGAATACCAATATACATAATGAATTCAATGATGGACATGAGAACAACAAAATTACTGAACTCTGTGTCATGCTAATAACCAATATTTATCTTCTCTCAATGGAGGTGGGGGGCTACAGGGACAAAGTTCTGCATTCACTGTCAGTCACTAGATCCACTGTTTTTGCTTAATTATCTTCCTTTTTACAAGAGAGGGGTTCAGTTCTGTGAAGGTGAGTCCCCTGAAATGACTGAGATGGAAAAACAACAGGCATTACTAAAATATACCCAGTGGTGGGCATGGAAGTATTGGCCATGGACCATAAGAGAAGACCCTGAGGTTCATCTGTTGTCAAGTTCCTTTCTCTACTTCCCAAACAGCAGATCTCCCAGAAGTGAGATTGAGGCTGCTGGGACTTGTTCTAGTGCCAGGCATCAACAGCCATAACGAGCATGGTATTGTAATAGCAATTTAGATTTGAAGATCTTTCCCACCCATCAATAGCCCATGTGACCTGCTTATGTCACAGGAAGCCTAAGTCACATGTGGTAGGAGGAGCTTCTTGACAGAAAAAGGAAGTTGTGTCACAGGAAATGCTGAAAGAGTCATTATGGCTGTTAATGGCCATCATGATAGTTAGAACTGAGGTAAAGAAAACTGACCTGTGATAGCTGCACTGTGAGAGGTTTTGGGGTGGCGAGGCTCCATGCTACGATATTGTGTTTTAAGTTCCTTGCTGTTATGATAAAGTGGGCTTATTGGTTGCGCGAGAAGATTGCCTGGTTATGGGAAATGGTTCTCTGGTGTCTGAATAAATGTTTTACTTCTTCTACCTTTATATGGAAAATCTTTCATACTTTGCAATACAGAACTCCATAGGCATATTCACGATTATCATCGATGTTGTGTTTATTGCCTTGCTGTTACAGGTATCCATCACTTTACCAAGGCCATTGACTGAAGGCTCGTTCAAGATCTCTTCCCTTTACAGAATCACAGATGGCAGAGCTGGAACGGGCCTCATTGGCCATCTAGTTTAACTCAGACTTGAACAAGAAGGTCTTCACTTCAATTCAACAATCATGCATTAGGCACCTACTATATACCCAGCACCATATTAGATAGCGGCTCATCCAGCCTTTGCCTAAAGATCGCCAAGGTGGGGGAGCCTGCCAGCTGGAGGCAGCCCACTCTACTCGGGGACAGCTGCTCTGCTTGTTAGGAAGATTTTCTAGTAGCCAGCCTACATCTGTGTTTTTTGCAATTTCCACTCACTGTTCTAGTTCTGCCTTCAGAGTCCAAGTAGAAAGAGGCTACTAAGACATATTCCCTCCCTTTGTCTTCTGTTCTCCAGGCTGGATGGCCCCAGTTCCATGAACTGGAGGCCATTTAGCCATCACGGATTCCTCCTTCTGGATGCCAACCAGCTTTTCCAGGTATTTCCTGAATTTTTCTCTTGGACTATTGCAATAGCCTCCTCACTGACCTCCCTGCCTCCAGTCACCATCTTCTCTAATCCATACTCCCTTCAACTGCCAAAGTCATCTTCCTAAGGCTAACCATGATGATTCCCTGCCTTGTGCCTGGCATACAGTAAGTGTTCAATAATTGCTTATTGATGAACTTTAGTGACTCCACATTATACATTAGGATAAAATAAAAACTCCTTGGGGTATTCAAGGTTCTTTGCCAACTGGCTGCAACATATGTTCCTGACCTCACATAAGGCACTCTTTCCTCATATGTGTTATATTTCAGTCAGACTACATCATGAGTTGCCCCCGTTCCACCTCCTTTATATTACATTTAGTATACTATGGGCAGCTAGGTGGTGCAATGGATAGAGGGCTAAGCCAGGAAGACCTGAGTTCAAATCTACCCTCACACACCTACTAGCTGTGTGACCCTGGACAAGTCACTTCACCCTGTTTGCCTCAGTTTCCTCATCTATAAATTTAGCTGGAGAAGAAAATAGTAAAACCACTCTAGTGTCTTTGCCAAGAAAAATCCAAAAAGAGTCTGAAACAACTGAAATAACTGAATAACAATATAATGGGATCATAGAGCAAGACCGAGAAGGGCCATCTGGTGCAACCCCTGAAGCCCAAGGAAAGGAAGTGATTTGCCCAAGTTATTGCTGGTAATAAGCATCAGGCTTAGAACTCAGGTCTTCCAACTCCAAAGCCACTGTATACAGCAGCCTCCCATGATACTATCCAGGCCTCAAGGTTGTGTCTGAAGAGTCGTCAAAATCAGAGTTGGCACAGGATCTGGGAGTACTCTCACTCAACCCCTCCATTTCACAGATGAAGAAGCTAAGGCATAAGAAGAAAGCATTTATAAGCCCATAACAACATAGGTTTGGAGCTGGAAGGAACCTAAGAGGCCAATGAGTCCAACTCTCTCATTTTACAGATGAGGAAACTGAGGCCCCGGAAAGTTAAAGTGTCACACACAGAAAATTAGCAGCACGACCCAGACTCCAATCTGGTGTGATACAGCAGGAAAGAAACTGGGTTTGGAATCAGAGAAGCTGGTTCCAAAACCTAACTCCTGAGCCAGGGGCTTCTTGGCACCCCAATCTGCTGCCTACTCCTGCCCCTCCCTAACCCCCATCCATCTCTAATCTCCACTTGTTGAAATGGTCTCTGTCCTTTGATGCCCAGAATAAGTGCCACCTCCTCTCTGTCTTTGGCCTCTAGAAATGAAATAAGCTCTTCCCAGGGGGGGTCATCTCTCTCTCAATCTCTCTCTCTCTCGTCTGTCTGTCTCTCCAGTCTGTCTCTGTCTGTCTCTCTCTTTCTATCTATCTGTCTATCTCTCCGTCTCTATGTCTCTCTGTCTGTCTGTCTCTGTCTCTACAATCTCTCTCTGTCTCTCTCTCTCTCTCTGTCTCTTTCACACACACACACACACACCCCAAAGCTGAATGGCTGCTCCCTGCTCAGACTTTTTCCTCACACTTAGGGGGACACTCACTCCACCGCCCCTTTGCCTTTAGCACATTCTACTTGGCTTCTGATTCATGTGTTCACTCATCATGTGGCCTATAAGATCTCAGTCTCCATAAGGGCAGGGATGGGCTCTTTTTTTATCTTTGTATCCCCATTGCCTAGTACTGGGCCTTGCATACAGTAGGTGGTTAGTAAATGCTCGTCAAATTAGATGGAACAGTGAGTAAAGCGTAAGAAAATACTAGTTACTGAACTTTTCACTACTGATGTTTCTAATTTCATAGCCAGAGTTTTTAAGACCTGGAAAGCATCTTTGGGAACAGGAAAGATGGGCCTTCATTCACAGAATCACAGAATTCTCAGATGCCAAAGCCAAAAAGGAACAGCACAGTGAAAAGAGCAATAGATTTTTAGTCAGAGATTGTTATTGTTGAGGCATTTCAGTCATGTCTGAAATTCTCTGTGATCCCAAGAAACACAACCGTCCATGGGATTTTCTTGGCAGAGATACTGGAGCAGCTTGCCATTTCCTTCTCCAGTTCCTTTTACAGATGAGGAAACTGAGGCAAACAGGGTAAAGTGACTTGCCCAGGGTCACACAGCTAGTCAGTATCTGAGGCTGGATTTGAACTCAGGTCTTCCTGGTTCTAGGCCCAGCGCTCTATCCATCGCACCAGCTACCTGCCCCAGCCAAGGAATGAGAGAACACTACTTCTCCATTAAGGGACTCACCTAGATCTCTGCCTATATAAGAGAACTTTAAATCTCACCTCTTCCACGAAGCCTTCTTTGACCAGTCAAGCCACACCTACCTCCCCATTCTCTGAATTCTCACAGTAGAATCCCAGATCATCAAAGGCAGAAGGGACCTTATTAAAAGTCGTCTAGTCCAACCACTGGAGTTTATCGATTAGGGAGACCAAGGTTCAGAGATAGTAAGTGATTTGCTATAGGGCACACAGTTAGGAAGCCGTAGCGTCCAAATTTGAACCCAAACCTTCTGGCTCCAAATTTTATGCTCTTTTCACTGAGCTCCACTTCCCCACCCAAAACACAAAGAGGTTTTTTTTAGTTTCTTTGGGTTTTTTTATGGTTTGTTGGATAAGTATCTTGAGCTTAGGGGGCAGCACATTCAGAGTTTTATCAACGGCTTTAAGAAAAACAAGAGTTGAATCCTTACTCTTCGTATTTCACACCATATGCCAAAAGAATTTCTATAACTATGGCTGAAACCTGGGACAGTGAGAGCGGGCCAGGGAAGAGAGCGCTGGCTGGGCATCCAATCAGCCTGAGATCAGGACAGGGGACAGTGGTGTCCCCCCGTTCTTTGCGAGTTGGAAAGTTCCAGCCCCCCAACCACTACAAAGCTCAAACAGATCACATCTCATCCAGACAGCTCCCCTTTGATTTAAACTGGAAAGGAAAAGATGAAGGGGATGAGAGAGGAAGAGAAAAGCAGACCTTGTTAGCCAACATGGGAGACTTCCACAGGGCAACAGATGGAAAGAGAACATTATTAAACGGATTATATACATCTTTCTGACAGTAATTCTGATCTCCTATAGGCACCATCAGCTGTTAAGCAGCAGGAAATTATGATGACCTTGTCCCATCTTCCATTTATATCTATTCTAAATTGGACACCTAAGAAGTTGTTTAAATTAGAGGTGGAAAACATTGTGCGCTTCCAGCAATTATCTCATTGTCTGATTGGGTGGTGACTTACCTAACAGGAGGTGGTCGAGGAGGAGCCCTGGATGGGGGTTCCACCCCTGTCACCAGCTCCCTTTATGTCCTGACACAAGTCATTCAATCGCGCTGAATTGCTATTTCCCCTTCTATTGAATAGGGATATCCTCTCTCCCCTACCTGTCTGTCAGCAACATTCGTTGCATAGAAAAAGAGGGTGTGAGTTTGTTAAAAATAAGTATTTTAATACTTCTAAATGAATTTCATTAAAAGCAGTTCCATGCTGATTTCATACTTCAGACTTGTGGCTGATTCAGACTGACCTTCCCATAAAAAAGTGGCCATTGCTAACTCGACAGTTTCAACGTTCCCTCAGCAAAGTGTGGACTTCTATTAACAACTCTCTTGTTCAAATACAGCCTTTTTGTTCTTCCAAATGAATGTCATTATTTTTTTTTCTACTTCAGTAAAATTATTTTTGGTAATTTAATTGGAATAGCATTGAATATATATTGAATAAATGAAATTCATTTGCAAGAACAAAAAGGCTATATCTGAACAAGAGAGTTGGTAATAGAAGCCCACACCAGTCACAGGATCAGAATCATATGAATAGATTTGGAAAGGGTCTTAGAGATCATCCAGTCCTACATTCTCCTTTAGGAATGAAGAAGCAGATGCTCTGAGAGGGTAAATATGCCCAGGGTCACACACAGCTAGCTAGCATCTACATAACACTTTAAAGTTTATGAAACACTTTCCCATGTTACCTACTTTGATCCTCACAACAACCCTGGGAAGCAAGCGCTATCATCATCTCCGTTTTACAAATAAGGAAACTGAAGCAGACAAAAGCTTTTTTTAAGGGGGTCAGGACCTGCAATTTTACTGGTTTCTGATGAGGAAGTTCCTTCTACCTGTGTAAGTTAGTACCTATTCTGCAACTTATAATCTTGAACTGTTCCCCAGAGACTCAAAAATAAATAAATAAAATTATCTGCCCAGGGTCAATCAACTAATACACGCCAGGCTCTTCCTGCCATCAAGGTTGGCTTGCTATCCACTATAATGAACTGCTTTGCTCTGGGTAACAGTCTTTAGTGATTACTTAATTGGCTATGGAATGCCTACCAGGGCTCACCAGATTAAACACACTGGGAGTGATCAAGCACACCTTTCTCCCTCAGAGCTCCCCTAGTCCGAACTGGACTAATTTGCCTTTCCTTTGTACCCAGGAAAACTTCGCTAATTCAGACTCATTGCAGGAAGCTGGTCTGAATTTGTCAGAATTGCAGCATCTCTTGAAAGGCATAAAGTCTATTATTTTAAGCGCAAAGAGTAACTAGAACCAGACTAACAAAGTACTGCCAAGTAATAATCTCTGGAGGACCTGCTTTGATGAATAGATAAGGCCAGTAATTATCCTTTCAACTGTGTTTTAAAACGGCTTGGTTTCAAGTACTTTAACCAGCCTCCTGAAATTTTATTTATACGAAGGAGATTTCATTTGGAAAAGAGAAACCCTATGAAGGGTTGTCACGGGAAAGGGGCATTAAATTGATTCTCTAGACTCTGAAAGGGTAGAATCAGGAGCAATGAGTAAGATTGAAAGAGAGGCGACTTTTCACATAAAAAAGAGGCAAGATCAGAGCTCCTCCTTAGACTCTAAACTCGTTGGGGGCAGAACCAGAGCACCTCGGTTGGACTCTAAGCTCCTTGGAGGCAGGATGGGAGCTTCTCCGTTGGATTCTAAGCTCCTTGGGGGCAGGACGAAGGCTCCTCCTTTAGATTGCAAGCTTCTTGAGGACAGGTGTATTTTTGCTTTTCTTTGTATCCCCTGCACTTAGCATAGTGTCGGGCACATAGTAAGCGCTTACTGAATACTTGCTGATGATTTGAAAACTGGACCTGTGATTTTTCTGGTATAAGGCACTTCTGGATGAGGGAACTCCATCTACCAAAGCTGGTCAGCACCTTCTCTTCAACACACAGTCTTAGCTGCCTAGAACACACAGGGGTTACCTTGACTTGTCCAAGATCATAGTCAGTATGTTTCAGAGCCAGCATTTAAATTCAGGTCTTCCTAGCTCATCTCTCTACCCAGCATGCATCGCTGCTTCTCAAATCTGAGACACACACCGGGGGGCAGAAGTATATGATAATGAGAGTTTTCTGAGGACTAAATCCGCTACTTAATGAGGTAGTGAGTTCCCTCTCACTGGGAGTATTCAAGAAGAGACTGCAATATCTGGCATGCTGTAAAGAACAGAATATTGACTCAGAGGATCGCTCCAGTCCTTAATATCCAGGGCAGTGTGCTGGTAAATGTTTAACAACTGGTTCTCTCAAAATATTTGACACATTTATAAGTTTAATCTGTATCACTAATTTTCCCACATGGGCTAAATAAATAAGCCTACAAAATCAATTTAATGTGATGGGGGGAAACTGTGGTCAGGGTGCATGATTTCATGGATGTGGACAGTTTCTGGTGAGGAAATTCTTCATCACTTTCTTAAGTCTAGACAATCAATGAAACAATAAATGGACCCTGGATTTGTAGCGTTTGCTGATTTCCGATATGTAAATGCGCACACTGAAAATTTAACAATCAGCCCGGCTGGCTCCGGCACATTCCTGCTTAGTCCAACGATTCGAGGATTCTCTGATTCCATGGTTTACCATTTGTGTACTTCATAAAACCTAATTCAAGAGTCGATGTAATATAGAGGAAAATCTAAATTTTAGAATAGGTGGCAATCCACTTTGGTAGAGGGAGTTTTCCTCACAAGGAACTCCCCATCCCAATTTTCCAAAAAAAAATCCTACATTACAATTAACCGTTTGAGAGTTTTATCCTTCTACTGGACCTCTCCCTGAGGGCAGGAACCACTTCCAAAGAATCCTGGATGGAGAGTCAAAAAAAACATGGGTTCAAACGCCAGTCTTTCTGGCTGTGTGACCTTAGCTAAATCACATCCCCTCTCTGAGCTTTAGTTCACTCCTCTGTAAGATGAGGCCCTTGGACTCAGTGATGGCTAAAATCCCTCTCAGCTCTAAATTCCACTCTCTAAAGGAGGCAGCTCAGTTCATAGAGCCTGGAAACCCTGAGTTCAAATCCTCCTTCAGACTCTTGCTGGCTATGTGCGTGTGACCCTGATCTCCTCACACAACCACTCTGCCTCAGTTCTAAAATGAGGATAATAATAGCACTTTTATCTCCTGGGATCATCAAGAGGATCAAACGAGATATTTGTAAAGTACTTTGCAAATCTTAAATCACTAGAGAAATGCTAGATGTTTTTATTTTACAGGGAATTTCTCAGGAAAACAAAGTAACTTTCCCAACGTCACACAGGGATTAAGTATCAGAGTGTGATTTGAACCCAGGTCCTGTGTCTCCAGAGCTTTCCACAGTACTATCCTGCCTCCTCCCAGAATGCACTTGGGCAGTTGGGCACTAAAGGACCAAGTGCTGACAGCCCCCAGAGAGCAGCCAGCATCGTTTATGTTTAGAAGGCACTGCCAAGCTGATGGGGATCTTTATGTCTGAGATCCTCTTTCCTTCCTTTCCTTTTGTCTTCTGTGTTCACCCTGAGAAATAAAAAAAGGAAGAGAAACTCATTTTCACCCATATCTAGTATGTTCCCACCTGTGACAATCTGTAGTTTTTACGAAAGTGCATTCTTCCCTTTGTGGAAGCACTCACTGCAGGAGGAAGAGCATCTGGCTCGCAGATGATAAAGCCTCCTAACTCTTCCCTTTCATTAAACTACCTGAGTCCTGGGGCAGGGTGAGAGATCTTAAAAGCCAGCCCCAAAGTCAATGAATGCAGCCTAAAAGAGCTCACAGTCAGAGCCCTGGCCGGTGCCCTACCTGAGCAGTTCTGAGGTATCTGGTAAGGACTCTGAAAAAGAGAGTGTGATTCTGCCCAATTTAATCTGAAGGAAAAAATACCCATTAAGAGCACCACAGCTGTACCTAGGATGGGGCAGTTGGAGGTTTGCACCAGGATGCTCAATTTAGCAGGTGATGACAGACTTTAAATTTCAAAATTATCATAAAAACAACAGAGTTTAGCAAGTACTTAGTAAGAATAATTAGTTAAAATAAGAAATTATCAGATGGAAGTCTGAGCTAAGCCCCTCCTCTGCCTGACTGCCCACCTTCCCACCCACTTTCAATGCCAAATAAACCCCTCAGAAAAGAGGAGGAAATTGAGACCCAGAAAGATTAAGTGTGACCAAGGTAATGTGGTAATTGACAGAGCCAGTATTCAAATTTGAATCTTCCTGACTTTCTAATCTTCTTACCCCCTTTTGCTGTTCTACACTCTATGACTTTTCTTTCATTTGACTCCATCTCAGTGGATGTTTACTAAGTACCTGCCACATGCAAGATACAACCCTTGTTATGAGAGACCCAAAGATACAAAATCAAAGAGATGTTCCAAGGATCCTACACGTACACAGATAAGTTAATACAAGGTAAGTCAAAGAGGGGCAGATGGCCATAGGCTTCTCAATCCCATCCTGGAAGGGCCCTGAGAAGCCATCTTGTCTCATTTGACAGTTGAGGCCCAGAAACAATAAGTGACTTGCCCGAGGTCACATAGATGGTAAATCTCAAAGGCAGGATTAGAACCCAGAAGGACGGCATTCTCCACTGTAAAGGCTCTCTACAAAAGATGCCACGAGAGCTGAACTGCAAAGGAAGAAAGAGATTCAGAGAGGCAGAGATGAAGAAAGAGGGCACTCCAGGCAAGGGGGCTGGTCTGGATCAATGCATGGAGGTGAAGACAGAATGTCAAGTTTGAGGAACAGCTCATTGAAGATGAAAGCAATAAATGGTATGATTAGAAGCATGTAGCCCACACTCCTGTGGCTTTCCAATTACACAGGCCCACTAGAAAAAAGATTAAACATATTGATCTAGGCTATTTGTGGCAAACTATTCTCTTTGTATGTAGTTCAGTGCTGTTCTGAAGACCTGGGTTCAAATCTAGCCACTGCCTCTTACTGCCTGGGTGAATGTGGACAAGTCTCTTCATAACTCAGGGTCTCATCTTCCTCATCCGTAAAATAAAGGGGCTACATTAGAAGGTCTCCAGCAGACTTACTAATGCTAAGCTTAAGTTTCTATGAGGAGAGAATCACTAGGTTCCCATCCAACTCTGAGTCTCTGAGCCATGATCAAGAGACTGAGTAACATTCTTCTAAAAGACCTCACCCAACATCCTATCAGAGATCTCTTCCTTCTGCCTAGCCCATATCTCTTCTCCCATCCATGTCATTATCTCTAATTCTTTCCTCCAAAGGCTCAAGAACTAATTTCTCAACTTCCCTATCCACCAACCAAGTCTTCTTGATTTCAAATGCAGTGGTTTTGAATGTTATTGTTTGTCATTTTTTTGAAGAGGACCAGTGACATCATGGGTGATGTTTTGACTTGGGCGTGCATTGGATTTAAGTGAGGCAGAGCTGAGCAAAGTCATCGGCCTCACTCTTTCTTCCAGAGTGATAGAAGTCTAGTGCCGAGACTCAGGATACAATGGCTGACCTTGACGTCTTCATGTCTGACTGAGCTATGAGCGCTCCACAGCACCTGCTTCAGCCGCCTTGGTGACTGTCAGGACAAATTGTTCTCATCTCCCCATTCCGCCAGGGTGAAGTCTTCACATGCTTGGGGCAGACACCCCTAACTCACCGATGGGTGTGTGACCCCCTCAGTTACCCTCAACCCTCTTTAGCCTGTCTGCTGAGATGGTTTGTTGAGGTGTGGCCACTGTGCAGCTTCTTGGAGGCCCAGGTGAGATTGGGTGGAGGTGGACACCAAAGGTGGGTGATCAGCCCTGAAAACGCCCATCGAGCCCTCCTATCAGAGGTGCTATCAGTCCTCCTCAACACCCCAGGTTTTGAATGAATGAATGAATCATGAATCGAGGCCATCACCAGTCATCGTGACTCTTGTCTTGCCACTGGATTCTGATGACTAGAGGACAGAGTGAAGCTGAAGACTTTGCACAGCTCTGTCTCAACTTAAATCCAATCCACTCCCCAGTCAAGACTTCACCCCCATGATGTCATAGAGAACAACAATCTGTGAATGAATGAATGAATGAATAGGCATTTATTAAACACTTACTGTATGCCAGGCACTATGCTAAGCACTAGGGATACAAATACAGGCCAGCAAAACAGTCCTTGCCTTCAAGGAGCTTACATTCTAATAAGGAAAGACAACAATCTTAAGAAGGAATGAAAAGACATTTATTAAGTGCTTACTATGGACCAAGTACCGTGTGTTTCTTCCAAACAGTTTCTCTGGAAGACAGGAATGGAAAAGAGCCTTAGGCTCTCTGCTGACTTTCAAACCTGTCCTTTGTGGAGTTCCAAATGCAGGCCAATGGGACTGCCTTGGCCCCCAATCACAGCCTCCCCACACCTCCCCCCAGCCCTGTCACCCACCTTCTCTTGGGCCCATCCCGCCACTGCCACAGGCTAAGAAGAGCCAACCGCTTCAAACGCCCGCCTGTAAATCTTATTAAAGTAATCTCCCTCCCTGAACCCAGATTATTATGGCCACCTTTATGGCAGAATAAAAATTAATTTTCTCAGCTATAATAAGAACGATAAGAAGGCTTCACTTGGGAGCAAATAAAGATTACAATTAGCTCCAGCTGAATAAATCTAAATTTAACTTGGCCCAGAAATGTGTTTTCTGATATTTTCTCTCGCCTGCCTGAATGGGCCCCAACTGGATTAGAGTCCCACGACAGTTGGCCCATTGTTGGAGGGAAGACTTAGGAGAAGCAGGGCCAAGTTTTAATCCAATCTCCCAAAGGCCAGAGGATTAGTTCAGGATTCACAGGATAATGAAAGTTCTCCAAAATTAGAAGGAACGCGGCAACAGGCCTCCAGGAAATACAAGACAGTGGGAGTTCCAAGGGGCCTAAATCAGTCCTTGGAAAATGTCTCCTGTTACAGAGTGACAGTACAGTGCCTTATCCTTATTGCTGTCTGCCGAGGTAGGTGCTATTTCACAGATGAGGAAACTGAGGCAGACAGGGTTAAATGACTAGCCCAGGGTCACACAGCTAGTAAGTATCTGAGACCGATTTGAACTCAGGTCTTCCTAACTGGAGAGAAGCTCAGTGGATAGAGGGCTGGCCCTAGAGTCAGGAGGACCTGAGTTCAGATCCTATCTCTGCTATTTATTTTCTGTGTGAATTTGTTGCTTCAGTTCTCTTGGCCTCAGTTTCCTCATCTGTAAAAGAGGTAGAGAAGGGAGAGCTTGAATTAGAAGGCCTTGGCGGTGTCCCTGCCAGCATGAGATACAGGATCCTACAATCTGTAAAATAAGAGGGGTGGGGCCTGATGATCCCTGAGGAAGGTCCATTTCTAAATCTAAGAATCCGTACTTCAAACAGGGAGAGAGGAAAATTCTCTCAAGGTGGCTTGGTTAAAGAAGCCAACTAGAGTTTCTAGGACAAAGCAAGGGCATGAGGGACTTTTTCTGGGAGAACGGGCATGTCAAAGGGTCACCAAAGGAAGGAAGAGTCATAATGTCACAGAACAGCCAGACTGAAAGGGTCCCTGGAGACAGGCCTACATCACACAGGTGGCCAGTGGCAAAGCTGGAGCCAGAAACCTAGGTTTTCAATTCTCTACCAACAAAGAGGAAAAGAAAAAGAAATTAATTTCAGGTACGATTTTGCCACAGGCCAACCTTCCTGAGAAACTTTTGACTGAAAGTCAAAATACGTCAGGGCTTACCTTGAAAAGGGGCCTTAGAGATCAGCTCGTCGATAAATAATGAAACCAAAAGACTTCTATTAAGTGCCTACTATGTTATAATAGGTGCAACTATATGGTGCAGAGGATAGAGTGCCAGACCAGGAATCAGGAGGACCTGAGTTCAAATCTGACCTCTGACACTCACTTAGTAGCTGTGTGACCCTGAGCAAGTCACTTAACTACATTTGCCTCAGTTTCCACACCTATAAAATGAGCTGGAAAAGGAAATGGGAAGCCACTCCAGTATTTTTGCCAAGAAAACCCCAAATGGGATGATGAATAATCAGACACAACTAAAATGAATGAATAACAATAAAATGGCTAAACACTGGAAATACAGTGACAAAGTAAAACCATCCTTGCCCCAGTTTTGACCTCAATGGCTTCTCAGATACCGTCAACCTCTAAACCTATGATCTTTCAATTGAATGTAAGGTCTTAGAGGGCAGGGACTATTTCATTTCATGGTTATATATTGGGCAGCTAGGTGGCTCAGTGAATAGAGCACTGGGTCAGGAGGACTTGAGCTCAAATCCCAAGTTCAAATACAGCCTCAGACACTTAAAAGATGTGTGACCCTAGACAGGTCACTTAACTCCATTTGCCTCAGTTTCCACACCTATAAATGAGCTGGAGAAGGAAATGGCAAGCCACTCCAGTATCTTTGCCAAGAAAACCCCAAATGGGGTCATAAAGAATCAGACATCACTGAAATGACTGAACACCAACAAAATGTGCTAAACACTGGAAACAGAAAGACAAAGTAGAACCGTCCTTGCCTATTCCTAAAGCTTACATTCTAAAGGAGGAAACCCAGAAGTGAGAAAAGGACTTATCTAGGATCACACAGCTAGCGTCCAGATGACACAAGAACCCCAAAGTTCCCCTGACTTCAAGCCTAGCGCTCCTTCTACAATCCAGAAGCAGTCCTTGCTCACAAAGCAGAGACCAAAAAAAAAAACAAAAGAGGTTTGAAAAGACTGAAATCCTACAGCAGGAACAAAGCAGAGCATGGGGCAAGCCTAGAGATGGCCCTCAGGATCCAGTCCTCGATGAAATGCCCACAGATAACTCTGAAGGATGCTCTGGGGCACCGAGACCGCTCTGAGGCCCAGATATTCAGCTATAGCCAAGAAGAGTCGGACACGTAGGGGAGGGTCAGTCTACTCATCACAGAGATGGACAATCAGGGACTGTCCTGTGACTAAAATCCCTCTCCTGCTATAGATATTGATCTGAAGACCACGGCTGAATGAGCTGGGAGACATTTCCTCATAGAGCCGGATACTTGGCATCCCACAAGGCAGTTGGGGAGGTGAGGGGGTGCTTTTAAATGCAGGATTCCAGAGACTAGAGGGAGTCTGTTCCCAAGAGAATATAACCTCCTGGAGGGCAAGGGCTGCTTGGTTTTTGTCCTTGAATTCCTAGGTGCTAGCACAGTGCCTGGCACACAGGAGGCACTTAATAAAGGCTTGCTGATCGACTGTTGGGTTGAATCAGGAACAGGAAGTGTAGTAGAGTGATGAAAAGCACTAAAGTTGATGCCAGAGGACCTGGGTCTGAATTTTGTAAACCTTTGGGAAAGTTTCTTCCTGTCTCTTGGCCTCAGTTGCCTCCTCTGTAAAATAAGCAGATTGGACTAGATGACCCCAGCTCTAAATCTCATAAGATCTTCACAATAAGTCAAAATCAGCTCAGTCAGTCTATAAACATTTATTAAACTCTTATTCTACTCTCTGAAGCCAACCAGAATGAACCAAGCCTTCTGCATCCACTCCTTCAAATACTCAACTGACTCCTTGTCTGGATTCAGCTTCAGTCTCTGTTTTGTTTTGGGTTTGGGGTGGGGGGGAAGCAATCAGGCTTAAGTGACTTGCCCAGGGTCCTGCAGCTAGTAAATATTTGAGGTCAGATTTGAACTCAGGTCCTCCTGATTCCAGGTCTGTCCTCTATTTACTTGCTCCACCTAGCAGCCTCAATCTTAGAACTGTATCCTAAGAGCCGGAAGGGACGTTAGAGGCTATCTAGTCTAACCCTTTTATTTTAAAAATAAAGAAACTGAGGCCCAGAGAGATTGTTACTTGTTCAAATACAGGTAGTTAAGCACTTGGAACAGAATTTGAACACAAATCCTCTGACTCCCAGAGCCCATATTCTTTCCACTGTATCTCACTGACGCCTTCTTCCAAGCTAAATAGCTCCAGTTCCTTCAGCCAGCACTCAGGTGGTATGGTCCACCACCCTTCACCATTCAGGTCATCCTCTTCTGGATGCCTTGTAGCTAAATTCTAAAATATAGCTCCCAGAATTGAACAAGATACTAGTAAATAATGCATAGCATTCATATAGCATCTTAAGATTTATTAAATTCTTTACATATATTAATCCCATTTGATCCCTACAACAACCCAGTGAGGTGGGTGCCATTTTTTATTCCCATTTCACAGATGAGAAAACAGAGGCAGAGGGAAGTAAAGTGATTGCCGAGGGTCAAACAGCTAGTAAGCCACTGAAGTCAAATTCGCACTCAGGTCTAGCTATCCACTGGGTTCCCTAGCTGCCCCTTGATGCATTCTAACCAGCTCAGGGCTCCTTGAGACCTCCAAACTCTTCTTCTCTGAAGACAGCTTCAGATCCCATTAACTTTCCTGGCTCTCCCCATACTGCACTTCCCATCCTACTAATATAAACAGCCACCCTCTCAGACAGTGGAAAAACAAACAAGATGCACTTTCAAAAGGAAGGCATTTCTCAGTTAGGTTTTTTCTTTCTTTAATCTTTGAAAGAAAGACCAGGCTGCCTGGATGTTCATTAGCGCTGAAGACAGAAATTTCTCATCCCAACTCCTAACGCCTCAGTCTCCACTGAAAGATGACAACAGCCTCTGGCAATCTCACTAATTTGGGCCAGAAGAAAAGATCTTTGTCCTCTTACAAGGGTTCATGACCTCTTCCTGAAGTTCCCAGCTCAGAGAAATTGCCCTATTTCCAACCCTCTCTGGCCCAATTTCTCCTCACAGAAATGCCAGGGTTTACAGCTAACACATGCATCTGACATGCTCACCGAATTCGTGGTGAGATGACTTTGGGGATGGCCCAAATGGCCCTCCCTGGGTGCACTTGTCTCCGTCTGTGACCATCAAAGCTCGAGCAGTCACTCATCTTCCAGACCAGCCCCTCCTCTAAGGCAGAAAGGAAGCTTCCCCTCTTTTCCAACAAGACTTCTGCCGGGGCCCTGCCCTACACTGGTCCGAGCTCGTTAGCAACCCTCGACAAAAGCCCCAAATGCTGCCGGCGCATCTGGTCAGTTGGCACATGTCAAAACCCCAGCGCCCAATGGACTCAGGCTCTTCTCACAACTTTCCCAGGCTGACTCACATGCCATACAGAGGCAGGGCTGAGATGAGTGATTAAGGACAACTGAGAAGGGAAGTATGAAGGACTGACAAGCAAGACATAGCTGAACCAGCCCTCCGCATACCAGGCCTCCCAGCAGCTTTCCCACAAGCACAGCGAAGGGCGATTATCCTGTAAGCCTCAGTATTTATCAACTCTGAAAGATGCTGGACAAAAGAATAACGATGGCCAGACACCATATCTAATGCCGGGGAGGCTGAGAGCCACTTATTTGGGTCACTGGCTCAGATCATGTAACTTAAAAGAGAATTCTAAATAAACCACATTAATATGGTCTTGTATTCAAGCCAATTAGATACCAAGTCATGGATGGAATTGCTCATGGACCAGCTCTATTGTGGGTAAGCCAGATTTCTGGAGGAATAAAGGCATTTGTTGTATGTCATTTCAGGCTCTTGGCCAAAGCTTTAGGGACACACACGTGTGAGCATGAGTTGCCTGCTCAGGACACATGTTCTCACTGTATCCCAAGCAAGGGATAGAAGGGATCGTTAAAGATAAAACATACAATTTCAATTGCATAAAATTGAAAAACTACTGCAGGAACAAAATCAATGCAACTAGAATAAAAAAAGACACTGTCAATTGGGAAAAAATGTTTACATCAAGTATCTCTGATAAAAGCCTGAGATCTAATATATAAAGGGAACTGACACAATTATATAAGGCCAAGAGTCCCAAGAGTTAAACTGTCAAAGGATAGGAACAAAGAATGTTCAAAAGAAATGCAACAACCCTCTACACATGATAAATTCCCACTAACCCGTCCTATTTGACATTACCAATACACAATAGTCCCTCTCTTGTCTCTATGCCTTTTTACCTGCCTACCTGCCCCTTGATGTGTTCTGACCAGCTCAGGGCTCCTTGAGACCTCCAAACTCTTCTTCTCTGAAGACAACTTCAGATCCCATTAACTTTCCTGGCTCTCCCCATGCTGTACTTCCCATCCTACTAATATAAACAGCCACCCTCCCCAACAGTGGAAAGATAAATGAGATGCAAGAAGGCATTTCTCAGTTAGGTCCCCCGCACCTTGGGATGCTCTCCCCTGTCACCTCCACTCCTTGGAAACCCTTCAAAGGTGCAGATTGAGCACCAGTTCTAACAAGAGGACTTTCCCAAATTCCCCAGTCATTTGTACTTTCCCTGTCTCAAGTGCTCCATCCTACATTAGCCTGATTCTCCCCTAACCTGTTGCTAGTGCTGCCCCACTGAAGATTCCTTTGCACGTATCACCTGCATGCTATTTTTCCCCAAGAGAATGTTAACTCCTTGAAGGGAAGAATTGTTTCTTTTTTCTCTTTTATCCCCAACACCTAACATAGTGCCCGGCAGATACAGTTGCTCTTCTTCTTCTTCAGTTGTTTTCAATCATGTCCAACTTTTCCTGACACTATTTGGGGTTTTGTTGGCAAGGATACTGGAGCATTTTGCCATTTCCTTGAAGAAACTGAGGCAAACAGAGTTGAGTGATTTGCCCAGGATCACATAGTTGGTAAGTGTCTGAGGCTAGATTTGAACTCAGGAAGATGAGTCTCCTGACTCCAATCCCAGCACTGTATCCACTTGGCCACCTAGCTGCTCCAGACAGTTCAAGTAGAAGGTACTTAATGAACTCTTTTGATTGAGTGAGTGCTTGATCGTTGAAGGAATGAACCGTATGAAAGAATGCTACAAATTACTATTAATGAGAAGTATAAATTAAAACAATTCAGATTACCTCAGTCCTATCAAATCGATGAACAGAATCAAAATAGAAGACAGTCAGTGTTGAAAGAGTTGAAGGAAGACAGGCATAAGTAGACACTCTTGGACGGAGCTGTAAATTGGTCTACCATTCTGTGGCATAATTTAGAATTAAGCAAGAATAAGTCTATATCATATCTTTTCATGCCTTTTGGATGAGCACCGCCTTCATTCCTATCCCCCAGACTTGCATCTCCTAAGTACCTATTAGATACCTCAAAATGGAGTCATATAGACTCAACAAGTTCAAAACTGACCTCATTATCTTCCCCATCCCCTTCCCCAAACCTTCCCTCTTCTTAACTTCCCTGTAACTGCTGAGGGTGCTACCATCCAGTCACTCAGGCTCATGACTTCAGTGTCATCCTCAACCCCTCACTCTTTCCCATCCCCCAGATGCAATAATTTGTCAAGTCTAAAGCACTTGTAACATCTCTCATACATAGCCCCTTTTTCTCTGACATTACCACCATCGTACTTCAGGTATTCATCGCCTCATCACTGGACTATTGCAACAGCCTGCTGGTTGGTCTTCGTGCCTCAAGTCTCTCCTCAGCCCAGTCCGGCCCTCACTCAGCTGTCAAATTGGTCTTCCTAAAGCACAGGTCTGACCACATCACCTCCTAATCAATAAATTCCCGTGGCTTCCTATTGCCTCCAGGATCAAATATAAAATCGTCTGGCTTTTAAAGTACTTCGGAACTTGACCCTGTCTTACCTTTCCAGTAATCTTGCACTTTATCCCCCTCCACATTCTCTACAATCCAGCAACACTGGCTCCTTGCTGTCCTTCCCATAAGACACTCCATCCCTCAGCATTTTCACCAGCTATCCCTCAAGCCTGGAATGCTCTCCTCCCTCATCTCCACTTCCTAGCATCCCAGGCTTCCTTCTGAAGTCCCACTGTCTGCAAAAAGCATTCCCAGTCCTTCTTAATCTTAGTGCCTTCCTCCTGAGGCTATCCCAATATATCCTGTCTATATCTTGTTTTTACATAATTGTTTACATGGTATTTCCCCCATTAGACTGTGAGCTCCTAAAGAACAGAAATTCGTTTGTGCCTTGTTTTTTAATCCCCAGCACTTAGCAGAGTGCCTGACACATAGTAAGAGTGTAATAAATGGTAGGTGACTGGCTAAGTTAATAGCTGCCATTTCTATAGTCCTTTAAGGTTTGCAGCATGCTTTGCATATGTTATCTTTACTGATCTTTGAAACAATCTTGTGCAATAAGTGCTACCAGCATTATTGTCCCCATTTTGTGGAAAATAAGGAAATTAAGGCTCAATATATTACATAAGGTCACACAGTCTCTACCAGAGGTGGTTCTAGAATCCAGGTCTTCCTCATTTTGAATTTGTGCTCAAGACTATGGATGCTGAGTCTACAACATAAAGAAAATGGAGTGACATATAATAGACTGGAGAAGTGTAACAACAACGTTACTTGAAGCTACTGTGGCTGTGTAAGGCCAATTGCACCAGCACACAAGAGGGCTGCTAGCACAGGTTCTTCGATCTGCTTTTCTAAGGAAAGCAACTTAAAGGGGTTAACGATCTCAGTTTAATCAAACATACATATATCATTCACTTAGTTCAGGGGGAAAAGTCAGCACCCCAAACTTCAGAGAAACACAAACAGAAATTACAAGTAGAAATTATATAAACAGAGCAAATAAACACAAATCAACAGACGGGGCTTCTAGCTGTCTGACCATAGCAATACATACAGTTACCAGAGACAGAAGCACCAACATCTAGGTTTTCAAAGCCCAGGGTGGAGAGCGGCGCACTCCTTAATGGCTACCCAGAGTCTCTACACCAACACTCTTCCAATGAGTGAGCTGAAAACAAAATGCTAACTTCAGAGTATATATACCCTTTTTCAGAGTCAGAGAGCTTCACACCTCTCAAGGGCTTCACACCTCTCGTGACCTAATTAGCAAAACAGTGTGAGCCTTCCTACAAACAAAGGCAAGACCTAATCAAAGGCACTTGATTGCCTTCGTGCTGAGAAGCACTCCAAAACAAAATTCAACAAAAGTCCCATTTTGCTTGCCCTTACAAGAAGGCAAGCTGAAACCACATTACGAGGGCCCTTAAACACCCAAGTTTGTATTTTCTTCTAGAAGCAAATGAGAACCACTGGAGATTCTTGAACAGGGAAGTGGAATGGACAGATGTTTGGTAGCTGTAATGAGAAATAACATTTAGTATTTAAGGTTTGCAAAGCATTTTATATGTTATCTCAATAGCACCAACCTGGGAAGTAGATGCTATTATGATCCCCATTTTACAGATGAGGGATGAGGATGGTTAAATGATTTGCTTGTAACACACAGCTAGTAAGTGTATGAGTCAGGATTTGAACCTAGATCTTACTTGACCCCAACTCCGGTATTCTATCCACTATGCTGCCTTATGTAGAGGAAGGATTCAAGTGGGAAGAGCCTGGAGGTAGGGAGACCAACTAGGAAGCTGTTGTAATAGTCCAGGTGAGAGAAGAAGGGGGCCTGACTTAGGATGATGACCATGGGACTGGAGAGAAGGGGATGGATTTAAGAGATGTTTCAGAGGCAGACTGATGAGATTGAGCAACTGAATGCATATGGAAGCAAGGGAGGAAGAAGAGTTAAACATGATTCCATGTGTTAGAAACTGGATGACTGGGTGAATGATGGTTCCCTACACTATAATAGAGACATTTGGAAAGGGAGAGCTGGGAAGAAAGACATTTGGGGCAACTTTTGAACGTGTTGAGTTTTCCCCATACCTATGTAGGGGACACCTCTGTCCCATACCTATATAGGGGACATTCAGTTTGAAATGTCCAAAGGTAAACTAACTAGAGCTAGGGTCAGATATACAGAGCTGGAAGTCACCAGCATAGAGATGGTAATTAGACCCATGAAAGCTGATGAGGTCGGCGAAAGAGAGCACGTACAGAGGAACAAGAAAACGACCCACAAAAGGACCCATAACATGTGGGTGTACCCACACATGTTATTGTTGTATATCCTTCTTTCTTGAAGAGCACCAGTAACATCAAGAGCTTAATGTCTTGACTTGCAAGTGAATTGGATTCCAGTGAGGCAGAGCTGTGCCAAGTCATCAGCCTCACACAGGGACAGGGACAACGACAACGACCCCAGCAAAAGAGACCAATGAGAGGTAGAATGAGAAGCAGTGGAGAGCAGTGTCAGGAAGAAAAGAGAGGATCAGGGAGAGGTGGTTAATAGTGTCTGTGTGGCAGAGATGTCAAGAAGAATGCGAATTTTAATAGACCATCAGATTTGTCCATTAGAAATTGCTGGTAACCTTGGAGAGAGTAATTTCAGGTGAGCGACAATGCTAAAAGCCCAACAACAAATACGCACCTAATCTGCGCCAGGCACTGAGCCTGGTACCAGAGATATAGATGCAAATGAGACAGTCCCTGCCCTCAAGGAATTTAAGTTCTAATTCAACTCTAGATTCCAATGGGGTTGAGAAATGAAAAGAGAGAAGGTAGAGGCAATGAGGATGGACAGCAATTTTTCTTGGGTTCTAGGAGATGAAGAAGCTAGGTCAGGGATGGCGAACCTGTGCCCTTGAGGCTATAGACCCCCCACCCATCAAGGGCTGTACTTGAGGACCTAGAGGGCCACATGTTGCCTCAAGGCTGAAGGTTCTCCATCCCTGAGCTAGATTATCCCTAAGATGCTCAAGCCTTCTACCTCTGACATTCTAGGCCTCTAGGATGAAAAATGGCAGTGAACAGGAAGTGTTTGTGTATTTCCTTCTTTTCTCCTCATGATCCTTTCAGTCTC
Organism: Phalanger gymnotis; assembly: GCA_028646595.1. NCBI lineage: Eukaryota > Metazoa > Chordata > Mammalia > Diprotodontia > Phalangeridae > Phalanger > Phalanger gymnotis. Next base: position 32,409,525 of record CM053622.1, on the reverse strand, counting down.
TCTAAGTACTTTTTCCATCTTTTCTGACTGTCCCTCATACCTTGGAATGACCTCCCTCCTCCACTCCAACTACTGACCCCCCTGGCTTCCCTTAAGTCCTAACTAGGCGGCCCAGTGGATAGAACACAGGGCTTGGAATCAGGAGGACTCATCTTCACGTGTTCAAATCCAGCCTCAGACATTTACTAGCTGGGTGAACCTGGGTGAACAAGTCGCTTCACCCTGTTTGCCGCAGTTTCCTCATCTATAAAATGAGCCAGAGAAGGAAATGGCAAACCACTCCAGCATCTCTGCCACGAAAACACTAAAAATGGAATCACGAAGAGTCAGACACAACTGAAATAATCAACGACAAAATCCCACCTTCTTTAGGAAGCCGTCCTCAACCCAGCTTAATTCCAGTGACTTCCCTCTGTAAGTTACTTCCTGGTTATTCGGTAGGTAGCTTACTTTTTATGTTTGTTTGCATGTTTTCTCCTCCATTAGATCATAAGCTCTGTGAAGGCAGGGACTGTCTTTTGCCTCTTTTTGTATGCCCAGTACTGAGCACAGTGCCTGGCACATAGTAGGTGCTTAATAATTGTTTATTGAATGGAATTGAATTTTGCTAATTTTTTTTTTATTTTAAACAAAAACACATTTTAAAAATTAGTCTTATCTAACCCTAGTTATAAAAAGGGTAAAAAAGTAACAACTATTGAGAAGATGAAAATTTAGGATGTGCATAACAGTGCTGAATAAGCTTGAGTTGTACCAAGGAGAAGGAGGAAGGGTGTGAGCATTGTCTGAAACAATGCCTCACCTCTGGCAGATTTCTGCCAAATCAATCCTCTAAGAGTTCTTAGAAAAGTGCATCTTCCCAGATTTTCTAGTTGGCTGCCCCTGGACTGGACTGAATATTGCCCAGTTTTATACCAAAAGCTATTCGTCCTCCTAGCACCAACAAGACCCAACTCACAGGTAAGGTGGTCCTCTGGCCAGGAAAATTCTGGTTGGCACACAAATATTGGTCATCTAGAATATCTGAGAAAGGGGAATTGCAAATGTTCCCTATCCCGACCCTCTTCAGTTATTGGAAGTTAAAAAGAGACCCAGTGTCTGAATGCTTCTACCTTTACTTCTCCCACCTGGAAATGAATTCCCAGACAGTATTCTAAAGCTATATGATAAGAGGTCCAGGAATAAACAGGAAAGATCAGCCCCATTTTACCTCCTCTCCCCTCTCCAGCCTTTTCTCCCAATGGGGGTAGACAAGCAGCCCCCACTACAGTTTGAACACTCTGCATCATGTCCCTAAATATACCACCTCCACGCCTTTGTTTCTAGTCTTCCCATATATTCCCACCATGTTTTCCCTTCCCAATCAATACCTACCCATTCTTCAGGGGCTCAACTTACATAAGAAGTGGGATGATGGAAAGAGCTCCAGCCTGAGAGTTTGAAAATTTAGGTTTCAGCCCTGCATCAGACAGTAGCTATCTATGGGTCTCTTTGGGCTTCATTTTCCTGAAATGAGTGAGGGTAGAGGTTTGGAATGGAGGTTGGAACCTCTGGTCAACCAAGTACCTCAGTTGATTAGATGAAATTAAATGGTTAAATTTTTCATAGTTCATTTGTAGGATGTTAAGGGCAGAGGACATAAACAATGGGAATGTAAGGATATGCCCCCATGGAGTGACTTATTTATAATCTGTAAGAGTGTGGGGCAAAGAGCCCTTTCAGATTCCAAGTGGCCATATTTGCATATGAAAAGGTCAGGAATTTGGCTGGGCTCTCCTTTGGAAGGGTCTCAGAGTCTCTTCTTTGCCCGTACAATTAAGTGGGCTTACATGGGGAAACAGACCCTAGTGGAATCAGTTGGGAAAGGAGTCAACTACGGGAGAACTCTGCTGTTGAGGAAGCTCCTGAGGATTCTTTCTCATCTTTTCCTTTAGGCCTCTTGGAGAGGCCAGGAAGTGGAATAGGGATTTCTCTCCCCTTCTCAGCAGAAGTACATGGCATCACCCAATGGAGCTCAGTTCACCTACAGAGTTAAGGAGCTGTTGAGAGAAAGGAGATCTCAGAGCCTGCCACACAGGAGATGGCAGATCTCAGGGGCCTTCTCTTTGAGGCAGAAGAACTGGGTGGGTTTCTGCTGGACCAGCCCCCCAGTGATCTCTTCTTCCATAGAACTCCTCTACCACCCATGGTCTATGACATTTCTAGGGAAAGGGATGGGCATTGAACCTGTGGTTTCACTGCGACATTTTTACAAATATTGAATTGTTTATCTTCCCCTGGCAACATCCTCTGAGCTATCATCACTCCATGGACATGACTCCAAGTTTTCAAAAGGAGTGCAATCATTGGCAGTTCTTTCCAAGATGGTAAAGCTTCAACTACTCACCTGGCAGTGGACTTGTGTGTCTCTATGTCTGTTCTCCAAGGACTAGCCTTGCCAAATTCTAAATGGAAAGCAACTCTCAAAAAAAACTGACTACTGAGACATGGATGGATGATGCTTGGGATAAGGAGGACCTACACTGAAGAAATCCAGAACTCACACTATTTCACCATTGAATGAATTTTTGTCTCCACAGTGAGATGATGCATTCCCTCTGCTACCAAAGTACGGTTCAGGTGCCTCCTTTTTTAGAACATTAAATAATGAATCCTTACTCTGCCTACAAAAGTGCTGAGAGCTACACAAATGTTGTTAACCCTAAATCAGCTATTATACTCCTATATGACCTTGGACAAGTCCTGTCCCCTCTTGGGGCCTGAGTTTCCTCCTCGGTAAAATAGAGGGGTCGGCCAAGCCATAGCTGATGTCTCTTCTAGCTCTATAAAGATCCCTCCTTTGGTAGCCAAAGTCTCCACACCCAGGATCCAGCCGAGCTTTCTAATACCATCAGAATTCTACTAATTCTATGTACTAATGCACTAATACTAATACATAATTCCCGTATCCTGGTCCCCATTGGGGGACTACAGCTTCGGGAGGCAGGGTGGAGAGAGCACAGGTGAAAAGCAGAAAACAATCAGGCTTCTAGGTATGAATTTCTGCATTTCAAAGGTCCACGCGGTTGCCCAAGTGATTTTCCTAAAGTGCGGTTCTGACCATGGACCCATCCCCTTATTCTGTAATCTCCAGGATCAAATCCAAAATACTCAGTTTGGTTTTTTAAGCCCTTCATGATCTGGCCCCTTCTTAGTTTTCCAGTCTAGCTATGCTGGACTCTGCTATTTCTCCAAGAGGAATCTTGATACTCCAGGAGTTTTCACTGGTTCTCTCTCCTCATCTCCCACTCTTGGCGTGCCTGGCTTCCTCCAGGATCCAGCTAAAATCTCAGTTTTTGCAAGAAGACTTTCTGAGTCTCACTCCTCCCCAACCCTAGTGCTAATCCTTTCTTTCTAAGGTAACCTTCCATCTACTCTATAAACATCTTGTATGTACACATGGATATCTTGTATGCAGCTAGGTGGCAAAGTGGATAGATTGCCTGGCCCAAGGCTAGAGTTCAAATCCAGCTTCAAACACTTACTAGATGTGCAGCCCTGGGCAAGGCACTTAACCCTGTTTGCCTCAGTTTTCATCTGTAAAATGAGCTGGAGAAGGAAATGACAAACCACTCCAGGATCTCTGCCAAGAAAACCCCAAAATGGGGACACAGAGAGTTGGACAAGACTGAACAACACCATGTATGTAGTTATTTTCATGTTGTTCTCCCACTCCCACCCATTAGATTGTGAGCTCCCTGAGAGCAAGGACAGGAGTTTTACCCTTTTATGTATCCCTGGCTCTTAGTAAAATGCCTGGAACATGGTAGGCCCTTAAGAAATGCTCGTTCACTGACCGACCACCCATAAAACACCAACACACACTTCCCTGTGGGTGGGCAACATTAAGACTGAAAATATGAGAACTGTGCTTTACCCAACCTTCTCAAAATAGTAAAGAACAGCGAGGGAGGAAAATTCCCTCTGGAAAGGTCTTTTGTTGGAAAGGAAAAAAAAAAGAAGCCCTCCTTGAAGAAAAAGAACATAAAGTGAACACCAGCAACACAAAGGCAGGCGAAGGCTCTGGTTATGGGACAGGATATTTCAGAGCATATTTTTAAACAGCTCAACACCTGCCTATAGACAATGAGAAATCTTGCAACTGTCCCCCATCTCTCCCATTTCTATATAGTCCTTTAAGGTTTGCAGGATCTTTTATTCAGAACAATCCCATGAGGGAGATTGTACTAGAACTCCTGTCTCCATTTTACAGATGAGGAAACTGAGGTTTTTGGATAACATCCATCGCCCACCTTCAGATGCCTTTGCTCAGGCTGTTTCCCATATCCAGAATACACCTCCCCCCACCCATCCTCAGCTCCACCTCTTAGAATCCCTAGCTATAAAAAAATGCTACCCACCCCCCAGAGAGAGAGCCGATGGACGCAAGAAGGCAGCCTGAAGCATTTTTCTCCTTTCTTTATTTTTCTTGCTTTTTCCCCTGTCAGAACATGGATAATATAGAAATATGTTTTGAATGACTTCATATCTATCTATATATATATATATATGCTTATATATACATATACATATATACACAGACATATGTGTGTGTGAGTTCGGTTTTTTCCAGTCGTGTCTCACTCTTCATCAGACCATTTTCTTAGCAAAGATACTTTGCCATTTTCTTCTCCAGCTCATTTTACAAATGAGGAAACTGAGACAAACAGGGTGAAGTGACTTGCCCAGGGTCACATAGTTAATAAGTGTCTGAGGCTGAATTTGATGTTTTCTTGACAGGGATACTGGAGTGATTTGTCATTTCCTTCTCCAGCTCATTTTACAAATGAAGAAACTGAGACAAACAGGGTGAAGTGACTTGCCCAGGGTCACAAAGCTAGTAAGTTCCTGAGGCCAGATTTCAACTCAGGAAGATGAGTCTTCCTGATTCCAAGCCCAGGGCTCTATCCAATGTGCCCCCTCTCTAATATATCTGTTGGGCAATCCGATTTATATCAATCTGATTTTAACAGTGCTTCCAAGGCAAAACCAACTGAACCAAACTTGGAAAGGCTACAGGTGGGAACTGTGTCTACTTGGTTTTCTTTTGGTGACAGTTATCATAAAAATAATCGCCTATAAATAGCTTGGCTTCCTGCAAGGGAGAGAGGGATTAGCCACCTGTGGAACAGATCTCTCGTGGTTGCCTGAGACTCTAAGACATTTAACTTGGAAAAAGCTTAAGACACGATAACTGCCTCCAAGTACGGGAGGGCTGTCTGATGAAAGTAGGATTTGGCTTTTTCTGCTTAAGCCCAAAGGGCAGAAATGAAAGCAGTGGGTAGAACAGTTGGTCACACCAGAAAAACCTTCCTAACAAAGAGAGCTGTCCAGCAGTGGAGTGGCTTGCCTTCCTCAGGAGGTCATGGATTCCCCTCTGGCCACAGGCTTTCAAGCAAAGGATCATTTGACAGAGAGATGGGGAGGAGATTCCTGGTCAGCTATGGCTTGGGCTAGATGTCATCTTGGGTCACTTCCCACTCTGAGATTCTCTAACTCAATGCAAGACCTGAAAACACATTAAGCACTCAACAGTCTCCACACATGGAAAACCACGATACCATCTCTTTGGGTTTGAATTCTCTGGCTACTTCATACCCACTGTCACATCATGCCCAGAGATAAGAGAGAGCAAATGTAACCATTCCCATTTTGCAGATGGGCAAACCCAAGCCACAAAGGTTTAAGTAACTTCTTTAAAATCACCCAGTTTCACAGCGGCAAAGCTGAATTCAAACCTGTTATGTGTCTCTAATGTTCTTTTTTCTACCCAACTCTGAGAGCCATCAAGATAAAGGAAGACAACACATCAATGTGCATGTCCGTGTTTACCTGATATTGTAAAATGACCTTAAGATAACAGTGCCAATACCACCCAAATATTATCTTGATACGTCTGTGATATCACCAATGTGAGTACCCTGTCCAATGGTACACAGCCCTACTCATCCACAAGTGGTCTCCTGTGCAACTCTTATCTGTGTCCTCTTAGGAAAATCTACTCCGAGGGGCTCACTCAATATGGTGGATGCCTTCCTCTAGACAACATGAGGTCACAAGGATGCCAATAAAGCATGGGGACTGTAAGCTTCCTAGGGGCAGGAGCTATCTTAGGCTTTTTTGTCTTTGTGTCCTCAGCCCTAGCGCAGTGCCTGGCACATATGAGACATTTCAGAAAGTTTGTTTATTAAATGACCCCTTGCTGTTGCTGCAATCCTGCCTTACGTCCCTTTCCAGCCATATGGTTCTCTGAATGATATCCTCAAAATCACTTCTCTTAGACAGGTCTTTATTAGCTCTCTGCTGTAGATTATTCACACACACTAGCTAGTCAGTTGTTAAATAAAACACTTATTAAACACCCTACTACATCCCAAGCCCTCTACCATATGCCTCTCCATGGACCTACAACGTGGATGCTTCAGAGAATGTGGCATTCCATTCCTCACAACCCTGTAGTACCATTGGAAATAATATCAGTGTTCAAGGTATGGGCTTTCTTTCAGAGAAGGTCTTGTGGTCCTTAAAAAGTACTGCATAAATTCTTAAAGGTGAGCCAGCTCACATTCTTCCTGATCAGTTCTGGGCCCAATGCCTTATCGATCTGTCTAATATCTGTCCAAAATATATTTACTCATTTTTTGTTGTTGTTCAGTTGTTTCAGTCGTGTCCAACTCTTTCTTCAAGACCCTAATTTGGATTTTCTTGGCAAAGATACTGCAGTGATTTGCCATTTCCTTCTCCAGCTCATTTTGCAGATGAGGAAACTGAGGCAAAGAGGGTGAAGTGATTTACCCAGGGTCACACTGTCTGAAGCCAAATTTGAACTCAGAAAGATGAGTCTTCCTCACTCCAGATCCAGCCTCTATCCAGTGTACCACCTAGCTGGCCATATTTACTTGTAGACCAGTTCTTCGGGATGTCAATCCAACATACTGTCCCATGTCTTCATCCACTTTGTTTTTCCCATCCAGATAGTGATTACAAAAGCTTTTGAGTACTCCTGGATTTCACTTAGGAGACTCTGCAGTGCTCTGGGCTTTGATACAAACAGCAGACTGACATCTGTAAACAATAGCATCTGGAAAATATCATCTTCCTAACAAGAAGCCCACCACCATTTGGATAGTACAGCAAATATCCTCCGCAGGTTGCACTTCAGACTTCCTCTACCATGCTCCAGATCTTCTCCTGAAACCTCACTCCAGCCTTGGGATTCACACCTCTGAAGTATCCTCTGCCCCTGCCCTCTCATTGGATGGCTCCTCCTAAGGTAGGTTGGGTAGATCTGAGAACCATTAGCACAGAGATAGTAATTAAATCTATTAGAGCTGATAAAATCACCAAGTGAAGCAGTATAGAAGGAAAAGAGAAGAGTCCAGGACAGAACTCTATGGGACACCTATGGTTAGAGAGATCAATCAGGAGGAGGATTCAGCAAAGGACACCCAGAAAAGGAATGGTCAGAGAGGTACGAGAACCAGGAGAGATTGGCATCCTGAAAACCTAGAGAGAAGAGATTGTCAAGAAGGAGAAAGTGATCCACAGTGATAAAGGCTGCTGGGAGGTCAAGGAGACTGAGGATTGAGAAAAAGTCTTTGGATTTGGCAATTGAAAGACCATTGATAACTCTGGAGAGAGCAGTTTGGGTGGAATGATGAGGTTGGAAGCAGGGTCGTGAGGGGTTAAAATTAGACTCCTTGAATTAAATTGAATCATTGTTATTAAGTAGCTATCATTTATATAGTATTTTTAGGCTGGCAAAGTGCTTTATATCTATATCTCATTTGAGGAATTGCTGAATATTAACAACCAGAGAGTATTACAATTAAGATTCTCTCTCTTACTACATCTTTCAAGGAATATTTTTTTTATTTTTGTGGGAGGAAAGTGTTAAGGACCAAAAATCATCTCCATCAGTTTGCGCAGTCACTATACTCCACAAAGAATTTCAAAATTTTGAAATTTGGCCTTAAAGGCCAAGTGCTCCGGCCTTCCACCATCTATAGCATCCCTGACCAATGGCCATTGGGTCTCTGGTGAGACATCTCCAAGGAGAGGGACTTCCCCAGGGCAGCTCATTGCCTAAGGATAAGAGAGCATGCTAAGGCAAAAAGATGACTAGATTTTGGTTAGAGGACTTGGATTCATATTCCACCTCTATCCCCATTGGCTTTACAAACGTTATCTCATTTTAAGAAAGATAATAATAGCTAGCATTTAAATAGTGCTTTAAGGTTTGCACAGTGCTTTCATTTATACAGGGCTTTAGGGTTTTGAAGCAATTTATATTTACTTTAAAATAACAATACTTTCATTCTTTTTTTATTTGAGGCTTCTAGTAACGAATGACTAATACAGAAATGTTTTTTACATGATTGCACATGAATAAACTATATCTGAATGCTTACTATCTTAGGGAGGGGGAAGGGAAGAATAAAATTGGGAACTCCAAACTTTTTTAAAATGTTAAAAAAAATTAGTTTAACATGTAATTGGGGGGAAAGAAAATATATATATGAAAAAAGAAAAAAATACCAGAAAACCAATACCAATAGCTAGCATTTAATTAGTGCTTTAAGGTTTGTGAAATATTCTCATTTTAAGAATAATAATGGCTAGTATTAAAGTTTACAAATGACTTTACAAATATTTTCACATTTTATCCTAGATAGGTGCTACTATTACTTCTGTGTTATAGATGAGGAAACTGAGGCACAGAATGGTTAAGTGACTCGCCCAGGGTCAAGTGTCTGAGGTCACATTTGAACTCAGGTCTTCCATTGCTCTATCCACTGCACCACCTATGATCTTATGATACACTGTGTAGACAGCTCTAATAGTCAAGAAGTTTCTCCTTCAATTCAGAGACATGAATTGATCGAAGTGACACGACCCAGAAAACTATATAGAGTAACTGCCTCAACAGAAACAAAAAGTTACAAGAAGACAATAAAGGTACTGAAGGGTGTATAATTGTGCTGGTCAAGTTCAGCCTCAGATAAGAAATGAGATAATGTTCCTCCTTCCCTTCTCTGCAGAGCCGGGGGTCTACAAGTAAGGAACGTGGCAAAGACTGTCAGGCACAGGCAATGCGTCAGTGAGTTTTAATGAACTTTTTTTTCCCCTTTCTATCTTTTTTTAGTCTTTATTAGAAGAGATAGCTCTCTAGGGAAGGAAGGAGTAAAAGATATATTTGGAAATGGAAGTGATATAAAAAATGAAAGACATTAATACAGGTTTTTTTCCCTTTAAAAAATCTTCCTTTCCCTCAATTATATGATATTCTTTGTTGTTTAATTGCTTTTCAGGAGATCTGACTCTTTGTGGTCACATTTGGGTTTTCTTGGCAATGATACTAGAGTGGTTTGCCATTTCCTTCTCCAGCTCATTTTGCAGACAAGGAAACTGAGGCAAATATGGTTAAGTGACTTACCCAGAGTGACACAGCTAGTAAGTGTCTGAGGCCAGATTTCAACTCAGGAAGATGAGTCTTCCTGACTCCGGGTCTGGCACCATCTAGCTGCCCCACAGTGGTCTTTACTCTCTGCTAATATCTCTTACTGATTCCTCATCATCGTGTAAAGGTCACCCTGGGATCCTCAGCTCATTCCAGAATCATACTGGCACTGCCAGATCCCACCAATCTGGAAAAGGCTTTGTGCCTGAGACCAACTGAAGAGCAGCCTAGAGAAGCATCATGAAGGTCTTCATCAGAAACATAATGAAATTCTCTGGCAGAAATAAGGCATGAAACCATCTCCCATGGCATAAGATTGTCAGGATCCAACCCAAACCAAGAAACATTTATTAAGCACCAACTATGTGCCAGGCATTGTTCTAGGAGCTGGGGAAACAAAAACATAAATTAAATTTCCCCTGTCCAAGCAAGCTTACATTCTACCATTCACATGAAACAGACCATGATGAACATGATAATCTGAGATGGAACAAGTACCCATAGGAATAAAAATCAGGGTCTTCCCAAGTATCATAGTTGGATGGGCAGCCCAGTGGAAAGAACTCTGAAGCCAAAGGAGCTGAGTTCACATCCTATCTCTACCACACTTCTGTGTGACAAGGGCCAAGCCACTTACTCTCTCTGGGACTCAGTTTCCTCATATGTAACAGGAGGAGGACTAAACTACATGGCCTCTGAAGTCCTTTCCAGGTATAGCTCAATGATCTTATGACCCCTCCACAGACATTGATGACGGCCAATAAGCAGGAGCCTGAAGAGAATCAGAGACATTGGACTGGATAGCCTCTGAGAAGCCGTGGAGCTCTTAAAAGGATACCACACAGCTTTCTGCTGTAAAAGACCATCACTTAGCACCAACTTTCTCCTGGTGGTGCTGTAGGGCTGTGAATCATTGAATTCCCTGAGCTCAGAAATGTCACAATAGCAGGTGAGCCAGAGGGCAATGGAAAGACACATGGTGGGTGTGAAAAGACTGGAGCATGTTGCCAATTATGCCTTATGCGCAAGAAGCGGTACAAGAGACATCGTTAGGGATGCATAGAACCAAGAAAGGAGTAGGGCCAGCCACATATGGTGAGAATAAGGGAGATGAGATAGAAAGCCCAAAGGCTACACTAGGAACAGAAGACCCAGAGCACAAAAGGCACGGGTGCTTGCAGTAAGGCACCCAGCAGATTGAGTAGATAACTCACAGAAGATTTATAGGGAGACATGAATGAGAATGAACAACACAGGGGGATAAGAAGGCAGAGCCAGGTCAAGATCTCCCTTGGTCAAGGGACACTTGGATGGCATTAAGAATCCATCAAGGTAAAAAGACTGGAATATTTTGCCAGGATCCTTCCAATTTGCCACATCCAATCCAGCCTCTACACAGCAGTCAAACTGATATTCCTAAAACACAGATCTGACCATAGTCTGCTTCCAGGTTCAAAACAAAACTCCTGTTTGTCATTAAAAGTCTTTCACATGCCAGTTAGAGTTCACAAGTTGAACCCATCTTCCAAGACTGGTTCCACGATTGCTTTTCTGCATACACTGTGCTTAGCCCATTTTCTGATGCCCTTATATGATAATCCATCTTCCACCTCTATGGATGGATGGATGAATGGATGAATGGATGGATGGAATATTTATTAAGCACCTACTATGTACAAAACCTGCTAAGCAAAAAGAAGGAAAGTCCCTGCTCTCAAAGAGCTCACATTCTAATGGGAGAAACAACACGGGAAGGAAGAAAACAAGTATTTATTTAGTGCTCACTCTGTGCCACGCACTACACCTGGGAGACAACACATATGGAAGGTTTCAGCTACAAATCAGATAGAAAGGCCTTGTGGTCCCTAGGGTTCAGCAGCGAAGCAGATAGTAATAAAGCAACTTCTTTTATGTCATTTCTACTGACAAAATCTGTTTAATTTCTGATGGTAAACCATTTGTCAGGGCCAAGGACTTTGGTGACAAACACTTTCTTTTCTGGGATTTCAATGGATAGGGTACCTGGAGGAGCAGTTGCTAGGCTGCATATTCTCAGTGATTAATTTTCAGAATGGCGTCTGAGGGCACTGAACTGGAAGCATTGTTATTCCCAAGGCTCTTGGGTTCAGAGTCCTGGGCTGTCTCCAAAAGGGTGTTAGGGGAGATGATGTTCAAGGTGGTAGTAGTGGCCCCACTTGCTCAGCCCATGCTTCCTCTCGTCTCTCCCCCAGCATGCCTTGTTGATATAGTGAGGCAGATTTGCCTGCTCTGTGACCGTAGAAGCCACCTCCCCAAATGATGGCCGCTTCATCTTTATTTTTGTATCCCATCACCTAGCACAGGGCCTGGAACATAGTTGGTGCTTAATAAATGCTTGTTGAGCTAAAATTAGTGAATTTTTTAAAGCTGTAATTAAGACCATCCATTTTAAACTGAAGTATGTAACGCGCTTTACAAATATTAAATACCACGTAAATTCCAGTTATGGTCCACTGAGAACAGACCAGACTTGGAATCACATTTGCATTCTGCCTTTGTGACCCTTAGCAAGTTGTCATTTCTCTGAGCCTCAATTTGCTCATCCGTAAAATGGGTTAAATAATATTTATACTTCCTCCTGCCAGGTTTGTTGCACAGCAAGCACCTTGTAAAGTATTAAGACCTAATGAAATGTGAATCTTTATTAGAACATCTGCCAAAATAATGGAATAGACACTTTTTTAAGGCCAGTGGAATCTCAACCAGTTCAACAACCAAACATTCTACTGGGAAGAACCTCACAAACAAAATATACTTAAAATATGTATTACTTTGCATACGTACAAAGTAATTTCAGAGAGAAACACTAATAATAAGGCACCCTATCAGCCTAACACTGTGGATCAATGGATCTCATTTTGCAATTCACAAACCCCTTAGGGATTCATGGTGATGGTCCAAGGGGTTTATGATAAAAATTATTTAATGTTGCCTAAAGCAATAAATAATTATAAATTATTTATATGTAATATGTATACTCACAACGTAGTCTGTTATATTATTGTGAGGGTTCATAGTATATTTTGTTGTTGTATTCAAAGTGTCTCATGGAACAAAAATCATTAGGAACCATTGCTATAGATTAATGCAACCACACACACACACACACACACACACACTCATACACATACACATACACACACACTCACACATACACATACACATTCACATACACACATGCTCACACACATACACACACACTCACACACATATACATGTGCACATACTCACACACATACACACACACACTCGCACACATACAGACATTCACACACACACACTCACACATACACACACACTCATACACATACACATACACATACACACACACATACATATACACATTCACATACACACATGCTCACACACATACACATACTCACACACATATACACACACACTTACACACATACACACACGCACTCGCACACACACATACAGACACTCACACACACACATACTCACACATACACACACACACACACACACACACACACTACCAGTGAGATATACAGCATCACTCACTCTAACCTAGAAAGCCTACCTACAAATCAGTGCAATCCAATCCAATAATTATTTATTCAGCACCTACCACGTGCCAGGCATTTATGCTTAGTGCTGGCTACAAAAAGACAAAAAACAAACAAACAAAAACCACCCCACAGCCCTGCCCTCAAAGAGCTTAAGCTCTCCAGGGCAATCCAAAGCAAATCCCCTACCACAAACGTTAAAAATTATGGCTGAAGCTAAATTCAAGAAGAGATTGTAGTTCACAGAGCTAAAAGGAACTCCAGAAGTGTCCCATATAATTCAACCTTCTCCTTCCCTTTCTTTTACAGATGAGGAAACCGAGACGGGGAGACTTGCCTAAAGTCACATAAGTAGTAAATATTGGAAGTAGGATTTGAACCCAGTTCCTCTGACTTGGGAGTCACTTTTCTTTCCATTAGGACAGCTAGATTGTGCAGTGGATAGAGTGCCAGGGTGGAGTAAGGAAGACCTGAGTTCAAATCCAGCCTCAGGCACTTACTAGCTGTGTGACCCTGGGCAAGTTACTTAACCCTGTTTGCCTCAGTTTCCCCATCTGTAAAATGAGTTGGAGACACAAAGAGTCCGATACAACTGAAAATGCCTAAACAACAACAAAATCTCTTTCCATTATACCAATGTGTCTTGCCACTGAATAGCCCCTTCCCGTGCCTAACTCAGCCTAAGGGATATGCTCTTGCTCAGACACTCAACCAATGAAACCAGAATTCAGCTTCTTTTTCTCTTTCTATCCCAAAAGCTTATTACTGACATTCATCAGAAGAGGCTGTCCAGCTCATCTTTGTTCCCAACTTTGCTGGGAAACAGAACAGTTGAAAAAAAAACTATAGCAATCAGAAATGAAGTCCATGTGCTCTGGATACTGGCCAATGGAAACCAGTCCCTCTGGATTTTGGTGTGTCTTCATCAGCCCCATACCATGTTTTTAACATTCAGGTCCCTGTCTAAAATACCCATAAGCCAAAACTCTTGGCATTATGGAGCTGTCTTTGCTAGGGTGTGTAGCATACGTTTCTATTACCCCGCCCAGATTAGCCAAACGAAGATCGATGTATCCATAAAACACAATGGCATGTTAATGCAACCCTTAAAAAAGATGAAATGCCTTTTATCTCAGTCTTACGAAAACCTAATAAAGAATTAACAATCCATGAAGCCATGGAGTCTCACAGCTTTTCTTTATGTTAGGATGTCGTACTCCATTAATTTTTAACAGACAGGCTTCCCCTGGCTTTGGGGTATCTGGCAGCAAGCACACCTGGGTGACAATAATTCAGTAATATTGGACTATACTGCCTGTACGCCCAGGGCTAAGAACTCGGAAAGACATGTCCATGAGAAGACAATCAGAGAAAACCTCATCTGATTATTGTCATTATTATCATGGGCCCAAAGAGGTAGAGCTGTAAGGGACCTCAGAGGCCATCTAGTTCAACCCCCTCATTTTACAATAGGGAAACTGAGGCCCAGGGAGGGGAAGAGGATTCATAAAAGGTCATTCAGGCTCTGGAATCGGAGGGCATAAATTCAGACTCCAGAGCCAAGGCTCTTTCTACCAGAATATGCTACTCAAAAAGGCTTAGTGACTTGCCCATGGAAGTTTCATAGATTGGGACTTGAACCCATGGCTTCCTGGGAACAAAAAGGCTGGGATACACTGGCCTTTGAGGTCACTTTCAGCTCCAAATCCATGATCCTCTGCCTCCATTCCATGTTATCTCTCTGCTGTGCACTGAGTGGTAAAATGTAAATGTGTGGGCATCATTCACTTGCATGGTCCTCCGAGAGGCAAAGGGAGATAGGGAATTTGGAAGCCCAGACACACTCAATTATGGCTGAAATGACAAGCACCAGTTCCCAGAGCAATTTGGATCCCAGTTCCCAAGGCTGGAGTCCTGTGTTTACATGGCCCTTGCCCACAGCTCACTGACAAATTCTGACAGGTAGTGCACAAGTTGTCACAAAACAGCCTAGGGCAGTTGTTCAACCACCAGGAGGAATGTCCTGGCATCTCGCTAGGAATCATGAGCTGGCACCTGAGCGAAGCATCTTTCCCTGGATTCAACTCCACAAACATTTGTTATGTGCCTACTATGCACCAATTACTGTGTGAGGCATTGGGGATACAGAAAAAGAAAGATATGAGTGCCTGCCCTCTAGGGGCTTACATTCTCCTGGGAAGGAACAGCATGTACTTATAAGTAAGTGCAATCAATGCAAGTATACAGGTACATTTGTGTTGTATACAGTGTAATATACAAGATATGGTAAATACGAATACACAAAATGCAGTAAAGAATTGGAAACAAATTCAGTGCCATCAGTTGGGGAATGTCTGAGCAGTGCTTAGCACAGTTCCTGGCACATAGTAGGTGTTTAATAAATATTAATTGATTAAACACATTTGGGAATATTCATGTAATGGAATGTTACTACACTATTAGAAATGACCAAAGGGACAGATTCAGAGAAACTTCAAAAAAAATGGAGGACTTGCATAAATTCGTATATAGTAAAGTGAGAAGTAATCATAATAATAAAAAGCTAGCATTTACATATCACTTTAGGTTTTGCAAAGAATCTTACAAATATGATCTCATTTGATCCTCACAATAACCCTGAGAGGTAGGTGCTATTATTATCCCCATTTTACAGATGAGGAAAGTGAGGCAAACAAGGTTAAGTGACTTGCCCAGCTCACACAGCTAGAAAGTGTCTGAGGTAGGATTTGAATTCAAGTCGTCCAGATTCCAAGCCCTGAGCTCTGTTCAGTGTATGAGAGAACAATTTATATGGGGTTTACACTGTAAGGGGACAGCTAGGTGGTGCGATGGATAAAGTGACAGGTTTGGAGTCAGGAAGAGCAGAGTTCAAATTCATCCTCAGACACTTATCAGATGTGTGACCCTGGGCAAGTCATTTAACTCTGTTTCCTCACCTGTAAAATGATCTGTAGAAGGAAATGGCAAGCCACTGCATTATCTTTGCCAAGAAAACCCCAAATGGGATCACAAAGAGGCAGACATGACTGAAACAACTGAACGACAAAAACATTGTAAGGGTCTTAAGAACTTAACTCAACGCAATGATCAATGCTGACTCCTTGAAAACCAACGATGAAGCTAGCTTCCCCACCCGCTGGCAGTCCTCTTTTTCTGTTCATATAGGAAATGGTCGCTGTTTGTTGACATTTGTTAAATTCATGTTAATAAAATGGGGAAAAATTAAATACATACAAAGTTGATGAAAACCAATGACATTTGACCCTGGCCTCTGTCTCTAGAATAACCAGTACCCTTTAGTCCCTAATTCCAAATCCATCATTCAGGGGAAGGATGTAAGTTCAGATTTCATTACTTGAACGCTAGCCCCCATGGCTATGTACAGCAGCAGCATCGATAACATCATTGTCGTCAACGGCATCATCATTGTCATCATCATCATCGTCATCATCTTCTTCATCAGCAATGACATAATAGATGACATTTATATGGCACTCCAAGACTTACAAAGCTTTGCAGCTACTCTTCTAACTCCCACTTATTTTGGCAGGCTGGTTCCCCAGAGATCGGAAGACCTTCAGGTCTCTAATGGCTTTTCCAGCACCCTGCCTCACAAGTCCCCATTTTGTGCTTCTCGGCTCCACCATTATTAATTGATATCAATTAGCCAGTCAGATTTAGTCAGTTAATTAGCATTTATCATGCTTAGCACTGTGCTAGATGCTGGGGATCCAAAGAAAGGCAAAATATAGTCCCTAATCTGAAGAAGTTCATAATCTAATGAGGAGACAACATGCAGAAACTGTGTACAAACAAGAAATATACAAGATATATTGGAGATAATCAATAGAGGGAAGGCACTAGCATTAAGGGGAAAAGGCTTCCTGCAGAAGGTGGGGTCTTAGATGGAACCTGAAGGAAGCCAAGAGACAGAGATCAGGAGGAAGAGAGACCCAGGGATAGAGAACTCAGAGGAAGGACTCAAGGAAAATGCTCAGTGGGGAGATAGATGAGGAGAGGGGAGAAGAGGGGAGGGGAGGAGAGACAGAGAGAGAAAGAAAGGAGAGAGAGGAGACAGGGACAGAGTCAGAGACAGAGGAGAAAGAGAAAAGAGGGAAGGGGAGGGGAGGGGAGGGGAGGGGAGAAAGACAGACAGAGACAAAGGGGAGAGAGAAGGGGGTGGAGAGGGAGAGAGAGGAGGAGAAAGAGAGAGAGAGAGAGGGGGAGGGAGGGAGGGCAAATGGGAGGGTGGAGAGAGGAAGGAGAGCTGGAGGAAAAGGGAGGGGCAGGGGGTGTGTTGAGGTTTAAAATGTAAGAAGACTGGAAAGGTAGAAAAAGGCCAGGATATAACAGGTTTCATAAGCCAGAGGGTTAAGTGGCTTTCAAGAACACATACTTACTATCACTAAGATAGTTGGCATAAAAGATACTGTCAAAAGTTCATGACACACTCTCCCACCCAGCATACAGAGCCAAGGAGAAAGTGGACCCAGGCTTAGGAGGAATAAGTCAGAATCCTTTACTTCTGAAGTGGCTTTCTTCCTTCATCGTGGTACTCCTGAAGCTCCCCTTTGGGATGGTATAGCTTTCTTCAAGGCTTCTTGTTGAGTCCAAAAGCCGCCTCTCCTCAATATGTATAGTTTGTCCTCTGCTCCCGGCACTGACACTGCTGCCAATCACCGCTGTTCAGGAGACACTGCTAGGACCCTGATAAGAAATCCCAACCCTCACATCCCCCTTAGTTCTCTAGGAGTCTAGGTCATACTCAGGTAAAGTAAGGAGGGGAAGAAGACAGAGTCTCTACTCCCCTCACCAAATGGTTCCCTCTTGCTTGGCTGGGACTATTTCCCCACTCACTGGCCAAATATTAGAATACTGAAATCCAAACTGGCTCGCTGCTTTGTACAAAAGCCATAAGGCATGACCAAGATCCTTGGGCCAATACAGATCCTTCTCTTAGGCAGCATCATTCCATTTCATCAAATGGCTTTCGAAGACTTCTCGAACTGAATCGGATCCCCTCCATCAATCAGTTAATTCAACAGATGTGCTCTCAGTTAAGGTAGTTTCTTTAGGCGGGATGGAGTGATTCCTTGATTTGTCCAACTGAGATATTCTCACCTAATAAAGCTATCAGGGCTAAAGTATTGTGTTATTTGCTATAAGTGGAGTGAGCAGATTAATCGATTGACTCAGTAGATCTTACCCTTACATAAACATCATTCGTTTGAGCCTCAAGGCAACCCTTGGACGTGGGTGCTGTTATTCCCCATTCTGCAGAGAAAACAGAGACTCGGGTAAGTGTCCACAGTCCCAAAGCTCATCAATATTGAAATGGGATTGGTATCCAACTCTTTACAGAGGCAGCTGATGGCTCACTGTATGGAGCACTGAGCTTGGAGTATGGAAGACCTGAGTTCAAATCCAGCCTCTGACGCTGCTGCTGTGTGACCCTGGGTAAGTCATTGAACTTGTTTGCCACAGTTTCCTCAATTGTAAAATGGAGCTAATAATAGTGCCTAACTACCAGGTTTGTTGTGAGAACCAAATGAGATAAATATTTGTAAAAGTGACTAGCACAGTGCCTGGTACAATAAGTGCCATATAAATTCTTGTTCCCCTTTCTACCTTCGGTGTAGAGTGCTACCCTCTACATTAAACTGCCTATCTACCTTAAGAACTGAGATGGAATTTGAAGAGAAGATTTAATGATTTTGTCCCAGATGGACCCTAGCTACCAAGGAAGATCCTGCCAGAAGGGTCCTTATTTTACTTACTAGGGGAAAAAACACAGGAAAACAAGAAAGGAGGGCCAAAAGAAACAGGAGCTTCAACTGACGTTGCTGAAACCACACCTAAAATAGAAATTAGTGTTCTCTTCCCAGGACTTCTAGAGTATCTTGGCAGAAGCTGGGGCATATGATGGTATAGATATTACTAGCAATATCATCAGCTCACATCTCCATGGTACCTTCAGGTCCACAAAGCTCTTTCCCCACAGCAGCCCTGTGAGGTAAAAACTGGGATTATTGTACCCATGTTACAGGTGAAAAACTAAGGCTTAATGAAGGGAACTGACTCCAATATGATCCCACAGCTGGTAACATTGTATAGTTGGGATCTGACCCTAGATCTCTCAATCCTGAGTCCAATATTCTTTCCACTAGACCATACAAATTAATCAACAATCATTTGTGACACCAAGTACATGGTGTTAGGATTTGGGGGTGCAAAGTCTAAAATGAAGCAGCATCTTACATTCCATAGGGAAATGCAACATTCACTCAATTCTACGAGCACTTAGTAAGCACATACTATGTGCCAGGCACTTGGGATACAAAGACAAAAATGAAGCAGCATCTTACATTCCATGAGGAAATGCAATGTTCCCTCAACTCTACAAGCATATAGTAAGCACCAACCATGTGCCAGGCACTCTATTAGGCACTTGGGATACAAAGACAAAAGTGAAGCAGTCAGTCTCAGTCCTCAAGCAGCTTACATTCTATGAGGAAATGCAATGTTCATTCAATTCTACAATCTATGTGCCAGGCACTGTTTCAGGTGCTTGGGACACAAGGACAAAAAACAAATCAGTCCCTGTCCTCAACGAATTTATAGTCTATCAGGGAGACTACATGTACTCACAAAACCATACTTTCACTAGACTCAAAATTTCCTTCCAATGTCCCTTCCCTCCACCCACTGGTGTCACAGACAAAAACTCTAGGGCAAACCTGAGGCAGGCAAATGAGACTGAATGGAAAAACCTCCTTGGTTTGAGTACCAAATGGCCTACACGTCCAGCCATAAACCCACTGGAGGACCAGAGTTTCCTCCAGAAACCCACTCTGAGGCAAATGCAAAGGTACCCATCTCATTAATGATGTCGCTCTCAGGCAGAATGATATGATAGAAAGAACTCTGGCTCTTGAGTCAGAAGATCTGGGTTCAAATCCTACTTCCAATGTAAAACACCTTGTGGCCTTGTACAAGTCACTCCCCCTCAATAGATCAATCAATCAACAACATTTATGAAGATCTTCTATGTGCCAGGCACTATGTTAAGTGCTGGGGATATAAAAGAGGCAAAACAGTCTCTGCCCTTGAGGAGCTTGCAATCCTTCAACATAATCTATAAAATAATTTATAGTCTAATCTACAAAATGAGCAGAATGGACTGGATGGCCTGTGGACATAATTATTTTATGATGTAAGCCCCACCCCCCCACCCCTGGGGCCTCAGTTTCCTCATCTGAAAAATAAGGGAGTTGGACTAGCCAGCTGTCCCTTCCAACTCTAGAGGAGGAATTAGGCATGTTATGTTGGAAAAGTGCAGACGCAGTGGGGATATGACTACTGCCTTCCTCATATTTGAGCCTGTGATCTTGGAGTTCTGGGAATATCCCCATCCATATGAGCCAAGATGGAGAGAAGCAACCATAGAGGCCAGTCCCAGAAAAGCTCACCCACTCCTTCACTCCAGACCCCAGAAGCTAGAGGCTCTCCTAGTTTGATGGTCCACCTTCATGC
The DNA here is from genome assembly GCA_028646595.1 of Phalanger gymnotis. Lineage (NCBI taxonomy): Eukaryota > Metazoa > Chordata > Mammalia > Diprotodontia > Phalangeridae > Phalanger > Phalanger gymnotis. Next base: position 32,388,903 of record CM053622.1, on the reverse strand, counting down.
CAGGGTTGGGCCCAATGCAGAACACTCAAAGACAAGGCCAGCACACCGCACAGCTAAGCAACTGCCGACCCTGACTGACTTGTCCTAGGATTGGACATGTGTATTATTTACACACTGCTAATGAAACATATTGGGCCCCTAATTGCAACCAGAGTAGGCGCATAAAAGGACATTTGGTTTGATTTGATTAGCATTTGAGCCTGGGTCAGGAGTAGAGCCAAGATGAGAGGGAGAAGGTAGGGAGGGGAGGAAGAGAGGATACCATTGGCTTCTTCCCCATAGCAACCCCTTGGACCCCGGCCCCCTCACCCCTGTCCGTCAATCTGAGAGCCAGGGCTGCCTGCTGGACAAGAAGCCCAGACTCTCAGAACTAGTGCCAACCTCAGACACCATCTAGTCTAACCTATCTCTAAATAGGAACAATATTCCCAACAAGAAGTCACTTAGGACCACAGAATCAGAGCTGGAAGGAACTACTGAGTCATTTTCCAGCCCTCCAGCGACAAGGAACTCATTCACTATCAATACAAGATGGTGGGGACTGTTTGGATTTTGTATCCTCAGAACCCATTACAGAGACTGGCACATAGTAGGTGCTTAACATAGTAAAGACAATGGAATTTTAAAAGAACCTCAAAGGAGTAACCAGCACAAATTGATGTAGTAGATTTAAAAAAAAAGTCATAGCCAAAGAAAATGGAGATACAATGAACATTCTTATTTCAGAGTAAAGTTATAATAAAATTGTTGCATTGGTTGATGCACCTGATCCTTCCAGTGTTAATAAATGTTAATAAACGCTAGATGCAGAGCTGGAAGGAACCTCAGAAAATACATTTTAACTGAATATAAAGATGGCAACAGAATACAGACTACACACACACATACACACGCACACACACACACACATCTACCTTTCCAAGCACTGGTAAACATTTTTCTTCATCACATACTCTATGGGCCAGACAAAATGGCTGCCTTATTCTTTGTCACAAATGGCATTCCATTTCCCATCTCCACACCTTTGCAGTTTGGTGTTCAGTCCGTTGTGTCTGACTCTTCGTGACCTAATTTGGGATTTTCTTGGCAAAGATACTGGGGTGGTTTGCCATTTCCTGCTCCAGTTCATTTTACAGATGAAGAAACTGAGGCAAACAGGGTTAGGTGACTCGCTCAGGGTCACACAGCTAGTGTCTGCAGCAGAATTTGAACTCAGATCTGTGAACACAGGTCCTCTGCTCTATCCACTGCGCCACCTAGCTGCCTTTGCCTCAGCTGTCCCCCACATTTGGAATGCCCTCCTTCCTCAATTCTGGATCTTAGAATCCCTGTTCTCCTTGAAAGCTCAGCTAAAATGCCGCTTTCTACACATAGCTGCTCTCATCCCTCTACCCTGGTGCCTTCCACCCCTCAAATAAACTTGTCTTTATTTTGAATATAATTTGTATTTACTCATGTACCTGTTTTCTCCCCCAATAGAGTCTAAGTTCTTTGAAGGCAGAGACATTTTTCCTTCTGTATTTTTATCCCTGGAATGTACCTGGCACATGGTAGACACTTAATAGATCCTTTGTGATTGATGGATTGCTAACCAAAATGCCAATGATACTAGATTGAATCAAAATTCAAAACCCCTAGATTTCAGGGTCAGTTACAATTTAGTATGATACAGAATTGCATAACAGATTCAGAGCTGGTCTCAAAGCCATGCACTTGTCTTCCCTGTCTAGACCATAAGCCCTCTGAGGACAGGCACCAATCCACTTTCACCTTTGTATTCCTGGAGCCCAGGACAGCACCTAGCTCACACATGCACTGAAGGCACACTTAACAAATGCTGGCATATTGACTGATCCTCATTGCCATCAGTAACAACAGCTGGAGTTTGCCATGTCCTATCAGAGAAATGGATACCCAAGTCAATGAGCAGAAATATTCCTGGGTAAGAAACGGATGCCTAAGGACTCAACCAATCCCCTGCCTAGCTTCTCAGCATCTGCTAATGCCTGTGAAAGGATGTAGGGGCAAGGTCTGCAGTACTCCTGCCTGGGGATAGAAGATAATTATCGGTAATAATGAAGATGGCATCCTTCCTTCTCCTCTTCCTGCGCTTCCGGGATGAGAAATTCAATGAGGCTCTGAGGGCATCCCAAAGGGCTCTGAAGGCCACTGCCAATGACAGGATCTGGAAAGGGTGGGGGAGGTACATCTGATGGCCCAGGTCTGCAGTGACGGTGACGCTCCAGGCGCTGCGACCAATGACAGATGTCCTTCCCCAAAGAACTGACCCACTTCCACATTCCTGCCTCCACCTCCCCAAAAACAAAGCCTCTCCCAGAAGTTCCTCTCAGGCTTTTTCCTATTCTTCCTCAATGAGCTCATAAACAAAAATCCACCCCCACAAACCAATCCTTGAGAGCTTACTCCTCCACACCTTCACTAATCTCTGTGCACAGGGCTGAGGTTTAAGAGATTAATTGACTAGACTGAGGGTTTAAGAACCTGGTTAGACTCCCTTTGATCCTCAGCTATACTGAGTGGAACTGGGAGGGGCCGTTAGCCTCCTGCCTCCCCCCTCCCAACCCCTAGTTCTGATTCAGTCAGCTCCGCCGTTGGATTGTAGATTGACACATGCTGTGTTTGACATTATCCATAATGAGCTGCCCAGAAATACTTTGCCTAGAGTTTCGAGTGATCATAGCATGTAGTCCATGGACATCCCTTGATGTCAGCACCCACCCAACAGCCAAAAGCCCCCACGGGTCTCTCATCCCCAACTGAGATTGTACCCAACAAAAACTGGAATCCATCAACAGAGACAAGAGAACCAGCATGCCCACTCCAGGGGAATGCACTGGCTACCCCTACTGAGTGCACATTCATCGTCACTCCCTTTCAAGTGAGCATCTCCTCTCCATCTGGGGAAGCCAGCCCACTACTGTGGAAAAAATGTTGGCTTTGGAGTTATTCAGTCACGTCCCACTCTTCATGACCCCATTTGGGGTTTTCTTGGCAAAGATACTGGAGGGGTTTGCCATTTTTTTCTCCAGCGCATTTTACAGATGAGGAGACTGAGGCAAACAGGGTGAAGTGACTTGCCCAGGCTCACACAGCTGGTGAGTATCTTCAGCCAGATTTGAACTCAGGAAGATGAGTCTTCCTGACTCCAGGCCTGATGCTCAATCTGCTGCGAGACCCACCTGCTGACTTTGGAGTTAGGGGGTTCCAATTCCACTTCTACCAATTGGGCAATCACCCCCTCTGGTCCTCAGTTTCCCAATTTGTAAAACAGAGGATGAGAAGCCCCAATGGCTTCTGTGGTCCCTTTCTGGTACTAGGAACTATGTTGATGCTGCTGTGTTCATAACCAATGAAACACAGGACCACTGTTCAAATCCAGCCTCTGACATTTCATTCCTGGGTAAACTTGGCAAGCTATTTTCCCTCTCTGGGTCTCAGTTTCCTCATATGTAAAAAATCTGAGGGGGATTGTTCCTAAGGTCCTTTTTAGCTCTAGTTCTGTGATCCCGTGATCCTATATATGGGCACTGGATGAAAAGACAGAAAAGCAGGTTCCCAGGGAACAAATGAGCCACCCGACAAGGTGGGGGTTGGGGAAGGGGGAGCGAACAAGAGCATTTAATCTAATTAGGTACTATTTCCATTTCTTCCATGGGTTGCTACCTACATCCAATCTTTGCAGGAGAATAAAGGGACGTAAGAGCTATTTTAGTTCTCCCCCGGAAGGATGGGAGCTGGGGAGGTTCCGGGTATGCAGATGAAGGAAGAAACATGGAGCAATTGATGTCTCTCTTTTAAAAATCTGGATACATTCATCAATAGAGATGTGAAGGGGGAAAAACTCACAGATCTAGAATTACCTGGCATTTACCTCCAGCAGCCCCATTCTCCCATTTATAACTAGCTCCTTGGCTGAATTATGGGATGGGGTTCCTTCCCAGAACCAGCCATTAATCCACACTCCGCAGATTGATGGAGCAGAGTTTTATTCTTTGGTCTTGTCTTAGATACATGTATATGCATACAAAGCAAACTGATGGTCGGTTACTAATGAAGAAGCATCCTTGGAGGCCTGGCAGAAACACCGTACCGAGCCAGTGTCCCTGATATGGCACTAACTTTGAGTTATGGGGGAAAGGCAGCCTGATGGATGATCGTTGGTGGATACTAGGGCCCCCAAAGGGATGCATCAATTGCAGGATGGGTTCGATAAAATCTCCTGGGGTTTTGAGGGCTTTCCTAAGACTGTGACACAGAAGAATCACAGATCGAGGGCTAGAAGGGAATATCCCCTCATTTTTATAGAAGAGGGGACTGATGCCCAGAGAAGTGAACTAATTTGCCTGAGGTCACACAGCTAACAAGCGACAGCAGCAGAACATGGACCCCGGTCCTCTCCAAATCCAGTTACTTTACTTTCTACTAAACTATTTTGCCCCTGAAGTACAAGGGGCCGGGTTTCATTTGCCCTGAGCTGAGCTATGAAAATACATCTTTTCATTTATCAGACTTTCCCATTCAGCAACAAGTAGAATGATAACAGAAACATTTACATGGGCACTTTAAGATTTTCAAAACATTTTACATGTTATCCTAGTTGATCCTCCCAACAACCCTATGAGGTAGGTGCTATTATCCTCATTTTACAGATGAGGTAACTGAGGCAAACAGAGGTGAAGTGACTTACCCAGGGTCACATAACTAGCAAGTGTCTAAGGCAGGATTTGAACTCAAGTCCTCCTGATTCTAAGTCAACTGCACCACCTACCTACTAGCTAGCTTTAAAGGAGTAAGATCCTGCCTTTATGGCTTATGTTGCTACCACCTTTCTCTTTGGGAGTTTTAAAAAAAGGATACTTTCTCCCACAGATCCATTCTTAGATGGCTACTGGGGTTTTGCAGAAAGCCAGAAAATAAGGGACTCAGCTGATCAAGGAAGGGCCAGAGAGATGATGGAGCTTTATGGAGGCTGCAGCAGCAGGGAATGTAGAAGAGCCAGTCTGGGGGAGGGCAAAGGATGAGACACGGGCATTCTTTGACAAGGGCAAGGGATTAGAAATCAGCCATATCTCCCCTCCCCACCCCAAAGGAGGTGGAGCTTCCAATCCTGCAAAAAAAGGTCCTCCCTCAAGGTGTCCCTATCCTTGGGCTGCCCTTGAATGGCCATAAAGGGATCCCTGAACTTCATCGGCATTTGCCCAGCTCTTCCCAGAGGGCAGTGGAAACCTTTAGGGAGCAGGGGCATCACGATCCTATACATTTTCATTATGTATATACATGTATATGTATATGTATATGTATATGTATATGTATATGTATATGTATATGTATATGTATATGTATGTGTATGTGTATGTGTATATGTATATGTATGTGTATGTGTATATGTATATGTATATGTATACGTATATGTATATGTATATGTGTGTATATATGTATATGTATGTGTATATGTATATGTTAGAGCACAGTGAAATGTGTGTGTGTGTGTGTGTGTGTATACACATACAGGTCTTTCCTATCTAGTATCTCATTTGACCTGCACAAGAACTCTGGGAGAAGAAGCTGAGACTCAGAGTGATTAGATGACAGTATGGATTAGCAGTGGGAAGAGCTCTGGATGTGAGCCAAAGGATTGAGACTCAAATCCCAGCTCTGCCAATTACTCATTACCTACAAGATATTGAGTAAGACATAGTTTCCTTATCTTACTAGACAGATAGTTAGATGATACATGGATGGATAGATAGATGGATGGATGGATAGATACATACATACATACATACATGGATGGATGGATGGATAGATAGAGAGATAGACAGATAGACAGATGGATACATGATACATGGATGGATGGATAGATAGATAGATGATACATGGATGGATGGATAGATAGATGATACATAGATGGATGGACGGATGGATAGATAGATAGATAGATAGATAGATAGATAGATAGATAGATGGATAGATGATACATAGATGGATGGATGGATGGATAGATGGATACATACATACATACATGGATGGATGGATGCATAGATAGATAGATAGATGATACATAGATGGATGGATGGATGGATGTATAGATAGATAGATGGATGGATGGATGGATGGATAGATGATACATAGATGGATGAATGGATGGATGGATAGGTAGATACATAGATGGATGGATGGATGGATAGATAGATGGATATATGGCTGGATGGATGGATAGATAGATACATAGATAGATACATAGATAGATAGATGATAGATGGATATATGGATGGATAGATGGATAGAGAGAGAGACAGATGGATAGATGATACATGGATGGATGGATAGATACATACATACATACATAGATGGATGGATGATAGATGGATATATGGATGGATGGATGGATAGATAGATAGATAGATGGATATATGGATGGATGGAGAGATAGATAGATGATACATGGATGGATGGAGAGATAGATGATACATAGATGGATGGACGGATAGATAGATATATAGATAGATAGATAGATAGATAGATAGATAGATAGATAGATAGATAGACAAATGGATAGATGATACATAGATGGATGGATGGATGGATGGATAGATAGATGATACATAGATAGATGAATGGATGGATGGATAGGTAGATACATAGATGGATGGATGGATAGATAGATGGATATATGGCTGGATCGATGGATAGATAGATAGATACATAGAAAGATAGATAGATAGATAGATAGATAGATAGATAGATAGATAGATAGATAGATAGATAGATAGATAGATAGATAGAGATAGAGAGATAGATAGATGGATGGATGGATGATAGATGGATATATGGATGGATGGATGGATGGATAGATAGATAGATAGATAGATAGATAGATAGATAGATAGATAGATATATGGATAGATGGATGGATGGATAGAGAGAGAGAGAGAGAGATAGACAGATGGATAGATGATACATGGATGGATGGATAGATACATACATACATACATACATGGATGGATAGATAGATGGATGGATGATAGATGGATATATGGATGGATGGATAGATAGATAGATGGATGGATGATAGATGGATATATGGATGGATGGATGGATGGATAGATAGATAGATCGATGGATAGATAGATGGATGGATGATAGATAGATGAATGGATGGATGATAGATAGAAATGGATGGATGGATGGATAGATAGATAGATAGATAGATAGATAGATAGATAGATAGATAGATAGATAGATAGATAGATAGATAGATAGATAGATAGATAGACAGACAGACAGACAGATAGATTGACTGGTAGATGGATGAATAAAAGAGGTTGGTGGGAAGCAGGGAGACAGACTTGGAATTATGTGAGGAGAATCACTAAGCGAACCACATGCTTTGACCCAGCTATCCCATATTACCCCAAATGGATCAAAGATTTTAAAACTATATAAAAAGACAGCCTAATAAACATCAAGCCACTCTATCCCCAGATTGTCTTTATATCTTTGTTAATTGCACATGTCTATTACATATCTGTAATCTACATGGCCATGCTAATCTTGGGAAGTTTCTATTTAACGTTATGTCATATAAACATTCTCATGAAACCAAACAAAGGACACCTAGAACATTGAATTCTGTGGTGTTAAGGGCAAAAGATTTTCAGAATTAATAAGTTCTAAGATCCAGCTGTTTCACAGAATAACAGAATTTCAAGGGTAGAAGGGACCTCAAAGGCCAATTAGTTTAACCTGTTCTTGACTGAGAATCCCCTCTATGAATACACACACACACACACACACACACACACACACACACACACCACTTAGCACAGTATTGACACATAGTAAGAACTTCATACACACTGTCTACACAAAATCACAGGATCATATATTTTCAAGATGGAAGAGACAGCATAGCACAGAGAAAGGAGCAATGGCTCCTGAGTCAGAGGGCTTGGGTTCAAACCTTGCAGTTGACATGTCCTATGTCATTATAAGCAAGTCACTTAAATTTTTTGGAGCGTTGTTAGGTAGTGCAGTGGATTGATCCTGGGGCCTGGAGTCAGGAAGATCTGAGTTCAAATCCAGCCTCTGACACTAACTAGCTGCATGATCCTGGGCAGGTCACTTAATCTCTTTTAGCCTCAGTTTTCTCATTTGTTAAATGAGGATAGTAATAATGCCTGACTCCAGGGATGTTGTGAGGATCAAATCACATAACTTAAGTTAAGTGCTTAACATAGTTCTTGGTACATAGTAAGCTCTATATAAATGTCAATTATCATTATTCAGCTATAAAACTAGAAGATTAAACGCTATGGCTTCTGAGGGGCCTTGCAGGTAGGTGATCCATGGAGATAGTGCTGGGCCTGGAGTCAGGAAGACCTGAGTTCAAATCTAGCTTTAGATACTTACTAGCTGTGTGACCCTAGGCAAGTCACTTAACCCTGTCTGCCTCAGTTTCCTCATCTGTAAAAAACAGGGATAATAATAGCACCTATCTCCTAGAATTGTTGAGAGGATCAAGCGAAACAATTTTAAAGCACTTAGCACAGTCATAGTACATAGTAAGCACTATATAAATGATAGCTATTATTATTAACAATAATAAATATTGTTATAAATATTACATAATAATATTACAATAACACTATATAATATAAATATTCTATTACAATAAAAATTAACGATGATAAATCTATCTTCCTATCTAGATATCTCATTTTCTAGTTGAGATAATTTAGGCCCAGAAAGTCACTTGAACATGGGCACACGACATGGTAAGTAACAGCTGGAATTCGAACCCAGGGTTCCTACCTCCAGATCTAGAGCTCATCCCACTGCTACCATCTCCAGCTCTGAACGCCTGTGATTCTATGATTTGTCCCTGGGACGGGTTTTTCTTCCCCTGGATTCTGCTAATGCTCCCCTTCCTGAGTCCTTCCAGGTCAGTAGGCATGGGTGAACGCCAACAGGGCAGAGAGCCACACCACCACGCCCGAGGGAAGCCCCAGGCACGGCCACTTATAGAGTGGACAAGCTGAACCAGCACCAGCTCTCCAGCCTTCCCACTGACCAGTCCTCAGTCAGACTTGGGAAGGCATTTGATCTGCCTAGAGATGGGAGCGTTGGCAGGAAGGGCAGGTAGTTGGGGGAAAACGGCCAACATGAATCAACAGCGTGGTTTTAAAAGCCCTCGGCACTGGCAGGCACGGTGAACGTTTGAGGCTGACTTCTCTGGACTTGGAGAGCCGGAGAAACACCAGAAGGTGCTTTCCAATCTCCCCATCATGTTCTCAGTGGTGTTAATTCCCACTCTTGCTAACTGGAGCCAGCCTCTGGACTGAGTCCCAGAGCCCTGCACGTGGTTCAGTAGGGCTACTTGTGAGTTCTGAGCCTGCAACTTGGACCCTGGGGAGTCTGGGTTTGGTTTGATTTTTTTCTGGAACCAAGCAGAACGTTGTTTATCGATTGATTGGTTTACTGGCATAAGAACAACAGAAGTCTGCAGTAGAAAGCCTCCAACTTTTGTACTCCCAAATTGATTTCCCCCAATAGTCTCAGGAAGTAACTATGGGAGAAATTTCAGCCTGTACTAGAGAATCAAAAGATATTAGAATTAGAGAATCATGGATCTAGAATCTATATGTAACTCTAGATTCTAGAGCTTCAAGATACATTGAGTACAACCCCTTCGTTTTAAAGATAACAAAACTGATTCCTATAAAGGTTAAGTGACTTACCCAGGGTCTCAGGTCTTTCCTGACTCAAAGTCCAGTCCTTTATCCATGATGTCATGCCACTCCTCAATCCTAGCGCCCTCAGGTTTAGAGCTGGGATCACTATGTTTGGACATTAGAAACAATCTAATCCAAATAGTTTAATTTACACATAAAGAAACTGAGTCCAAAAGAGGGTAGGTGACTCAACCAAGGTCACACAAATGGCAAATGGTAGAGCCAAGATTTGAACCCATGTTCTCTGACATCAGTTTTCTTTTGCACTTCCACACACTACCTCTCCAATGACCTAGTCCAAACCCTCATTTTACAGATAGGGAAACTGAGGCCCAAAGAAGGAAGTGACCTTCCCAAGATTACACAAGTGGTAAATAGCAAAGAAAGGATGTGAACCCAAATTCCAAGACTCACTCCAAATCCAGTACTCTCTCTAAAATATCACATTACCTGTGCATTTATATAGCACCTACTGTGCATTAGGCACCATGCTAAGGACTTTCACAAATATTATCCCAATTCAATCCTACAACAACCCTAGGACTTTGGTGCTACTATTATCCCTATTTTATAGGTGTATTGAAACTGAGACAAGCGGAGGTTAAATGACTTGCCAGCATCACAAAGCTAGTAACTATCTGAAGCAGGATTTGAACTCGGACCTTCCCGTCAGTCAATTATTTATTAATTGCCCACTATGTGTCTCCTCTTATATATTTGTCATATCATCTCTTTGTCATCCTTCCAGACCCTAATTCAAGTCCCACTAATTCCAGGAAGCCTTTCCTGATCCTTCCTGTTTCTGGCCTCCAAAGAGGGTGACCTACCCATTTCTCATTATATTATCTCATACCCTCTCTAATGTTTGTATAAGCACGTGTCACTGCTCTAGGCTGTAAACTCTTTGCAGGCAGGTACTGTTCCTACATTTCCCATAATGTCTTGCCCCAACTTTGTCAAAGCAAGGATTTTTGTCTTCATATCCCTAGCACCTAACATAGCATCTTACACATACAGCAGGCATTTAATAAATGCTTGCTGAATTAAGCTAAATAATTCACAGACGACAAAGCATCCCCTTAAGGATTTATTTTTCTTCCGGTAAAAAAACTTTTTACTTGAAAACCTGTTGGTTGAAGTTTTGCTTCCAATCACATATGGAGAAGCTGATTTTTCTGGGCAATCTGATGCTAATTTAAGAATTCTTTTCCTCCCTATTTTAAGCAACTTAAAATATCAAAGCTTTACAGAAGGTGAGAAACACTCTCCAGGGTATTCTGGGGGTTCATGCAAACCAGAAGAAACAGAAAAGGTAAGCAAGGGCTCATTTCAAATCAGAGCTATTCTGTGCATTCAAGAGATGATGACATTGGGCAAAGGTCCATCTTTGACCATGGGAACTCCATCCAGGTCAAGCTCCCCCTTTGATTGCAGTAATCCAGGAGCTCTCTGAAGACTCCTTAGGGCCTCTGAGGAAGCCTTCTCATTCAAAGCATGGGATCATGTCACCTTCAGAGCACACCTCCTACATCACACTTTCCCAATCCCCCCACTTGCTAATGGCCTCTCTCCACACACCAAGTTATGTTGTATTTACTTATCTGGGTACGTGGTGCTCCACCCCACCGCTATGGAAGGTAAGCTCCTTGAAGGCAGAGACAATATTATTATCGTCCTTGTATAGATAGCCCCAGCACCCAGGATAGTCCCTGGCACACAATACTGCTCTTCAGTTGTTCAGTCATGTCCAATTGCTCATGACCCAATTTGGGATCTTCTTGGCAGAGATACTGGAGTGGTTTGCCATTTTCTTCTCAAGATCATTTTACAGATGAGGAAACTGAGGCAAACAGGGTTAAGTGACTTGCCCAAGGTTATACAGCTAGTAAGTGTTTGAGGCCAGATTTGAACTCTGGAAGATGAGTCTTCCTGACTCCAGTCCTGGCACTCTATGCACTATGGCGTTACCTAGCTGCTCTTTGGCACACAGCAGTGGACTTAAAGAAATGCTTGTTGGATGGATGGATGGATGGATGGATCATTGGGATCAGGGCTAAGTTGATGTCTACCATGTCACTGTTAGGTCTTTTCTCTCTCCTCAAATATTTGTAGAGTATTTTGTGTGGAACTCTCCTCTGTCCTCAACACCTCCACCACTACCTTGTATTTACTTAAAGGATCATAAGACCATAGATCTAGGGCTGGAAGGACACTCAGAGGCCATCTAGTTAAGCCCTTTATTTTTGCAGATTGGAAAACTGAGGTCCATAGAGATTAAGCATCAGTCAGTTCTGTGTGACCTTAGACAAATCACTTCTTTTCTCAGGGTCTTAGTTTCCCCATCTAAAAAATGGGAAGATTATATTTCATCATCTCTACAGTCATATCCAGCTCTGATATTCTAAGATTCTGTATAATAGATGATGAAGGTAGCACCTGAGCTCTGGATCCTAAATGAGGAAGGGAGAGATGAAAAG
>CM053622.1:32304660-32369342 GCA_028646595.1 Phalanger gymnotis | reverse complement strand
GTAAGCCATCTTGGAGTGGGGGGGGGAGGAAATGGGGAGAAAATTTGTAATTCAAACGCCTGTGAAAATCAATGCTGAAAACCAAACATGTCAAAAATAAATTAAAAAAAATAAATAAATAAAGTAAGTCTTCCAGACTTCCTTCCTCCCTCTCAATTGTGATGCCACTTATTACGTGTGTGACTTTGTCACTCCAATTCTCTGGGTCTCAGTTTTCTGGACTGTAATAAAGAGGGGTTGGACTAGATAGCCCCTAAGGCCCAATCCGGCATGTGCCGACCCTTTTCCAAATGCACCAGGGTTTGCTGGTGCTAGGTCAGGATCTTCTCATTCAGAGCGTCTACTTCTGTCAACTTTACCAGAAACTGATTCTGTGATGAGGAAGAACAGTTGGGAGGCTGGTCCTGGCATGGATATGGGTCACAGGACCTTAAAAGATCAGAGCTGGAAGGGGCCTTAGAATAGAGGATCAAGTCTGAGAGAAGCCTTAGAACAAGACATGTCAGGGCTGTAAGGGGCCTTAGAACAGGAGCTGGGAAGGCTGTTAGAACAGGGAATGTCAAAGCTGGAAAGGCTGTTAGAACAGAGTATGTCAGAGTTGAAAGTGGCCTTAGAACAGGGAATGTCAGGGCTGGGAGGGGCTTTAGAAGGGGAGCTGAGAAGGCTGTTAGATCAGGGAATGTCAGAGTTGGAAGGCACCTTAGAACAGAGAATGTCAGAGATGGAAGGTGCCTTAGAACAGGGAATGATGGAGCTGAGAAGGCTCTTAAAACAGGGAATATCAGGGCTCGAAGAGTCCTTAGAACATGAGAGGAGCCTTAGAACAGAGAATGTCAGGGATTGGAAGGGCCTTAGAACAGGGAATGTCAGAGCTGGAAGGGGCTGAGTTCAATTTTGTTTCCATTACACTCTGCTGTCTTAAAAAGGCCCCACCTATGTATTTGCTCATACCCGTCAGTACCCCAAAGGCCAGAATGAACATGAGTTCCAGCCATGCAATAAAAAATGTGAAATTGAAACACACTTGCAGAAAGTCAAATATTTTCATTCACTCATAGGCACTAATGACTTTAATGAAGACAAAACCATTTACTTTTTTTTAAAAGATTATAAAGTGGAAGCCTAATTAATGAATTTGCTAGTCAGTACCCCCTGCTGCAGGACCGCAGCTACTGTTTAGATAGAACTGTGCACTCTCATCGCCAATCTGTTCTTCAGGAAACATCATGTCAATGTTCTTCCGCTAAAGATCTTTCTTTTCCTTCGGGGTGTCCACTCTCCAAAGCTGACCTAATTTTATCAGTGACACTTCCATTCAAATGTTCCCCACAAGGATAAAAGAGAAAAGAATGTCAGAGACTTACTCTAAGGTCTCTCTGGCCCACCATCACTTGCCACCAGCAGCCAGATTGATGTCTATGCGTGGAAGGAGCTGTTTTTGAACTAATTGTACAACAAGAAAAGAATCTTTAATATCGTACAGCTGAACCTAGGAGCAACAGTTATCAGGAGATAAAAAGAAAAGGCCCCTGGACACAGGAAGACAAATTTACACACCGGCCCTCCATTTCATTAGGAGGGCTTTCTGCAAATTTTGACAGTCACCTTGAACAGAATGAAAGGGAAAAGAACACCCTCCCCCAGCTCCAACGTAGCAATTCTTCCCCAGCCCCTTTGGCAACCATATCACTTGGAAAGATTCACAGAACCTCCTTCCTACCACTGAACTGAACTGGGGAAGTGGGGAGGTGGGTGGCACCCTGGAATTCTGCCACAATCAGAAGCAAGAAGTTCTGTCTACTTCACCCCAAGTCCCAAGCTTCTCTGTATCCAACCAATGAGCATTTATAAAGTGCCTACAGGGCAGCTAGGTGGCACAGTGAGTAAAGCACTGGCCCTAGAGTCAGGAGGACCTGAGTTCAAATCCAGCCTCAGACACTTGACACATGTACTAGCTGTGTGACTTTGGGCAAGTTGCTTAACCCCAATTGCCCTGCCCAAAAATAAATAAACAAACAAATAAATAAATAAAGTGCCTACAATGTGCTCCTGCTTGGACTAGGTGCTGGCAATACCAAAACCAAAAAAAGGAAACAAGGATTCAAGAACCATTTACTAAGCACCTACTATGTGCTAAGCACTATGCTAAGAGCTGGTGTACAAAGACAAAAAAAGGAAATAATCCCTATGCCCTCAAGAAGATTACATTTTACTGGGTAAGATGTTCCCTTGTATATGGCATGGTGGGGGGGAGGCACCATTTAAAAGAATTTCTGTACATTCCAATCCAATAAGTATTTGTTAAATACTGACTATCTTCCATTCACTGGGGATAAGATAAAACAAAAGCAATCTCTGTCCTCAAGAGCTTATGGTCTATAGAGGGGACAACATGGACACATATAAGTACATACAAAATTATATCCAAGAAAAGGAAGACTTCTCACTGCCCCTGTGTCCAAGAACCTCTAAACTCTTGGAAGAAAAAAGAAGTTACCTGGTAACTAAAGGATCTTGTGATTGGAAGGGGGAAGCACTCTGGAGGACCACCTTGTCTAACCCTTTCACTTTCCAGAAAAGGAAATGGAAGTCCTGGGGTATTCCTTCAATTCAGCAAATATGTATTATATATCTAATACCTAAACAGTACTTCGCTGAGGCTTCAGCATTGCTGTACCTAGGGCAAGATGATCAGGACTTTGTCCCAGAGCACTAAACTATAGAAGGCAAAAATATTTTAAATAATGATCTTAGGTTGCATTAAAAGAGGCACAGTATCCAGGAATAAGTCCTTATCACAGTGCCTGGCACATAGTAGGTGCTTAATAAATGTTCATTGATTAAGAAGGTGATCCTTCCTCTGTCTCCTGGCCCCGTCAGGCCTTGGAGCATTCTGTTAGGTTCTGGACACATTTCAGGAATAAAATTGATAAAGCAGAAAGTGTCTAGAGAAGGGAGACTAGGCTGGTGAAAAGCCTTGAGTTCAGGCCATACGAGAATCTGATGAAAGAGCCAGGAACCTGGAAGAAAGAAAACTGAGATGTCCTCAACCCTTGAAGGGCCATGACAGGAAAGAAGGATTCAGGTTGTTCTCCTTGGCTCCAGAGGGCACACCTAGAACCACTGGGTGGGAGGGGCAATCTTAGGCTTACTGGAAGGGAAATCATTAACTCTCAAAGGTGGAATGGGCGGCCTTGGGAGAGAGTAGGTTCTCCCTCATCATAGGACTAAGTGATCCCTTGTTGGGCCTCTTCTACAAGGAGGATTCTTTTTCATCGATGGGTTTGGACTAGGTCCTCTCTGAAAGCCTATGAAATTCTGTAACGCTGTGAACTGGCTTGCCCAAAGACACGTGGCCAGGAAGTAAGTAAGCAAATCAAAAGTCAAACTCAATCTTCCAACTCCAGACCCTGTCCCATTTCCACCTCTCTGCTGCTTTGTTAGAGTATACCTATTCCCATCTACATAGCACAATGACCAAATGAGATAATATTTGTAAAGCAGTTAGCACAAGGCTAGGCACATAGTAGGTGCTTAATAAATATTTATGGGCAGTGAGGTGGTACAATGGACAGAGCACCAGGCCTGGAATCAGGAAGACCTGTGTTCATATCCAGCCTCAGACACTTACTAGCTGTGTGACCCTGGGCAAGTCACTTAAGCTTGTTTGTCTCAGTTTCCTCATCTGTAAAATAAGCTGGAGAAGGAAATGTCAAAACTACTCTGGTATCTTTGCCAAGAAAACCCCAAATGGGGTCACAAAGAGCCAAAAACGAATAAACAACATCTCTCCCAGCCTTTACTCTTATTTTCCCACAATGAATGTCATCCTGTACCCCTTTTCTTTTTTTGTCATTACTAAATTTTATTTGAATTTATGGAATAAAACAAGCATTTCCATAACATAATACAATAAAAAAGATGATTGCACATGACACTGTAAATCTACTATGCACAACTTGCTATTTCTTTTAAATATGCAACAAAATTATCATGTAAATTTCTTTTTTCCCTCCCCCTCTCCCTAGAGATGGCTACCATCAGACACAAATAGGCATACATATATGTAAAGTTATTCTGCACATATTTCTATTTATCAATTATTTCTCTCAATGCAGATAGCATCTTTCTTGATACGTCCTTTACAGTTAATTTGGGTATAACTGATTAATTTCTGTACCTCTTTTCCAATAATCATTCAGAGCCATGTGTTTCCACAGACACAAAGTCAAATTCCCTATCCCACCCAATGATATTCACATGTGGATAATACAGATAATTAGTCTGACTTGTCTAAGTCATATCTTCAAGTAAGGTATAGATTGCCCTCTCATTTAGTAGGACCTTAATGGGATGCTTTGAGAGCCTGGGCTACAGACACATCCCAATGTTTTGTTTTGAATGAATCCAGTGATATAAACACAATCAAAGACTACATAAATCCCGATAAACGTAATAAAGTCAGTGTCATCAAAGACTGATGGTAATACAATAATCGATACCCTCTGGTCAGCTATTTAAACTATTACAATAACTCAATTCTCTGTATCAAGATCTCATTCCCTTGTCTTCCTGTGAAATAAACCTGATTTAAGCTTTAAAATATTCAAATCGGGCTAGATTGAATTAATGTGGTTTGAGCTCACTTTCTTCAGGTGTTGCTGTGGCTCAGGCTCTTCTCTGAAGTGTCTCCTGTGAGCTCTAATCTCCCCTCAGAAAAATTATAAAAACCTCAGCCCCAGGATTACAACAGCATAAGTGGGACTGTCGTGTCCTCAGGTCATCATTGCATCCACTGAGACTCACACAAGTCTGCCTCTCTGTTACTGCTTCTGAAGACCTGCTTCCCAGAATTTCCCCCAAATCATAGTGATTGGGACTTTAAGAAAAAAAAAGATCTTCTGAAGTCAAAATGTCTATCTTACCTACAAAGAATGCCCTAAGATTCCTAAGCTAAGGACTCCCTGAAATAGAAGTCCTTGGGTATTCCTTCAATTCAGCAAATGTACCTAAACAGTACTTCATTGAGGTTTCAGCAGAGCCGTACCTAGGGCAAGGTAACTGAGGCTTTGTCCCAGAGCACTAAAATATAGGGGGCTAAAATATTTTAAATAATGGTCTTTTAAAAATGTGCCGTTTAAAAAGTGTTACATTTCTATTTTGACTCCGCTTACATTTCTTCAGAAATACAGAAATAACTAAGCTTATCGCCTAGTTCAAAAGAATAATTAGTGAAAATAAGAAGCTGGCAGATGGCACATTCCTTCCTAGGCCTCACCACCACCTTCCTGGAATTGAAAGGGGGGCAGGGTGTGGCTAATTTTTCCACATGTTCGGTTTGTACTATTTTCACATTATGAATTACAACTTGATTTAAGAATACATGACTTGGTGCCTAAATCAGCACTTTTTGTCGTGGTTGTTGTTGTTTGCCCTAATTTAAAAAAAATTAGTGATGGCTAGTGAAGAATCTCATTCCAGAAAGCCCAGCAAGCCAGCTTGGGTATTCTTTGTCCTCTTCTCATATTCTCACACTCATTGTGCCCCTGAGCTTGAAAGTTGATTGTTTTCCCTTCTGGCGAGCCTAAAAAGTCTAGGGGAAATCTGTAATACAAAGCTTAGAAATGACTCATGTTTAGGAACTCCCCAAAACAGATTAACAGTGTCCCTTCTAGAAAAGGCACTCAATGTACAAAGTCATTCAGGGATAGAACCGCTATTTATTTCCTCTACCACAAAAGAAATGCTTAAAACGCACACAAAACATATCAACAACTTCATTTTTATAATGCTCTCCCAGCATGAAAAGACTTCCAGGAGACGTGTGGGGTAGCTGAAGAAATGTTTCACTTTCACCTCTGACCTGTGTTATCTGTATAACTCCTAAGTCCAGAAATCTCGATAAACAGGGGCATACATAGCTTGAATTTTCTTAGTCCTTCATTCTATAGTATCCTCCCAGTAACTGTCATCACCTTTGAGAAGTTGTGAAGCCTATATCCTGCTGGGCAAACCCAGAAGCTCACAAAGCTATCATCAAGGCAAAAAACACCCATTTCAGAATCACCATTCAGTCATCTGTGCTCAGAGAAAGAAACACAAAGCAGAGGAAGCAGCCAGGGATTAGAAGTTTAGTCTCAGACTCATCTCGGTACAAACACGTTCTCACATCAATATGTATACATGCAATTGCATTTGCTGCTATTCGGGCAGGGGAAAGAGATCTCCTTATTCTGCCCCACCCCCTTACTAAGAGTCTAAGGACGAGGCTGCAGAGGGAGAAAGAGAGACAGAGATAGAGAGACGCAGAGACAGACAGAGAGGAGAGACAGAAACAGAAAGAAAAGGAGGGATGAAGGGAGGGAGAGAGACAGAGAGATGAAGGAGGGAGAGAGAGAGATAGAGACAGAGACAGAGACAGAGATAGAGACAGACAGAGACATACAGAAAGAGACAGAGAAACAGCACAGAAGTAGTAGGCAGCTTCTCTTGCCTCAAGGGCCAATCCTCTTGGGCATAGCCCCACCTTCACTCCCCATCTTGGGACCTAGGAAGTAAACAAAAGCCTCTGGTTGACCACGCCCTTCAGCAAGAGGGCAGAGTACGTGTGCCACCAAAATGGGCCCGAGCACATGCTCAGCTGTACCAGCCCCAACCTAATATTAAGCACCTACTGGATACAGAATCCTGTACCTGGGGGAGATGGAATGTTTAGATCAGACACCGTCCTCACCCTCATGGAGATAACAGTCAATTAAGAATATGAGACAGTATAGGCTGAATGTCAAAATATCTGAGCTCAAACCTCAGCTCTGTAATTTACTGCATGACCTTGAACTAGTCACTTCTCTTCCCTAGATCCCAGTCCTCTCTGCTGTAAAATAAGGACTCTGGACTAGACACTAGCTCAAAATCCCTTCCTGTCGTCCTCTGATAAAATCCATAGTATGTAGCCTGATCTTAAGGTCAGACTGTTGTTTTTTAGTCATATCCAATTCTTCACGAACCCATTTGGGGTTTTCTTGGCCAAAATTCTGGAGTAGTTTGCTTTTTCCTTCCCCAGTTCATTTTACAGGTGAGGAACCTGAGGCAAAGAGGGTGAAGTGACTTGCCCAGGGTCACCTAGCTGGTAAATGCCTGAGGCTGGATTTGAACTCAGGAAGATGAGTCTTCCAGACTTAAGGTGCCAAGCTCTATCTGCTGAGCCCCCTAGCTGCTCTGGGGACAGGAGGCTTGGGTGTAAATCCCAGTCTTAGCGGCCTTAGGCAAGTGACTTAATCTACTGACCTTCAGTTTCCTCATTCTCAGTGAAGAATGAATCCCAAAGGAGATGGTTCTACTTATCCAATCAACCTCATCCTGTTGCTATGAGAGAAGTACTTTAAAACCTGAAAATGCTATAAAATGGGAACTATAGAAATTTCAAGGAAGGATGAGATGGATAGAAGCCAGGGCGTTCAGAACTGACTTCACAGACAAACAAACAAAAAGAGGTAAGACTTATTCTGAACCTTGAAGGATGTCTAGGCTATGGTCACCCAGAGTTCATCTAACTGATTTCCTCCAGTGCCACTGGACACTGATTTTTTTAAGCCTTCATGAGTGTCATCATGTGACGTAGCTAGAGATCCAACCTCAGAGGCAGGAAGACCTGGGTTCAAGCCCCTCCTTGGCCACACATTGACTGTGTGACTTTGGGTAAGTCACCTAACCTCTCAGTTCTCTAGAGAACACTTTAAGACCCTAAGCTGCAGACAAGGTGACAACTTACATTAATGGAGGGAGTTTCCTCATTTGAGAGTTCCCTATAGCAATGAATTCAAGAGGTGTAGTTCCGCACTCCCCCACCAGGAAAAAAAAAAACAAATATCACCTTCCATTAGGGGGATCTGGGAGACCATGATCTAGAGACTCAATTCAATAATGTTCACCTCCAATGACCTACCACAGAACATGAGAAGTGGGTATATAGCAGTACCAGCAGGAGACTTAGACAACATATCCTTAGTCCTAATCAAAGCCAAAGGACTTTATTCAAAGCCAAGAGATAAAAGGGTTCAACCATAAGTATGGTATCTCAAGAAGAAGGACCAAGCTTTATTTAATCTTGGTATGTAGGGTTATTGCTGTTGTTCAGTCATTTCAGTTGTGTCCAACTCTCCATGACCCCATTTGGAGTATTCTTGGCAAAGATACTGGAGTGGTTTGCGATTTCCTTCTCCACCTCATTTTACAGGTGAGTAACCAGAGGCAAACAAGGTTAAATGACTTACCTGGGGCCACACAGTAAGTGTATGAGGCCAAATTTGAACCCAGGAAGATGAGTGGCCAATCCCAGCCAACCAAGACAGAACCAAACAGCTAAGTCTCATTTGGTGGGGATGGCATGCAAACATGTTCCAGTGGGAAAAAAAATGGGAGTCGAGGTCATTATATCTGGTTCCAATCCCAGCTCTACCACTTAATACCTGGCTGATTTCCCTCCACCACCACCCCCCGATATGCACAATTCCATGATTTTCACTCATGAGAACAAAGCAGGAAATAAAAGTGCCTCTAAGCTGTCTCTGATTTAAGAATCAAAGCTTTTCACATTTCCCAAAATAACCACTAATTGGAAATCAGTGTTTGTTTGTCCACTGAGGCCAAAGTGGGTGGGAGCTGCAGAATCCAAGACTTTCAAGAATTGTTTGAAATTACACAGTGTAGATTTGGGACATCTCATTTGTCCCCAAAGCCTTCAATAATTGGCATTCATTCTGAAGGAAATAAAATCTACTTAATAATGGTTTCCAAATGCCACTGTCCAAACATCAGCTTTCCTTGGGCGCTTAAGCTGGCATTTAAGTCTGAATGGTATGGAAATGAGGTACAGTGGAAACATGGCATTTGGAGTCGGAGGACATAGGTTCAAATTCCGACTCTGCCACTTGAGTGAGCTTGGGCCCTCACTTCATTCCTCTGCACCTCAGTTTATTCATCTATGAAATAAGAAGTTTGAAAGAGAAAGCATCTAAAGTTCCTTATCTAACCCTAAATCTATGATCCCATGAAGAAGGGGGACAATGCCATTCTGGAAGGCCTCCTTCTCTGAAGAATCTTATACACCACCTAACACACACCAACACTCACTACGTTATCTACATGGAATAGCTCGCTCTCTGACCCTCAAAGTATTTCTCATTTTATTCAGTGTTTCCTGGGCTAAAGCATGAAAGGGAGTCCCCAGTAGCCCATTGACAGACACACATGGTTTATGATCTAAATGGATTGACATTCCATTCAGCACAAAGCAATTTCTAATCAATAGCAGGAGACAGCTCTAGACACAAAGCAGAAAGCCAATATCCTGACACAAGAGCCAGCCACAGAATCGATCTGCCTCCTCCAATTGGTCAATGAAGTCTCCTGCAGTCACTGGCGCTGGTCAGCCTGACCATCTCAGGTCTCAGAGAAAAAGGGCCCTGCTGAAAATGAGCCAACAAGCATGTGAGGGGATGGCAGGAACCTATTGGGATCAGAATCATGAGATCAGAGAATTAGAGCTGGGAGCAACCTTATAGGTAGATCAACTGCTCCAATTTCCTAATTAACATATGACAAAACTGAGGGCCCCCCTAAAAATAGAGTCGCTCACTTCCTTCAAGAATCAGCTTATCTCTTACAGGAAGCCTTTCCTTATCCCCTTAGTCATCCCCTGAGTCCCCTACTTTTTTCCCTTCTGGAAGGAAGGAAGGAAGGAAGGAAGGAAGGAAGGAAGGAAGGAAGGAAGGAAGGAAGGAAGGAAGGAAGTGAAGTAGAAAGGGGGAAAGGGAAGGGAAACTGGAAGGAAAAGAGGAAGGGGAAGGAGAAGGAGAAGGGAAAGGCAAAGGAGGGAAGGGGAAGGAAGAACATTTATCATGAAGATACGCACCAGCACTGTGCTAGGCGCTAGGGATCTAAAGACAAAAGTCAGACAATCCCTGATGTCTGAGAGCTTACATTCTAATATAGAAAGTCAATACAAAGAAAAGTAGTCAGGGAAGGGAGCTTTGACCTGGGAAGTCACAGGAAGAGATCTATGAGGTAGGCAACTCTTAACGCCTTTGCTAATTGTAATGTTGGTTCAACCTGTTACTGTTTCTATAGTAAGAAGTGGAAAATGAGGAAGGGGATTACACACACAGTGGTAAGGCAAATGGCAGAATGTTCGAGGTAGACGGAATGTGAAGCACACAATGGGGTCTACCAAATATGGTGGATTATGGGAGTTTCCACTCATTTAATCAGTCACCAATCAGAACATCTTGGTGGCACATAACACAGCCATGGTCTTTGGAGATCTGGTCCATAGAGTGCTGCTCCAGGTGGGCCGAGGAGGCCAAGTACATACTTGTTTGTTTTCATGTTGTCTCCAGCTCTTAGAAGCCAAAGTTTGTCTTTCCCAGCATCCAACTTAGTGCCTAACACCTCATAGGAGCTTCATAAATGCTTATTGGAATTGAATTGTCCATTGTCATACACGTAATAGGTAGCCGAGTCAGGATCCAAATCCCCAAGTCTCTGGCTCCATATCCCATGCTCTTTCTACTTGGTTAGGATGATGCCTAGCCATAGAGCTTATGTAGACACGAAGCTGCCAACATCACCCAGAAAAAGCCATATATTAGTGACCTAAGAATAAAGGATTAGGGGAGAGAGAAATTTAAAACCTCTCAAGTTCTCTCAAAGCCATCCAGCTCCTTAACATTTCCAGGAGTGAATTTAATTAGACAGCAGGCAAGGATTTTCGGCACTAAAAATAGGGATGAATGGGAGGGAGTAGGGGGAGGAAGGGAGGAGTTCAACAGCTCCAAAGAAGGAGCTGTTTCTCCTCTGAGTGTTCATTAGCATTTTGGCCCCCACTGTAGCCCTTCCCGACAAGCCAAGGAACCGTTTCAGACCATCTCCCCAATTCTCTGAGTTACTCGTGGGCTTTTTGTAGAACTATGCTGTCCATGGAGACAAGACACACAGAGTGGGAACAGAGAACATCTCTCAGGAGAAAAGCATCCCATACACAAACCAGCTGGAGCTAAAGTAAAGAAAGATGCTGTGACTTCATACACATGATGGATGTTGTATTTCTTGTCTTCTCAACAGATGGGGGGAGGGGTGGATAGAGGGAGAGAATTTGGAATTGATAATAAAAATAATAAAAATTTTTAAAAAGAAAGAAGGCTTCTGCTACCTGAGAAATAAGAGATGTATTCCTGAGGGCCTAACCTTTTAGGGAAAGGCCTCACCTGTCTGGAAGCACAACAGAAGTCAGTTCTCTGAGGTCCATTATGCAATGATGCCTCTCATATATAGAATTTTTTTTAATCAACTGTCATTGTGGCATTGGAAGAACACAGATAGATATACTCCACTTGGAGAAGCAGTGTTTCTGCAGTAGATAGAGCCAGCCTCAGTGCCAGGAAGATCGGGGTTCAAGTTCCACTTCTGATATATGGGATCCTGGGCAAGCCAACTAAACCTCTCAGCAATTCTCAAAGAAGGTTCTTGCCTGAATAAGTCAAGGGAGTTTCGTTATCAGGGAATTCTCTATACCAATTAAATCTCTGGTCTAGTCCCTGTCCGGGTTCTCCACTTGTCCAAATCCTACCTGTTCTTCAAGGCCAGGTCCAGATCTGGCACCAACCAAAGGGACGGCCTAAGTGTGGACAGGAGGAAATGTCCCTGCATAGCAGTTCTAAGTTCCTAGCAATGAAACTCATCCATGTTCCAGGGATTTAGCTGGAAGGATGTCATCAACTCTTAAGCCTTTCTTTGTACAACAGAAGGTCCTGTTATTAGCCTCATTATATGGGAAACTGAGTCCCAGAGAGATGAGCTAACTCACCCAGGGTCACATAGCTCATAACTGGTAACAAAGAGAAAAATACCTTAGTCACTGAAATTCAGTTGAATTTTTTTAATTTATATTTACAACATGTTATCATCCCCTCCTTTTTTCCCACCAGACTATATCCTGTTGTTACCAGGATAGGAGGACAAGTGGCCCCGAGAAGCAGCAGGGAGAAACAGATGCTTTAACTTTTATTCAAATTCTCAGTTGCCTTCAGCCTAAATAAGCAACATGATGTGGCAGAAAGAATACTGGTGACCTGGGTTTGAACTCTGGCCCTGCTCTTTGTGTATGAGCTTGGGTAAGTCACTTCATCCCTTCAGGCCTCAGTTGTCCCATCTATAAAAGATCTTTTTATGAAGACACTGATTTTTTCCATAAATTAAAAATAAATACAAAAATAAAATAATAGATATTTTTTTTAATTTTTAAAGGAGTTGGGCTACATGACCTCTTCCAATTCTGAATCTATGGTCTTATGATCTTTCTAACCTCTGTCGGACTCAGTTTTCTCCTCTATAAATTAGGGATAATAACAGCACCTATCTCTCAGAGTCATTGTCAGGATCAAATGAGATAATAATTTTAAAACACCTAGGACAGTGCCTGGCACATAGTAGGCACAATATAAATGTTAGCAATGATGATGATGATGATGGTGGTGGTGGTGGTGGTGGTGATGGTGGTGACGATGATGATGGTGACAATGGTGATAATGATGATGGTAGTAGTAGTGTGGTGGTGATGACGGTGGTGGTGGTAGTGGTAGTGATGGTGATGATGATGATGGTAGTGATGGTGATGATGATGATGGTGGTGGTGGTGGTGGTGGTAATGATGATGACGATGATGATGGTGACAATGGTGATAATGATGATGGTAGTAGTAGTGTGGTGGTGATGACGGTGGTGGTGGTAGTGGTAGTGATGGTGATGATGATGATGGTGGTGGTGATAATGATGATGACGATGATGATGGTGACAATGGTGATAATGATGATGGTGGTAGTAGTGTGGTGGTGGTGATTCTTCCTACCACACTGCATTGTCCTGCTAGGCGAAAGAAAATTAAAAATCTGAATAAGAGTTAAAGTATCTATTCAACAGGACAATCAAAAATGGAAAGGACGTGCTCTCTTGCCTGATGCCCTCATGATCAAGAGCCCACACTGATAGGATGATTAGCCAGGACTAAATGGATCTGGTCTTTCATGGGTGGGAATGGGGCGAACTGGTCTTCCCCAAATTGGAGCTCAATAGACCCAGGCTCCCTAAATCTAGAAGGACTCTCAGAGGTCATCTAGTTCAATCCAGACCTCCCCAGTGGCTCTCCCACCTCTGCTGTAGATCCATGGTGAGGGAAAGCCCACCATGACCTAAGGCCACCCATTCCACCTTACTTCTCAGTAAGATTTTCTTTACAGTAAGCCAAAATTTGCCCTTTAACAATTTCCACTTATTGGTCTTAGAGTCTGATCTCATTGGGACCAAATAGAAAAAAATGTAATTCTCCTTCCAAGTAACTATTCTGCAACTTTATCATATGCTAAGTCTTCTCTTCTCCAGCCTACTTATTGCTAGTTTCTTCAACTAATCCTCATTTCTGTAGCATGATGTTCAGTTAGCTCCCCATCCTGGTCACCCTCCTCTGAATGCTTGCCAGTTTATTAGGGGGTGCTAGGTGGCCTAGTGAATAGACTACTGGTAATGAAGTCAGGAAGACCTGAGTTCAAATCTCATCCCAGATACCTGTCAGCTGTATGAACTTGGGAAAGTCACTTAATCTCTGTATGCCTCAGTGTCCTTAACTGTAAAATGGCATAGTAATAGCACCTACATCACAAGGTTATAGCAAGGACCAGATGAGATGACATCTGTAAAAAGTGCTTAGCACAGTGCCTGGCACATAGTAAGCACTTGATAAATGCTTCTTTCTTTTCCCTTATCTTACCAATGCACTCCCTTCCTGTGCAACATCCCACACGTGGCTGGACCAGAACAGAACACAGCTAAATGACCACCTCATGATTCCGAGGATTTTGATATTCATCCTTGTTAACCCTCATTTTACTCAAACCCCAATCTCTTTGTCTATCATGGAAACCAACTCTTTTTTCAAACTTTGATGGAGCAGCAATGACAATAGGGACAAGATCAGGGTGACTAGAATTTTGATATTGCTGTGAGGTTTACATAACACTTTTCCCACAATAGCCCGAGGAGGTGGGCAGTAGAAGCATTGTTAGCCTCATTTTATAGAAAGGGAGACTGAGGCGTAGGAGAGGAAGTTACAGAACTTGCCTACAGTTATAGAACTACTAAATGTGTTTAATAGAAATTAAGACTCAAAGAGATGCCACAGATCACCCATCCAGGAGATTGAAATTGAAAGAAGGCAAGTGAGTTGCCCAAAGTCTCAGAGGCGATCAGTAGCAAAGCTGGCTGAGGCTAAGATTCCAAACCCTTTCTCTGGGGCTCTAAATTCAGCCTTCTTTTCACTATACCTTGGTGAAACCAGAATGGAACCTCATCTGGGGTTCTTGGTCAATCGATAAGTATTTATTAAGACCTACTATGTGCCCAGGCACTGTGCTAAATGCTAGGGATACAAAGAAAGCCAAAAGAAAGTCCCTGCCCTCAAGGAGTTCACAGTCTAAGCACTGAAGATGACTACCCTGAAGACAAAAGTCTCTCCCCCTTCATCCCCTAAACCAATGTCAAGCCACAAGGCAGAGGTCAAAGGCCATCCTTCCGAGATTCAATCTCCTCCCCCTGAAAAAAGGCCAAAGTCTCCCACTGCCTCCTGGACCATCTCCAGTCATCCTTGATTGATATCTGGCCACTGGACCCAAACAGCTCCGGTGGAGAAAGTGAGGCTGGTGCCTTTGCATGGCCCTGTCTCGCTGAAACCCAAGTCACTCACAAGTCATGGCATCACCTCCCTGATGTCATGGTCCTCTTTGAGAACAAAGGACAAACAGCAATAATTCTCCTCCCCTCAGAAACAGTTCATTGACAGTCAGGCGCCCTGCTTCCAGCTCCTTCCTGAAACTAAATTCCAATCTGGCTTCAGATCACACTCACTGTGTGCTCTCGGACAACACAGTTAACCACAGCTTTGCTTCTACCATGTGCCTCAGCAACCTGGGCAGTAAAATGGGGGTAATAATAACACCTACTTGCCAGGGCTGGTTTGAGGATTAAATGAGATATCACTTGTAAAGCACTTTGCAAATCTTCAAGTATCATATAAATGCTTATTACTACTACTGCTGCTACTACTACCACTACTGCTGCTGCTACTACCACTACTACTGCTGCTGATACTACTGCTACTACCACCACCACCATAGTACCACTGCTCCTATTAGTCTACAGTGTGTCTAGCTATAACTATCGCATCTTGGACCAGCACATGAGGCCCCCATAGCCTATCACCTGACATACCACTTGTGACACGGCACTCAAGTACATTAAATAACAATTTTACTTTCCCCTCCCCAAGGCCATTTACTCTGTGTTTATCATATAGGTGCCAATTCATGTATATTTTCTCTACTTTTAGACTATAACGTAATAGGAGGCGGGGATGTTCTTGGCATCCCTAGCACTCAGCACGATGCCTGGTATACAATACGTGCTTAATATATGTTTATGGCCTGATGGGTCAGCTTCAAACATCATAGATGAGGAATTATTTGTTAGACTGCTGACAATCATTCCATCCTTCATGTCTCTAGTAGACAAAGCATCTGTCACATCTCATCTCATCCTTGTGACAGTTCTGGAAGGCAGGCAGGGCAGATGACAGTTTTGGTAGTTTTCCCATTTTACAGGTGAGGAAACTGAATCCCAGTGCAGGGGACTGAATCATCCAGAGCCACACAGGGTCTTGGCGGCACAGCCCAGATCGCCTGGCTCTTCTTGCCTTGGGGTCTTCCCACCACACCACACTGCCTGGCCTCCCAAATGGCTCATTTCTTCTTCACTTTGATCCTGCTATCTTTAATATTCAAGGAGATCTCCTTGGCCTTCATCTCAGACACATGGTCAGTGCTATGAAATAATATCCCTCTTGATACCTGGGAGTCCCATTTATAGCTTTGGACTTCTCTTCCACAATTAAACCAGAAGAAATCATTCACATTTAGACAGTGCTTGGAAGCATACAAACTGATATGGCTCGTTTCTTTAAAAGACTGAAGGAATGGAACATCCCTGAGGCTTGGAGGACCTAGGGAAGCCGGCCTCTTGCTTGGAAAGACCCTGGCTCAAGTCTTGCCTCTGAGACATAGCAGCTGTGGGCCGCCAAGGGAGCCTCTTAGTATCTCACGGCCCCAGGCCACTCTGTGCCAGTACGGTGCTGACTGCTGCATAGAGGAAGTGGTGGAGGGAGCTTCCTCATGGGGATTTCCTTATAACAAGGAAATCACAGGTCTAGTCCCCCCCAAATTATAATGATGATGATTAAGAGCTCCCATTGCTACAGAATCTCAAGGTTTACAAAGCACTTTTGTCATAATAACCTTGTGAGGAAGATTTTATATATGTATGTGCATGAATGTATGTATGCGTGCATATATATTTATTATTATTATTATTGAAAGAAGGAGGAAGGAGAGAGGATGGTAGGAAAGAAGGAAGGGAGGGAGGGAGGAAGAGAGGGATGGAAAAGAGAGGAAGAAAGGAAAGGAGAAAGGGAGGAAGGGAAAAGGAAGGAAAAAAGGAAGTAAGGAGGGAAGGAAGAAAAGGAGGGAGGAAAGGAGGAAGAAAGAAAGAAAGAAAGAAAGAAAGAAAGAAAGAAAGAAAGAAAGAAAGAAAGAAAGAAAGAAAGAAAGAAAGAAAGAAAGAAAGGAGAGAAGGAAGGAAGGAAAGAATGGAGGGAGGGAAGGAAGAAGGGAGGAAAAGGGAGGGAGAAAAGGAGGGAGGGAAGGAGGAAAAAAGAGGAATAAAGGAAGGGCGAAAGGCAAGAAGGAAAAAGGAAGGAAGAAAGGAAGGAATGAGGGAAGAGAAGGAGGGAAGGAAGGGAAGGAGGGAAGAAAGGAGAAAGAAAAGAAAGAAAGAAAGGGAGAAAGAAAGAAAGAAAGAAAGAAAGAAAGAAAGAAAGAAAGAGAGAAAGAAAGGGAGAAAGAAAGGAAGGGAGAAAGGAAGGAAGGAAGGAAGGAAGGAAGGAAGGAAGGAAGGAAGGAAGGAAGGAAGGAAGGAAGGAAGGAAGGAAGGAAGGAAGGAAAGAAAAGGGGGAAAACGCCTTTAGTAAGCATTTACTATGTGCCAGGCAGAAAATGTGAGTGATAATGATGAAGATGAAAATGGTGGTGGTGGTGATGGTGAAGGCAGATTTAGGCCCATTCTTGGGAATATTGTCCCAGAAGTTGGGGCTGTTCACAAGTAGAACGTGTTGCTTTGTGGGGTGATGAGTTCCCCCCTCCTTGGAAGTCTTCAAGCAGAAGTTAATGGTCACATGTCACAGTGAGGATTTTCTTCGGCTATGGGTTGAACTAGGGTGGCCTCAGAGGCCCCTGGGAATTCTGAGGTTCTGCAGGTCTGTAGCTCTGCTGAGACCAGGCCTCACATGTAGGTCTCCTGCCTGTAAATGCAGCATTCTCTCTATCTCAGCAAAACCACAGAAGGAAACACCCCATGACGTCTCTGCTGCCAGTCTGGTTCCCAACCCTGGTGGGACTAATGCTGAGGGAGCAGAGCAGATGGCAGATGCTAAGATGAACCCCTGTTCCCACATCAGACTCGTCACTGAGCCTGCAAGCAACCAGTCCTTTACTTCTGGTGCCTCCCTGACACATGCTCCCTCTTCCGGGACCTGGAACCGGTAGAAAACACATAGGCAAGATGTAGCTACAAAGCTGCCTTCTCTGCTATGGTCCCACTCAGGTGGGTGGGGAAGCAGGCTGGCAGGCTAGAACAGGAAAGAGGACTCCATAGTAATAGGACAGGGAGAAGGGCAGGATCTGAGATTTCACTGGTTAAAGGGAACTCCCAGGTGAGGAAACTCCCTCCACTAGGGCAGGTTGACACTTTCTCTACAATTTGTAGTATTTCTAGTATTAGAGGGTATTTATAGTATTAGAGAGCTGCCCAGAATACTGAGAGGTGAGAAGACTGGCCCAGATGTGTCAGAGGATGGACCCAAATATAGGGCTTCCTGTTTGGGGGGCAGATCTCAGTATTATTTCACAGGAGCTCTAAGGAGTAATTATCATTAAGGCTGGCATTTTTACAGCTCTTCAAGGTTTGCAAAGCACTTTGCACATTGTCACATCTCATCCTCACAACAACCCTGTGAAGGAGGTGTTGTTAATATCTGCTCTTTACATCTCCAAGAAACAGTAAGTGACTTTCCCAGGCTCACACAGCTAGGGAGGACTCAAGGCAGGATTCCAACTCAGGTCCTCTGACTACAAAACCAGCACTCCATGTACTATAACACCTTGTGAGGCTGATAGGGAGATCTTCAATGGGGGTCCCAAGTCTGGGAGCAAAAGGAGCCCCAGGAGGAAGTCTGCCATGCTGGGGTCACCAGCTGAAACTCTACCAGCTTGGCAGTGGGAACCCAAGAGCCACTAAGCAGGGACCTAAGCTTTACCGCCTCTGTGACTAATCTGATCCATCAGGTGATGGTAGAAAGAGCAGAGTCCTGGATTGGGAATCAGGAGGCTTGAGTTCAAATCTTAGCTCCGATACTTACACCATGTGAGACCTGAGGCAAATCACTCAGCTTTTCTGGGTTTCACTTTCCTCATCTGTGAAATGGGCTTGCCCATCCTATGCAATGCTCATCCATGACCACTTAAAAGTCCACCACAGGGGTTGACCCGACACTCTGAGGGACCCGACATCACCAGAGCATCCGCCCGCAGGGCAATGTGGCTTCCCATTGTTCATCCCTCAGTCCAGCCAAGGTCTGGCCCATCTTCTCTTGCTGTCATACAATTCCTCAATGCCCTGTTCCTCAGAGTCCCTGCTTGGTTCTACATAGCAATGTACTTACGCCCAGCATACACTTGTCCACTGTCCTCCATGACATTCCTCTTTGGTCCTTCAGTAGCAGTGGGGTTCTAGGTCTTTCTACAACAGAGCAATACTGGTAAAATATATGTATGGAAAAGACAGTCCTTTGTTGTTATGGGAAATGAGGTCGGTAAAAGGAAGAAAACAAGCATCTACTAAACGCCTACTATGAACCAGTCATTACACTAAGCACTTCACATATACAGTATTATCCCATTTGAGCCTGACGACAACCCTGGGAGGTAGGTGCTGCTATTATCCCATTTTACAGACAAGGACACTGAGGCAGACTGAGGTTAAGTGACCTACTCAGGGTCATACAGCCAGTATGCTGTGCTTTGAACTTCCCCAAAGCAGACAAGTCCACCTGCCTCCTCCTTCAGTGTATTAGAGAGTCACAAAACAAAGTGCCAGGTGAAGTCTGAGAAGGACGGTAGGTTATCCACTAGGGGTTATTATGGAAGGTAGCATTGGAATTGAGGTTTTTTGGGAACAGAGATTTAGAGCTGGATGGGGCCTTAGCGGTCCTTAAGCCTACAAGAGGAACTAAGAGCCAGAGAAAGGGAAGTGAGCTGGCCAAGGTCATACAGCTAAAATGCATATGAGGCAGGATTCAAACCCAGGACTCCTGACTCCAAGTCCAGCATATACCCACTACACCATACTGTCTCTAAAGAGCTGTGACAGGACAGCTAGGTGGCACAGTGGATAAGAGCACTAGCCCAGGAGTCAGGAGGATCTGAATTCGAATATGGCCTCAGACACTTGACACTTACTAGCTGTGTGACCTTGGGGAAGTCACTTAACTCCGATGGCCTCACACACAAAAAAAAGAGCTTAGGGTAAAAAACAGGCATTCTAGGCCCAGGGAATAAATGAGGCTTTACACTCCCAGGAAAGAAGGCAAGTCATCAGAGTTTGGCTTGAACAGAAAGCACCACATTCCTAGTAAAGACAGAGTACGACTATTCCCTATTTTAGAGATGACAAAACTGAGATTCAAAGAAGGCAAAGGAATGTCCCAAGGCCCCAAAGCTGGAAAGTGGCAGAGCCCCAGATCCCACCCACCTCTCCTGCCTCTTTTCCATGAGCCCAGTCTGCCTCTATGGGTCTCCCTCCTTCTGCACATTAAGCTGGTTCCTGGAAAGCTCCACATCGTACTTTTGCAAACCAGCTCGCACGTCCTTGTTGATTTGAATTTTCATCTTGGAGATGCTTTGTCATTTCTGACAGTTCCTCAATGGGATGCTCACTGTCAGGTTTCTCCACCACAAGGCTCTCTCTTCCCTTTGGCTTCACTGTCAAGTAGTTAGTGATATTTAAACAAGTAATTACAGATACTCACATTCCAAGCCCAGGGTTCTATCTTCAAAGCACACAGCAGAGAGTCCTTTGGGGATGGGAATCACCACCCCTTAATCTGCTTATTAAATCTAAGACTTTCATATATGGGGTTTTCCTATATTATAGCCATCTATAACTTGCCAGGTTAAAAGCTGGGCTGAACAGAACACAAGGGATATGTTTTACATGGTTATACATATATAACCTCTATCAAACTGCTTACCATCTTAGGGAGGGGGAAATAGAGAGAGGAAGGGAGAAAATTTGGAACTCAAAAACATTGTAAATGAATGACTAAAACTGTCTTCACGTGTAATTGATAAGGAGAAGGAAGAAAAGAAGAAATAGGAG
The DNA here is from genome assembly GCA_028646595.1 of Phalanger gymnotis. Classification (NCBI taxonomy): domain Eukaryota; kingdom Metazoa; phylum Chordata; class Mammalia; order Diprotodontia; family Phalangeridae; genus Phalanger; species Phalanger gymnotis. The sequence goes on along the minus strand of CM053622.1, from coordinate 32,348,753 downwards.
ATGAAGAAGAAGGAGGAGGAGGAGGAGGAGAAGGGGAGGAGGAAGAGGAGGAGAAGAAGAAGAAGAAGAAGAAGAAGAAGGAAGAGAAGGAGGAGGAGGAAGAGAAGGAAGATGAGGAGATGATGATGATGGAGGAGGAGGAGAAGAAGGAGGAGAAGATGAGGATGAGGATGATGATAGTGATGATGAAGGAGGAGGAGAAGAAGAGAAGAAGAGAAGAAGAAGAAGAAGAAGAAGAAGAAGAAGAAGAAAGAACTTAACCTTTGAAATTCTTCAACACAAGTCTTCAAGGGAAAAGATTCTCCCATGAATCTATACTACCCAGACTAGCAGGGGTTTGGATCATGGAATCACAGACCTGAAACCAGAAAGGTCTTCAGAGATCATTCAGTCCAATGGTATCAAACTCAGATAGAAGCAGTGGCCCCCAAACCATACATAAGGATCCCTGTGGGTTATATTTTGTTGTTACTGTTCAGTTGTATCCAACTCTTTGTGACCCCATTTAGGGTTTTCTTGGCAAAGATATTGCAGTGGTTTACCATTTCCTTCTCCAGCTCATTTGACAGGTGAAGAAATTGGAGCAAACAGTCTTAAGTGACTTGCCGAGGGTCACACAGTTAGTGTCCAAGGTCAGATTTGAACTCAAAGTTTTTCTGACTTCAGGCCCAGCACTGTGCACTATGGCGCCACCTAGCTCCCCAAACTGGCCTATTTGCTATTCCCCAAACCCAACTTTCTCATCTTTGTTCTTTCCCAGGTCCCTGTGCCTGGAATACCGTCCTTCCTCATCTTTGTCTTGTAGAATCTTTTGCTTACTTCAAGTCTCAGTCCATGAATAACCTGAAGCCTTTCTGGATTTCCCTGGTTCCTAATGCCCTTTCCCTCTTCAAAATAATCTGTATGTACATTTATAGTACAAGATTTCTCTTCATACAATATAATACAACACAACACAATATAATACAATGCAACACAACATAATACAATACAATACAGTACAATTCACACAATAGAACATAAGCTCCTGACTGGCTTTGTTTTATTTGTTTGTTTGTTTTTTTTTTGTCTTTATGCTCCCAGAGACAAGCACCATAGCCAGCGCTTAATTAATGCCTGTTGTGCTGGATCAGAATTATAATTTTAAAGTGTCCCAAAATGTGAATAGTCATGATTATGGTTTCTTGTCTATCTGTGTCTCTTTGAAAGAAAACACCTGTGGCATAGGTTTAATTTTCTATAAAGATGTTGATGAGTAGACAATGAGCTGATTCTATCAATGGAGTATCTGATCTGGTTTCTCTTTTCAGATGGTGTTCTTTGGTCTGACGGCCTTTGAAGCTGAACCATACCATGGTCCCCCAGCCCTCATCACTATTGGCTTTCATGCTAGGATCAGCCCTCCTTCCATAAGTCTTTCACCGTAGAGGTGACCTGCATTCAGAGGGCAGATACCTGTTCAAAACCTTTAAGAGATGGGCTGAAAGAAAAGTGGGGATGCATAGCTCAGAGAAGAGATGGCCCAAGGAGAATTTGTTAGCAGTTTTCAATTATTCAAAGGGACATCATGTAGAGGAAAGATTAAACTTTCATTCATTACTTCAATATACATTTTAAAGTGCTTACTATGTGCCAGGTACATAGTACCTGGATACAAAACTAAAAGTGAAATCATCCCTATCCTCAAGGAGCTTGTGTCCTACTAGGAGAGACAGTATGGATACAGTTGAATATAACCCAGCTCCAGAGCAAGTTGTGTCCAGGGGGAACAGTCTGGGACTGCATGGAACCTGATTCCAGATTGGGGGAGAGAATGTGTGAGGAGCAGAGCTGGTCCAGGAGTTTTGAAGAAGAGATATACTCTTCTCTCCCTCTTCAAGAGAAGCTATGTATGGCTCTCTTGGAAACCAACTTGAGATATGGGGGAGGGGTGCTTTGGAAGGTAAACATGTAGGAGAGACCAGCTCACATCCTTAAAGACTTCAGGAAGTTTCCCCTTGGCTGAGATCAGGGCCATACTCTTGGTTAGGAAAAATCTCATGTCACTTTCATTGAAGGAATTCATTCACTTTTGTATTATGTTCTAGTATATTCTAATCTGTAGAACTCAGATTCCAGTGTGCTATCTGCTTGAACAACTCAATTCACTGTTTGTGATGGTTTTCGTGTGAGTTACGTTCATGTGAAGGACTTGCCCCTCCAGGTATTAGCTTCCCCTTTAAAAAAAGAAGCCGGTAGCTTTTGAGTCTAAAACATCATCCTCCTAGACCAGCAATGTTATATTTAGGGGAGCAAATGGATATAATTCTGGTATCACACCCCCTACCTCAGAGGAACACAGAATAGCCAGACTCAAGTCCCCTTTTCTTGCTCCCTCAAGGCAAGAATCATAGTCTCCCTTAGAGAGGGAGGGAGGCAAGATTTCAGAGATATCTATCCATACCTCTGCATGAATCACATATAGATAACCCCAACAGAATTATATAATTGACATCATAAGCACACGCTTTACATAAATAAATATGAAATATATACAAAGCAAATGCAAAGTAATATCACGATGGTAGGAGGGCACTGTCAGCTAAGGAAAAGTGAGAGGGAAAAGATCACGGAAGTTGATATAGGAGCCGGTATTTGAACCAAGTCTTGACTGAAGCTAGGAATTCTAGTCTATTTGCCTCTAGAGAGCAGGACTAGAAGCAATAAAAAGGAAATACGGATAGGCAAAGTCAAGCTAAATAGAAGGAAAGACTTTCTAACACTTGGAGCTGTCCAAAAGTGGAATGGGATGTCTCAGAAGGAAATAAGTCCCTGCTTCCTAGAGGTCTTCAGGCTGAGGCTGAGTGAGCACTTTTTGGAGCGGGGGCTGGAGGGAGGGGGGCAGGTTCTTATCCGGGCATGAATTGAACCAGACGGTGTCTGATGGCATCCCTTCCAGTTCCGAGATTCTGTGGGTGAGTAGGACATTTACCGAGGGCTAGACAACACTTACTTACAATGGCTTATTCACTTAAAATGTCCAGACTGAATAATCAACCTAAAAAAGATAGTTTTGCCTATCAACTATTCTCCCAGAATTCCAAAGGTGAGGAAAAGCTGGTAGACGGGTAAAATGCATTGAATTTAGAGTCGGAGAATATGGGTCCAAGTACTCTGCCCTATCGTTACTACCTGTGCTACTTTAGGAAAGCCGGTTCCTTTGTCTGGGTGTAAAATGAGGGCAATAGATGAAACAAACATCCTCCCTTGAGACACAGAGGTGAAAGACATCAGGGGAACAATACTACATGGGCTGTCAGATACAGTTTCAGTCTCAGATGTTGTTACTTAACTGTCTGTCACAAGAGAGAGTTCAGGTGAGAGATGACCGTGATGTTCAGAGAGCAGGCATATCAATAAAAGAAATTTTTAAAATAAATTTAACTAAGTTAAAAAGGGGGTTCAATTCAGTGATTCCCTAAAGGCTCACCTACTTCTGATTTTGTTTAATCCAACAAATATTTTGTTGTGTGTTTGTCCTTCATTCTGAAAGAAGACCATGACATCAGGGAGATGATGACATGACTTGCAGTTGACTTTGATTTGAGTGAGGGAGGGTTGTGCAAGGTCACCAGCCTCACTTTCTCCTCCAGAGCCATCTGGGTCTATTGGCCTGATATTCACCAAGACGACTAGAGATGGCCCAGGATGCAGTGGGAGACCCTGGTCCTTTCAGACTAAGGCCTTTTCAGGTTCTCACTTTGAGTGAGGTAATGCCCATTCAATGAATAGACCTCTTTAAGAATCCAGTCAAGGGCTGGCCCTTTTAATGAAAACTCAAAAAAAAAAAATCAAACTGGGAGGGGAAGACCCTCAGGGTTCCTGGCCAAAAAAGAAACAATTACTATTTGGTATTTACATTCACTCTGTGCTAGGAGGGCAGGGACCTATTGTCTAATCTATGACCTCTAGAGCTTATATCATATGTTATATGTTACATATTATATATGTTACATATGTTATATGTACCGTGTACTTACATTCTAGGAATCGTAGAGGTCTCTGGGGTTGGAAGGGACCACTGAAGCCAACCAGGCCACACCGTATCTAAACAAGAGCTGTTTCCACGATCTCCATTACCCAACCTTTCTTACTGTCATTAAGACCCATCAATGTGCCTAGGGCTGTGCTGATCTCTTCGAGGGATAGGACAGAGTATCATAGGATCACAGATGGAGAGCTAGCAAAGAACTGAGAAACTAACTAGGCCAACCCACCCATTTTAAAGATGAGGAGACCGAAGTGCAGTGAGGTGATTACTCCAATTCACACAAGTAATGGATGGAGGAGCTATGATTCACACCCACATGTAGCAGGTACCGGAATCCAAGTCCAACGTCCTTTCCATCAAACGTCACAGGAAAGTGATGATGATGGTGGTGAGAGCTGCCATTTTTAGATACCTTTAAGGTTTGCAAAGTGCCTTACAAAAATTAACTTCTTTGATCCTCACAAACAATCCAGTGAGATAGGCACCATCATTATCCCCATATTGAAGATGAGGACACTGAGGCTGAGAGACATTAAGTGACTTGTCCAGGGTCACACAGCAATAAATGTCTGAGGCAGGATTCAAATTCGTCTCTTCCTGACTTCCAGTTCCATGCTCCATCTACTGCCCCACCCAGCTGTAATAATAATGATGACGATGATGGTGATAATTAGTAATGATAACATTTACATTGCTCTTGAAGTTATGCAAAGTGCTTTACATGTATTATCCCATGTGATCCTCACAACAACTCTGAGAAGTGGGTGCTTCTATTATCTCCATTTTCCAGGGTCACCCAGCTAGTAAGCAGAAGAGACAGAAAAACGAAGGAAGGAATGAAGGAAGGAAGGAAGGAAGGAAGGAAGGAAGGAAGGAAGGAAGGAAGGAAGGAAGGAAGGAAGGAAGCTCCTGCAAGAACTCTGAAGTCCAAATACCTCACATTGAGTGCTGACTACCCCAGCCCTCTCTGCTCATCTTGCCCTTTTCACAGCATTTCCCTCTTGGGCTATGGTCATATCACCTTCCCAGCCTTCTATCTTTTGTCTTTTCAAAAAGCTCCCATGGAATAGACCCAGATACCCAGGCTTCTGAAGAAAGTGATTCGAATGCACTGTAATAAATGAACAAATACAAAAATGAAGACCTAATGTGCCCAGGGAATTCTACTCCATCAGAAGCGCTGCCAGGCTCCCAGGAAGGATCTGAGAGAAAATCAAATTGAACAAAGCAGAGAAAGTGAAGCCCAAACCTGAGATTGCTTTGAAAATAAGAGAAAGCCAAAATGTGGGGTAATTGTTTCCTGCCATTCCCCAGTGTTTTAGTTCTCAGGGGTCAGTTGCCTTAGAAAAGGCAAGGAATCCAAAAAGCCAGTCTGGTCCTTTAAGGGTTCTGTCTGGGTTTGTTGTTTTGTTTTTGACCACACTGGAACACTGCCTCCATTTTCTCCCTGAAGCAGGATCCCCAAAGGTATTTCCAGCCAAGACCATACGTACTCACAGTGTCTGGGGTCCCAGATGGAAGTCTTCCCCTTACAACTGAAGAGGTAAGGAGGAAAACACAATCTACAGCCAGCCATCTGAGGACTGAGGAAAGTCTATTCTTTCCTGGATATTTGTGGATGAGACACCACACAGAATCAGTGATAGAATGCTGAACTGGGAGATATCCCTAGGTTCAAATCCCATTCCTGACACTGAACTGTTGGGTATCCATGGGCTGGTCATGGAACCTCTCTGAGCCTCAGCTTTCCCGTCTGTAAAATTGGGATAATAATATCTGTAATAAATACCCAACTGACTTAAGAGACTCAAATGAAATGCTGTATATAAAGTGATTATTAAATTGTACAGTACCATACACTATCTTATTTCTGGAGGGGCTCCTCTAATGGCCACCTGGGACCCACTTCTTGTATCAACTCAGCAGAAGGAAATAGAAGGATTTGCCCAGAATCTAACATAAAGAAAACTGGCTCTGGAGTAAGAAGACCAGAGTTGAATCCCATGTCTGATTCTTACTCCATATATGATCCTGGACAAATCTCAGGAAGTGAATCACCTTAAGGGCTTACTACGTGCTAGGCACTGTGCTTTAGCACCAGAAATACAAAGAAAGGCAAAATTCAAAGTCCCTGCCTTCAAGGAGCTCACAGTCTAACACAGAAAGCAAGAAGTAAATAATGTAACATAAATAACTCAAAATGTAAATAGCTCAGAAGGTTCAGCATCTATACAAGGTAGATGGAAAGCATCTGGAAGGGAGAAGTTAGTAGCAGCTGGGGAACTGGAAAGGGTCTCCTGAAACAGGTGGGATTTGAGCTAAGGCTTGAAGGAAGTCATTTAACTTCCTTCTGCCTCAGTTTCCAGATATGTAAGATGAGTTAGACATACACTTAGGTCCCTTTCAGCTCTTGGTTTATGATCCTAGTATATATACACTCTGCACTCCGAACTCCTCTCCAGGCTGCCCTCCTCACTCATCTCCAGAGAACTTTCTCTAGCATAGATCTTGGAAGTTCACTCCACCCCTGGCCTACTTATCACATTGGACGTACCCTCAGCCCCTCTGATAGACTGGTTCTCCATTTTAAGGAGGAAATAAAATGTCTTGCATATAGTTGCTTAATACATGTTTGTTGAATGGAACTGTTCTCATAGCTCAAGGATAAATAAATACCTGGAGTCTCTACGATCTATTAACTTTCCACAATCCAAGGCTGACTCAATTTCCCCTTCCTCCAACATACTTCAAAAGGAAGGGATGGAACCACGGGAAAAGCACACTGGCTTCTGCAATCAAAGGATTTGAATTCAAATCCTACCTCTCACAATTACTACCTATGTGACCTTGTAAAAGTCACTTCTCTTTGCTGGTCCTCAGTTTCTTCATCTGTGAAACAAGGCAGTTGGAACACATGGCCCCTGAGGCCTCCTTCAAGGCATGCTCCAGGTCTAGGATTCTATAATATTCTGAACTAATTCAAGGTGGAATCCCCCACAATACTTACTGGATGAAGTCCTGAGTGACCCATCAGATGGAACAAACCCTGAGGGCCTGATGGCCCTGCAGTACAGTTTTATGGTACTAAAGTCTAGAAATTAGATGAAGAGCAGAAGAGAGAGAGAAAGAGAAAGGGAGAGGGAAGGGAAAGGGAAGAAGCATTTATTAAGAGCCTACTATGTGTTAGACATTGTTCTGTACTTTACAAATACTATCTCGTCTTATCCTCACAGAAACCCAGGAGGCGAGTGCTATTATTACCAACATTTTACAGATGAGAAAGCTGAAGCAGAGAAGTCAAGTGACTTACCCAGGGTTACACAACTAGTGTCTGCGGCTGGGTTTGACCTCAGATCTTCCTGACTCCAGGCCCTGCTCTCTATCTACTAGCACATCCCTGGATATGACAAACCAGAAGTGGGATTTGAACTCATGCTCCTGACTCTATACTGAGAGCACTTTTCTCTCTACATACCCATGGCATCATCCCATCAAATACCCTTAGTGACCTGCACCCTGCCCGGTCTTCATTAAGAAGCAAACAACCAATTAACAAACATTTATCAAGCACAGACAATGTGCCAAGGTCTGTGGTAGGTGCTGGGGATACAAAGACTTATCCAGCTTCCCCACCCCCAAGGAACTTACATTCTAACAAGGTTGACCACACGTCCATATGAAGACATAGTCAAAAGCAGCATGAGATTAAGAATTGTTCATCTACCCGGAGCACACCATCACACCACCAGCATTGGAACTAAACACAAAGTGAACAAAATAATCTCGATGAACGCTTCAATTAATTAATTAATTTCCCCAGAAGCCAAGCCTGCTTCTCTAGCAAACAACATCTGAGCTATTTGTGTATTTATGAGCAAGGAAAATGCATACTGTGACTTCACACATTTAACCCTGTCCCAATATTTACAGCACGTCAGCGTCTGACTCGAGAGAACAGGTGTTGATGCTTGAACAAATGCCTGTCACAGATTTCCTTCTAAAGCCAACTTAGAACTCAACACAACTTGAGGGGGTTCTTGGGTAGATGAGTGAGTTGAAGGAAGGGAGTGAGCAGGAAGCCCCCAGCTAGCCCACTAAGGGAAGGGAGTGAGCAGGAAGCCCCCAGCTAGCCCGCTGAAGCAAAGGAGTGAGAAGGAAGCCCCTGGCTAGCCCAGGCATCACTCAAGACAAACCAAGAGAAGGAAGAATTAGAGAAATTTCAAGTTGGGTCCATTCAAGAGAAGGATTCCATGAATAAGTCCAAGGAAAACTATTTATGGGATGGCTCATATACCCAAGATAACTCACCCATACAGAGAATCATAGATTTAGAATGGGAGGTAACCTCAGAGTCCATCTGGTCTAATGCCTTCATTTTATAGATAAGGAAATTGAGGGAAGGACAGTGACTTACCCAAAGTCACAGGGAGTGAATGGCAGACGTGGGATTTGAACCCAGGTCTTCCGACTTGAGGGCCCATTCTCTTTGCTCATAGCACACTACTCTCTACTCTGTATGTATTTAAACAGCTTCTAAATTTCCTTTCCCAGCGATAACTAGGTCTGGTTCAAAAAGAGTACTGTCAAAAGGGCTAAAGTTTTCATGATAAAAATCTATGATAAAGAAAACCTGAAGCAAAAAGTTCCAATCAATACAGAGTTGATTAACATCCCCTGGAAAATCTCGTGGTGGGCAAACATCACCAAATTGACTCACATCCCCTGGAACGTCGAATTGAGGGCAAACACACTATGACCAGGTTGATTCATCTTCCCCCATGGTCAGCAAATTTACAGATTTGAGATACAGGCTTAATTAAGGGAGCTCAAACTCACACAACCAGGGGGTCATAGTGGATTGATCATTAATATATGATAGGTTGACTAAACCTTATTAAAATAATACAAAATAAAGTGGGCAATTCGTTTTCAATTTCTCAAAGTTGGGAAAGAGTTGACCTCTAAACTTGCCCAAGGTCAGGATCCTCGCTCGGGGTGGGCTTTCTTCCCCCCAAGCTGCCAACATCCATAGCTCTCCATTCATCAATATCCAAATGTCAATTCCCTCCTGAAATCCTCACCATCTGCAGGATTCCATACACGTGTTTTCTGGTCTCCAGAGCCAGGATAGAATAAATGAATGGGAAAAATCAGGAAAAGGAAAGAATAGTTCATCCACCTGCCACCTTGTTTTTCATTCTCCCACCTGGGGTCCAAAGATGCTTGGATGGACAGAAATGGGTTTTAGATAGCAAATTGTGGAGATGCTAATATGGAGAAGGTCCAACTAAATACTTAGAGTGATAAGGAGACAAAACCAATGCTTAATTGCTCAAGCTCCCCTCTGCTGGGAGAGCTGCTGATTTCCTGCTAATGATGATGATGATAACAGTAGCTAGCATCTATAAAGCGTTTTAAAGGTTTCCATATGCTTTACATGTATTATCTCATTTCACAAGTTCCAACTAGATGTGCCAGAAATTAGGATAAAGACATGCCAACGTGATCCTACAGGCAGCCATCAACCTTCCCCACTTTTACATCACCATCTTATATATGCATTCTTGGCAGTCCACAAATCTCTGCCTACCTCCAAGCCAGATGTTACTGGTCCAATTCCTAGAGCTGCATCCTTCCTCCTCTCCCACCCTAATGTGCTCAGCCCTTCCCAAGCAAGCCTTCATTAGCAGGTGCAATGGGAAGAGCATTCGATTTATAATGAGAGAACTTGGATTCCACAACTTACTGCCTACGTGACCTTGGCCGATCACCTCATATCTCTACTTCTCAGCTCCCTCATCTGTAAGATGAGAGGGGTGGGATTAGACAGCCCCTGAGATCCCTTCTAAATCTATATATGATCCCTGACCATTTACAATCCCTTAGCATAGTGCCCGGCATACAGTTGGTGCTTAATAAATGCATATTTGATTGATTTTTTTCACTTTTTAGACCTTAGCCTGAAAGGACAAGGATCTCCCAATGCATCCTAGGCCCTCTCCAGTTGTCCTGGTGAATATCAGGCCACTGGACCCAGATGGCTCCGGAGGAGAAAGTGAGGCTGGTAACCTTGCACAGCCCTCCCTCACTCAAATCAGAGTCCACTGCAAGTCATGTCATCATTTCCCTGATGTCATAGTACTCTTCCAGAACGAAGGACAAGCACAACAACACAACAATTTAATTGGTTAATTGCCTATCCCCACATTTTACAGATGAGGAAATAGAGCCCCAGAGAAACTAAGTGATTTGCTCTTGGTGACCCAGGCATGAGAGGCACACCCTAAGGACTTTCTGAGTTGCGAGTTCAAGGTTCCATCCACTACACCATGCTGCGTCTCCCTGAGTCTCAGTTTCTCCATCTGTAAAATAGAAAATTATAATACTCGTATATAATATCCATCTCACAAGGCTGTTTTGACTATCAATTGAGATATGTATGTGTGTGAAGTATTTTGCACACTTAAAAATTATAAATGGCGGTTATTATTGCCATTATTATTATTATTATTATTATTATATCTGAAGAATCGGAGTTAAGGAATCATCATAGAGAAGCTCCTCCTTTAAAATAAAAATACCCCAGAGATTGGGAACAGAAAGCTTTGAAGAGACCTTGGAGATCACCACGCTCAATCTCTTCACTGTGCATAAGGCCCAGAAAAAACAAGCATATTTGTCCATGTTCATGTAGTGAGTCAGTAGGACAAGACAAGAACCATGTGTCTTAATTCACACTAAGATGTAAAGGACTAATTTTGAAAAACCCATCAGGGACTAAAAATTATTTTGCCAGAGACATTTTTCCCAGAAAGGGAATTGAGAACAAGACACCAAGGGGACAAGGCCTTTGATGGAGGAAAGGGTGGAATAATTTTGGAGCATGAAAGGCCAGAATAGAGCAGTGTGGTAAGCAACAGCCTGAAGGCACTGGGAAATGGGGCAGAGAAGCTTGGGAAGATTCCCAAGGAGCCCAGGCATTATAACTGGTATCTTTCCATTCTTTTTCCACTATCTCTACCTGCTCCTCATGAGCGGACAAATTTAGAGCTCATAGAGAACTTTGAGCAGGGGTTCCTAACCCGGAGTCCATGAAATACATTGACATTCATATATGTGTGTATTCAGACATACACAGATATACACACATATACACATACATACACATGTATGTATGTGTATGTGTGTGCACGTTTTATGTATGCGTATATATGTAAAGGTTGTTCAGTCATATCCAACTTTTCGTGAACCCATTTGGAATTTCCTTGGCAAAGATACTGGACAGGTTTGCCATTTCCTTTTCTAGCTCATCTGGAAAGATGAGGAAACTGAGGCAAGACTTAAGTGACTTGTCCAGGGTCACCCAGCTAGTATCTGAGTGTCTGAGGCTGGATTTGAGCACAGGTCTTCCTGACTCCAGGTCTGATCCTCTATCCACTGCTCCACCTAGCAGTCCTGCACCACCTATCTATAAGTACGCAAATATAAATTGTGAATAATGTATATGTACAAACATGTATACACATGTACATTTGTATGCATCTGTTGATCACTGTGTTTCAATACTATTGGTTTCCTTTGGTAATCCTATGTATTTTATTTTATGCATTTAAAGACATTTTTCTCACAAAGGGCTCACAGACTTCCCCAGACTTCCAGAGGGGTCCATAACCCCAAACGGGTTAAGAAGCCCTGCCTGAAAGGTTGTCTAGTCAAATTCCATCATTTCTCAGTCAAGGGAATTGCAGCCTAACAAGAAGAAATGACTCACACAAAGTCATACAAGTAGCCAATAACAGAGCCAAGATTGGAACCCAGGTCCTGTGACGCCAAACCGCAGGCATCTTTCTATGTACTAAGCTGCCTCTAAGTCTGGTCTTCGGATAATAGCTCTGGAGCTGCCAGGAACTCAGAAGCCATGTTGTCCGACCTCCTCATTCTATAGATTGGGAAACTGAGGCACAAAAGTGTTACATGTCTTGCCTAAAGTCATACTGCTAAGTCAGGGATTCAAACCCAGTTTCTTTGCCTCAAGGATCAGTGTCCTTGCCACTTGGCCCCACTATTGCCTGACCTGTGTGGTTTGCTGTGATTCCATGTGACTCCATGGAGGAATCCTGTCTCCCCAACTAGGCTGTCAAGTATCTTCAAGGCAGGCACCAGACTTTATCTTTCGAATTCCCCCCTCAATGCCGAGCACACACCACTGGCTCAATAAATACCTGTAAACTGATTGACTGGACCAAGAAACCTTCTAAGCCTTTCCAAGGGTCACATAGCAGATGACAGCAGCCAATGAATGGGGGCCATTATTTGGGGATAGGAAGCCCCTAGGTCCCAGGGTGACAGCAGGCTTCCAGAGGAGAGCAGAACAGAGGCTGAATATCTATATTTGCTCTACCTGGAGACTGGCAGGATGCCCAGAGCCAATCAATGTAGAACACACACCGATCAAATCCACACTTGTTTAAACAAAGGCTGAACCTCCTGAGAGCAAAGAGCATCAAGCTAGCCCCCACAATACTGCTGGGTCAGAGGGGCCCAGGGCGCATCTCGTCCATCTGAGACCCGAACAACGATGCTCTCTACAACATCCTCAACAAGGGGTCATTCAGCTTCTGCCTGAATATATCTAAAGGGGGGGGGGCCACTATTTCCAAAGGCAACCTGTTCTATTATGGGTGACCTAGCTCTAATTGTAGGGAATATTTTCCTGACCTTGAGCCTAAACCAACCTCTTTGTAACTTTGGTTCATTCATTTAAAAAATATTTCTCAAGGGGTTACCATGTGCCAGACTCTATAACAGTCACTGAGGCTACAAAGAGAAAAATAAAATAGGCCCTATGTTTGCCTCGGTGGAATTAGATCAGCTTTGATGTCCCTTCTGAGATACCATCCAGCTCTAGGTAACTGATGTGAAATCTTCTAGCTCTGACATTCGGTAATATCCCTGACTTTTTAGATGAGGAAATAGACTTAGAAAGGCCATCCTGATCCTTTCCTCTACCACACTGTAACAACAATGCTGTTTACAGCTACAGTGGCTGTGTAAGGCCAATAACATCAGCACACAGGAGGGCTGCTAGCACAGGTTCTTTGATCTGCTTTTCTAAGGAAGGCAACTTTAAGGGGTTAACAATCTCTAATTAAACATACATATATCATTCACTTAGTTCGGGGGAAAAAGTCAGCACCCTAAATTTCAGAGCAAATACAAACAGAAATTACAAGCGGAAATTATAAACAGATCAAAATAACACAAATCAACAGACAGGCCTCTATCTGTCTGACCATAGCAATATATACATAGTTACCAGAGAGAGAAGCACCAACATCTGGGTTTTCAAAGCCGGGGCAGGGGTGGGGGGGCTCCTTAATGACTGCCCAAAGTCTCATCTGGCAAAATCACAGGAATGCTCTTCCAATGAGTGAGCCCCAAATAAAATGCTAACCTCAGAGTGTATATACACTTCTTCAAGGTCAGAGTGCTTCACACTTCTCAAGGGCTTCACTAACTAGCAAAAGGATGTGGGCCTTCCTACAAACAAAGGCAAGACTCAGTCAAAGGCACCTGATTGCCTTAGTGCTGAGAAGCACTCCAAAACAAAAGACAACAAAAAGTCCCACTTTGCTTGCCATTACACACACACACACACACACACACCTATTTGTTAGTGCCCTCCCTCAGGAAGTTGTTCATTATCTTTTGTCCAAAAAAAAACCATCCCTCTTCCAAATTCTGTCAGTTTTTGCTAAGGATGCCACCATTCTCCAGCCTCCCAGATTTATGACCTCCATGTTGTCCTAGACTCTTCACTCTCTACCACCAACCTTTTCATTTCCATGTCTACAACATTTCTCATATCCAATCCCTTTTCTCTACTTATGAGACATCACCTTAGTTAAGCCTCTCATCCCCTCCCCCATGGCCTATTACAATGACCTCCAAACCAGTCTCCCTGACTCAAGTTTCTCCCTTCTCCATCTTCTACACAACTGCCTAAGGAATTTTCCTAAAGCATGTATCTGTCCGTGTCACTTCCCTACTCAATAAAAGCCAATGGCTCCCTATGGCCTATAGGAGCAAATATATTCTCCTCTGGCTTTTAAACCCACTTACAACCTAACCCCAATCTATCTTTCCAGACTTATCCTCCACGCCTGGAATGTACTCCTTCCTCACCAGCACCTCAAGAATCCCTCACTTTCTTCAAGATGTAACTAAAGCCCTACCTTCTACATGATACCTTTCCCAATCCCCTCCCCTACAACTATTAAAACTCTGCCTCCCAAACTACCTTGGATTTATGTAACTTTTTTTACATATACTTATATATGTTGTCTTCTCTGATAGAATAAGGTCCTCAAGAATAGGATTTATTTTGTATAATTTTATCCTCAGCACCTAGCACAGTGCCTGGTACATATTAGGTAATTATTATGTGCTTATTGTTTGATTGATTATGAAGAAGTAAAAAATATAGCATTTATTAAGTGCCTACTACATGCACATTTTGAATGTTATGCTTTGTATCTATTTTGTATTTCATTTTCTATGTACTTAGAATCTTCCATAACCCAGGTACTAGATAAGACACCAAACCCAAACTCTATGATTTCAAGGTGGCCCTAGGACTAGGGTTAGGACATGGCTACTACCCAAGCAACTCCTACAGATTTGGGGAAACAAGGCAAAAGAACATTTCTAGGATTGGCAGGCTGTAGGGTTAATGGAATATAAGACCTTCTCCATCTATTAATAAGCCTATGTGACCACATGTGTTCCATTTTTGCCTTAGAACAGGGGCCATTTTCCCAGGTCTAAAGATACACATGTATTTCAACCACAGATGTCTTGCTGCTTTAAGCTTCTGCCCAGTTCAGGATATGATACATCCTGAGTCACATAGAGCCCATTGGGGGAGGAACTTGCATAAAATGAACTTGCCTAAGGGAAAGCTTGCTTACTGGGAGGCTTGCTTGCAGGAAGGCTTTCACACCTTTTGGTACTAAGCTAATTAGGCATTGAATCACATGGGTTGTGATGCCTTCTGGCTCTGAGCCTATTAGCCAAAAGTACATATATATATATATATACATATATATATATATATATATATATATATATATATATATATTCTGAGGTGAGATTTTGCTTTTGGAGCTCACTCATAGGAGGAATGTTCCCCTGAGGTCTTTGTAATTTAGCCAGATGAGACCCTGGGTAGCCATTGTTTAGGAGTCCCCTAGCTTTGTGAACTCAGGTGTTGGCACTCCCTGTATGATGACTATGTATCTATTACTCTGTTTAGATAGTTGGAGCCCTGTCTATTAGATCTCTGTGCAAATTTCTCTCTGCTTGTGTTTTCTCCACGTTCAGGGTGCTGACCTTTCCCCTGAACTAGTGAATGAACTTTACCTTCTTTACTTACATGTCTTTAATTAAAATAAGATTATTAACCCCTTTGAAACTGTCTTTCCTTTAGAAAAGCAGATCAAAGAACCTCTGCTAGCAGGCCATCCTGGGTGTGCTAGGTTGCTTGCCAACACACAGGCTAAAGAGCCACCTTCTTTCAAAGTCTGGCTGAGGGTACCAGCACTTGAACTAATGGCCCCTCCAAACCCAGGATCTGAAATCATGTGGAGGTGGCAGAGTGGGGAGCATGCTGGACCCAAAGTCAGGGAGCCCGGAGTCTGAATCTTGCTTCAAGCACGTATTAGATGTTTGATACTCAGAAAGTTATTTAACCATCAATCTATTTTCTTGTCTATAAAATGGCGATGGTAATAACATCAACTTCACAGGGTTGTTACTTAGGAACAAATGAGATCATTTATGTAAAGGACTTTGCGAACCTTAAAGTAGTATATAAGTACCAGTTATTATTGCAATGATTATTATCTGATCCAAGAAAAGCTCCCACTACCCTTTTCAGGACTCTCTGTCCAGCCCCGGTGCCCATCCCCACTCTTTCTCAGAAGACCTCCAGCAATAGAACATCTTCCAGCTAAGCCTTCCTAGAGACTGTCAATCCCTCTCCAAAAAAAAAAAACCAACCAAGGGAGGAGCTGGGTCTCAAAATAAAAAGCTTAGAATATCAGCAGCTCCTGAGAAGTTGGTGAGTCACAGACATCCTAATGGACTTTTAATAAGCTTGCTTCCCTGATCCCGGCTTTTTCTTTGACAAAGTGTTTCCCAGGATTCTGATTAGTGGGCACCCTGTGAGGTAGCTTAATACCATTACTCATGGCTATTGAACCTGGTAATCCGAAGTCTCCAAATCACATGTGTCTAATCACAGAGCCGGATCAAAGAAGATTCAAGGTCACAGCTACAATGCCAGCTTCTTGCCTTGGGTATATCAAACCCGTTCGGATCAATGAGCCAGCCTCCAGCCCTCACCTGGCCTGATGGACATTATCACCATCCCCACGTTTGGACAGCAAGCCCATTCACACACAACGTCTCCTGGGTCCTTGCCCACAACAGCCCTGGGAGTGTCTGGCTACAACTAGGGAGGTAATAGGTCTGCCATATTCTGCCCTAACTAGACTACACCTAGAAGGCAGTGTTCAGTTCTAGGGTCCCATTTCAGGAAGGACAATCAAAGATTGGAGAGCATCTAGGAGGCCAGCCAGGATGGTGAAGGTTCTCCAAATCATGCCTTAAGATCATCCTTTAGCACAATGCCTGGCACATAGCAAATTAATAAATAACACATTAAATAAAGCATTAATATATTTTTTAGATATTGATAAATTTTTTCTCTTTTTCTTTCTCTCTTCCTTTCTTTTTTCTTTATTTTTTCCTATCAATCTATCTAACCAGGCAATTAAGTGGTGCAATAGATATTGCGGTAGGCTGGGAATCAGGAAGACTCGTTCATGAGTTCAGATCTAGCCTCAGATACTGTATGACCCTGAACAAGTCACTTAACCCTGTTTGCTTCAGTTTCCTTATCTGTAAAATGAGCTGGAGAAGGAAATGGCAAACCACTCCAGTATCTTTGCCAAGAAAACTCCACATGAGATCACAAAGAGTCACTCACAACTGGAAAATGACTGAACAACAATCAATCTATCATCTAGTGAGGACCAGCTGAAGGTATTAGAGATCTTTAACCCAGAGAAAAGAAGGCTTAGAACAGATGTAATCATTACCAATTATTTAAAGGGCCATTAATTTGTAAAGGGACTAGTCTTGTTCTGTTTGGTCTCAAAGAATAGAACTTGAAGAAATGGGTAGAAGTTACAGGGAGGCAGATTGAGGTTTGATATAGTAGTAATAGGAATACTTTCAGGTTTACAAAGTTTTTATGTAGAAAAATCCTCCTAAGAATGGCTAGGTGGTGCAGTGGATAAAGCACTGGCCCTGGAGTCAGGAGGACCTGAGTTCAAATGTGACCTCAGATACTTACTAGCTATATGACCCTGAGCAAGTTACTCAACCCCAATTGCTTAATTTAAAAAATAAAAAAGCACAGTTGTCCAACCATGGAATGAAATGTTCTGAGAGTGAACAGGCTTTCCCTTGCTGGATAGCTTCAAGCAATGTCCAGATGACCACTTATCAGAAGTGTTGTATAGGCAGAAAGTCAAAAACAAAAAATATGTAGCTTACCAATGTAAGCTACGATTACTAGTAGCAACAGTATCATTTAGTCCAACTTCCTCATTTTACAGGTAAAGAACTAGGGCCAAAGACAGTACCTTAGTTATGTCCCCAAGTCTACTAAGTTATAGAGTCAGAATCTGAAGCCAGGTCCCCCAAATCCAGTGCCTCAATATTTAAACATGTATGTCTGTGTATATAATTATAATAACTAGCATCTACAAAGCACTTTAAAATATGATCCCATTTTATCTTTGCAGCACTATTATACCCATTTTACAGATAAGAGAACCAAAGCAGATGGTAGGTGATTTACCCAGGGTCTTCTGGCTGAGTCTATATTTGAACTCAGGTCTTCAGACTCAAAGTCCAGCAATCTCTCCACTGTGCTGCCTCCCTTCCTCTAAAGGGCTAGTTTGACATAGTAGATAGTCAGCCTCAGAGCCAGGAAGAGTTTTGTTCAAGTCCCAACTCCAACCTATACTGGCTGTGTGACCTTGAGTAATCACTTGAGTCACTTAACCTCTCTCAGTGTTCTGGGCTAAGAGCATCGAATTTGAGACTAGCCCAAAATAGATTAAAATGTAACTGGGAAATGTTTTTTTTCAAAAATAAATAAAAATGCGATATAGCATAGATGATGTTGATTTATGGTTTTCTAAGTTAATCTGCCATCCAGGGATTTATTTCTATTTGAGTTTCATGCCAATGTACCAGTTAACTCTGAGACTATTAAGTTACATTTGATAGAGGTGGCTTCCTCCACTGATGGAATCGTAGACCCAATAAAAAATACACAAACAAAAAAGTTATGGTCACAAAGCTATGTTTGTCCAAATTCTCCATACCAATCTCCCCCTCCTTCCATCTCCTCTTTCTTAAGACTGCCATAAATACCTTTTGGCCACAGTAAGAAGGGCCTGACTTATCACCACACTCCACCAGCATCCCCTAAAAAAAGGAAGGAATATACCAACACCCCAGGACACCTCTGGACTCAGAGATTTTTAATTTAAAAACCCATCCACTGCGAGAATGAAACACCTCCTTCTGCCTATCACCATCATTTCTCCACTGAAAGATTTTTTTTTATTTTAACCCATGAGGGCTTTAAACTTCTTTCTGAGGCCTCCAGAAGCTAGATGCCCAGCACTGCCAGAAAGAGCAAAGACCACTCTCCTTGGTCATGGATCAATACTCCATTCTTTCCCAAATCAGTCTTGGCCTTTAATAACCAAGAAAAATATTGAGATGAGTAATCCTCCCCTCCAGAATCTTAATACCCTCCTGGAAGTGGTTTTACATATCATTTCTATGCCAGGAAACAAGAGATGAGGCCTTGAACATCAGGATTCCACAGTGAAGAAAAGTAGGTCGGAAGTTCCCTGAGTAGGCTGGGGCTGATCCATTCCAGAATGAACTTCACCAGATTTGAACAGAGGTCTGCTTTTTCTGTGGCTGGCTAACTAGCCTGCATACCTACAGATGACAGAATTCCAAGTCTTTTCCACCAAATGATTTATAGTTTGGCTTTGCCATTTAAATTAATCACTATAACTTTTAATTGAGCTAATGCAAGCGTCATATGTTACTAATTACCCGATGCAGATGAAAACAATATTCTAGATGAATTTAGCTGCTTAATCTAATCAGAGGCAGCAAGTTACATTCCAATTAGGAGTTCCTGACTAGTACGAAAAAATATCAGATACAGCTTAGTGGACAGGGGTCCCCAACCAATCTAATTTATAAGAACCAAAATTAGACCCAAATTAGTCCTTGTCCTATTCCACACCAACCTCACCGTCACCACCACCTTCATAGTTCGCTCTGGCTACTCCAAGATCTTGAATTAATGCCAATAAGGAAAAAGATTCAAAACCCAGACCAGTCTCCATGATCAGAAGTGACTTTCAAGTCATACACATTTCAGATCTATGTCTAAAAAGGACCTCATCGGTCATCTACTCCCAACTTACAGATGAGGAAACTGAGGTCTATAGAGAAGTGACTTGACTAAGGTCACAGTGGTGGGGAAAAAAATGGATTTGAACTCAGGTTCTTCTGCCTCTCAATCCAGCCTTCTTTCTACTATGTAATATTGATTTGCTGCCCTTGGTGACTCTGCCTCAGTGCCTTCCCTGCCTCCTCCATCGGTAGCTCCTGTGGTTACAGATGCATCCAAGGTCTGTTATCTTATTATCTTTATTCTTAAGCATAAAGATTGCGCCATTCTGTCAAGCCCAGGAGCACACAGGTGGAGGACCTGGTAATGGGGCAGAGAAGGCATTAACAAGACCAGTGCTGTGATAGTTCCATGGACAGAATGCTTGGCTAGAAGTCCCTCAGGTTCCAGTGTCAGCTTAACCGCTACTTTGCTGAGTGCCTCTGACGGACTGTAAGCTCCTTGAGGGCAGGGATGGATTTATTTTTGGTTTTGTATCTCCAGGACCTAGCGCAATGCCTGGCACATAGTAGGTGCTTAATAAAGGCCTATTGATTGACTAGCTGATCTACAAAATAAGGACATTGGTCTAAACCAGGGATTTTTATCCTAGGGTCCACGAATGTGGTTTTTCTTGATAGTTTGATAACTATTTCAATTTAATTGGTTTCCTTTGTCATCTTGTGTATTTCATTTCCTGCACTCGAAGCCATGATTTTCCAAAAGCAACCACAGGCATCACCAGATGTCCAAAGGGGTCCATGACATCAAGAGGTCAAGAACTCCTGCTCTCGATGACCTCGAGGGCTCCCTCTAGCCTTAATAGTCTTTCTCTCGTTATAGCAGAGATTCCTGTCATGATCTGGTTAGGCTAGATGGCCTCTGAAGTCCCTTCCTCAGAATCAAATTCTACCCTTTCTCTTCAGTGCTAAATTTCTTTAAAAAGAGATCCAATGCCTCCATTTCCCTGATAGTCCTTGCAGTGACCCCCGATGTTTGACTTTCCACCTTTCCTATGGCTTCCTCAACACCAAATCCAATGGCCTCCTGGACATCCCTGAATGGGACGCTGTTGGACGCATGCATAGACAGTGTATGGAAAAAAAAGCTTATCTTAAAAACCAAGATGTTGTATAATTATAAAACCCAAGCTTGAGTCCAGAGAAGAATTGAGACTAACCTAAACTAGATAAAATGTAATTGGGAAGTGTTTTTTAAAAAATAAATTAAAATGCAATGCAACACAGATAATGTTAATTTGTTGTTTTCTAAGTCAATGTCATCCAAGGATATTCTTCCAAGAGGGGAAGGACTCTGGGTGTGGGATGCTGTACCTATTGTCAATGTGGTTGATGTTTTAGGTCAATATAGATCATAGAGCTAGAGAAAGAACACTACATTTATAGTCAGAAAATCTGCTTTCAAATTCCATCATTTCTACTTACTGGTTAAGTGACCTTGGCCAAATTACTTACCATCTCTGGGCCTCAGTTTCTCCATTTATAAAATGAAAGGGTCACACTAAATGATCACAAAGATCCCATCCAAGTCTAAATCCTATGATCCTATTCAACAAATACTTCACTTCTGTCTTTTTCTCTTCCACAGAGGATACTTTTTGAACTGAAGATTGAACATCAGTATTTGATTAACAGGGAGCCGAGGGGCAGCTAGGTGGCACAGTAAGTAGAGCACTGGCCCTGGAGTCAGGAGGAGCTGAGTTCAAATCCGGCCTCAGACACTTGACACACTTACTAGCTGTGTGACCTTGGGCAAGTCACTTAACCCCAATTGCCCTGCCTTCCCCCCTGCAAAAAAAAAGGAGTAAAAAAAAAAAAAGGATTAACAGGGAGTTGAAACTCAGGATAAATATAAGAAGCTGAGTCCCTAGCTGAAGCAAGTAAACCCAAAGTAGGTTAGTATGAAGTGTGTCCTATAATGCTGAACTAAACAGCTGAACTAATTCCTGAGTCATTATCAATGACTGAACATGGGCAACTGCTCTGATTTTCAAAAAGTGGAAGAAAGCAGATGCTCCGAAAGTAGTCTGGTGAACTTGACCTCTTCTGATCAGATTCTAGGGTGGATTATTAAAAAGGGCTATTTTCTGAGAACCTGGCATGGGCGGGGGTGGGGGTAGGGTGGGGGGGGGAGATAATCATTAAGTACCAAGGACAGAGCATACCAGGCTAACTTCATTAGCTTTTCTGAACAGGTTCCCTTAGACATAGTATATCTGAATTTCAGCAAAGCGTTTGACAAAGGTTCTCATGCTGTGTTTGTGGAAACAACTGAGACATTTAGACTGGAGGAGGGTGTTGGATTCTCTAGTGTTTACAATCCTGTACACAGTGGACAGCAAGCTCTCTGAGAGCAGGGACTATCTTTTACCTTTCTTTATATCCCCGGTGGTTAGCAATCAATCCATAAACATTTATTGAATACCTACTAGGCGCCAGGCACTGTGCTATGTTCTAGAGATACAAAAAGAGGCAAAAGACACACTCTGCCCTCAAGGAGTTCACGGTAGCACAATGTCTGGCACATAGTAGGCACTTAATAAATGCTTGTTAACTATTGACTGTAGACAGGTTGGTCTGGAGCTAGTTGCCTGTTTTAGTTGTTTTCAGTCATTTCCAACCCTTCGTGACCACTTTTGGGAATTCCTTGGCAGATACTGGAGTGGTTTGCCATTTTCTTCTCCAGCTCACTTTACTGATGAGGAAACTAAGACAAACAGGGTAAAGTGACTTGCCCAAGGCCACACAGTCAGTACATGTCTGAGGCCAAATTTGAACTCAGGTCTTCCTGAGCCCAGCCTGCAGGCCAGACACTCTGAGCCACCTAGCTGCCCCAAATAAACAAATGCTTGTTGACTGTTGACTATATACAGATTAATCTGGAGCTGGTTGGCTGATCAGACATACTTGGGCCTTGCCATCTACATCGTAACTATACCCTTGGGACAACCAGACCCTTCCATCTTTCTTGCATCAGAGCTCCACATATATGTGTTGTTTCTCCCAATTAAAATGTGAGTTCCCTGAGAGGCAGAATTGTTTCATTTGATATTTGTATCCCCAGAGCTTAGCATGATGTTTGTCATTCAGTAAGCACTTAATAAATGCTTTTTTGCATCTATTAAATCACCAAAGAGTGTTGATTTGAATCAATGCCAACCTGGAGGGAAGTCTCTAGTGAAACCTCCCAGGGATCTACCCCTTGGCCCTTTTCTGTTCAACATTTTTATCAATTCCTTGAGTAAAAGCATATCACATTAACAGGTTACAGGATACAGGGAAAAGGTGTCCGAATCAGGATGTCGAAACATCTCAAAAGGCTGGAAAGCAAAACTAGCTGCTAACAAAATAAAATTTAAGAGACACAAGTGTAAAGACTCACTCGTGAATTTTTTTCAAAATGTCCAATTACAGGATTGGGGAGATGAAGCTTGGAAGTAAGTGCACAATAAAAAATACCTTCCATTTTTATTGGACGGCAGGCTCAGTATGAGTTAAAGTGTGAAGAAGCAGCCAAAAAAGCAATTTATTCTTAGACTCCATTAAGAAAAACGTCATGTACAGAATACAAGAGGTGATAGTTCTGGGGTCCTCTGCTCTGGTCTGAGTACAAGTGGAGTACTGTGTCCATTTGGGGACGCCCCATTTCAGAAATAACATTTAGAAGCTGGCGCAGATCCAGAGGAGGGGGACCTGAAACCATGCCCACTCAGCTCAAAGAAATGGGCGTGCTGGTCTTAAGAAGACTTTAGGAGAAACATGAGAAGCCTCTTCAAATATCGGAGGGATTATCTTCTGAGAGAGAGACAACTTGTTCCCCTTGGCCCTCAGAGGGCACAACCACGAAAAACGAGGAAGCTACAAGCAAGGAGATTTCAGCTGGATGTGAGGGGGGAAACTCCCCAATCACTAGATCGGGCCAAAAGCAGAAGGGGCTGCCTCAGATCTGGCCAAAAGCAGAAGGGGCTGCCTCAGATCTGGCCAAAAGCAGAAGGGGCTGCCTCAGATCTGGCCAAAAGCAGAAGGGGCTGCCACAGATATGGCCAAAAGCAGAAGGGGCTGTCTTGGGGATCGGTGAATTCTCTATCAGCAGACACAAGTCTATAAGCAGAATCCTTGCTTTGCCAATTACTATCTGTGTGACTTTGGGCAAGACACAGCTTCTCTGGGACCTGGTTTCATCCAATGTAAAAATATGGCAATGGGACTAGATAGCCTCTGATGTTCTTTCCAGCTCAAGAGCTATGATTCTAAAACCATTTGTTAGGGAAATCCTGCCTTCGATGCTTGTAGCCTGTGTGAGTCTGGGAAAATTGTCTCCCCTTTCTCAAAAAAAATTAAGAAGTATAACACCTAGATGGATGCTAAGCTCTATATACAGAATCTGATGCCCCTTTGCAAGACTTCAGAGAATCCTTTGCTCCTGTTTACTCTGAACCAAGGTAAAGCCAGTGGCATCCCAAAACAAAGCAACCAAGGGGCAGCTCCTATTCTCCCTCAGTCCTCTAGTACCCAAGCATCTCTTCCTTAACAGGTGGGTTCCTCCCTCCCTTCCATGTGGTCCCTTTCCTCTTCCCAAAGGCCAAATTCTTTTCTTTTCATTGTTGTTTTTCAAGACATGAAAGAAAGAAATTGCCTCTGAGCTCTTCAAGGACAAAAAAGAAAGTGCTGTTCAAAAAAAAATGCATCTCAGATCAGTCAAACACCTGGCAAATGCATTTAAGAAACAAAAATGATTTCTTAAGAAATCCCTCCCTGACACAAGCTCTGTCATCTGAACTGTAGCCGGAAGCAGGATTTTTTTTCAAACAATATCAATGAACATTTATTAAGTGCCTACTATGTGTCAAGCACCATGCTAAACACTGGGAATACAAAAAGAAGTAAAAGACAACCCCTGCCCTCAAGGTGCTTACAATCTAATGAAGTGAAATCAAATCTTTTTTTTATTCAAAGTGTATATAATATATATGTAATTGGAAATATTACATATTTTAAAATATAAACATAAATAAATATTAAAATATAAATATTTTAAAATAAAACTAAAACATAAAAATATAAATAAATTTAAAATATAAGTGTAAATACATAGAAATATACTTTAAACAAAATATAAATAAATATAATAATATAACTATATTAACATAGAATATATTATAGTTATTATAAAAATGCACATATATATACATATATATGTATATATATTTATATAAAGAGAGACTCTGTGTGTATGTGTGTACATATAAATTTGAGCTCCAAAATATGACTTGGAATTTTTCCCTCAGGATCTCAGTACCCATGGGGGGAGTGGGACAGGATCATAGATCACTACTGAACCTTCTAGTGACTTCAAAACCTGAGTGTGAGTCCTTCTTCTGCCACTGGTTAGTGGAAAGAAAGAAACCTCTAAATCACAGAGTACGCCCTCCAGGATACAGCTCTAAAAGATGAGACTATATAAGGGGAATCAGTCATAGATACAAAGGATAACGATAAGCTGTGCTTCTGTCACTGACCTAGGTGCTGAAGATGGACAAAAAGAAAACCGTAATAATTCAATGTACTCCTCCCCGCAGAGAGCTTATGTTTTACTGGAGGATTACAACATGGCAGCTTGCAATATCAAGCAATCAACCAGCGATCATATATTAAGCACGTCCACTGGGTACTCGGGGCTGAAGATACAAAGAATGGCAAAGACAGTACGTGCCCTCAAATAGCTCACATGCTAATGGTGGAGACAGCACATACACAAATCAACACATACAAGATACATACAAAGTAGATGGAAGGTAGCTTTGCGGGGGAGAACCTAGGAAAGGCTTCCTGTGGAAGGTGGGATTTTAGCTACCAGGGAATCAAAAGCAGAGATTAAGAAAAGGAAGCCAAGGAGTCTAAGAGGTGGAGGTGAGGAGGGAGAGCATTCTAGGTATGGGAGAGAGCCCATGGAGACAGGAGATGGGGAGCCATGTGGCGAGGAAGAACAAGTAGGCCAATATGGCTAGACCACAGAGTGGGAGGATAGTAAAAGCCTAGAAAGATATAAAGTGGATTTTGAGTCAAAGGTCTGAGTTCAAATCACAGTCCTGTTTATTAAGTATCTATGTGACTTTGGACAAGGCACTTGTCAGCTTCCTTATCTGTAAAATGACAGATTTGGACTAGAGAGTCTCTGAGATCGCACTCTAGTTTTTAATCTATGGTCCCAATTCACTTTCTCTCTGGGCCTCAGTTTCCTCATCAATAAAATAAATCATTGTTCTTCTTCAATCATTTTCAGTCATGTCCCACTCTCAGTGATCCCATTTGGGATTTTCTTGCCAAAGACTGTGAAGTGGTTTGTCATTTCCTTCTTCAATGCATGTTACAGATAAGGAAACTGAGGTGAACAGGATTAAGTGACTTGCCCAGGGTCACACAGATAATAAGTTTCTGAGACTGGATTTGAACTCTGGTCTTTCTGACTCTAGACTTGGTGCTCAACTCACTGCACCACCCAGTGGCCCAATAAGTAAGGGCTATATGATTTTTTAGGTCCCTTCAGCTCTGAATCTATCTATGGTCCTATATATGAAAATAATATTTGTGTACCACTTTAAGATTTTCAAAGTATGAATAAGTGTGTTCAGTCATTTTTCAGTTGTATGTGACTCTTTGTGATCCCATCTGAGGTTTTATTGGCAAAGATACTGGAGTGGATTGCCATCTCCTTCTCTAGCTTATTTTACAGATGAGGAAACTGAGTAAAGTGACTTATCCAGGGTCATGCAGCCAGTAAGTATCTGAGGCTGGATTGGAACTCAGGAAGATGAGTCTTCCTGACTCCCATGCCTGGGAGCTCAACCCACTGTGCCACCCAGCTGCCCACAAGTATATGAAACACAAAGAAAACTGAGGGAAAGAGCATTCATTGGGGTGGGAGGCAAAAGAGAGGATCAGCCCTGCACTGGTGAATAAGCAGCACCTTGAGCACCAAACCATATCCCACATCCGGGATTTTGCCCTGGCTGGAATGTTCTGCTCCCTGCCTTCTACTTCTTGGTTCTCCCCAGCTTCCTTCAAGGTTCAGCTTAAATCCCACCTTCTACAAGAGGCTCTTCTAAGTTCGCCCGCCTGCTAGTGCCCCCTCTAAGGTTACCTTCCATCTACACTCTATATCCTGTATGTCTGTACATAATTACTTACACATCTTCCCATTAGAATACAAGCTCCCTTTAGGTCAGGGAATGTGGGTTTTTTTTTTCCTTTCTTGCATCCTCAACACTTAAGTGATTATTAAATGCTTCTTGACTCACTGAGTTGGCATTTAAGATGAGTCTTGAAGGAAGCCAAGAGAATTCTGGGAGGCAGCAAGTAGAAATTTAAAAGAAGAAAACTTAGGTTTGAGGTAAAAAACGCTTTCCAAAAAAAACTCCCTAATAATAATTAAATAGAACGATAAATATATTATTATAATAATTAAATAAAAAATTTAAAACTTCCTAATAATTTGAGCTGTCCCAAAGTAGAATGGCCTGCCTCAGAAGATGGTGGGTTCCCCCTCACTAGAAAGAAACCTCCTTGCTCTGAGATGGTGTTTCAACAATCGGGCTAGCTGCTGTCGTGGGGGTGTAAGACCAACCCAAGCCCAACAACAAGAACGCTACCAGCACTCTGCAAAAGCACAGGTTCTTTTGATCTGCTTAACTAAGGAAAGCAAGGTTAAGGGGTTGACAAGCTTACTTTAATTCAGCATACAAGTATCATTCACTTAGTTCAGGGGAAGAAGCCAGCACCCTGAACTTCAGAACAAATACAAAGTACAAACATCGACAGACAGACCTTGTCTGATTCAAATCCCAATACATAGTTACCAGAGTTTAACAAAGTCTCAGCATCTGGGTTTACGAGCTGGAGGCCTCCTAGCTACAGGTGCCTGGAGTCTCTACATCAGCACCATCACGAGTGAGAGCCCCAAACAAATTACAAACAGACAGACCCAATACCATTCATAGTTACCAACATCTAGGTTCAGCCCAGGAGCTCAGAACAAGGGCTGGCCCAGAGTCACGCACCACCACTGCCGTGGGAAAGAGCTCCAAAGAAGAGAAGCCCAACCCCTGGTTTTATATCTTTTTCAGTGTCAGGAGTGAGTCACACATGCGACTCACCCATGTGACCTAGAATCGTCACAAAGAGGCGACTTAAACCCACGTGGGCTCTGATGTCCCAAACCTATCACTCAAACTCATTTGTAAACTAGGACCTCCCCTGAGTTAGCCCCACCTTGGGCCCCACCTTAGTTACCAATCCACACCCACATAGGTTTTACACCTAATGGGGGTTTGGGCCTGGGGCTTAGCATCTAGTAAGGCTCAATGAAATACACTGAATTACTCAAAGGAAACAAACCAAACTTTTCAAGGGTACTCGTTGAACTAAGTGCTAAGAGCCCATTTTGCTTACCAACACAGATGGTCTGGTTTGTACACAGTTGTTTAAATGTTGTCTCCCCCATTAAACCCTGAGCACCTTGAGATCAGGGAGTGTCTTTTCTCTTTCCCCATGCCCCCAGGGCTTAGCCCATAGCCTGGCCCATAGCTTAAGAAATGCATTTTCACTGAGTCATTCATTCATTCCCAGCCCCGGCCTGGTTACCACACCAGGCTGCCTCATTTGCCATATTCTGGGGGACTGGGGTGGGGGGAGGGAAGTAGAGTCAGTTAGTCAAATAGCATTTATTAAGCATTTTGCAAAGGCTGGGAAAGCTTCAAAGGAGAAGCAAGAAGACAGAGCTAGTCCCCTAGGCCGTTTGTTTGGCTGGACTGAAAGACAGAGGGGTACTTTCTTTCCATTTGAGACAGGGATGGGGGAGAGGCAGAAAGGAAGGCTGCTTAAGAAAAGTGAATTCCAAGCAGGAGGAGCAGACTTAGCTCTCTCAGAGACGTCTCCTGGCAAACAGAACCCCAACCCCACTTCAGAAACAAGGATTAGTGTCTGGGCTTTCCCAAGCATGACCCAAACCAACAAGAGAGGGGTGGGCCTGCAGGGCTGGCAAAGGAAGAGCAGGCTAGAAAAAACAAAGTGACCACACACACACACCCCACCTCAACCCCTCCAGGGCATAAATCTCAGAGGAAGCTCCAGATTGTTGATGGGGAAGTAAGTTGATGGGGAAGGCAGGCTGAGGGACCAGCCATACCCACACAAACACCCAAGCTCCCAGAGGAGAGCTGTCCCAGTGACCTGCCCACATGGAGCCCAGGTTTTTTCTGTGCCTTTCTTCAGAATTCAGATAAAAGGCTCAAAAGAGGAGGGTTTGTCATGCCCTCAGCCAGCCCGGTGGCCTCCTTGGGAGTATCTCAGCTGAGATGCCCCCTCCAAAAACCCTTCCCTCTAAATACACAAAGAACAACTCACCAGATATTCAATATTCATTTATTTCAAGAGATGTTATCTGCTTGCTTCCCCCTAGCCTTCAACCTATTGGGGGTCCCTTTAATTTTTTTGCTTTTAAAACCAGCAGGACTCTTACAACTTCATCCCACTGGCTGCTGAGATAGAAGTCACCTCTGAAGAGGAGTCAGGAAATTCTTCTCCAATCTCCCTGTCCAAATCAAATCAATTTTTCTAGCATAATTTGCCTAATGTAAATCACTGACCCATGCTTTCCTTTGCAAACCTTGAACAAGGCACAGCAGTACCAAGGCAGACCAACCTGGCCGGCCTGAGAATTCTCCCTTTACTATAATAAATTTGCATCAGACTCCAGTGGGATGCTCTCTTAGGGAGGATGTGGCATTGATTTGGTGGTCTACCAGCCCAACCCTTTTATTTTACAGATGAAGAAAATGTAGCCCAGAGAGAAATGACTCAGGATCAGTTGGAAGGAGGACTGAGGTCCCAATAAGGAGCAATGAACTACCCAAGGTCACCCAGTGACTCTGGTCTGATTCTCAGTCCAATATTTTGACCTCCACACCAGGCTGAATCATCTGTCTGTTAGTGTCTAGGTGGCTCTGTGCTTGGCCCTTAAGTAGTCTCTGGGTGACACCTTGTCCATCTATTACACACTCATTCATTTTGTTCCAGTTTCAGAGAGGCATCTCCTGACCCCCTTTTCCAGATTCTGAGATATACAACATTCCGGGACCCATAGTTTCCCATCCACTGATTTTGATCTGGGAGGTTATGGAGAGATTGAGCTCTGCACTTGGTGGGAGGAATGACAATATGGATAGATTAAGAAACTACTCAATTCAATTCAGTCCATTAGGTTATAAGCTCCTTGAGGGCTGGGCCTGTTTTATGCCTCTATTTGTATCCCCAGCACTTCACACAGTGCCTTACATAGTAGGCCCTCAGACAATGTCTCTTGCCTGACTGAGTGGTCATTGATTAAGTACCTACTATGTGCCAAGCACTTGGATAAACACTGTGAGTTCTTTGGGGACAGGGACTGTCTTTTGCCTCTTTTTATATCCCCAGCACTTAGCACAGTGCCTGCACATAGTAGGCCCTCAGACAATGTCTCTTGCCTGACTGAGTGGTCATTGATTAAGTACCTACTATGTGCCAAGCACTTGGATAAACACTGTGAGTTCTTTGGGGGCAGGGACTGTCTTTTGCCTCTTTTTGTATCCCTAGCACTTAGCACGGTGCCTGGCATGTAGTAGAAGCTTAATCAACATTTGTCCAGTCAGATAGTCAGGAAACACCGATTAAGCGCCTACCTACCATGCACCGTGCTAAGTGCTGTGAGCTCCTTGGGGACAGGGACAGTCTTTTGCCTCTTTTTTGTATACTCTGCACTTTAGATGCTAAGGAAAACAACAGTAAGAACCACAAAGTCCCTGCTCTCAAGAAGCTTATAGGCTACTGATTATAGACGGTAATTTCTTTATAACTTCGATGGTTGCCTTGCAGAGAAAAATCCATCCTAGGATCGACCTGACCCTCTCCAAACTGAGCCAGGCTGATTCTTGAAGACAGAGAGAGAATTCCCCCACCCCCAGGCCCTCCACTGGAAGCCTAAGGAGTTTGGCACTTGGTCAGCATCACCTTCAAAGGCCCCAGGTACCTCCACACCAAGAGGAGGACTCTGAGGACTTTAGATGAAGATCCACTGGCCATAAAGACAGTTTTGACATTGTTGTTCATACGCTTTTCAGTCATATCCAGCTCTTCATGACCCCATTTGGGGTTTTCTTGTCAAAGATACTGCAGCTGTTTGCAGTTTCCTTCTCCAGCCCATTTTACAGATGAGGAAACTGAGGCAGACAGGGTTAAATGATTTGCCCAGGATCACACAGCTAGTAAGTATCTGACGTGTCGGATTCGGACTCACGAAGATGAGTTTTTCAAACTCCGGGACCAGTGCTCTATGGCGCCACCTAGCTGCCCTAGTTTTGACGTTACCATTCTCCAGCTTACCAAAAGTGGTTGACCTTCCATTCCTCCACTGGCTTATCTCACGAATCTCTCCAGTCTCACTAGCCCTGTGCACACCTGGTATAAGGGATGAATCACATTCTTCTTTTAGCTTACATACATACACATATACACACAGTGCCTAGTAGAGGACTGCACCAAGGAAGTACCAATAAACACTAAATCAGTTGGTAAACGATTCAGTGCAAAGAACACTGGGTTCAGAGGTTCAAACCTCACTCTTCGTTCTAGCTCTGTAGATTCAGGCAGGTCACCTGGGCCTCACTTTCCTCATCTGTAAAATGAAGAAATTGAACAAGATCGCTTCTGAGGTCCCTCCTAGCTCCAGACGGGTGATCCTCCAATCAGCTCACACTTCTCTCTAGCTGGGGTTCTTAACCCGAGGTCCATGAACTTTTAAAAAAGATTCTCATAAGATCTCTCTTAATGCTAATGCCTTCCACCTGAGATTAACACACACACACCAGTTATCCTATATCCTATAGTGTTTCTATATAGAGGTTTACAAGCCATCTCCCTTGCTAGACTTTACATGCCATCTCCCTCTCTAGACTGTGAGCTTCTTGAGGGCAGGGACTGTCTTTTGCCTTTCTTTGTGTCCACAGTGCTTAACACAGGCACATAGTAGGCGTTTAATAAATGTTTGCTGACTTGACATAAACCTATGTATTTTATTTAATGGATTTAAAAAACAAGATTGTGAGAAGGGGTCCATGGGCTTCACTAGATTGCCAGAGGGGTCCAGGACACCAAAAAGATATCCCGAGAAAGAGCTTTAAAGAGGCTTGTAAAGCATTTTCCTTGCAATATCCCTATGAAGGAGGTAAAGCCAGTGTTCTAGAAGAAGCCCATTTCATAGAAGAAGAAACCGAGGCTCAGAGGCCAAGTGGCTTGCCCATGATCACATGCTAGTGAATATCTGGGTCAATTCATTTTAAAACATACATATTAAAGACCTAAATGCACCCAATACTCCGCCAAGCACTAGAGATAGAAAGACAAATTTGAAACATTCCTTTCTCTCAAAGAGCTTACAGCCTACTGGGCCAATACTCTTGTAAAGTGGCCACAGGGCTTGAGTTGGAGTTGAGAAGACCTGAGTTCAAATACTACCTCAGACATTTACTATCTACATGACCCTGGGCAAGTAATTTCACCCATCTTGGCCTCTCTGCTCATCTGTAAAATGCGAATGAAAGTAGCCCTACCTCAAAATATTCCTGCGAGGAGCCAACGAAAACTTAGACGTAAAGTGCTTTGCAAACTTTAAAGCCATATACAAATGCCAGCTAGCATTATTTTTACTCCAAATGTTTGCTTCTAAGTTAGTTGAGAGCCAAGAGGGAATGTAGTAGGACAAAGCAGGATGGGATGAGCTTCCCAGAACCCCATTGGTCCTGAGAGAATCAAAGTCTGGTGTGTGAGGTTCAGGCCACTGCTACTCACCCACTGCCCCCCACAACAGATGCGACCCTCTCTTGGGTCCTTTGGGCATGTGCCCCACCATTGGCCATGGGCATAACACAAAAAGAAATCCGATATTTAAGAAATTGTAAGCTTGGGGTGGGGAGAGTGTATAATTAAACTGGAAAATTATCCAGGAATACACAGCTCAGGCTATGTAGGGATATTCAAATGACATGCAAATCAGACACCCACACACCTCTTAACCATTTGCTACACCTGGAGAGGTCCTTGGGGGAATCCTCACCGGAGAGCACAGAATACGTGTTGTCTACCAGCGGCAGCTGCAGCTGTCCACACCCTGGTCCAGGGCCTGGTGGAGAAAAGATTTCAGTTGGCCTCCCAGTCTGAGCTCACCCAAGATGGAGCTGCTGGGACTCACCATCCAAGACCAGGAGCCAACAGCTGGGAGCTGGAGCTGAGTCACAGATCAAATGAGCAACGAGGAGGCAGACAGTCAGAGAAGGGAGGGGTGTAATCAGGAATCCCTGATGGTGCAGCTCTACCCCATGGGTCAACATGGGGTCAACGAGAAGGTGAAGGGGATGTCTCCAAGCCCTACAGGTAGAGGACAGTTGACAAACTTCATGGCCAATTTTTTTTAAACTTTTAAATATATGCTAAGAACAGAACCTACATGCCCAAACTCAAGTAAAATTAACATTCTCATTTATATTTCTTGTGCTTATGGAGATGAGCCGTATGTCCAAAACCCACTAATGCCCATGTCTTTCCACAGATCCCTTTTAAATGAAGTACCCAGAATGCATAAATGCATCAGTCAGGGCTGTGGGTTCAGGAGAAGGAAACCTCAGAGTATTAATTTTACTGACTCTAAAAGATGAAATTCTAATTTAAACACAGATAATGTACTCTTGGCTTTTGGCAAGCCACACAGAGGAGAGAACCTTCTGGAAGACCTGGAGCTCCAAGCACTCGGAGTGGGTTTTAGAATTCTGGAGGGGGGATCCATATTTTCCCCACCCACCCATTTATAGAATCCAGAAGATCAAATCCTGACCCCCATATATCAACCATAGAGTCAGCATGGGGCTCTGAAACCCCTTAGGAATCTTTGTTTTCCAATAGAAATTTTGTACTAATTCATTGTTGCTGAATCACATTATCATAGGCTTAGAGCTGGAAAAGAGCTTTGAAGTCACTTAGGGGAAACCTGTTATTTTAAAATTGAGCCAAGTGAGGTTTCCAGAAAATAGGTGACTTACCCAAGGTCACAAAGACAGTAAATGTCAGGGCTAAGATTTCACCTCAGGTCCTCTGACTCCAAATCCAGCCCTCTGCACCATAGAGGACCAGCCTGAGTCTTGAGTTCAAATTCTACCTCTGACCCTAAATAGCCATATGACCATGGACTATTTGCTTTATCCCCAAGTGTCCCCAGGCCACTCTTTGGGGAATCACAAAGACAAAAATAAGCCAGGCCTGCTTGTATTCCACAGTCACAAGGTAACCTGGGGTATTGATTGCCATCCACTATGATCTTCCAACAATGCCTCCTCATGGTATAGAGATGACCCTGAGTTGTCCAAGGCCATACTTATAATCCCTGGTAGAGAATGTGATCCTAGACATTGAGCTGGAAGGCACCTAGAAGTCACCTAGGCCAACTCCTCCATTTGACAGGAGAAACTGAGATTTGCCCAAGGTCTCACACCAAGCTGGAAAAGCTTCAATTGGGTCCTGTTGTTGTTGTTCAGTTGTGTCTGACTCTTCACGACCCCTTTTGGGATTTTCTTGGCAAAGACACTGGAGTGATTTGCCATTTCCTGCTCCAGCTCATTTTACAGATGCAGAAACTGAGGCAAATAGAGTTAAGTGACTTGCCCAGGGTCACACAGCTGGTGAGTGTCTGAGTTCACATTTGAACTCAGGAAGATGAGCTGTCCTGACTTCAGGCGCAGCCCTTTATGCATTATGGCAACACCTAGCTGCCCTAAGTGGGAGCCTAGTGATGGATTATAATGTCCAAGGACCAGTAGATCAAAGGGATCTTAGATCTTATGGAATCCAACTCCCTCATTTTTGTTAATATTTTCTTCAGTTAACAAGCATTTATTTTCCCTCCTCCCATTAAAAAAAGAAAAATAAATCCCTCGTAATAAATATGCATAGAATAAATGCCCTCATTGACCACGTCCAAAAATGTCTGCCTCCTCCTGCATCTTGAATCCAGCCCCTCCCTTTTAGGAGGTGGGCAGCTTGCTTCATCATCAGCCCCTCAAAGTTGTGGTGGGTCGGTGCGTTGATCAGAGAGTCCTTAAGCCTTTCAGAGTTGTTTGTCTTTATAATGTTGTTATTGTAGAAGTTATTCTCCTGGTTCTGACCACTGCACTCTGCATCAGTTCATACAAGTCTTCTCAGGCCTTTTTGTCTTTTCTTACAACACAAGGGTGTTCCACTACATTTACATATCACACAATTTAGTCATTCCCCAATTGATGGGCAACCTCTTAGCTTCTAGTTCTTTCTAACCACAAAAAAAAAGATGCATAAGTGTTTTTTATAATCTGCATACTTTCACTCTTTCTTTAATTGCCCTTAGGGTTGTAAACCTAGCACTGGTATTGCTGGGTCAAGGGGTATGTGCAGTTTACTGATTTTTTTTGTAACCCCCTCATTTTACAGATGAGGAAACTGAGGCCCAGAAAAGAAAAGTAACTTACCCAGAGTCACCCAGCTAGTGAGGATCTGAATCAGGATTTGAACCCAGGACTTTGTGACTCTGAATCCAGCACTCTAACTATACTACCCAAGCTAAACTACAAGAGGTTCATTTACAGGCTGATCATAAGGGGATACATAAAGAGGTCAAGTTCTGCATTACTGGGAGAATAAGAGATTCTATAATGAGTAAGAGACCCAATTCGATTCAATCCAGTCCAACAAGCATTGATTAACCACCTACTATGTGTCAGGCACGGTGCTAGGGGCTAGGAATAACTTTTTTTAAATGAAAAACAGTTCCTGCCCTCAAGGAGTTTATATTCTGGGAACACATCCTAGTCCCATAGACTACTGCATTACTGATAATTTAAATTTATTGGCTTGGCCTAGCCATGTACCTAAGCTTTTAGTCAATCAATCAATGAGCATTTATTAAGCACCTACTATGTGCCAAGCACTGTGCTAGGTGATAGGGATACAAAGGCAAAAATGAAACAGTCCCAGCCATCAAGGATTCAACAAATCCTTGCAGATTCACAGTACTGACATTTTTAATATATCACCTTGACCTAATCGTGGATATGAGCTATCAATCATCCAGTCAACGAACATTCCTCCAATCTCCATCAGGGTTCTGCCATCAGATCCACCGGTTTTGAGATGAGATTCTCTAATTCCAAGGCTTTGCCCCAATGACGCACACATCAGCTCCCTGACAGTCCCCTGGTCCACTGCCACCATGACACCCCAGCACCAGCTGTCCGAAGCACGTGCGATGTTTGTGGGGGCAGCTGCAAACCTGGACAGTTCCCATGAGAATGCATTCTGTTCATCTATTCCCAGGCAACTAGATGGCTCAGTGGATGGAGCGCTGAGCCTGGAGTGAGGAGGATCTGAGTTCAAATCGAGCCTCTGACGCTAACTAGCTGTGTGACCCTGGGCAAGTCATTTAACCTCTGTTTGCCTTAATCCACTGGAGAAGGAAATGGCAAACCGCTCCAGTATCTTTGCCAAGAAAACCCCACCGACAGCATTATGGTCCACAGGGTCACAAAGAGTCAGACACAGCTGAATGACCAAATAACAACAAGTATATTCCCACACCGGGCTCAACAAAATCAGACAGAGAAAGAGCTCTTTTCTCATTTTTGCCTGGTGGGGAAGAGTGGATAGACCTGGGTTCAAATCTGACTTTAGGCATTTAACTAGCCATGTGACTAGAGGCAAATCACCTTACCACTCTCACTCTCTGTTTCCTCAGCTGTAAAATGGGGATAATAATAGCCTCTACCTCCCAGAGCTGTTGTGAGGATTAAGTGAGATCTGATGAATGCAAAATGTTCTCTTTGAAAACAGGAGAGTTGTAGGAGTGTGGCTGTTATTATTAAATGTCACCTCATCAATATAGGCTTTCAATTCTTCAAACAGAACACTGAAAGGTATCTGTGTCACTTCCCTGGGCCAAATTTTCAAGTGGCCTCCGAGAGTGGTCCAGGCACTGAAAGCCTGTAAAAGATGCCAGGGAAGGGGCTAGTGTCAGCAGCATCCTGGGACAGTCTCCACTGGGACTTGGCAGCAGTCAGGGGCAATGGGACCCAGGTGGCCCTGCCTTTCCCAGGAGAGAAAAGTAAGAGATCAGAGTCCCTCGGGGCTGTACCTACCCAGGGGCCAACTGTCCCAGGAATGACCAGCTGCTTCAGCCAGGAGCCATGATATGGTATATAGAACAATGGCCTTGGAGTTAAGAAAACCTCATCCAGATCCTAGCTCAGGCCCCTGGGGAATAACAATGCTAATTAATGGTGTATAATATCCCATTCAGTTGGTGTTCAATCATTTTGTCAGTCACGTTTGACTCTTTGTGACCCTGTTTGGGGTTTTCTGGAGTGGTTTTGCCATTTCCTTCTCCAGCTCTTTTACAGATGAGGAAACTGAGGCAAACAGGGTCACACAGCTAGTTAGTATCTGAGGCCAGATTTGAACTCAGGAAGATAAGTCTCCCTGACTCCAAGCTCAGCACTCCATACACTGTGCCACCTAGCTGCCCATAATAGCATATACCTAATAATTGTTTCATTTTATTTATAATTATTTCATTTTATTTATTATATAATTGTTATAATATTACTATATTATTTATTTTATGTATAATATTTTCTATTGTTTGGTATAATATTTATAATTTATATTATATGACAGTATATATACTTATTAATAACTAACATGTATACAGTGTCTCATGGTTGACAAAAAATTTTATGTTTATGAGATCACTTGATCCTGGCAACAGCCCCAAGAGGTGTTATTATCCCATTTTTACAAATGAGGAAACTGAGGCCCAGAGAGGTTAAGTTACTTCCTCTAAGCTACACAGATATAGTATCTGAGGCAGAAATTTTAACCAGGTCATATTCACTTCAAGTCTAGTGTTCCATCCACTATGCCACCTACCGCCTTATATAACTCCTTGAAGCCTCAGTTTCCACATCTGTAAAAATGGCAATACTTTTAGCTACTTCATAGGGTGGTTGTAAAGATCACAGGAGATAAAGTATGTAATGGGCTTTGCAAACCCATTTTGTGCTATAGAAATGCCAACTACTATACTTATGACAACATACAAAGCACGGCTTTGTAGAGAGAGCCAGCTTCGAAGTCAGAAAGATCTGAGTTCAAGTCCTGCCTCCAAGGTGTTGGCCCTGTGACTGTCATCAGGACATTTAACCTCTGATTGCTGTAGGCAAATCTCTAAGGCAGGGGCTCTTGATTTAATTTATTAATTATAATTATAATATAATAATGTAATTATTTATATATTACATTATGTAATGATGGTGTTATATATGTTCTATGTAATATATTACCATATTATATAATATATTCTATACAATATTTTTATAATATATTTTATAGATTATATATGTTTATATTGTTATAATCAATCAACTTTTTTGTGAGTTGCACACAGCTTTGGCAGGCTATTGAAGCCTATTGATCCCTTCTCAAAATAATATTTTTAATGCATAAAATACAAAGGAAAATAATTATATTAAAATATAGTTATGAACTTTTAAAAAAATTTAAAACAAGCCCATGTTAAGATCCCCTACTCTAAGACTGTAAGTTGTAAAGCAAGCATCATCCTGCGTCAGTAGAGGAGTTGTCTCCTCCAGGAGTTCCCTGTGCCAGTGAAATCATAGGTCCAATCCCAGAAAAAGCTATTTTTTTAATTTAATTTAATTTAATTATTAAGAAGTCATCTCCCCCGTTCAGAGCCACTACCCAGGAGTTGGCAAACATGGAGCTGGGGCTCATTTTTAAGGTGAATGAGCTGTACTCCTTGTGAGGAAGCTGAAGCTCTCCAGGCCACCATTTATACTTGAAGATGAGAATAATGAAATCTCCCAGGTACTTAGCTTTCTGGGAGGTGCTGGAGACCTTCAACCAGTAGGAGGAGCTCTAGAAAGATAATGGGATTAAAAGGTCTACAGCTGGGAGGGATCCTGGGCTTGTAGCAGCAGGCATCCAAGTCCAACCCCCTCCTTTTACAGAGAAGGAAACTGAGACCTAGAGAAAGGAGGGGACTTGCCCAAGGTCATGCAACTAATAGGTAGCCAAGCCAGAATTTGAATGGAACCTGTAGGCTCGCAGAAACAAAACAGGAAGAAGGGCATCTCAGAGGCCATCTAGTCCACCCTGCCCCCTCATTTTACAGATGAGGAAATTGAGGCCCAGTGAAGTGATTTGCCCAAGGTCAGATAGGGAGTGCCAGAGGCAGAGCTTGGCAAGGTCAAGGGCTCTTTCCACTATACCACCATTGAGACATAGTGATGAGCTGCTTCCCTGTCCTTGGTGCTGACACAGGCCCAGCTCTGCCCTGAGAAAGCTTCAAATCTCAGATGGACAGAAAGATATTAAGGTAGCATGACAAGTCTGGGAAAGCACTGGACTTGAAGCCAGGAGACCTTCATCAGCTCCGAGTCTCATTGTCTTCACATATAAGATAGTGATAGAACTACTCTAGGACCTTCAAGTCATGTTCAGTCATGTCCAACTCTCCATGACCCCATTTGGGGTTTTCTGGAGTGGTTTGCCATTTCCTTCTCCCACTCATTGAGCAGCTCTGCCTCCTCTAATGCAATTCACACAAAAGTCAAGATATCACCCTCGTGATGTTATTGGTCTTCGTCGAGAATGAAGGACAGACAACAGCAACAGCAGCAGCAACAACAGATAAGGAGACTGAGACAAACAGGGTTAAGTGACTTCCCCAAGGTCACACAGCTAGTAAGTGTCAGAGGTCAGATTTGAACTCAAGATGAGTCTTCCTGACTCTAGGCCTGGAGCTCTCTCTCCTGTACCACATAGCTGCTAAATATTAGCTATTAGCTATACCAGCCTCTTTTTAAAACAAAATTACAGCTCATGAAAAGATCTGGATTCTAATCTTAACTGTGACTTTGGTCAGATTCCTTTTTGTGGAAGATGAGGGGAATAGATTAGATTATGATCACCTCTACCATATCCCACCCAAATGGTCATCCAGCCTCTGCTTGAAGACTTCCAGGGAGAAAGAATTCACTACCTCTCTCCCTCAGGCAGCACGCTCCATTTGCTCTAATTGTCAGAAGGTTTTTTCATCAGAGAGAGGCTGCACTTCACCCACCTGTGTGGACCCCAACCCCTTGGAGCCAGCTCATCCTGTACATTGTTGTCAGCCACCCTGCCACCCCATCCACCACCACCCCATCTTCTGGTCCTGCAGCTATAATCAAATGAATCCTGCCCCTGCTGCTGAAAAGGCTGCGTCAATCTACCCTTCACTGGCTCCACTCACCATCCCTCATACTTTCCCCACCCAAATACCCCTCCCTGGTCACCACTTGCCAATATGGGCTGTTTCCTGCTATTAGAATGTAAGCTTCTTGAGGGCAGGGGCTGTCTTCACTTTTGTATTTCTATCCCTAGCACTTAGCACAGTGGCTGCCAACTTTAACTAATCAATATATCTGCCAACAAAGGTTGGCACATAGGGAGAACTTGATAAATACTTTTTTTTATTCATTGTCCATTTCTTTCCCTAAATCCTCCAGAGATGATCAGTCCAACACATTGGAGAACCCTCTACATCCCCCCAGTTTCTCCTCTCAATCCTGATCCTGATCCTGATCCAGATTCATTCGTTCGTTCTCTCTCTCTCTCTCTCTCTCTCTCTCTCTCTCTCTCTCTCTCTCTCTCTCCCTCCCTCCTTCCCTCCCTCCCCTTCTCCCCCCTCCTCTCCCTCTCCTGTTCACCCTCTCCTTCTGTTCACCCTCTCTCTCCCTCTTCCTCTCCCCCCTCTTTCTCTTCATCTCTCTTCCTCTCTCACCCTCTCCTCCCTTACCCTCTTTCTCCTTCTCCTTCCTGTCCTCCTCTCTCCCCCTATTCCTCTCTTTCTATCTTCTCCCTCTCCATATCCTTCTCCTCTCTCACCCTCTTACTCCCTTTTCCTCACTTGCTCTCTCTTCCTTCCTGTCTCCTCCTCTATCTCCCTCTCCTCCCTCACTCTCTTTCTCCTTTCTCTTCCTCTTCCCTCTCCACATCCTTCCCCTCTCTCCCCCCATTCTTTTAATACTTTATGGCTCCCAGCACAGGACACAAACTAGCCATCTGTTCTTCCCTCATCCTCCGTCCCTGATCATCCCCCTCTCTTTCCGTTCCTATTCCTTTGATGTATTTCATGACTTATCACTTATGTGTCATCCTTTGTAATGCTGCAGCCTATGCACACTCACCATACATGTTTCCATCACCCTTTGGATCACCTGCAATTCCGGGTCCTCTGAGGTCCTAACTTACTGTACAGATAAATTACAGGCAACCTTTCATATTACTGGAGCACCTGAAATCAGAGCTGACCGAGACCTCAGAGATCACGTCGTCCATCCTTCTAGCTCTGCAGAAGAGACTGAGGTTCACTGAAGTGAAGTTCACACCACTAATTACTGGAGGGCAGGAAATGAAACCTAGGTCCCCAGTGCCATGCTCCTTACATCATGCTACTGCCAGCCTGTGACTCACAAAAGGATTGGATTCCTTGCAATATCCATGGCTCTAATACATGTAAATATGGGTACAGAGAAATTAATATTGGGAAGGTGGGGAATGGAGAAGAGCTGGGGCTGAAAACTTACTGACAATTCAATATCTGTGTGTCGTGAAATCTGTCACAGAAAGCAACGAGAATAACCTGTTGTAGCTTACTCCTTGATTTGAAAGCCTTGTGGCTTTCGATTTTCCTTTGGGATTTGTCATTTTGATGCTTCCAAAAGCATGGTAATTGGATAACCACCGCTCAGATGTGTAAAGGTGGTCTAACACATGCAATGGTGTTTCCCCATATGGTGATACAAGGGAGCTTGTTTCTGGGAGAGTTAGGATGACACAGAGAGACATAGAGCATGCATAGAACATGCATGTGATGAAAAGAATACTTTTTCATTGGCTATACAGGTATTCAAAAAGGCCAATCGGTGTCATCCAGTGCCTCTCCCTCAAGGGAATTTGGTGACTCCTTCCCTCTCGTCACCCAGTGAAGGGAGAAGAGTCGACAACTTTGCTGAGTTTGAAAGGTCCAGAAGGAACCTTGGCATCATGGCATTCCAGAGTTTAATTTGTAGACAGCACAGCATTGATGCCCTTGAGATATGAAGGATGTGGAGCCTCTCTTGGCTTCCCAGAATTCCAGAGGCCAAGTTGACAGCCCACACAATATCAATGCCCCAGAGAGCAAAGAAGAGCCTTTGACAATGACCACTGGGACCCCAACCCTGAGGTAGCTAAGGGAAGGACTAATTCAGCAGTAATGCCAGCTTTGGCTGTGAGTTCTAAAGGACCGACGTTAGGTAGGAAATGAGTCCATTTGAACCTACTCACCCCAGAGACCAAGGTGATGTAGGGAAGAGTATGCCCTTGAGGCAATGGAGAAAATGTTTGTACTTTGTTCCTGTTATATCCTCAAAGTAAATATCTTTTGGTAAAAGCAATGTCAAACGGTTAAACAGAATTGGAGTACTAGTCATTGGCCCCAGCAATGGGGGACACATGATCAGTGATGACTCAAGCTTATGGCTGAGGAAAGACACCCTCACTGCATATAGGGAATCCCAAGGGGCAAACGTAGCTCCCTCAGCTCTGGGAGAGAAAGAGGCAGAATATTCAAGTTATACTGGGATGAAGCAACTCTCCCCTCCTGGAATTCCCCTAATCCCACTTCCCCCCATGTGTTGTATCTCCTGAATTAGAACATAAGCTCCTTGAGGACAGGGACTGTCTTCAATTTTATCCCCAACCCCCACACCCTTAGCATAGTGCCTGGCACCTAGTAAGTTCTTTCTCATTCTTTCAAACAAATAATAAAAGTCGATATTTCTTTTTTTAAGTTGATATTTCTGTAGGCACTTTAAAGTTGGCAAAGCACTTCACACACATTATCTCATTTAAGCCTCACAGCAACAAGAGATTTAGCCCCATTTTTCTTTCTTTTTTTATTTAATATATTTAGTTTTCAGCATTGATTTTCATGGGAGTTTGAATTACAAATTTTCTCTCCATTTCTACCCCCCTCCACTCCAAGATGGTGTATATTCTGGTTGTCCTGTTCCCCAGTCAGCCCTCCCTTCTGTCACCCCACTCCCCTCCATCCACTTTTCCCTTTCTTTCTTGTAGGGCAAGATAAATTTTTATGCCCCATTGCCTTATTTTCTAGTTGCATGCAAAAACTTTTTTGTTTTTGTTTTTGAGCATTTATTTTTTAAAACTTTGAGGTCCAAATTCTCTCCCCTCTTCCCTTCCCACCCACCCTCCCTAAGAAGTCGAGC
The DNA here is from genome assembly GCA_028646595.1 of Phalanger gymnotis. NCBI lineage: Eukaryota > Metazoa > Chordata > Mammalia > Diprotodontia > Phalangeridae > Phalanger > Phalanger gymnotis. Next base: position 32,305,703 of record CM053622.1, on the reverse strand, counting down.
AATTAAACATGGCAAACATGCGTATCATTATGTATAACCCTTCTACAATACTCATGTTGTGAAAGACTAACTATATTTTGCTTCTTCCTAACCCATCCCCCTTTATTGAATTTTCTCCCTTGACCCTGTCCCTTTTCGAAAATGTTTGTTTTTGATTACCTCCACCCCCATCTGCCCTCCCTTCTATCATCCCCCCTTTTTTTTATCTTCTTCCTCGTTCTTTCCTGTGGGGTAAGATACCCAATTGAGTATGTATGGTATTCTCTGCTCAGGTCAAATCTGATGAGGGCAAGATTCACTCACTGCCCTCACTTGCCTTCTCTTCTATTCCTACAGAACTGCTTTTTCTTGCCACTTTTATGTGAGATAATGTACCCCATTCTATCTCTCCCTATCTCCCTCTCTCAATATATTCCTCTCTCATCCCTTCTTCAACTCACCCTGTGCCCGCGCTCTCTCGCTCTCTCTCTCTCTCTCTCTCTCTCTCTCTCTCTCTCTCTCTCTCTATATATATATATATATATACACACACATATATACATGTATACATATATATACATATATACATATACATATATATTCACATATATATACATACATATACACTCACATATACATACATATACACTCATATACATATATATATATATACACACACACACATATACATACATGCATATTCCCTTCAGCTACCCTAATACTGAGGTCTCATGAATGGTACACATCATCTTTCCATGTAGGAATGTAAACAGAACAGTTCAACTTTAGTAAGTCCCTTGCAATTTCTTGTTCTTGTTCTTTTTCTTGATTACCTTTTCATGCTTCTCTTGATTCTTGTGTTTGAAAGTCAAATTTTCTATTCAGCTCTGGTCTTTTCACTGAGAAAGCTTGAAAGGCCTCTATCTTATTGAAAATCCATATTTTGCCTTGGAGCATGATACTCAGTTTTGCTGGGTAGGTGATTCTTGGTTTTAATCCTAGCTCCATTGACCTCCGGAATATTGTATTCCAAGCCCTTCGATCTCTTAATGTAGAAGCTGCTA
>CM053622.1:32240142-32304160 GCA_028646595.1 Phalanger gymnotis | reverse complement strand
TGTCATTTGAGTTAGTCTATTTTTTAAGGTGCTGTTTTCTTCAGTATATTTTTCAGTATATTATTGGGTCTCCTTTAGCAAGTCATTGACTTGTTTTTCATGGTTTTCTCTCATCCTTCTCATTCCTCTTCCCAATTTTTCCTCTACTTCTCTAACTTGCTTTTCCAAATCCTTTTTGAGCTCTTCCATGGCCTGAGACCAGTTCATGTTTTTCTTGGAGGTTTTTGTTGTAGGCTCTATGACTTTGTTGACTTCTTCTGGCTGTATGTATTGGTCTTCTTTGTCACCAAAGAAAGATTCCAAAGTCTGAGTCTGAATCTGAGTCCATTTTCGCTGCCTGGCTATGTTCCCAACCAACTCACTTGACCCTTGAGTTTTTCAGCGAGGTATGACTGCTTGTAGACTAAAGAGTTCTATGTTCCAAGCCTGGGGGGATGTACCAGCTCTGCCTCACCAGCACTCCTCCTTCCCCAAGAACCCCCAACCTGTACTGGACTTAGATCTTCAGCAGGCTCTTAACTCCTGCTCTGATCTGCCACTTAATTCATCCCACCAGGTGGGCCTGGGGCCAGAAACAACTCCAGCTATAGTTCTGTAGCTGCCCCACCTCCACTGCCTCCTGGGCAGTGGCCGAACAGCAAACTCTATCCCAGTCCTCAGCAGCTTCTCCCACTAACCTACTCTGTTGTCCTTGGCGTATGTGGGTTGAGAAGTCTGGTAACTGCCGCAGCTCACTGTTTCAGGGCGCTAGGGCACGGTCCACCCGGCTCTTGGTCTGGTTGGTCCGCGCCACCCACTCTGGGCTCTACTCTGCTCAGCTCCTCTCCCCTCCACTCCCTTCCACTCCCCTCTGCTCCCAGCTCCGTGTGGGATAGACCATACCCAGAGACTATCCAGGCTGTCCTGGGCTAGAGCCCTGCTTCCCTCCGCCACTTTGTGGGTTCTGCAGTTCTAGAATTGGTTCAGAGCCATTTTTATAGGTTTTTGGAGGGACTTGGCGGGGAGCTCATGCTAGGGACTTTCCAGCCACCATCTTGGCTCTGCCCCCTAGCCCCATTTTTCAGATAAGAAAATGAAGCCACAGAGAGGATGGCTCTGCTACAGTCGCTCAGCTAATAAATAGCAGAGGCAATATTTGAACTCAACTCTCTCCTTCCAATACACTAACTTGCCTCCTGCAAAAACTGCCCATATCTACCAACCAATCCATCAAAAAGCATTTACTAAGTGCCCAGGCCCAGGTCCCCTGCAGCATCCTGGGAAACAAGGGCCTTCCATCAAGGAGTTTACATCTTATTGGACGGGTCACAATACATATGTATAAAAAGAAAGAGAAATTATACACCATTTAATTTCAAGGAGAGAGTGTTACTAGCTAGAGGATATCAACCAACAAGCATTTCCTATGTGCACCAGGTCCTGTGTTAGCCCTGGGGGAGAAGGCAACACTGAAATGAGTAAATAGAAAGTAATACAGGCATAATGCAATGAGGCACTAGGGGGCGCCGTAGTGCACAGAGCACTGGAGCTGAAGTCAGGAAGATCTGTGTTCAAGTGTGACCCCCAACAAGTCACTTCACTTCTACTTGCCTCAGTTTCCTCAGCTATAAAATGGGGAAAATGATAATAGTACCTACCTCCCAGGGTTGCTGTGAGGAACAAGTGAAATAACATCTGTGAAGTGCTTAGCCCAGTGTCTGACACATAGTAGGTGCTTCATAAATGCTCATTCCCCATATTCCCCTTCCCTAATACAAAGTAATTTCAAGGAGAGAATGTTAATAGCTAAGGGGATCAACTCATGAACACGCATTTATGAAGTACCTGCTGTATGCCAGACACTGGGATAACTGCTGGGGAATACAAAAAGGATAAAATTAGCTCCTGCCCCTCAGTGAGCTTACACACCAGGGAGACAATGCTGACATACATTATTTTACAAAAATGGATACAAGAGATATGAAAAATTAATGCGAGGTAATTTCGGAGCAGGGAGGCATTAGCAATTGAGGGGATCCCTAAAGGCCTCGTAAAGGAAGCGGCATTTAAATTGAGCTTTAAAGCAAAAATATCGATTCCAAGCTACTGTTCTCTGCCAAGTGCAGAGAATGGGGATCAAGGGACAGGAAATCCAGTGAAATGTTGGAATGTATCCGTCTCTGAAGTCTACTCACTACCAGAGGGGGTAATTATCCCCAGGCACTGGTTTAAATCTTCCTTCACTGAAAAGAGGAGTCAGGCTTACCCCATGACAATGAAACACCAGATGGGGATTCATAAGATCAAAGATTTAAAGGCATCATAGAGGTCATTGAGCCCAATTTCCTCATTTTACCAAAGAGTAAACTGAGGCTTGGAAAGGTCAATTTGCCTAGGGTCATACAGTGAGTAAGTGTCTGGGGCAGGATTTGAATTTGGGTCATCTCTCAGGCCTTAGTAACTCTTCCATGGGGTGCTGCCCCCTCCACGTCCCGCATTCGTACCACCATCCAAATGTTGTCTCATTTCAGAGGTGAGGAAAATATCCCTGAAATGCTGACATTCAACAACAGGAGAAGATTCTATTTACACCTGCAGCAGCACAGCCTTGAAAGAGCATTTGTGGGAAAGCAAGTCTGGCTGATTGTTCAGAGAAGGTGTTATGGGAATCATCATGTCCCTTCTGATTTCACAGAATCAACTGGTGTTAGGCCTTTAAGAACCTAAGAAACCAGAGAGTCTAGGAGTTCTTAACCTGGGGCTGGTGGATAGCTTTTAAGAGGTCTGGGAACTTGAATGGAGAAAAAACACTTACACCTTGATTTTAACTTCTATCTGAAATTTAGCATTTTCTTCAATTGTGAATGTAGGCAACAAATATAGTTCTAGGAACGAGTCTATAAGCCTCAGTCAGTCAATAAATATTTTGTTCATTCATTCCAGTCATGGCCTCAGTCATGACCCCACTTGGGATTTTCTTGGTAGAAATACTGGAGTGGTTTACCAATTCCTTCTCCAGCTCATTTTACAGATGAGAAAACTGAGGCAAACAGAGTTAAGTGACTTACCCAGGGTCATACAGCTAGTAAGTGTCTGAAGCCAGATTTTTTTTAATTCACAGTATTAAATGCCTACTGTGTATAAGGTACTGTCCAAGATCACAATGAAGGTTAAGATCACTTGATTTGGTCTAACGTGTTCTTTTTACAAGTAAGACATCTGAGGGCCTGAGAAGTAAAAGCATGTGTCCAAGTCCATGAAGCTAGGGAAGGAGCAAGGTAGGACTTGAACTCAGATCTTCAAGGCTGCTGGGGAGGCAGTGGGTGCCTCTCAGTAGATATCTTCAAGCAAAAGCTGGACCCTTTGCTTCCTTTCCATTTCCTCCACTCATATGGCTACCACCCTTAATTTAGACCCTCCTTACCTCTTGCCTGGACTATCGCGAAAACTCAGTTAGACTGTCAGCTGCCTGTTTCTCCCCCTCTACAATCCATCTTCTGCTTGTCGAATGAATGGTCTGTGCTCTTCATCTCCACGTTAGGATTATATTCCAAAGGAATTTAATAAATGCTTGTTGATTGAATGAATGAATGGTCACTGTGCTCTTCATCTCCAAATTAGGGTCATTCTCCAAAGGTGTTTTTAAAATGCTTGTTGATTGAATGAAACATTGAATTTGTGACCTGGAGCAGTGCAGAATAAGTCTGGCTTGACAGACTCAAACTAGACTGTTGAGGACCTTCAGATCTCAGACTGAGGGGTTTCTATTTTATCCCAATGGCAGTAGAACCTCTAAAGATTTATTTCTGAGCATAGGATTAACATGTTCAGACCTTTGCCGTGGAATGATAATTTCTGTAGCCTTGGGGAGGATGAATTTAGAGGGGGAGCGAGTGGAAGCAGCAAGACTGAACAGCAGGCCATTGCAACAGCCCAGGTGATTCAGGGCTGAACAAAGATGGTGGCTGTTGGAGTGGAGAGAAGGGGGCAAATGCAAGCAATGTCGTAGAGGGAAAATCAGCAAGACTTGTCAACTAATTACAATTTGGGAGAGAGGATGGAAAAATAGAAGATGACTCTGAGGTGATGAACTTGGGGAAGTGGGATGAAGGGAGGGGTGTAACAAGCATTTATGAAGTGCCTACTGTGTGCCAGACACTGTGTGAAGTACTTTATGATTATCTCATTTGGTCCTCACAACAGTCTTGGGAAGTAAGTGCTATTATTATCCCCATTTTACAGTTGAAGAAACTGAGGCAGAAGGAGGTTTAAGTGTCTTACCCAAGGTCATATAGCTAGAAAGTATCTGAGGACAGATTTGATCTCAGGTCTTCCTGACCCCAGCCTTAAGATCTATCCACAGGGTTATCTAGCTGCCTCTAGGTATTGATGACATTGTGGAATCAGGGAGGTTTAAGGTAGCCTCCTCACTCCCACACCACCAGACAGGGTGGGCTATAAGCCCAGATACCATGGAACAGACCTGGGGCAGTTTGATTTAATTTTTCCCCCAGGTGGATTGATCTGGGCCCTTTGGGCAAGGGTACTCAAAGTCAGCTCTAGGACTTGGGTAAGGAGCTCCTGCCCCAGGGAACTTCCATCACGGCCTTCTTTAATTGCTTTGCACTGGTTTCACCTATGGGTTACTAAATGCTTTTGTTAACAAAAACTCCCTATCTTAATCCTCTGGTTCCGAGTGGCCCATTGCACCAGATGTGTTTCCATGACCAGGACAGATGGTGACAACCTCCTTCAAAATACAGAAGTGGGGAGTGGGGAGAGAGGGAGATAATCAGTTCTATTTGGGATGTGTTGAGTCTGAAATGCCTAGGGGACATCTAAGAACAGATGTCCAATGGGTGGCTGACAATAAAAGAAATTTTAAAAGGATGACATTTTCAAAAGTTTGATAAAATATTTGCAAAGTTAACACCTCACCAAAGTCTAGTTTGAGAGAAGATCAGGTCTAAAAGCATACAGATTTGGGATTTACCCATGTAGCCTTAAAACCACAGCAGAAGAGGAAACCAGCATAGAAACAAGTAAAGAGGTGAGGACCAATCACAGGAACCCCAAGGACAACCGTGCTCTAGGGACAAGATCTATTGGAATAAATTGGGAAGATCAGGAGAAAGGGAAGCAAGAGACAAAAGCATTCCAGAAGTTAAGGAAGGAGTCATTATCCAGGAAGAAGAAACAGAACTGCATTAAACTGTGTCCTGTAGAGTAAGAGGCCCTGTAGAGTAAGACCGAGGAAAAAGCCAGAGGATGTAGCAGTTAAGAAATTATGAATACAAGGGCCAAGCTTGGCCCCAAAGAAGAAATATGAGAGGAAATTATGCCCTATTTCTTTGCAGAAATGAAGGTCCATGAGTGGGGAATACTACATATGTCAGATTTTTTTGACATGGGATCATAGCTATAGAGTTATCATGTAATCCAACTCCCACATTTTAGACGTAAGGAAACTGAGGTGCAGTGAAATTAAGTGACTTGGCCAAGGTCACACAGGTGGAGAGTGGCAGGCCCAGATCACCTGAATACAAATACAGCCTTCTTTCCACTGCACTGCTGCTTCTATGCTGGCAAGTTTTGTAAAACTTTTTTTAACCTTTCTCACTTTTTCATTATTCATTATTATATAGCAGTGCTGTCCAAAGTACGGCCCACAGTGCAATTTATGTGGCCCACCTACAAGCATAGAAATTTACATAGATGCTTTAGTAAATGAAGCTGAGCTACCCCAGAGCTCTCACTAAAATGGCAAATCAAAATATATTGTCTATTGTTGCAATAAAAGCCTAAGGTTGGACAGCCCTGTTATACAGTATGGTGCTCTGTGAGAGGAGGCACATAGTGGGAAATGTAGGTGACATAAAAACAAAAGATAGCAGCAAAAAAATGTTCCAGATCATTGGGAACCTTGGAGAGAGCCCTCTCTGTCCAGTGGACATGGTCAGAACCAAAAATGCTAGAAAATGAGCAATGAATTGGAGGTGAGGAAAAGGAAGTGAGTACAGACAGATTTTTCTAGGAACTTGAATATGAAAGGGAGGATCATAGACTCATAGGTCTAGAGCTAGAAAGGACCTCAGAAGTAATATAGTCCAACCTCCCCTTTCACAAAAGGGGAAACTGAGGCCCAGAGGAAAAAAGTTGATTAAAGGAATAAGGAAACTTGTCAGGAAGGAACAGTATCAAGGACACAATGGAAGGCCTGTACCTCTCCTTTAGACAATGGAGCAAAGGAAAGGAGAATGGGTGAAAACAGAGAGGAGTTTGGAGGTGTGAAGGTGAGAGATAAGGGAGCTTGTGACAGATGGCCTGGCTCTTCCTCAGGCAAGTAGGAGGCAAAGACATCTGCTGAGATTGGGATGCATGGTGCTGGAGGCTGGAAAAAAGATGGGTGACCCTTCCAGAGCCACTTTCTAGTTAGAAATCTCATCCCACCAAGTCTACGAGACACCCTAGGAAGCCAAATTTACCTCCCTACGTCATGGTCTCTAGCTCACACTATTCATTTGCCATACTTTGAGTGTTTGCATATAGACATTCAAGACCATGCGTTTTCTTGCTGGCTATATTCCTGGATAATGTCTCCTATGAATTAACAGTCTCTCATTCCGCTATCCCTCTTCTTCCCATGTTGTACCTGCTACTCTCCATGGTGCTGAACTTGGCACATCTATAGAAGATGCATTCTCCCCTCCCCCCACCCGACTCAATGTAAAGCTTTCTTGAGCAGATTAATCAGGGTCATTCATAGACCCATGTAGTTAGTGCTGGAAAGGACCTCAGACACCATCTAGTCTAGGCTCTGCACTTTACCAATGAGGAAGGTGAGGCTGAGGAAGGTTACCGGCTCCCACATCTAGGGCTGAAAGGGACCTTTAATCCAATCCCTTTATTTTACAGATGTGGACTCCAAGCCACTATGTTTTAAACAACATTTTAAAGGATATTCTGCCCCATGGTTTCTATATTTTAAGTTATAGTAGAGAAATCAAAGGCAGCTAGGTGGCGCAGTGGCCTAGAGTCAGGAAGAATCCTCTTCAGGAGTTCAAATCTGGCCTCAGACACTTACTAGCTGTGTGACCCTGGGCAAGTCACTTAACCTTTTTTGCCTCAATTTCTACATCAGTGAAATGATCTGGGAAAGGAAATAGCAAACCACTTTAGTATCTTTGCCAAGAAAACCCCAAATGGGGTCATGCAAAGTTGGACACAACTGAAAACAATTGAACAGTGAGCAGAAATCCAAATCCTTCTGACATCATCTTATATGGCTCTTTGCTTCCCAAACCTACCTCTCCATTGTAAATCTCTTACCTTGCAAGGGCAACAGTTATTAAAACATCACCTGTGTCTAGAAGGTCTTTAGTTGGTGTTCGAGGATTTCATACTTTGACGGACCCATTATCACACCAGTATAAAGACTTACCTTCTCGGTTCTGAACATGACAGACCCATGACTTTTTTCGTATTTTGAACTGGGCCTACGGTTTTATCAGCATAAGGAGCTCCTGGTGAGGAACTCCTTTCTACCAAAGCATGTCAGCCCCTTCTCTGCCACAGAAAGGCTTAAAAAGAAGTCTTAGGCTTTGACAGGTGAAGAGACATATTACTCAGAGTCACACAGCCAGTATATGACAAAGGTGAGATTTTAACACGGGTCTTCCTGACTCTAAGGCTGGTTCTCTATCCACCTATCATGTGTGTCATGATGATGATGATGATAATGATGAAGATCTCTTGGACTTATTTCTCAACCTCTAAAGCCTCCATGTTACACCCATTCACACCCAAGACTGACCCAAGACAGACCCTTAAACAAAGGGAATGGCCACCCTCCCCCAGAAGGTGGTGGCAAGTGACTGCAAAACACCTGAAAAGGAGAAAAGGGGATAATAATAATCCTGCTTCTGTATATACTGACCAATTCAAATTCAGCCACAGATATTTATTAGCTGTGTGACCCTGGGCAAATCACTTAACCTCTGTTTGCTTCAGTCTCCTCAATTGTAAAATGGGGATTATAACAGCACCTTCCAGGGTTTCTGTAAGGAGTACATGAGATCGCAATTGTAAAGTGCATAGCACAGTGCCTGCCTGGCACACAGTGAATACTATATAAATGTTAGCTATTATTATTGTTGCTGTGTTCAAATCCTTCTGATCAAAAGATCATAGACTCAGAGCTAAAAGGACCTTAAAGGTCACTGAGTCTAACACACACACACACACATGCACACACACACACACACACATACATATATACATACATACACACACTGTTTTGCCCAGACAGTTTAAATTGCCCAGGGTTGCCCAAGGTCACACAGTGAGTAAATATTTGAGGCAGGAGCTGAAATCAGAACTTCGTGACTCCATGTCCAACAGTCTAACAAACTAGCTGCCTCCACACAGCTGATGCATTCAAGCTTTTTCTTTAGGTCTTTTAGTATGCCATGGATATGACACTCCAAAATCTTTGGAGCAGCACCTTTTCATGGTTACAAAGAATAGGAAGCAAAGTTAAGTAGCCAAAATGGAGACATGTCTACATAAGTTATGGTTCACAGATTTACTGGAAAGTTCCTGCACCGTAAGAAATAATGAAGACAGAATTCAAAGAAGCATGGGAAGACATGCAAACTGATGCAGAGTGAAGTCAGCAGAACCAGGAAAACATTATACTCAACGACTACAATGATTTAAACTGAAAGGACAATAAAGCGAATCTGAAAAATGTATAGTTACACTGACCAAACAGCCCTAGAGAAGAAATAAGAAAATATACTTCCTTCCATTCTGTGCAGAACAGGGGCCTTTGGAGGCAGAAGACTGTATATAAGGTTCTACGTAGGTTAGTTTTACTGAAGAGTTTTTTTTCTTTCTTTTCTTTGTTGTAAGGAATGGCTTTCTGGGTAGGGAAAATGGAAGGCAGCAGGGGATTTAGCCAGAAATTAAAGTGATATAAAGAGAAAGATATGAGTGAACAAATGAATAAAAGATGATTTATGTCCTTGGCACACACTAGGTACTATTTTAATAAATGTTGGCTGACTGATTGATTGCAATCTGCCTGTGACTTAATAAATAAGTCCTATGGAGCTGCTTAAAACACGTAAAGGTTAAGTCACTCACCTGAGTCATATAACTAGTAAGGGCGAGAGCTTCTCAAAAGGAGATGGTAATAATCCATCTGGGGCAGCTAGGTAGTACAGTGGATAGAGTGCTGGACCTGGAGTCAAGAAGACCCAAGTTCAAATCCAGCCTCAGCCATTTACTAGCTGTGTGACCCTTAACTCTGTCTGCCTCAGTTTCTTCATCTATAAAAATGAGTTGGAGAAGGAAATGGCAAACCACTCCAGTAGCTTTACCAAGAAAACCCCCAAAAGAAGTCACAAAGAGGCAGACACAACTGAAATGACTGAACAACAACAATCCTGTATTTTTTGTCCTGGTCAGATCACACCAGGAATACTTCGCTAGGTTCTCAGTGCCATACTTAAGCATTTCCACTTATTTTGTGCAAAGCACTGGAGATTCTAATAGAAGCTCACATTCTAAAGGGGGAGATGACACATGAGGTAAGGTTTCAGCTGTAAGTCAGATGGAAAGGTCCAATGATCCTTCGGGTTCAATGACAAGGCAGATAGTAATTCCTCTTTTTTTAATGCAATTTTCATGATAAAACAACTTTAGTTTCTGATATCAAAATCAATTGACAGCGCCAAGGACTTGGGTGACAAGAGCTTTCTTTTCCACAACTTCAGCAGCTATGGCTAAACATCTGAAGGAACAGTTGCCTGACTGTCCCTCCAAAGGAGGTGCTTCCCAGGAGGATGGCAAAGAGATTTATAGGTGAATACATATATATGTAAGATTATACACAATACATATGCATTTATATGTGCATACATAGTACCTATATGTCTCTACACATATGTGTGTATATACATGTATTATATACAATTTTTAAAGGAGGTTTAAGAATTGCTACATACCTATGTTAGGGTTCTGCCCATCGCCAGAGTTAGAGATCGACCTATGACCAGAGTCACAGCTCAATCTGACTGAGAGTTAGGGGCCAGTCTGGGCTGGATTCTGGCCAGGTCAAGGCTCATTCTGACTTTGAGGGCTAGTCTCTGGCTAAGGCAAGGGATTCAGTCTGTAGCAAAGTCAGGAATGAAAAATGTCAATAAAAATTATATTTTTAAAATATCTCTTATGGATACAAGTGACCATTTGGCCCTTCCATCTGTCATCCCTCCCTCTGGGTAAATGACCAGCCCACCTCCTTTTCTGACTATACTCATCCACAATGTTGTTCCTTGTGCCCCTTCTCATTGCTGGTAACTTGCGATAGCCCAGTGACACCCACTACGCTTCTTTCCATTGGCTTCTACTATCATTTTGAAAATCTTCTTAGGGTTCCATGATTCCCAGCCACACAGCATCAACAGGAAATACAGGTCTTACAAAATGAGCTCCAGTGGCCAGGATAAGCTTTGTGTCACATTAGTACTATGCAAATGAAAACAGAGAGCAGAATCACCCACATTCCCATGCTGGACAATGCCACCAACTGGTGCCAATACTTTTTTATTGTCTTTGTCTACTCTAATGCATTGGTTGAGTTGGTAAAAAAAAAAAAAAAAAAGATTCTAAACACAAATAATACATGAGTATTTGAAGGATCAATGATTTTGTCAAGATGGAGATATTTCCATATTGGAAACACACACCACACCCCCCAAATACAGATCACAGTCAACTGGCTCCATGCTTCTCACCCAAGACATTCCATCTCCCATTTCTATGCCTTTGCATAGGCTGTGCCCTATGCTCAGAATCCAATCCCTCCTCTCCTTGGCCTCTTGGAAACTTCAAGGTTCAGCTCAAATACCACCTCCTACATGAAGCCTTTCTAGATGTCCACAGCAGCTACCAGTTGATTTCCCAAAAAAAAAAAATACCTTTTTTTTGTTTTCTATGACTCTATGTGTATACATCATCTACCTCCATAAAATGCAAGCTCCTTGAGGGCAAGGACTAGTTCATTTTTGTGGACTATTTAACATGTAGTAACATTTAATAAGTGCTTGCTGATCAACCAATTCATCATAATCTGTCTGTGACAATGAATAAATCCTATGGAGCTACTTGAAATACATAAAGGTTAAGTGACTTGGCCAAGGTCATACGAATAGTAAGGGATAAGGCAGAACTTCCAAGAATAAGGTGGTGATATTCTGTATTCTGCCCTCCTCAGATCACACCTGAAGTACTCTGCTGGGTTCACATTGGTGAAAGGAGACCACCCAAAGGCGAGCAGCCAGGAGGATGAGGGGCCTTGAGCCCAGGACTTGAGGAAGACGTGAGAGCTGTCTCAGGTATCTGAAGGATTGTCACATGAAAGTGCACTTATGCTTATCCAGAATGTGCTTCCCTCAGACAAGACCTCCCCAGCCTATCCTGTCTATCTTTTGTTTGTCCATGGTTATTTATTTGTTGTCTTCCCCATTAGAATGTGAGCTTCTTGAAAGCAGGGACTAGTTTTTTGCCTTTCTTTGTATCCCCAGTACTTGGCATAGTGTCTGGCACATAGTGGGTGCTTAATAAATGCTTACTGACTTGACTTCTGTTTCCACTCAAGGGCAGAACCAGTAGGAATGGGCTGAAGTTGGGGGTTCCTCTACGATTAGAGCTGTCGATAAGAGAGATGGGCTTTCTTGGAAAGTCATGGGCTTCTTGTCCCTGGAGGTCTCCAATCACAGCCTGGACAACCACTTATTGGGTCCAGTATGGTGGGGACTCCTTCCATGCATAGGCTTTCTACATGGCCATGAAGATCCCTGAAATTATGCAAACTCACTCCTTCCTCACTGCCAGCCCTACACTCCACCCACTAGACCATGCCAATTCTAAATAGAAATAGTAAATACTTAAACATAATATTATGAATCTATGATTTCATATTGTAGAGGTTCCCTCCAATGATGCATTTGACAACCCATTCATGGCTCAGCATCCTGTCCCTGTCCTCCCACTGGAGATCCAACCAATGAGCTGAGGAATCATCCTTGCTTTCTCCTGACATCAGTAGGATCCCAGGGGAGCACAAAGTCTATCCGCCAGTTATCTCTTGCCCTCACCGCTGAGCCAGTCCATATTCTTTTTTGGTCCTACATTTCCCCTGAACACAATTAATAATAGATACTAATTTACCAAGAAGCCCTTCTTTGGACCATGCCTCCAGTGTTCACAGTCCCAAGTGTCAAGAGGCCCCAAAAGGGTTAATCCAGGTTAACTCACCAGAACAACAGAGTTTTGAATGACTGCCCACCTCCTGGGGCCCATATCATCCTCCGTAATAAAATACACCAAATCAAATTGGATTCTATTGATTTTTTATGTAACTATTTTGGAGTCTAGGCCTAAAGAGACAGTATTGATCAGCTAAGGAGTCAGATGTCAGGGAATGGAGCTCTGGAAAGCAGGTTTTTGCCAGGCAATTTGGTGAAGAGCGGTCTCCGAAATTAAAACCCTAAGAAGAACGGGGACCATTTTCCCCCACTGCTCTTTCAACATTCAACATTCACGTCGCGTGAAGTGACAAGAGAGGAAGATCAGAGCTAATAAATAAAGAAAAACTCCCATCTCCTATAAATCTGAGCCGCTTGACTCTCTGGAGCACATTTTCCACACAACACCTCCCTAGACTGAGGACGTTACAGTCAAAAACCAGACTAATACACCATAAAAACTGTTCATTCATTCATTGTTGTCCTTCATACTTGAAGGAGACCGAAAGAGCATTAGGATGTATGGGTCAAGGTACAGTGTATCCAACTGTAGCTGGTCAGACCAATACAAGTTCAGAAGGCACAGGTCAGGCACAAATAGTCCATATGGACCTTTGGGTCAGAGACGTCACAGAAGCAGTATGGTCCCAAGAGAGCACATGAGTCAAGACATCTGGGTCTGAGTTCCAGCTCTGGCTGTATCAATTCAACCATGAGGCTCTCCCACTGGTTCTGCAATTGTGGACAAGTTACTTAAAATACTCTGTATCTCAGTTTCCCCATCTGCAAAGTGAAGCTAAGAACAAACATACCTCAAAACAACCCTATGAGTATTAAATGCAGGGTGATATGGTAGAAATTAGACCATGGCTTCATAAGGCTTGGAATCTGGTCCCCATTTCCTCTTATGTGACCCATATTAAGTCTCTTCCTCCTCTGAGCCTTGGCTTTCTCACTTTTAAGGTAAAATGGTCTGTAAGACTCCTTCTAAAAGAAGCATGAGAAGACTTACGTGAACTGATGCAAAGGGAAGTAAGCAGACCCAGGAAAACAATACACACAATCACAGCAAGAATGAAAATGGGAATTTTGAGGACAACAAAAAAAGGCAAAAATGTATGCTGTGAAATTATAATGTCCAAGTTTGGCCTCAAAGTAGAGACAGCTTGAAATAACGAGGTACCTGACTCAATTCCTTGCAGAAGTGGGAAATGATGGCTGCGGAACACGGTGTATAATGTTGGGCTTTTTTTCATTGTGTTGAATAGTTTCTCTCTTTTGTATTCTTCATCATAAGGATATTTCAGAGGGGGAGGATATATTGGGAAGTATAGGTGATGGTAAAACAAAAGATACTGATAAAAACACGTTTTTAATTTTTTTCTTCTCATTCTAAAAAGGCAGCGGCCATAAAAGAAAGACCACGGGGCTTGGCAAAAGAAAAGAGAAACTGGGCTCAAACTCTGACTCTGTTAGCACTTTTCAATCTGTGTGATCTGGTCATTGTCCAGGCCTCAGTCTTCCTCTGAAAATGGAAGGGAGTTTGACCAGATGATCTCTAAGGGACATTCCATCACCCCAAATTTTTATGCTTCTAAAGGAGATTAACATGTATGAAAGGGCTTGGGGGCAGCCAGGTGGTGCAGTGAGTAGAGCACTGGCCCTGGAGTCAGGAGGACCTGAGTTCAAATGTGGCCTCAAACACTTGACACACTTACTAGCTGTGTGATCTTGGGCAGGTCACTTAACCCCAATTGCCCTGCCTTCCTTCCTCAAAAAAAAAAAAGAAAAGGCTTGAAAAAATCTGACTCTCGATATATGTCATGAGGCATGATTCTCACAATAAACATATCTAGAAAGGGGCTAGTTCAGAAAGCAATGGGCATGTGCCTGGGGGCCAGAGGGAGAGGCATTGCCAGGAGCTTTATAGATATGATCTCATTTACTTCTCACGAGAGCCATGTGAGATAGGGACTATTATGAGCTCCATTTTAAGGTTGAGAAAATGGGTGGATAATGGTTAAGTGACTAGTCCAAGACCACACAAGTCAGTAGGTGAGGCTAGATTTAAACTCTCAGGCCTTCCAAACTCCAGGCCCAGAGTTCTATCCACTAGTTTGTTGTTTATCCTTTCCTGGGGCCTGGGCTGGGGTGGTACAGGCAGCAGGGACTGCCTCTAATTCGCCTGGTTGGGTCTAGGGATGGCGTCCCTTTCGAATACCCCACACCTCATACAGATAACATCTAGCATCTCCCACAAGATAATAAAGTCCTAGCATTGAAAGTAAATACTAGAGCATTTCCTGCCCCTGTCTATCTATCAACAAGCATTTATTAAGCACCTACTATGTGCCAAGCACTGGGTATTACAAATGCAAAGAATGAATAGTTCCTACTCTCAAGGAGTAGGAATACCTAAAATCCTTGAATATTAATATTCCTAATGCACAGATCTGACCACGCCACTCTCCCAATTTAAAGGTTTAGTGGTTACTTTAGTGTAAAATACAGACTTAGAATCGCAGAATTTCACCCTTGGAAGGAACCTGTCAGCAGCCATGTAATCTGACACACACCCCAAAATTGCACAATGGGTCTGACCAATGGTCTTTTGGTTACTTCTTGAAGACCCCCGCAAAGGAGAGCTCCCCACCTCTCCAGGCAGCCATTCCGTTGGTGCTAGCTCTAATTGGTAGAAAATATTTCCTTACTTGAAGCATAAAGCTGCCTTTTGAAAATTGTTTAGAGTTCTACCCACTGGAGACAAACAGAATAAGCCTAATCCTTCTGCCCAATGAGGGCCCTTCAAACCCCTGAAAACTGTGATTGTTTCCTCTCTGAGACTTTTCCCCTCCAAGATAAAGATTGCCCAGGTCCTTCAACCAATGCATGAGAATGAGATGTTTCCCCACACTATTTGCCCTCCTCTGGATTTATTTGTAGCTCAGCATCCTTCCTAAAATGTATACAGAACTGAACACATTGTGACTTCAACAGGGCAGGGTATAGCGAGACAATCACAGAATGAGAGTTAGAAGGGAACTCCGTGGACACCTGGGTCGACCCATGCCCAAAAGGAATTCCCATTAGAACCCACTCAGAAGATGGTTGTCCAGCCCCTGACTGAAGACCTCCAAGGAGGGGAGACCCACCAGCTCTCTCGAGGCAATCAATTCTACTTTGAGACAGCTTTTAAGGTCAGGAAGATATTCCTGGAACCCATACATTTTGATGTTACTTGTGGTTGACTTAGCTTTCTTGACTGCCATATAATACTATTAACTCATGCTGAGCTTGGGGTCTACCAAAACTTCATGATCATCTTAATTCTCTCTAACCACGCCACTAGGTGGTGCGCTGGACTTGGAATCAGGAAGATTCATCTTCATGAGTTCAAATCTGGCCTCGGACCCTTAGCTGTGCAACCCTGGGCAAACCACTGAACATCTATCTGTAAAATGAGTGGGAGAAGGAAATGGCAAACCACTCCAGAATCTCTGCCAAGAAAACCCCAAATGGGGTCACAAAGAGTTGGACACCACTGAAAAAACTCAACGACAAAAAACATACCTCCCCCATCTTGTACTGGTGATGTCGATTTTTGAAACCTGTATAAAACTTATTAGAAAATCCTTTCTAGCTGAGCTCCAGATTTGGTTCCTGTTACTAACCATCAAAGTCCAGCCAAAGCCTTCCACTTGGTAGTCCTAGTATATGGAATTCCAATTCCTATGTCCCAGACTTGGAGTATTCTCCCCTTTCTCATCCCTGCCTCTTAGATTATTCTTAGTGTCCTTCAAAGTCTGGCTTAGGTACCACCTCATACTGGAAGTATTTCATGATTCCCATACCCCTCCCCCCAATAGCTCTTGACAATCTTTCCCACCTGAAATTATCTTATATTTACTTATCCGTTTGCATGTTGTATTACCCTAGAAGAGTGTCAGCTCCTTGTGGGCAAGAACCATTCATTTCATTTCATTTTCATTTTCTAAGCCTAGTAGCTAACATAGTGCCCTAAACATGGCAGCAGGGGTGTGCTAAACCAGCTCCAGCCAATTGTTACATTTTCATTCATACCTCAAAAATTGGCAAATGCTACAAATTTTGGCCTGCTTTATTTTTCTGTTGGTTATCTAGATTTAAGAAAGTGATGGAGCAAATGTTAACAATGCTGATAAAATGGTGTGTCCTGATTTTCCAAGGGCCCATCATTAAACATTTACCAGCACATCCTGCATGGCAGGTGTTTAATAAATGTTGGCTGAGTTTAATGCAATTAGTACCTGAAGGTCTTGGCACCATCTTATTGACTTCTACCATGCCATGTGTTGGAAGAAACACAAGAGGAAGAGGAGAAAGCAAAGGCCTGGGTAACCTGACTGTGCTGACCACAGAGGACACAGGAATGTCTGTATTAATGGAATGCCAGACCACGGGCTACCCCTGGCAGAAACATACAGGAGGCATCACCCTACCAAAGGCTATCTCAGCTCTCCCAGCTGACCCAGAGCTCAGAGCTCTGATAAAGTGTCTGATTCAGGCCTCTCATCACCATTTGACTCCACTCTGGCAAAGGACATTCCATCTTTCAATGCAAGGTCTAGATGCGTTGGTTATGGGTCACAGACCCCCTTGTCATTCTGGACCCACTTTTTTCTTTGTGGCTTAGTACTTTTTATCTCTGCTTTTGTGATCCAAGAAAAAAATAAAGGGGCCAGTGGACCCCAGCCCAGTGGAAAGAACATTGGGTTTGAAGATGAAATCCTTGGATTCAAATCCTGGCCCTGCCACTTCTATCTGTGTGACCTTGGACCAGTCACTTTACCTCAGTGACCTTCGGTCCCTTCTTCTATGAGATGAAGGTGGCCTCTTGATAGCTTCTGAGGCCCTTTTGAGCCCTAGATAGATGATGCTAAGTGTAATGATCCGGTCCTACCTAAGCTCCCTTCCAGCTCTCAGATCCTAGGATTATATCACCTCAATCAAGCAATATTTATGAAATGCCTACTATGTGCTGGGCACTATACTAATCACTGGGGATACAAAAACCTTTCTTTAAGCAGTTCATGATCTAAATGCAGAAATGCAAACAAATCTCTACAAACAAGCTATGTGTAGGATAAACAGGAAACATGACAGAGGGAAGGAAGGCCCTAGAATTAAGAGGGGCTGGGGAAGGCTTCCCATAGAGGACAGGATTTTAGTTGAGACTTAAAGGAAGCCAGGGAAGTCAGTAGTCAGAACAGAGGATGGGGGCCAGCCAAAGAGAATGCCCAGAGCCGAGAGATGGCGAATCCTATTTGTGGAACAGGCAGGAGGCCAGTGTCACTGGATAAAAGAGTACGTGTTGGGGAGTAAAGGGTAAAAAGACAGGGAAGGGAGGAGGGACTTCAAATGCCAAGCAAAAGATTTTGTATTTGATCATGGAAGTCATAGGGAGCCAATGGAGTTTATTGAGCAGGGGAGTTTCATGGTCCAAAGATCACTGAAGGAAGATTTGGACTGAGGAGACTTGAGAGCCATCAGTTGGCTACTGCAGTGGTCTAGGCGTGAGGTGATGAGAGTCTGCATCAGGGGGGTGGCAGTGTCAGAGGAAAGAAGGGGACATATTCAGGAGACATTGTAAAGGCAGAATTGGCAGATCTTAGCATCAGCTTGGCCCTGGGGGGGTGAGAGATAGTGAGGGGTCCAGGAGGACTCCTGGGTCATGAACCTGAAGGACCAGGAAGATGGGGATGCTCCCAGTAATAGGGAAGGCAGGAGAGGGGAGGGTTTAGGGGAAAAGATGGTCCCAAGCAAGTACAGTCCACTCCAGAAAGCCCCTCCCACCCTCCTCTCCGGTGGCCCTTCCACAAAGCCTGAACAAATGGATGGAGCTGAGGGGCCACGGTCATGTTTAAGCTAACGCGCTCAGGACTGTGGGACGGGACACTCAATGCTTCTCCCCTGCCCCAATCCCCAACCAAAAATATCTCAAGTAGAGATCATTTGCTTTGGAAATGAAACGAGGCAGAGCAAGAAAACTCCACCCTTCCCTTCTGCTCATCCACGACCCAGCCTTCGAAACAGCAGCAAAAGCAGCCGCCGCCAGAGACGGCCAAAAAGCCGGCCAAGGTGGCAGATGAGAGAACAACAATGCTCGCAGTGCCAGAAAGCAACATTCCAGAACTTGGCAGCTGGGGCCCAGGCTGCCAAACACCCCCCCAAGGCTCCAAGACACGGCCACCCTGGGGGCCCAGAGGAAAGCTTGAGTGACAGACGGATGATGTCTCAGTCTGCACCTCACTGGCGGCTGGGCTGGCTCTCCAGGGGACACGTGCAACACACTGCTTACCAATAATAAAAAGAAAAGAAAATAGATGGTAAAACGAAAGACAAAGAGGGGACGGAACAATCCGAGCTTTGCTCCTCTAGCCACCCCAGAGGGCTGAGCCCTACCCCGAATCTCACTTTCCATGATGATGATGATGATGATGATGATGATGATATTAATAATGATTGAATAATTAATATTTAATATTAAATTAATATTTAAAATAACATCGATATATCTCTTACTACGTGCCAGGCACCGTGCTAAGTGCTTCACAAAATATTATCTCGGATCTTTGCAACAACCCTGTAAGGTAGAGGCTATTATCTCCATTTTACAGTTGAGGAAACTGAGGAAGATGGAAGTTAAGTGACTTGCCCAAGATCACACGGCTAATAAATGTCAAAGGTCAAATTTGAACTCGGGTCTTCTTGACTATAAGCTCAACATTCTAATGGATGAATATAAAAGTACTGATTCTATTTCGAAGATGGGGGCAGAGCAGCAATAAATGGTAGCATGCAAAAAAAGACAATTTTTTTTCCAGAATGCATTGAACATATACAGCAATTTTATGACATTGTTAAATTTATATATGTGTGTGTATATATATATATACATATATATATATATATTTGTTAATGTATTTTTTGCTGTTGTTGTTCAGTCATGTCCGATTCTCCAAGCCCCCATTTGGGGTTTTCTTGGCAAAGATACTGGAGCATTTTGCCATTTCCTTCTCCAGCTCATTTTACAGATAAGGAAACTGAGGCAAAAAGGGTGACTTGCCCAGGGTCAAAAATCTAGTAAGTGTCTGAGGCCAGATTTGAACTCACAAAGAGGAGTCTTCCTGTCTCAAGGCCTGGTATTCTATCCACTGAACCACCTAGCTGCCCTTTTTTAACGTACACATGTGAGATTGTTACACACACACATCAAGATACATATATATGAAACAATCCTTAACAGACATTCACGGTTCCTTATCCAACTGTCTTTTTGGTTCTTGTTATTCTGTTGAAATATTCATAGACTTAATGATTAAGTTTACAATTTTAAAAATCTTTTTGTAAAGAAAGAAAAAGCATGCAATAACTCCTGGGTATATAGCCCCTGCCCTCGAGGAGCTTACCTTCTAGCAGAGGAGACAACACATCAGAGAGGGGTGTCCAGAGAAGCACCGGAAGGCGAGTGGAGGCACAGGGCAGTCCATCATCCTGCCTTTTCCACTAGAAATGGCGGTGTGGATTTCATTACTGTGTCCAAGACAAGGGGTGGGAAGAGAAGGGTAGATGGATAGCAAGATCTCTGGGTCCCTGATGGATAACTGGATAGAACGGGAAGTATCCTCTAGATGGGCTAGATAAGATGGCCCAAGTGAGTTGGCGCTCACTCGTCCACCAATCAGGGCGGCTCAGCCCAAGGGCGCAGTTCCACAGCTGAATAGATTACCCTGTCTATACCGGAGAGGGCTCTCAAAACACTGAGGCTTGGAATCACTGAGTTCGGAGTCAGAGGACCTGAGTTCAAATGTTGATTCTACCAACCACTACCGAAAGAACCTTGGGCAAGTGGCTTACCTTGAGCCTCGTCTCCCTCCCCTCTAACATGCAACATGCGAAGTAGCTTACCTCTACGGTTCCTTCAAGCTCTGTCGCTATCCTAGCAAAAAAAAAAATTCTCTCCTCTCTTTTATGCTCCCCACATCCCACCTCGCATCAAAAGTCTATAAAACATGCACCTACAGACAAATGTGTAAATCTCCGTGGCACTTTAAAGTACCTTTCTGAAATACAACTCGAGGAGGCGGGTTTTACAAGTATTAGCCCCACCAATTCCAGCAAGAAATATCGATATTATTATTTCTTATTACTCACTATTAGTCTTGGGAAAGTTAACTGACTTATCCAGGGTCACCCAGCTGGCTAGTCTCAAAGAAAATATTCAAACCGAGATACACACACACACACACACACACACACACACACACACTCCAACATTCTTTTCAGTACTGTAACCACTTCTCTAGAGAACAGGCAGGTAGAGGGCGCAATGTAGTCAGAAGTTCAAATCCAGCCTCACACGTTTACTAGTTATGTGATCTTGGACAAGTGACTTAACCTCAGTTTGCCTCAGTTTCCTCAACTGTAAAATGGGGAAAATAACAGCCCCCACCTTGCAGGGTTGTTGTGAGGATCAAGTTAGATCATATTTGTGAAGACCTGAGCACAGGGCCTGGCACATAGTAGGTGCTATTATATATGTATATACATATATATACACATATATAATATATATACATATATACACATACATATATACATACACATATATACATATATGTATATATACATGTATATACATACGTGTGTATATACATAGATATAGATACAGATACAGATACAGATACAGATACAGATATAGATAGATGGATACGGATACAGATACAGATATGGATATGGATATGGATATATGTTTATTCCTTCCTTCCCCAAAAGGGCTGAAAGGGAGCAGACATATTCCTCTCAGTTAAATGGGAGCTCCTTGATGATGGGCTCCTAGGCCCATCAATAGTGAGCTAGAAGAGATCCTAGAGTTCCTCCAGTCTGATGCCTTCATTTTACAGTTGAGGAAAACAAAGCAGAGAGAGAGGCTAAGCCAACTGCAAAGGGTCACATGGGTCATAAATACCAGAGTGCAGATTTGAACCCCGGTCCTCCAACTCCAAAAGCAACACTCTTCTCACTATACCACACTGCCACCTTTTTTGTCTCTGTATCCCGGGTGTCTGACACAGTGCCTCGCTCATCATCATCATCGTCATCATAGCTAACATTTATGCACTGGGCACTGTGCAATTATTGGATCCTCACAATAACCCTAGGAAGTAGATTTTACTATTATCCCCACTTTACAGATGAGGAACTGAGGCAAACAGCAGGCAAGTGACTCGTGCAGGTTCACACAGCTCTTAAGTGTCTGAGGCTGGATTCGAACTCAGATCTTCCTGACTCCAAGCCCAGCACTCTATCTACTGCTCTCTCTGTCTGCTTCATAATAACTGATATTTTCCCAGTGCTTTAAGGTTCATAAAGTCATTTATTGTTAATAATACTAACCATGATAAAAATAGTGAGCATTGACATTGCCCTGTGAGGTTTGCAAATGCTTCAAAAATATTAATTCATTTGTTCCACACAACAATCCTGGGAGTCAAGTGCTGTTATCATCCCCATTTTACAGATATGGAAACTGAGACCAAGAGAGGTCTTGGAATCACACAGCTAGTAAATATCTGATGCTGGATCTGAACTCAGGACCTCTGACATTACTACCATTTCCCTCCATGTCCAACTGTACCACGTGGCTGCTTTGATAATGGCTCTTTACATGACGCTTTAAATTTCACAAAGCCAAGTGCACACATTGCCTCCTGTTATCCCTGCAATAACCCTGGGAGGTAGGCGCTATTATCATCTCCACTTTATAGATAAGGAAACTGAGGCAAATTAAGCTATTTGCCTAGAGTTGCACAGCTAGTTAAGTGTCTGGGGCAAGATTTGAACCCAGATCTTCTTGATTCCACATTCACCACTATCCATCAGATATTGCTTTTCTCCAGCCTCTCTAAATTGCCTGACAAAAATTCATTTCTCTCCTGTTTCAGGAGTCTGGGATTCTTGACTGAGAACACGAGTCAATTCACAGAAGAGAATGGAGCTCAAATTTCCCTTGCCTACCCCCACCATGAAATAGGTCTGGACCCCGCCCAACCATTTTTGTAAACAGTGTGGGGCAGAAACAATGAATTTGGCAGGGGAAGACCGGAGTTCAAGTCTTACCTCAGATGCTTACTACCTGTGTAACTTGAGGCATGTCTCCTTTTCACTGGGCTTAGCTTCCCCATCAATAAAATGAGGGAATTGGACCAAATGGTCTCTAAGGCCCTTTCTAGCTCGAAACCTACAATCCTGTGGTTTGCAGAAGTAAATTAACACTTGAAAATATGAGTCGGTGGTTCCCACTGGCCCAGTGAGAAGGTCTGGAAACAAAGGCCCTCACTCAGCAGGCTTCTCTGCTGAAGGTCCTCTCCCCTGAGGCCAGCCAGGGTCGCAGGCTGTGGCCCACTCAGCTCCCAAGCTTTGAACACCCCGGTAACGAGGCCAAGGTCAGAGCCTCCATCCCCGAGGGAGGTGGCTGGTCCGCTTCCAACTCCAGAATGACCCTCTCCACCACCAGAGAAGAGCTCCAAACCACAGCAGCCTACAGAGCAGAAGCCAGGGCCTCATCTTCTGCCAAAACCTGCCAAGACTCTCGGGTCTCAACGTCCTCATTTCTGCTGATGACATCTAATCACCCAGGCTTGAAACCTCCCCATCCTCTCAAGTCCTTCACTCTGACAGCCAGCTCACCCCCCTTCCCCCACATCCAATCTGTTCCCAAGCCCTGCTATTTCTACTGTACCCCTGAAAACCTCTCTCCCATCTGTCCCCTCCTCAACACACACACACACACACACACACACACACACACACACACACACACACACACACACACACACCCATCGCCTGCTACCCACCAGCATGATGACATGGAAGAAGCATTAAACTTATAGTCTCAGGATCCAAGTTCGAATCTCAGCTCTACCACATTCTAAGGTAGCCTTGGGCAAGTAGTAACTTAACCTCAGTTTCCCCAACTGGAAAATGAGAAAATTGGACTAGACTGGGGGTTCTTAACTTTTGTTGTATCTTGGATCCCTTGAACAGTTGGTTTGATGAAGCCTATGGACCTTTTCTCAGAATACATACTACATATGAATACTACATACAAATATAAAAAATGCAGACTAATATAAAACCACGTATCAATATTACATACAAATGAAACTACATACATAAAAAGAATTGCAAAGGAAAACCAACAAATTATCTTTAAAAGAAAAACCATTCCCAGATGCCAAGTTAAAAATCCCTGGACCAGATGGGCTCTGTGGATTCACATAAGGACCCCCTTGCAGCTCCAAGCCTATGATCTGAAGGGAGAAGTCTTAGACAGAAACTCAGAGAGGTCGAGCCCCTTCTACAGTCACACAGCTAGGATCTGAACTCAGCGCTAACTAGATCTCTTCCCCATCAAGATCCATGATGCTTTGATCCCTAGTCCAGACCCTTGTCTCCCTCCACTCCTTCCCTACTGGTCTCCCTAGCCCTAGCAATACAACTTATTGCCATTAATTGTTATCGTTATTAATACAACACTACTTATTAAGCACCTACAAGGTACAAAAAGCTGGAGATACAAAAACCCCAAAGAAACATCAGTTCCCGTCCTCAAGGAGCTTACACTTTCATGGGAAGATAACAACTCTGTGGGTGTGGGTGTGGGTGTATATGTGTGTGTGTTTACATCTGAGTAAATACAAAATAATGGGGGAAGTGGGTTTTGTTGTTGTAGGGTTTGGTTTTGTTTGTTCCTTTGTTTTTGTTGATTAGTTCCTTCAGACTCTTTGTGACCCCATTTGGGGTATTCTGGGCAAAGGTACTGTAATGGTTTGCAATTTCCTTCTCCAGCTCATTTTGCAGATGAGGAAACTGAGGCAAACAAGGTAAAATGACTTGCCCAAGGTCACACCACTAGTAAGGGTCTGAGGCAGGATTTGAACTCACAAAAATTAGTCTTCCTGACTCCAGGCCTGGTGCTCTATCCACTGCGCCACCTAGCTGCCTTTTGTGAAATATAGTAAATGTTTTTTAATTCATTCATTGTAAGGTGAAGGTAGAGACTACAGTGTTTTTCACCCCTGTATCCCCAGTGCCTGGCTATATCTTATATATTAGGGATGAGGAGGGAGAAGGGAAGGATGTCCAGGCCTGTGAGTTCATCAGTGTAGGGAATTTCCAGCATGAAAACTTCCTTCCCCATTGCAGACTAACATCTTCTCTATCCATTATACTCTTAGAGTGTCCTGTGCACACACAGCCAGTATGTGTCAGAGCCAGAACTTCAAACATAGAAATAAAGAGACAGATGTAAGGAGGCAGAGCATTCCAGAATGGGAGACTGCCAGCACAAAGGAGATAGCGTCATGTTCAAGAAATACCAAGCCAGCCAGAGTGGCTGGATGGTAGAGGGTGTGGAGAGGTTTCAAGTGTAAGAAGACTGGAGAGATAGGCAGAAGCCAGGTGGGGAAGAGCTTTAACAACAAACAGAGGAGTTTATATGCGATTCTGAAGGTGATAGGAAGCCACTGGAGTTTCCTGAGGAGGAGGAGGGGGACATGCGCATTGGGTAATCAATCACTTTGGTAGTTGAATGGAAGAAGAGGGATTGAAGCAGGGAGGCATTTGAGGTAGGCAGACCAACCAGCAGGCTATTGCAATAATCCAAGAGTCAGATGATGAGGGTCTGGACCAGAGAGGTGGCAGTGTCAAAAGAGAGAAGGGGGAACATATGAGAAATATTTTGGCAAGGGACTGATGGTGTGGGATGAGTGAAGAGTTGAGGGAGACACCAGAGTGGTAATTATGAGCCACCGGGAAGATGAAGGTACCCTCAACAGTTATAAGGAACTTTAAGACAGGGGGAGAGTTTAGGGGAAAGATAATATGTTCTGTTTTATACAAGTTGAGTTTAATGTGCCTATGGGGCATCCAGTGTAAGATGTCCAAGAAGTAGTTGGTGATGTGAGGCTGGAGCTCAGGAGAGAGATTAGGGCTGGATATATAGAAAGTGGAATCATCTACATAGAGAAGATATTTAAACTTATAGGAGCTAATGAGATCACCAAATGAGAGGAGAGAGAGAGGGGGGAGAGGGAGAGAGGGAGAGAGAGTGAGAGAGAAAGAGAGAGAGAGAGTGTACCCAGGAAAGACTCAGTGGGGACACCCATGGCCAGTGGCCATGACCTGGATAAAGAACCATTTGTGGTCAGATACATAGAAGGAATACCAGAAAAGAGTAATGTCAAGAAAATCTACAAAGGAAAGTGTATGAAAGAAAGGTGACGAACAACATCAAATGGTACAGAGAGGTCAAGGAGGAGGATGCCTGAGAAAATGGCATTAGATTTGGTAAGAGATCATTGGTAATTTTGGAGAGGTCAGTTTCAGTTGAAAGATGAATTTGGAAGCCAGATAGCAGGTAGTGGTGCTGGTGCGCTTGACAGTAACAGGGCAAGTTAGGGTCTAGGGGGAATGATAATGAGTTCTGTTTTGGACATGTTGACTTTGAAGTGTCTGTGGTACACCCAGTCCAATACAGAGGCAGCTAAATGGTACAGTGAATAGAACACTGGACTAGGAAGTCAAGAAAACCTGACTTGAAATCCAGACTCAGACATTTACTGAGAACTCTGACTCTGGGTGAGTCACTTAACCTGCCTCAGTTTACTTATCCAGAAATCGAGGATAATAACAGCACCCTCCCCCCAGAATGTTATGAGGATAAAACATGTTAATATTTGTAAAGCGCTCGCAACTTTTAAAATGCTATATAAATACTATTATTATGTCCAAAAAGCAGTTGGTGATTCAGGACCGAAGCCTAGGATTCGAACCCAGGGCCTTTGACTCCAAATCTAATGATCTTTCCGTGGTACCACACTGCTTCTTTTATAATTATAAATAATTGTTATATTACCAATTAAATCACAGACCCTTAAGAATGGGCACATTTCAAGTGTACCTTAAACTCACAGAGATGACAGGCCTTCTCTCCCACCACAGGCAAACCCTCTTCTGCATCAACCCACCAAGTGTCCATGGAAGAAATCAAGTTCTCAACCGCACCGAAGCCCCAGGAAAGGGAATAGTTGGGGCCCCAACAACTAAATACCTAGAGCTGCTACTAGGGAGAACTAGGAATGGAGGACATATTCCAGACCACACCTGGAGTACTGGGCTCATTTCTTCTTCTCCTTCAAGGATGCTACATCCCAGACAAACAGGGTTACCAACTGTTTCCTCCTCTGACCATGGCCTTTAGGTCATTGATGGGCTGAACAGTATCCCTAAGAGGAGTGGTGAGGTGGTGCAGTAGATAGAGCACTGGACCTGGATGGGAATCAAGAGGATGTGAGTTCAAATTCACCCTCAGACACTTACTAGCTGTGGGACCCTAAGCGAGTCATTTAACCCTGTTGGCCTCAGTTTCCTCATCTGTAAGATAGGGATAATAATATCGACTATCTCCCAAGGTTGTTGTGAGAATCAAATGAAGTAATATTTGTAAAGTGCTTCATAAATCTTCTGGTACTTTATGAATGCTAGGTTGGTAGTAGTAGTAGAGTAGTAGTAGTGGTAGTAGTAGTGGTAGTAGTGGGAGTGGTAGTAGTAGTTGTTGTCTTGGTATTGTTGTTGAGTCGTTTCTGGGTCTTAATGACCCCTTTTGGGGTTTTCTTGGCAAAGATACTGGGGTGATTTTGCCATTTCCTCCTCCAGCTCATTTTACAGATGAGGAAACTGAGGCAAACAGGATAAACTTCCTCATCTGTAAAAAATAATACTAATAATCATTTTCAGGGTTTGCACTAACCCAACTAAGGGGTCCCTACAAGCTCTACAACTCTGATTTTCTATGATTCTTATCAAGGGGGCAGTTGAATTAGAGGGCCACTGGGGTCCTTTGCAGCCCTGAGATTCTGTGATTCGACATGAGAGGCCCTCACTGGCACAGGGACCACCTTCCTGGCCACCCTGCCAAGGGGGAGTTTTCTTTCCCCTTAAATCATGGCATCCTGAACCTCTGCTGTTACCCTCAAAGCATCTCAGCACATAACGAGCTTGGCTCACTGGGGTCCCCGGACTTAGCAATGGGAAGAAAAGTGATTTACCCTGGGAACCACCCTGTCCCGACACTAAATCATTGAAAGTCTATGGGGCTCCATCATTTGCATGCCTCCCAATTCTAGTCCCTCCCATTTCCAATCAACGCCATCCATCCAGGCTGCCTGCTTAGCTCTCAAATGAAAATGAGTCCAAGGACTCCATTCTTCTCCACTCTCACTCACCCCCTCAAAAATGAAAAGGTGGGGAGGAGAGCAACAGCCTCAGCAGGCTCGGCTGAGCAAAGTCTTCCTCTCTTCCCCTAAGTGCCCCTCTCCCTGAGCTCCCTGCAGGAGCATAGGACACACAGCCCCTCTGTCAATCGGGCGCCACCCACTCTGGATTTAATAGAGACTCGGCATAATAGGCCAAAGACGGGGCCCCGGCTGGGTCCCTCTGCAGCAGCGAGGACCTTGGCAGGAGGGCTGCTTATTTGCAAGAGCCTCGGCACTCGCGGTGGTGGGTACAAAAGTGGCCGGCAGAGCTTAAGTTAGAGACCCCAACCGGCTTTGCAGTGCCTGCTGGGGGAAAAAAAGTGAGGCTCCATCTGCCTGAGACACTCCCAGGGCTGAAGGCAGCACACCCACCCTGCTCTTGCCACGGCAGCTGCCCACGCAGGAGAGATTACAAAGCGAGAGACAACGGGTGAAATGTGCCGGGAGCTGAGGCATCCCCCTACCGCGGGCCTCGCTCAGCTCAGCCCCACCGAAAGCGAATGCCACCCTCACACACTGCGAGGCAGTTCCCAGGATGTCCAGAAAGCCGCTGGGCTAAACAAGAGAACTTGGAACCGAAAACCTAAAGCTTTTCACAGAAGCCCCTCGCGTGTTGCGCGTAGACCCACAGAGCTTGTGAGGAATCAAACCCCAGCCCTGCTCGGTTTCCCTGTCGCTAGCGACGGAGTGACTGTAAGAGCTTCTCCTCGGCTGAGCTAAATATAGGAGGTACCAAACTGTGTGCTGATCAGGTCCCTGGTAGGGATTGGTGCAAGGCTAGCAGGCATTGCCAAGGCAGAGAAGAACACCAAGGTTGGCTGTCTGAGGCTCCACCACAGAAGGCAGTCATGATGCTGAGAGGCTCAGCTGGGGGGGAAGGGAGCGGGAGGGAGCCTTCTCAGGAAAGTGGCCAGATCTACAAGCACCAGATTTCAGCTAAGGTTCTTCCACTTCCAAGCACCCTCCCCACCCCCACCTCACCCCCCAACCCCAAAAAAAGAACCCATCACCAAAACTTTAGCCAAGGATGCTCTTGGGGAAGGAGGGGAGGGAGAACAATCCTATTCTCTCAGGAAGCTCTTGGCACTAAGACTTCCTCCCTTCCACCCATAAGCCTCAAGAACATCTGAACCCGATGGAAAAGACTAAAGACAGAGGAAATCGGGATGTTTGAGTCACAGCAACTGTACTGTAAACTGTACTGTTTCAGGGACAAGTAAAAAGGAAGCAGCAGCCTTAGCATCAGCATCCACCTCCCCTCTGCACACTATTGGGAGGTAGGTATGGGGGGGGGGGGGTAAAATGAAGAAAAATTTGGCCAAAATCAAATAGATATTTCTACTGCTTATTAGCAAAGCAGATGGGAGAATCATTCCTGTTAAGCTGTGGTGCCTCAGTGAGCTAGTCTGAGCCATAGATGAAAGCTGATAAACATCTGAGAGAGAAGATTCTCTCCTAGTTGGAGGAGGGGAAAAAAACCTCCATCACTTAAGGGCAGCACCAGAGGAAAAAAGATTTACTTTTCCCATGCAGTTATATCACGTCACAAAGAAATAAAGATTTTGATTCCAGCCTCTGAAGCAATGACACCAAATTCAGCAAAGTTGGATATATAAATACATACATACATACATATATATATATATATATATATATATATATATACTTTTTTTTCTATTTGCTTTCTACATGTTCGGGGAATTTTTTCTTCATCTATAAATGGGGTGAGGATTTCTAAGAGACCAATTCCCTATTCTCTTCTCCCAGGTGACGACAAAGGTGTCCCTGGAGAAAGGGAAAGAATCAGGCTCTGAAAATTCACACGGATCCCCCGAAAAGAAGCCTCCCGAAGCCATCTGTGCCTTGAGGTTTTCTTTCTTAAGAAAGTGGGAGGGTGGGGGAAGGTATAGGAGGAATTGGGGAGGGGGGGGAAATATGATGGTATTTTGGGATAAGCTGTCTCCAAATTCAGCCTGCTAAATAACGCCCCAAAGGTGGGTACACTCTAAAGAGAAGGGAAAAAAATCAGTCCCTAACGCAGGGACAGGAAAAAAAAAGTCTAATCTGTCTTCACCCGGAGCTGGCAAATGCTCAGATTGGTTCCTGGCCCCCAGCAAAGCCAGCTCTCTAAGTGACTAAGGGAATTTTCCCATTAGGACTATTATCGTCATTAAAAGCAGAGACAAAATCATCTTTGCCTTCTATCTTCCCTGTGGGCTGCTTTCTCTTTCTGGGGATGGGGGTTTGGTTTTACAGACTAAAGTCATCTCTATTCCAGCCCGGAGAAATGTAGGTCAGAAGCTACCTGGCGAATATAAATGGGGAGGGGGGACAGAAGGGGATCGTGTTTGAGAATTATAATAAAACAGAGGGAAGGATAGCATTTAGAGACTGGCGCCCAGGTCAGTTGGAAGCCCCTCTGAGCTGTGAGGGTGTGGAGATCCAAACAGACACACAGGTGGGGAGAAGGTGAGGTCAGGGCAGGAGTGAACCAGGAGCCTATATGCCCTTTGCCTCGGGCCCTAGTCCCTTGTTTCTCCCTTATCACCCCCAGCCCAAATCTCTAGGGAAAGTCCTCAAGGGGAGTGAGCTCAGTAGCAGGGCCGACACAGAGAGATAAGGAGAGACGCTGCTGCCACCCACTGCTCGAAACATCCAGCCATCTATTCATCCATCCATCCATCTCTGCCCTGGGCTCCTCCTGTTGGTTCCTGGGCCGATGGCTTTCTCTGAGGGAGCCTATGACCTGCTTGGCCTGAATCCCTCGTGAGGGGTGGGGGTGGGGGGGTGTCCAAAGCGGGAGGGAGGCGGGAGAAACCAGAAAGAGAGAGAAAGAAAGAAAAGGGTCTCCCAGACCTCCCCTTTCTTCATACCCTACCCCCCACCCCGTTTTCGCACTAATGGCTTTGGAGGAGATAGGGGCAGACCACGCGAGTGGAGGCCGGTTGGGCTGTGGGGATGCTGACCGAAGTTCATCCCCACCCTCTGCACTCCATGCACACGGCGATTGTGGAGCTGCCTTGCCATAATCCCCCTCCACCGCACCAAGTAAAGGAGGTTCGCAGCTGCTGGGGGAGACGGGCGGAATGTGCTTTCTCCCCAAAATGAGGGGGGCCAGCTTCCTTCGGATAAGAACGAACACTAGCGGGGGGGGGGGAGTGGGAACGCAGCGGGACCTAAATGAGTAGGTCTCCCAGGGCCGGAGCTGGAATAGGATGTGAATGAGGGAAGACCGGGAGGGGAGGGAGGAGACGGTGGGCTCCAGCTTCTCCACGGGATGGAACTTTGTGCGCCACGCGGGGCGCGGGGCAGACACTCCCCGCACACACATACATACACGCGCGCGTCTGTACACACATACCCACACTCACACACAGCCAACTCCACCACCCCCTCTCCAGCCCACAAGCGCCCAGCCGTGGGCCACCTTTACCTGGGCACCAGAGCGCGGCGAGCGCCAGCAGGAGCCGGAGCAGGTTCGGGAGCGCCGGCAGGGCCGGGGAAGGCATGGTCCTCGGAGCGCGGGGCTGCACGGGGGTGGCCAGGATGGCAGGTCAGTGGCCGGCTGGACCCCGGGCCGACGCGGTGACGACTGGGGCAGCCTTGGAGCGGAGGATGTTCATCTCATCTAGCATCACTGGGGGTGCGAAGTGGGGGAAGCAGCGCCGGCCGAGAAAGAGGAGGGGGCCCCAGGCGCCCCTGCTGCGCGCCCCTCGCCGGAGCCCGCGGCGACTCGCTCAGGCACTGTGACCGTCCCCAGGCGGTTAGCGAGCCCCAGCGGGCATGGCTGCGCGCTCCCTCGGCAGCGGCGGCTCCTCCCCAGACGCAGCAGCAGCGAGGGGGGGAGAGAGTGGCAAGGGTGGCGAGGGTGTTGAGGGTGGCGAGGGTGGCGGCGGCGGCGGCGGTGGCAGCCCCGGCTGGGGCTCCGGCTCGGGCTCGGAGCTCTGCGCTCAGCGCCCTGCGCCCGCAGCTCCTCCCAGGCACTTCGGAGTTGGTGCGCGGCGGCCAGAACCCAAGCGGAGCCCGCCCGCCGGCGTCCCTGAGCCCGTCCCACGCCGTCCCATCCCGGCCCGATTGCGCCGAGCTTCGCACAACCACAGCCACAGCCACCGCCGCCGCCGCCGTTCTGGCGGCCAGAGCAGCCAGCCAGCCACCCCGAGCGGCCGGGGGGAGGGGGGAAGGGAGGGAAGAGGAGAGAGGGGAGGAGGGAGGGGGAGGGAGAAAGGGGAGGGGCAGCGGCGAAGAGAGGAGGGGCCGGACCGAGCCCAGCCCAGCCTAGCCCGGCTCCACGGGGGGGGCGGAGCTCCAGGAGCCATCCCGAGAGCCGCCCCGGCGTCCCTCTCTCACTTCCTAGCTTGTCCCCGGGCCTGAGCGGGAGCCGAAGCTGAAAGTCCCCGAGGGGTAGCTGGGAAATATGAACAGCCAGCCCCCTGCGCCCCAGAGTAGTGCCCAGAGCAGCCCCACCCCGTCCCTACTCTAAATCTGGGAATCCGGGGTACAGTGGCCCAGAAGGCCTCAGCTTATGGCTGGAGACCCCCTCCACCTGGGCTTGGGGCAGAACATAGCAAAGGTATACTCTGCCGTCCCTCGGCCCCCTCAACCAATAGCGCTCCCAGAAAAGAGAATGAGGAACACAGGACTCTTCGCTCTGCCCATGGGCAGAGGTCTCTTAGAGGTATCCAGACGCCTGTTCAACTTGGGCTCTGGGAGACTGCCTTTGACCAGGTTGAGGAATAGAAGAGGAGGGCTGGCTCAGGCCGGTCAGATTGCCTGCCATGCAAACCTTTCCTCTACTTTGAAAACCCATTCTTGCCTGGGGAAGGAACTCTTAGACAAGACAGTGGTTTTTATTGGTAGGGGCCATCAGCCCCAAACTATAAGAACAAGCCCTGAAGCGCCTGCTCCCGCCCTTTAAAGAATCAACTTCGGGCCAGTTTAGCCAATTTTTCCCAATACTCCTGATTTCTCCCTTTCCTTGCCTACCTTGAAAATACTGTTACGCACAAGAAGCCAATCTGGAACTGGTGCAAAGAGGACAGCAACTGGGCTGGAGCCGATAGACCTAGAGTCGATTTGGGCATCCTTCTCTGTGGGACCCCAGCAGCCGAGCCGTACATAGATAGCCCTGTCTTGACTCACCACTGGCTTTAGGTAAGGCAGGCTGGGATGGCGTGCGGAAAGTCCTGGACTACCAGGCAGGAAACCTGTGTTTAATCCAGGTCCTATCCCTGAAACTATCCAGCCGCTTGACCTTGGGCAAAGGTCCCAAAAAAAATCCCTTCTCTAGGATTCCAGTCTGCCCTCTGTAAAATGAGAGATTTGAGCTAAGATGAGCTATAAGTTTCCTTCTAGTTGTGATTTTCCTTTTATTCTTACATCCCTTTCAGCCCAGGACCCTATCCCTTTCTCTCCCCGCATCTCAGTTTCCCTCTTTGTACAATGAGCCACACAGTGTGGTACGATGTGCTCGACCTGGAGTCAGGCAGACTTGAGTTTGAATACTGTTCCAAACACGATAGCCGTGTACCTCAATTCCTCCGCTATAAAATGAAGTCATTGAGCTTTTGTTGTTGTTCAGTCCTCACGTCCAACTCTTCATGACTCCATTTGGTGTTTTCTTGGCAAAGATAAGAGTGGTTTGCTATTTTCTCCTCCAGCTCATTTTCCAGATGAGGAAACTGAAGCAAACAAGGTGAAGCGATTTGCCCAGGGTCACACAGCTAAGATACTGGCAAAGATACTGGAGCAGAGGAAACTGAGGCAAACTGGGTGAAGTGACTTCCCCAGGGTCACACAGCCAGTAAGTGTCTCAGGCCAGATTTGATGGGATATTTTGGCAAAGATACTGGAGCAGTTCACCATTCCTTTCTCCAGTTCATTTTACAGATGAGGAAACTGAGCCAAACAGGGTTAAGTGACTTACACAGTGACCATACAGCTAATAAGTGTCTGAGGCCAGAAGATGAGTCTTTCTGCGCTAGATGGTCTCTGAGGTCCCTTCTAGTTCTAGCTGGGTCTAGGATATCAGACTAAGGTGATCTCATCCTTTTCGGCTCTGACATCCTAAATCACTTAACTGTGCCTTGGTTTCCTAATCTGAAACATCGCTATGATAATCTTTGACACACACCCCCAACTCTGCTTCACAAGGCTGCTGTGACAGGCCAGAAAGCCCTCCTTTGAAATCATGAAGCTCACACACAAAAAGCAGCCATTGTTACCAGATCGCCCTCCTTTCACCAGCTAAGTTCTATCCTGAACAACATTCTCTCACCTCCTCCCAACTGGGGGCTGAGACTGAGAGGAAACCAGAAGGGGGACCCACGCACCTGGTTCATTAGTCCAGACAGAAGCTCATTAGCTGGAACAGACACATAAAAAGAGGCAGTTCCCAGGTCCTTTTTTCCCCATATACACAATAATAATAAAAGCCAAGGAGAGCAGTGCCTGAGCCACAGGTAGCTTTGTACGGAGGCCCTTAATTATGAGAAATGCGGGGATTGTCCAGGCTGCAGCTCGTTGCTAATGAGGTTCTCCTCTCAGCCCAGCCCAACCTGATGCAAAGCACCTTTTTTTTTTGTCTCTGATGAAAATTGGCCCCAATTCTTACCTACACTGTCACAACTGCAGCAGCTTACATGTCACACATGGGCTTGGAAAGCTGGAAGGAATAGGGATGAAGGGGGAAGGGGGTGTAGAGCCTGAGGGGATGGGAGCTGGGGCTTGGGACTTTCTCCATTGGTAGAGATGGGCTGGCTCTGAGTTATTACACATGCTCTCACAGCAGCCCTCCTCCACCCGGCCCCTCCCCCAGAGGGGACAGAGATTGAATCATCTGTGCCCAGAGGGCAATCAGGTTTAAGAATGAAGAATTGGGATGAAGATGGGGTGGGATTTCCAAGGCCCATCGTCGTGCTACACTTGGCTTCAGGCAGATCTGAGTTCTAATCCCACTGCAGCAATCAGTGTATGATATGACCCTGAGCAAACTTTGGACTTCTGTCTCTTCATCTTGAAAGTTAAGGGGCTGGACTTTATGGCATCTAGAGGCCCTTCCAGTTCTAAATCTATAATCCTATTCCCATCACCAGAATTTAAGGGGTTAGTCCAAGGGTAGGGAAACTTCAGCCTTGAGGCTACAGGTGGCCCTCTAGGTCCTCAAGTGTGACCCTTTGACTGAAACCAAACTTCACAGAAGAAAAATCCCCTTAATAAAAGGATTTGTTCTATAAAACTTGGACCAACCTTGGTCTACAATCAGTTTAGTATGGGGAGGAATTCATAGAATCACAGATTTAGAGCTGGGACTTTAGAGATCACCAAGTCCAACCCTCTCTTTTTTACAAGTAGCTAAGTGATTTACCCAAGCTCACACCACTAAGAAGAGTCTGAAGCAGAATTTGAACTCAGGTCTTCCTGACTCCAAGTCCGTCGCTGGCTCTCACGATAAGAAGGGGTCACCCTGCCAGCAGAGCTAGGTTTCCTTCTGTTGCCAGAGCAGGGTTCAGTACAAAGTCACAGGTCCAGCAATGGCATTGGGCTCAGAACAGTAGGCTCGGCATTTGGCTGTAGCTGTGCCCATTGTAGCTGTGTCCAACCAGGACAGCTTTGAGCGGTGGTGAGGAGGGGATTCGAAGGGCTTGAGTTCCCAGTCTTTACTGGGCAGCTCCAAGAGGCCAGAGCGCAAAACCTAGATCACTCTTGCCTTTGTATTGTAACACAGAGCCTGGCACAGAGTGAGTGTCTAACAAATGCTTGTTGAATAGATCAATGAAGCAAAATCATCATAGCTGGCCCATTTGTGGAGCTTTTTAAAGTTTACAAAGCCCTTTACATAGGGTATCTCATTTGATCCTCATAAGTACCATGTTAAGTAGGTGCTAATATCCCCATTTTAAAGCTGAGTAAACTGAGGCTGAGAAAGGTGAAATAATTTGCCTAGAGTTGCAAAGCTAGTAAGTGCTTGAAAAAAGATTGGAATTCAGATCTTCCTGACTCCCAAGTCTAGCTTCTTATCTTCTGTAGAGATGGAAGGAAGGAAGGAAGGAAGGAAGGAAGGAAGGAAGGAAGGAAGGAAGGAAGGAAGGAAGGAAGGAAGGAAGGAAGGAAGGAAGGAAGGAAGGAATAACCTCTTTAGCAAATGCAGAAGGCTCTTAATAAAATCAAAGACCATTTTCTCACTACAGTACTTCAGAAGATCCCCAACTCCATCAACAAATTTGCATCTGTCCATGCCTCAGTAAACATTTTTCATTATTTACTACCAAAAAATTCATCTTCTGGACATAAGCTTCCCTGGAACAGATCTAGGCTTGCCCACAGCTGACCAACTTTCTCCTAAGACTGGATTAAGCAGAGCAATACACAGGAGAAAGCCCTGGACCTGGGGCCAGCAGACCTGGATTCACATCTCACCTCTGCTACTTACTACCTATGTGACCTTGACAAGTCAGCTGGCCTCTGAGACTCAGTTTCCCCTGTAAAGTGAAGTTGGACTCAATGACCTCTAAGGTCTCTTTTAACTCAAATCCAATTCCATTTAGCAGGCATTTACCAAGAACCTACAATAAAGGCAAGTCACTTAAGCTGTTTGCCTCAGTTACCTCATTTGTAAAATGAGCTGGAGAAGGAAATGGCAAAACACTTCATCTCTGCTAAGAAAACCCCAAATGAAGAACGAAGAGTCAGGCACGACTGAAACAACTGTACAAGAACAAAAATAAAGATGCTGGTGAATGGACTAGGCCCTGAATATTCAAAAAAAGAACTATCCCCTGTGCTCACACAGCTTATATTCTCCTGGGAGCAGGGGGAACATATTACAGAGGTCAATAAATTCAAAATATACAAGAAATAGCTGTGACTTAGAGGG
The DNA here is from genome assembly GCA_028646595.1 of Phalanger gymnotis. Classification (NCBI taxonomy): domain Eukaryota; kingdom Metazoa; phylum Chordata; class Mammalia; order Diprotodontia; family Phalangeridae; genus Phalanger; species Phalanger gymnotis. The sequence goes on along the minus strand of CM053622.1, from coordinate 32,267,642 downwards.
ATCCCAGCTTGGTAGGACTTGCTTCACAGGTCATCTTCACACCACAAGGAAGCCTCAGATGAGGTTATCAGAGGTACCTGAGCTGGTACAGGGTGTGGATAGGACATCTTAGTCTTTCCCAGCCTCTAGCTCCAGAACACACAGAGGCTCCCTTGCTCCTAAACCTAAAATTCTATTCCGTTCAATTGCCTGAAAACAAATCCTTCAAAGTCCTCTGAGATCTGGCCCCAACCAGCTCTACCTCGCTCTTTTCATTCCTTTCCCTTTTTCCACTCTCCAACTAAACAGGACAACTCAGCATCTCCCCTAAATGCCTAATGTCTCCCCACCTTGGGGCCTTCGTTCATGTTATTCCTTTTTCCCGGATCTCCTCCACCCAATGAAGCCTTCCCTGCCCTTCAGTGCTCAGCTCAAATATCCCCTGTCCAGAAAGGTTCCTCTGATCCAGCCAGACATAACCTTCCCTCCTCTGCTAAAGAGATCTTTCCTTCCTCCCCCTCTCTCTCCTTCCCTTGCTTTCTTCTTCCCTTCCTTACTCCCTTCTTCCCTCCCTCCCTCCCTTCTTCCCTCTCTTCTTTCTTTCCTTCCTTTCACTCATTTACCATGTTCTTTTTTTAAATTTATTTTTTATTTTTAGTTTACAACACTCAGTTCCACAAGTCTTTGAGTCCCAAATTTTCTCCCCTTCCTTCTCCTCCCCACTCCCCCCAACATTTACCATATGCTAATATTATTATAACTATTTCCTCTAGACAGTAAACTCCTTGAGGGCAGGGCTGAGTCTTATACAAACTTTATATCTTCCTCTCCACCCGGACTGGTACCTAGCACAGGCCCAGTAGATTCTCAGTAAATGTTTGTTGAATGGATGGATCAATCGATCAGTAAACATTTATTAAGCGCCTTTTATGTGCCAAGCACTGTGCTAAGTGCTGGAAATACAAAAAGAGGTAAAAGAGTCCCTGCCTTCAAGGAGCTCACGATCTAATGATGGTGAGAACGTGCAAACAGATATATACAATATCTACGACATAAACAAATATCTACAGGTTAAAAAGGAAGTAATCAATAGAGGAAACACACTGTTATTTAAAAGGGTTGGGAAAGGCTTCCTGCAGAAGGCTGAGATTTTAGTTGGGACTTAAAGAAAGCCAGGGAGGTCAGTAGTTAGGGTGGGGGAAGGAGAGGGTTCCAGGCATGGCAGATGGCCAGAGAGAATGCCTGGTGCCGAGAGATGGAGCGTCTGATTCCTGGAACAGCCAGGAGGTCAGTGGCATTGGATAGAGAAGGGCACATTGGGGAATAAGGTGTAAGGAAACTGGAAAGGTAGAGGGGGCGAGGTTGCGAAGGGCACTGAATGCCAAACAAGCATTTTGTACTTGCTCCTGGAGGCAATAGGGAGCCACTGGAGTTTATTGAGCAGGGGACAGATGGATAGATGGATGCCTGCACGCACCCACGAATGAATGAAACAGTACTTTATATTGCAGAGCCCTGCGCTGGATCCTTCGCAGGATGCTAAGATTTCTCTTCTCTTCTTTCCTGCATCACTTCCAAATTTTCTATCCCTCCAGTCAAATGCCCCAAGTACCACCATTCCCCACAAAGTGATGGATGCCCCAACATCGCCCCTGCATACTCAATTTGATTTGTGTTTAAGTTTCTTTAACAGTGAACTTGATGCTTCCCACCCCTAGCTCCCAAAGTGCTAGTTTTAACTGGGACAAATGGGTTTTGATGGGTTAGACCCCAGAAAGTTGCCCTCTGTGCAAGCCTTTAAGCACTGTGGAGATGTTAGCTTAGTGGAGGCTGCAGGGAAGGAGGGCAGCACAGAGAGAACTCCCAATGAGCTAACTCCCTCTACCAATCCAAGCTGGCAGCCACTCTGCCACTCTGCCTTTGAGAGTTAGCTGCCTGGGACTTCTCTGATAGGGTCTCAAAAATAGAACATGCCAGAAGGAGGTTTTCCGTTCAAGCCTTGATTCCAAAGCAAGCCCTCTATCCTCTCCATCATGATGTCTCTTCAGTTTTTTTTCTTCTAAGATCTTTCAGCTTTGCTCTCCCTCTGTGCCCTCCTGGACTCACCCACTCACCCCCAAGACTCAGTGGTGAGAGTGCCAGCACACAAAGTTCTTGACTCAGTTTCCTCTCTTTGTACAAACTGGTTGTCCATCTTCACAGGAAAAGTGGTAGCGAGTGATTGGAAAGCAATGAGAGGAGGATAAGAATAGCTGTATTTGAATAATGAGCTAAGGTTGACAAAAAAAAAGATAATTTGTAGACATTCTCTGACCTGATCCTCACAGCAACCCTGGGAGGTAACTGGTGTTGATGTTCAGTCGTGACCAACTCTTTATGACCATGTTGATGTTTTCTTGGCAAGGATACTGGAGGGGTTTGCCATTTCCCTTTTCCAGCTCATCTTACAGATGAGGAAACTGAGGCAAACAGGGTTAAGTGACTCACCCAGGGTCACACAGCTAGCAAGTGTCTGAGGCCAGATTTGAACTCAGGGAGATACCTCTTCCTGACTCCAGGCTTATCACTCTGTGCTCTATGGCGCCACCTCGATGCCCTAAGAGGTAATTTATTTTTTTTCTTTTTTTTTAATTATATTTTTATTTTTAGTTTGCAACAAACAGTTCTACATAATTTTGAGTTCCGGATTTTCTCTAAGACGTAATTTAAAAAGCATTATTACCTCCATTTCTCAGATGAGGGAACTGAGGCAAATGGATATTGAGTGTCTTGCTTAGGGTCAGGCAGCTAATAAATATCAAGTATTCTGGGATTTGAACCCAAGTCTTCCCAGATCCGGCTCTTTCCATTGACCAGCCCAGGCCTCCCAACCCTAGATCTGTGGCTCCTTCTACCACAGAGACACCTCTGGCACGGTGATGGCAAGGCCTTATCTCCACCTTCTTCCCTCCACATACTCCATGCTCCTGCCAAGCAGGACAATCCCCTGCCTGCTTCCCTCTCCAAGAACACACCTCTGGCTCTACTCCCACCGAGGTTTGCTAGTATTGTTCCCTAGGCCTAGAAGAACTCCCTGTCTCCTTCTTCCCTTCTACCTGTCCTTCAAAGCCCACCCCATCCAGGAAGACATCCCTGCTCCCTGGGGTGAGTAAGAAACTGTCCACTTAAATTTCAGATCACTTTGCTCCCTCTGATGTCTTTGGTATGGAAAGACTCAAGTCATGCATTGGACAGAAAGAGTGCAAGATTTGAGGCGGCTAGTGGGGCACCGTAGTGCACAGAGCACTGGACCCGGAGCCAGGATGACCTGAATTCAAAGACAGCCATAGATGCGTACTAGTTGTGTGACCCTTGGCAAGTCATTTAACCAATTGGCCTCAGTTTCCTCATCTGTAAAATGGGGATCATAATAGCAGCTCCCTCCCAGAGTTGTCGTGCATATCAAATGAGGTAATGATTTTAAAGCACTTAGCACAATTCCTGGCTCATAGTAGGTGCTATATAAATGCTTATTATTGCCTTCTCTTCCTTTCCCCATTTGGAGTCTAAGGACCTGGGTTCCAATCCTGGCTCTAGCACTTTCCACTTCGATTACTTGAGCAAGCCATTTCACCCCTCTCAGCCTCATTTTCCTCATCTGTAAAATGAGACAATAAGACTAAATTACCTTTACTGTCTCTTCCAGGTCTAAATCTATGCTCCTTTTGTATTCCATTCATCATAGAGTCAGTGGGGTAGAACAGACAGAATATTGGGCTTAGAGTCAGAAAGACTTGTACTCAAATCTTTCCACTGACACCAACTAGTTACATGACCTTGGTCAAGTCACAGTTTTAAATCTAAATCTCTCCATAAAACTGTGTATTTCAGTTCTCTTTCTTCGTATCTTATTCAACACATGGCACAGTTCTTGGCACATAGTAGGTGTTTGATAAATGCTTATTGACTCACTCATCAATTTGTTCAACAAGCATTTCTTCAGGACCCATGACACTATTTATTCCCCTTCTACACTGATTATCTACCTTCTGCTTGATGTATGCCCCGTTCAGATTGTTTATCCACCTTCTAGACTATCTATCCTCCTTCTAGACTGCTTATCCCTTTCTACACTGTTTGTCCCCCTTCTAGACTGATTATCCACCTTCTGCTTGATGTATGTCCCCTTCAGATTATTTATCCACCTTCTAGACTATCTATCCTCCTTCTAGACTGCTTATCCCTTTCTACACTGTTTGTCCCCCTTCTAGACTGATTATCCACCTTCTGGTTGATTTATGCCCCCTTCAGGCTACTTATCCACCTTCGAGACTATCTATCCTCCTTCTAGACTGCTTATCCCTTTCTAGACTATCCCCCTTCTAGACTGATTATCCACCTTCTGGTTGATTTATGTCCCCTTCAAGCTACTTATCCTCCTTCTGGACTATCTATCCCCCTTCTAGACCATTTATCCCCCTTCTAGACTGATTATCCACCCTTTGGTTGGTTTATGCCCCTTTCAGGCTATTAATTCCCCTTCTAAATGACCTATCTCCCTTCTAGACCACTTATTTCTTTCTGAACTACTCATCCCCCTTCTAGACTGCATATGCTCCTTCTAGATAACTTATGTCTTTTAGACTGTTTTCCACCCCTTCTGGACTATCCCCTTTCTAAACTACTTACTGTTCTAAACTACTCATCCTCCTTTCTAAAACTGCTTATTCCCTTTCTAGACTACATAGCCCACTACTAGATGGTTTTTCCACCTTCTAGATGACTTGTGATCCTTTTAGACAGCCCATCTCTCTTTTGGACTACCTGTTACTTTTCTAGACTACTCACCCCCCTCCTAGACTGTTTACCTATTTTCTAGATGATTTATACCCCTTTTGAATGGTTTATCCTCCTTCTAGACTATCCTTTTTCTAGACTCTCTGTCAAACTCCTACTTTCCCCAGTGCTCTGTATACAATAGGTGCCTAATAAATGTGTATTCTATTATATACCAATATCTTCTGCTCCAGATGCCCTGGAGAATGGCTGCACAGGTGAGTACCCAATTCCCTGCCCCCTCTTCCTCCTCCTCTACCCTACAGCATTCAGCCCCCCAAAAGGGGGCTTTGGATAGATGAGGCCCAGCCAGGATCGCAGTAGGTATTTCACATTGGAACTAGGAAAAGAAGTTCACAGCAAAAATATTTGTTTCCAGGCTATTAGAATTGGTGATGTTAGAACACTATATGTAAGTCTTCACGTCTCTTGTTCAGAGGCCTTCAAACATACCCTTCTCTGTCATTCATATTAATCCAGCAAGTATTTAAGTGGCTGTAACTAGGCTCTGGGGATACAAAGACAAACCAGTCTCTGTCCTCGAGGAACTTATATTCTAATCGAGGGATATAATATAGATGGTTTGTTGTTATTGTCATGTCCAACTGTTCATGATGTCATTTGGGGTTTTCTTGGCAGAGATACTGAAATAGTCTGCCATTTCCTCCTCCAGCTCATTTTACAGATGAAGAAACTGAGACCGACAGGGTGAAGTGACTTGCCCAAGGTTACACAGCTAGGAAGTATCTAAAAGGCCATATTTGAACTCAGGTCCTCCTGACTGCAGGCCCAGATCTCTGACCATCTAGCTGCCTTATACAACATAGATACAGATAAGTAAATAAAATCTATAAACAAAGACATACAAGTAATTTGAAGGCAGAGCACTAAGTGTGGAAGGAAGGGAAGGGAGGGAATCAGAAAGGGCCTCATGTAGGGAGTGGTGCCTGAGCTGGGCTGAGAAGGGATCCCAGGAAGCCAGGATGTGGAGGGAGCCCCCTCCAGACACGGGCACCACTGGATAAAGGCACATAGGCAGGAAATGAAATCTCAGCCAGTTTGAGTGAACCAAACAAAGAGTGAACCAAGAGGAGCAACAAGTCTTGGGTCACCAGTTTGAGTGCCTCAGAGAAAACACTGGACAAGGAGCCAGGTGACCTGGGTTCTTGTCAGGCTCCTGCCTCTGACCCAAGGAAGACACTGGACTCCTCAGAAAATGTGTTTGCTCATCTGTAAAATGGGTAGATTGGATTTGATGCTCTCTACGAGGGCTCTTCTAGCTCTGAACTCTTATGAATCTTGATGTCCACTTGTTGGTATTTCGTGACTCCTTTCTCAAAGAGAAGCTACCCAGCCCAGGAGGTGACAAACCCAGGGAGCAGCTCTATGGGTTTGGTGTGCTGAACCTGGAAGCAAGACACCTGGCTCTGAATCCAAGGTCTAGTGCCTACCAGCTGAGTAACCATGTGCAATTTGCTTCATCTGCCTGGTCCTCAGTCTTTTCATCTGTAGAATAGGGACAAGGATCTCAATCTCATAGGTTGGTTGTTGGAAATTTGTAAAGCTTAAAGCGCTATGTAAATGACTGTGATTATCATTATTAATAGTCCAAGAGCCCAAATTCAGCACTGGGGAGGGTCAAGGAGCATTTCCTTCTCCAAAGATTCTCTACTGCCTCTCCACTACCTCCCTCTAAGCCAGAGCTTCAAAAATGCCCTCTCTGACCCTCCGTCACAGCTGGCTACGGAATCGCCGACTCTCCAGGAGATGGGAAGAGCACAAGCAAATCCTTCCTGAGCCTCGGTTTCCCCCTCTGCAAAATGAAGCAGTTGGCCTAGAGGATCTCCAAAGCCCTTCCAGCTGTGATGTTCTATGGTTCTGGGATGGTGGGAAGGTTGGCTCAAGGTCAGCTGGCCAAGATGACCTCTGAGTGTGGGGGGAGCTTTTCAGCTCTATGTGAGTCTGAGAATGCGAGACCCAGGAGTCCTGCTGCCATTGACTGGCACCAGCACCAAGCCTCTGTCTTTGATCTGAGCTAGACCCCCTCTGTCCCCTCTCAAGACCTCTCAAGACTGCCAGGAAGCTGCTTTCCAAGCAAAGAGTAAGGCTCCCCTCTAGCGGCCTTGGCTGTTACTGCAGACGGGGAACATGCCGCAGGGTTCCCACCACAGCCCTGGCCCCATCACTGCTGATGAGAGGGAGTCCTCTTATTTTCCATCCCCACACCCCCAGAATGTTCAGAGCTGGAAAAGACCTTGGATATCCTGTCATCCAATAGATGAGGAAACCATAGGAGTAGAGTGACTGCCGTAAGGCCACCTAGCCAGGTAGTGGGAAAGAAGGGACAAGAAGCCATACTATGCAAGTCTCCTGACCCCAGCCCCCTCAAAACCCCTTCGAAGGCCTCCATGGAGGGGGAGGGAGCTCGGGAAGCACCTTCTCAGGCTTCCCGTTCCATTTTGGACAGACCTAATTGCTCCCCAGGTAAGACTGTAGCCCATTCACCAGCTACCACCATTTGTTTATCTAATTAACATTTATTAATCACCAGCTGTTTGTGCACCTAGAGCCACGTTTATTGCTGAGAGATACAAAGTTTATACAACTGTGGAATTCTCTGTCTAATTGGAGAAGACAAACACAATTCTAATGCCTAATATTGTACATTAGCTTAGTACAGCACACGGCTCATAGTGGGTGTTTATATAGTGCCTGCATATAGTAGGTGCTTAGTAAGTGCTTATTGACTGACTGAGGGAGACAGAACAAAGTACTCTGTGAGGTCCAAGAAGAGGTGTTTTTTTTTTAATTTTCATTCAGAACTCTCTTCCTATCCATTGAGAAGACAAGAAAAACAAAACTCATCATAAAACGTATATAATCACATAAAACAAATTCCCACATTAGCCATGTCCAAAAAAGTAAAAATATGCTTCAGGCTTTACTCTGAGTCTGTCAGTTTCCTCTCTGGAGGTGGACAGCATAAGTCATCATGAGTCCTTTGGCTTTGTGGTGGGTCATTGTGGTGATCAGAGTTACCACGTTCTTACAATATTGCTGTTACTGTATAAATTATTTGCCTGGTTCTGCTCACTTCACTTTGCATCCATTCATACAAATCCTCCCAAGTTTTTCTGAAGCCATCCCCTTTATCATTTCTTAGAACACAATCGTATCCTCATAACCCGTTTGTGCCTGATAATTCTCTCTTTTTTGAGGGGGGTCAGAGGGAAGGGTTGTAACTTTACCGCTATAGACCACCCACTCACAGAAGTAGATCAGCAACTTATTGGTTAACGTACGGTCTGTTTATTTGTGTCCCAGACCCCTCTGGTAGTCTGGGGAAGCCTATGGCCCCATTCTCAGAATCATGCTTGTATATTCATCGAAGACATAGGATTACCAAAGGAAACCAGTAATACTGAAATACAGCCCCCAATATATTTTTTAAAACAAGCTTACAGACTCCAGTTTAAGAAGTTTAGAGGGTCTCCCTGAGAAATTAAGTGACTTGCCCAGGTCACACAAGGAGAAGTGTCAGAGCCTGTGTTGGTAAGCAAAATGGGCTCCTTAGCATTTAGTGCCCTTGAAGAGTTTAGCTTTGGTTTTGAGTAATTCAGTGTATTTCATCGAGCCTTACTAGGTGCTAAGCCCCAGGCCCAAATCCCTATTAGGTGTGGAACCTATGTGGGTGTGGATTGGTGACTGAGGTGGGGCCCAAGGTGGGGCTGGCTAAGGGGAGGTGTTAACTCCAGAGCCATGCCCTATTAGGTGTTAACCTAATCTATGTGCATGTGAACCTCCCAGGGTCCTAAGTGGAGGGCCTAACTCAAGAACCAATCATAGCAGCCTAAATTCTGGTCATTCAGATGACCCTATATATGACCCATTCTGAAGCCCTATAAGAAGGAAGGACAGAGCCATTTGTGTAGGGCTCTCGAGATGGTGTTGATGAGGAGACTCCAGGCAGTTGTAGCTAAGGAGCCCTCCAGCTCGTAAACCCAGATGCTGAGACTTTGTTGAACTCCGGTAACTATGTATTGGGATTTGAATCAGTCAAGGTCTGTCAGTTGATGTTTGTAATTTGTTTGTATTTTGTTCTGAAGTTCAGAGTGCTGGCTTTTTTCTCTGAACTAAGTGAATGATATTTGTATGCTGAATTAAAGTAAGCTTATCAACCCCTTTAACCTTGCTTTCCTTATTAAGGCAGATCAAAAGAACATGTGCTTTGGCAGCGTGCTGGCAGTTTTCTGAGTGCTGGCTGTTGGGGAATCTTACACCCCCGCAGCAGCTGCTAGCCGGATTGTGGAAACAGAGGCCAGACTGGTGCTTCAGTCATCCTGACCCCACCACCATCTTTTAAGCTACACTGCCTCTGGAAATCCCTTTTACCAGGGTCAACATTTCTTCTATAAGGAAAGATAAGGCTTCAAATGTCAATTCCCCGTGGCGGGGGAGGGGGGGACGGACAGACATCTGGAGTGAAGTTTCACAGGTTTTGATTGATGGGCAGTAATAAAGAGGGAGTCATAACCTGAAAGAGGGATGGTAGATACAGAAAGGGGGTAGGGAGGAAGCTCCAAAATTTGGCTTACAAAGCAGCTGCCCAAGGGTGCGCCCTGCCTCAGACTCTCACCTCCTACTCTACCCTGGTGGGAAAGAGGTACAGAATTTGCTTTGAAGACTTATGTTCTCCCCAGAATAGGATCATCCGATAGGTAATAGCAGCAGCAGTAGCAGCAGCAATAATAATATCTATATTTATATAGCCCTTTGTTTGTAAAAAAAACCCATATTATTTCTTATTTGATCCTCACAGCCCTGTGGCTGCAGTGAATAGAGTTCTAGGCCTGGAGTCAGGAGGACCTGACTTCAAATTTGGCCTCAGACACTTGACACACTTACTAGCTATGTGACCTTGGGTAAGTCACTTAACCCTAATTGCCCTGCCTTCCCCCCTGCAAAAAAAGAGCTGTATTGGTTGGGTTTGGGGGGTTTCTTCTTTGACTTCTTTTTCTTTTCCTTTCCTTTTTTTCTTCCATTTTTTTTGTCTTCGTTTCTGAGTTTTCCCTCTCATGCCATGGAAGCCTGTGCACCTTGGAAGTTCACTTTACCCCTGGACTTCTCACGTTGGAAACAGCCCCCCATGCCCACTCCTACCCTGTGAAGCTATTCTTGGCTACACACACACACACACACACACACACACACACACACACACTCACTCATTCATTCCCTTACTGGCACTCTCTCTTTCCTCAGTTTTCCTGGTACTATACTGTACTTACATGATGTCCTCTGTCTCTCTCTTCCCTTCCTCTCCCCTCCCTCCTCCCCCATAGAATGTAAACTCCTTGGGGACAGGAAGGGTTTTGTGTATCCCCAACATCTAATACCATGACAGGTAGGGATTAAAAACTGAGCCCATGTGATTTCACTGCTATTATACAGAATTCTCAGATGAAGAAACTCCCTGTACTCATGCTAGACAGCCCCTTTTCTGCAGCTTCTAATCAGACAGAAAGAGACATATATACAGAGACATAAAAAGAGAAGAATGAGAGAGGAGACATAGACAGAGAGAGAAAGAGAGACAGGCAGACAGAGAGAAAGAGAGAGAGAGAGAGAGAGAGAGAGAGAGAGAGCGTGCATACACACACACACACACGCACGCGCATCTAAATTGCCTGGGGCACTGAAAGGTTAGGTCACTTGGCCAGAGTCACACAGCCACTCTCTGGCAGAGGAAGGATTTGAATCCAGATCTTCCTATTTTCCAGGTTGTCTCTCTGTCCACTGCACCACAAACTCTGCCTGGCACATCAGGATAGGGACTGGAATTCTCTAATGAGGAAATCCCCAACACCAATGCAGGTCAGGGCCTTTCCTGCAACTTACAGTCCTAAAGAGTTGCCTGGGGCCCGAGAGTTAAGAGGGCTTAGGGTTTTCAAGTCACTGTGTGTGCCTCACACAGAGTAGGTGTTTAATAAATGCGTATTGAACTGACTGCATCACAGCTAGGGGAGTACACTTGGGCTTCTTCCTTTCTTCTCCATTTTTTCCCCTTTCCAATCTCCCCACACACATTTTCAGCCCTTGTGAATTTCTCTCATAAAGTATATTTATTTTTTGGTCTTAGGCCGAAGGAGCTTCCTGCGGGCAAATGAGATAGCATTGGGTACCTCACCAGGATTGATGCTAATTAGTTATTCAATGTTTGCAAAGCCCTATTGCTCCTTGGAGCTACATAAATAATTATGTCCTCACCACATATAGCATAATAGCAGAGAATTATGCAAATGGGGGTAGATAAATAAGGCCCAATGATTCATTCATCCACTTTGCTAGGCAGCAGCTATCCCCCTCGAAGGAGGTGAACGCTTAGAATGTGCTGGCTTGTCAAATGACTAATTTGAACCAATGATGAGCCAGGATCATCTTCTCACCTGGAACCATAGTAGGCAGCAAAGAGTCAGACCATCTTTGACTTTTATGGTCCAACTCAATATCTTCATAAGGTGTCAACAAGAAAGAAAAATCATCGGATCCATGAACTGTATTTCTGTTTGTATGTTTATACCCAACATGAATGGCATGTTTAAGTAAGAGCCTGTACTCTGGCATAAGTCTTTGATGGAGCTATGTCACTGATATAGGTACACCCTTCTCTGATGAAGGCAGCAGCCCCTCCATGCCTCCTCACCCTATGGCATTCTCGTCCATGTCCTTCAGCATAAGCTCATGGAATAACTGGAAGAGACCTTAGAGATCTTCTGGTCTTTTAATAGATGAGGACTTCAAGGTCACACAAGTAGTTGGTCACAGAGATGAGATTCCAATTTTAATTCCAAAATTGATACTCTTCCCATTTGGGAGCCAATTAGGTGGCTTAGTGGCTAGAGTGTTGGATTTGGAATCAGAGAGAACTAGGTGGAGTTCAAATCCTTTCTAAGACATTTACCAGTTGTGTTATCCTAAGTTAAGGCTCTTAACTTCTCTCAAACTCAGTTTCCTCATCTGTAAAATGGGGATGATAATGATAGCATCTCCCTTATCCTCTCTGTTGTAAGGAACAAATAAGATACTGTAGATAAGGAGATAGAAATTTAATCCAAAAAATGTTAGGGACTTAATAGAAGCAGAAGAAATTAAGAAGAGGTGGCAAGAATACACAAAAGAACTATACAAGAAAGATATTAATATCACTGACAACCATGATGGTACGGTTACTGATGCAGAGCCAGACATGCTGGAGGATGAAGGTCAAGTGGGCCTTGGGAAGCATTGCTAACAATAAGGCTAGTGGAGGTGATAGTATTCCAGCTGAGCTATTTAAAATCCTAAAAGATGATGCTGTTAAGGTGCTGTACCCAATGTGCCAGCAAATTTGGAAAACTCAACAGTGGCCACTGGACCAGAAAAGCTCAGTTTATTTCTCAATCCTAAAGAAGGGCAATGCCAAGGAACATTCAAATTACCAAACTATTGCACTTATCTCACAGGCCAACAATGTTATGCTTAAAATTCTCCAAACAGGCTTCAGCAATATGTGAACCAAGAATTACCAGAAGAACAGGTTGGTTTTTGGAGAGGCAGAGGAACTAGAGACCAAATTGCCAACATTTTCTGCATTTTGAAGAAAGCAAGGGAGTTCCATAAAAACATTTACTTCTGCCTCACTGACTACACTAAAGCCTTTGACTGTGTGGATCACAACAAAATGTGGCAAGTCCTCAAAGAGATGGGAGTACCAGATCATCTTATTTGCCTCCTGAGAAACTTGTAATCAGATCAAGAAGCAATAGTTAGAACTGAGCATGGAACAACTGATTGGTTTAAGATGAGAAAGGAGTACAAGACTGTATATTGTCACCTGCTACGTCTATTGTACCATGTGGATACCAAGAAGTTCCACCCAGTGAACTGAAGTTGCTCTTTCCTCTGCTTCTTCTAATATTTCCTTGGTATCTGTGCAGTGCTGGGACTGTCCATCTGTTACCTCATTCACCCACTCCATGACTCTATCATTTCTTTTCTTTCTCACATATATTCTCAGTGGAGTAAATGCTTCTCAGGAGCAAATTATTGTTCATAATTGCCTGAAGCCTGCTTCAATTCAATTCAAAAAAGCATTTATTAAGTGCCTACTATATGTCAGGCATTATGCTAGATGCTAAGGATACAAAGTATTTTATAGACGATATCTCATTTGATCTTTACAGCAACACTGAGAGGAAGGAGTTCTTATTATTCTCATTTTACATATTAAGAAACTGAGGCAGATGGAAGTGAAGTAACTTGTTCAGGGTTGCACAGCTAATAAATATCTGACAAAGGATTTGAATTCCTGATTCCAGGTCCAACAGTCTATGCATTGTTTTAAAAGTACTTGTTACCTCTCTCATAGAATTCCGGCTCCTCGAGGGCACTGGAGGAATCCATGAAAATCTCATGAGGGAGGTGATAACAAAATGTCTTTAATCAAAGCATTTTTCAAAGGAAATCCAGAACAGGACATGTGAGTGGTGAATATAATGAATGAAGTTTAAAACAAATTAAAGGCCAGAGAAGGAATGAACTAACTTCAAGTTCATTAAATGGCTTCTGTTACACTCCAATAAGAAGAGCAACTAGCATTTATATAGTCTTTTAAGGTTTGCAAAGCACCATGTATGTTAGGTCATTTGATCCTAATGATGGGAAGGTAGAGCCAAGATGGCAGAGGGAAGCCAGAATTTTTTGCTGAGTTTTCTCAATATCATCCCTTCAAAACAACCCCACAAAATGTACCAAACTGAATACTGGGCAAGAAAGCTAAGGAAAAGTCACAGTGAGTCATTTTTCCAGACTAGAGCAGCTTAGAAATGCATAAAGAGAAGTCTGCGGATACTAGAGTGGGAGCTGTCCAGGAGCACAGCAGGGCAGAAGCAGCACCAGCAGGGGCAGCAAATATTGGCCTGTGGTAATAGCAGCCCAACACCCAGCGACAGTCAGGGGACTGAATACCTCGTCAGAAAGAGATCCTAGAGGACCCCTGTACTAGCTCTCGGTGCAGTATTAGATACCATCTATAAACTCTGTCACACATCACCCAGTTCCAGGGCAGAAAGGAGCAGTCATGGTCAAGAGGGAACAATGGCCCTTTCTGTGTAAGGAGCAGAGCACAGACCAGGAGGGTAGTGACCAGAGCTCTCCCCAGACAGCATTACTTTGAAAATTTACAAGCCCCCACTAAACTATGAAAGCAGCAGAAGGATACAAAAGAACTGAAGCTCAGACCAGTCCTCCCCCTTGGAAGTGAGCAAAGCCCAACCCTAATATGAAGGCCAAAGTCAAAACAATAGGTTAGAAAAATGAACAAACAACAACAACATTAAAAAAAGAACCCGATCATAAAAATCTTCTATGGTGAAAAGGAAATTCAAGACAAAAACTGAGAAGAAGGCAATGGTAAATCCTCAAAAAATACAGACTGGACACAAGATAGACTAGCTACAAAAGCTAAAGAAAGATTCTTTTAAGCAAAAAAAAATTATTTAAAATCAATTAAGAATGGTAAAGGACAAATTGGGAAAAAGAGATAAAAGTGATACAAGAAAACTATGAAAAGGTAATTAACAGCTTGATAAAAGAGTCACAAAAAATACAAAAGAAAATAATTCTTTCAAATAATAATTAACCAAGTTGCAAAAGAGTCAGAAAAATACATACTGAATAAAATAAATCCTTAAAAATCAGAATTGGCCAAATGATAAAAGAGATACAAAATCTCATGAAGAAAAATAACTCCTTAAAAATTCAACTTGGTCAAGTAGAAGCTAATCGTTCCCTTGAAACTTTAAGAAACAAACCAAAAAAAAAAAAGTCAAAAGACTGAAAAATAGAAGAAAATGTGAAATATCTCATAGGAAAAGCAATCGACCTAGAAAATAGATTGAGAAGAGATAATTTAAGAATTATTGGCCTGCCTGGAAGCATGATCAGAAAAAGAGCCTAGACATGATATTTCAAGAAATTATAAAAGAAAACTGCCCTGATCTTAGAACCAAAGGACAGAGCAAAAATGGAAAGAATCCACCAGTCACCCCCTGAAAGACATTTCAAAAATAAAAACTCCCCAGAAAAGTACAGCCAAAATCCAAACCTACCAAATCAAGGAGAAAATACTGTTAACAGTCAGAAAGGCATCATTCAAATACCGTGGAGCTACAGTCAGGATCACACAAGATTTAGCAACTACCACAATAAAGTAGTAGAGGTCTTGGAATATTATATTCTGGAAGGCAAAGGAGCCAGAACTGCTGTTCAGGCATTTTTTAGTCGCGTCCAACTTTGTGATCTCATTTGGGGTTTTCTTGGCAAATGCTGGAGTGGTTTGCCATTTCCTTCTCCGACTCATTTTACAGATGAGGAAACTGTGGCAAACAGGCTTGAGTGATTTGCCTAGGGTCACACAGCCAGCGTCTGAGGTCATATTTGCGCTAAGGCACCACCTAGTTATCCAACTAAGAATAACCTACCCAGCAAAACAATATAATTCTAGAAGGGGGTAAGTGGATATTTAATAAAATTGGGGACATTCAAACATTCCTGATGAAAAAAAGAGCCGAATATAAATTTGACATTCAAATATTCAGACATTATCCTGATAACAATCCTGGGAGGTAGGTATCATTGTCACCCCAATTTTATAGATGAAGAAATGGAGGGTAAGTGAGGGATATGCAGCTAGTCTCTGAAAAGGGATTTGAACTCAGGTCAACCTGACTCATAAGTCTAGAGTTCTTACCCACTATGCCACTATGTCCAGAACTGCTTATTTAATTAATACTTTCCACCAAATTCTCAATGTTTAAGACATTAAAAAAGGAAGCAACTATGGCATAGTGAAAAGAGCACAGGGATCTCTATTCAAATTCTGACTATGATTTACTTGCTGTGTGACTTTGGATAAGTCACTTAACTTCTCTGGGGCATGGTTCCCTTGTCTATGAAATGAAGGTGTTTGGATTAGAAGGGCTCTGAGGTACCCCCAGTTCCAAATCTGTTATCCTACAAAGTCTAAAAAGGAAGCTTGGCTCCATAGTATGAAAGTATGCATGTATAGTATGATTTGTGAAATTCAAGTTCACTTCTGGGAAGGCAAACATAATCTCATTTACTAAAGCACCTTGTCAATCAAAAGACCTCTAGTGTATGATTATTGAATAAATCCTTTTTGCCTATCTAAGCTCTGGTTTCCTCAAGATTAAAGTGGGAATAAGAGTATTCGAAATACCTACCCCACATGTCACCCATCATAGGAGATAGACTTATATTCTATGCCAGTGATTAGGCAAAGGGGGAAAAAAAAGTGGGGTGGGGGGAAGGGCAGTGAGGAAGAGAGTCAGTTACATACAACCCAGGCTGAAGAGGAAGGTTGCAAGATGGGAGAAAAGGGAGCAGGGAGAAAAGCCAGCATGGAATAGTAACATGTTGTCTGCTGTGCCTCACCATCCAAAGGGCTGACAATCAAAGGGAAGCCCTATTGCCAAAGAAGCAACATGAGACTGGGAAGTCATTCTCCAGTGAAGAGGCCAGAATACGTAAATGACTGATAATAGCTGACATTTATCTAGTGCTTACTATGTGCCTGGCACTGGGCTACATTTTGCAAATATTACAATTGTTACAAATAACACAAATATTATCTCACTTCATCCTCATACAACAACCTTGAGAAGGAAGTGTTATTATTACCTCCATTTTACAGATGAGGAAAATGAGGCAGAGGTTTTTAAGTGACACAGCTAGTAAGTATCTAAGGTTGAATTTGAATTCAGATCTATCCTGACTCCAAACCCTGTACTCTATTCACTGTGCTATCTAGCTGACTAAGGGATGGTTTCAGAGAAACATGGGAAGACTTATACAAACTGATGCAGAGTGAAATGAACTGAACCTGGAGAACAATGCATACAATAACAACATCATAAAGACTTGTAACATTGTACCAACTTGGAAGACTTAAGAAATCTGGTCCACACATACAACGATCAGTTCCAATTCCAGAGGACAGAAGATGAAACCTACTACTCACCTCCTGCCCCAGAGGTGATGGACTCAGCCTACAGACTGAGGCACACGTTTTTGGATATCGCCAATGCGGGAAATTGTTTTGCTTGCCTATGCATATTGGTTGGAAGGGCTTTGCTTATCTTTTTTTTTTTTCGATAGACGAGAAGGTGGGAAGGAGAGAAAATGGATTTTTGTTCTCTGAAAAAAAATTTAATTTACATTTTAAAAAAATAATTTTAAAAAAAGATGTCAGAATGCAGAGAGAGAGTGCAAAGAAAATTTGACAATTCTCCAAGTCAATCGATTTCCCATCACTTCAACTTTTTATGTCCATAGCTTGCTTTCCCTGTCTCAGCCCAGCAGGAGGGCTGGCATGGTCAGGGGCAGATTCTGACAAGCCTCCTCTTGACTTAGAGATTTCGATTAGCCTGAAAGCTGTTATATTACTAGGCTGCTATGAGGAAAATGCTTTGTAGACCTTGAAGTCCTATAGAAATATTTACTATTATATATACAGGGTGTCCCAAAAATCTTAGTGCCGTCTTTTGCTTTTAGCTAGTTTAAAACTTTATCTTACTTAGTATTTACTTCTCTGTCACTAGAGGCAATATGGTACAGTGGGTAAAGAACTGTCTTTGGAACCAAGAAGACCTAGGGTCAAGTTCTGCCTCTGAAACACACAGGCTGTGTGTCTCTGAGCAAGAGATTTAATCTTTCTGTATCCCAAGCAACTAAGATTAAACATATAATATATAAAAATAAATTTAATATTTTGTTGTTTTTCAATCATTTCAGTTGTATCCAACTCTTTGTGACCCTATTTGAGGTTTTCTTGGCAAAGATACTGAAGTGGTTTGCCATTTCCTTCTCCAGTTCATTTGACAAATGAGAAAACTGAGGTAAACAGAGGTAAGTGATTTTTCCAGGGACACACAGCTAGTAAGTGTCTAAGGAAAGATTTGAACTCAGTCTTCCTGACTCCAGGCCTGGCATTCTATACATTGTGCCACTGAATTTAATATAGGAATATGTTAAATACTAAATATATAGATAACATATATAGACATATTTATATTTAGTATATCTCGTATCTGCCCTTTGTAATTTAGCACAGTCCTCAAGAATTCCTGTGGCTTAAAAATTCATCCCTCTATAGCCAATCAGGCAATGACCATCTCGGGACTTAGCCACACTGGTCCTCAGATGACTACACATGATCCACTGCCAAGGTCATGCTCACAATCCTTCTAACCTGGTAGGACTGCTCTGCTGAAATGACCTTGGAGAAGCCAAGGTCGTTGCCATGCTGTGACAGGGCAGCAGAGAAGGATTTGTGGGAATGACTATCATTATTGGAATAACTGGACATTCACCAAGCTTTATTATGACATCTTTGTCGTACCTGCTAGGTCTTTGCCCAAGCTGTCTCTCATGCCTGGAGTTCATTCTTTCTTCACCCTTATGTCTTAGGAGCTCCAGTTTCCTTCAGAGTTCACCATTTCTTATACACACACATCCCGATTGGTAATGAAAATATTTAGTGTTTGTAGGCCTGGAGGCAGAAAGAGCTGAGTTCAAATCCTGCCTCAGACACTTACTAGCTGTGTGACCCTGGGCAAGTCACTGAACCCCGATTGCCTAAAATTATATATGTCTATATTTAATCTCTCAGTACTCCAGGAGACCCTCTAAGATTAAAAATTATAAAGAAAGTCCTGCCTTGTTAGAGGAAGAGTCCTCATTTAGGGGATCCTTATGCTAATGAAATCATACATCCACGGGCAGCTAGGTGGCCCAGTGAGTAGAGCACCAGCCCTGGAGTCAGGAGGACCTGAGTTCAAATCCGGCCTCGGATGACACACTTACTAGCTGCGTGACCTTGGGCAAGTCACTTAACCCCAATTGCCTTGCCTTTCCCCCTTCAAAAAAAAAAGAAAGAAAAAGAAATCATATATCCAGTTTTTATCCCAATCTTTCTATGCCTTACCACCCCCAGGAGAATGTAAGCTCATTGAGGGCAAGAACATCTTCCATGTCTATCCTTGTATCCTCAGAGCCCTATACGTAACAGGTACCCAGTAAGAGTTCATCAGACTTGGTCATCACGATATAAATAATCAGTCCCCAACCCAAGCTCCCTTCACCCTCATATGGCAAGAAATCAGGATCCTCTGCTCTTTGGTTTTCTTCTACTGTACATTCTTGAGGCTATCAACCAGCTTCCTTCTTAAACTGTGGTCTCCAGAACTGAATACAACATTCGAGCCATTTCATTTCTCTGTGCCTCAGTTTGCCCATCTGCAAAATGGAGATGATAACCCCCAACCCCAGGGTTGTTGTGAGGATCTTAAAGTGCATTGTAAATGTCATTAATTATTATCAGATGGGGTGTGTTGGTTAGTCACACGGGCAGACAGGTGGCTTCAGCAGGGCTCTGTCCCGGAGGCATTGTCAGATCAATTTGACAAGGCTGGAATCATGTAAAAATGTTGCTAAGATTTGCAATGTAGGGCTAACTCTGTGTGTGCTTAGGTTTCCTCAGAGGCCTCCTTTGGATGGAAGTGAGGAGGTGCTGAGAAAAAGGGGGTGGATATGGGACTCCAGGTAGCTCCCCCATCACAGCCCTATAGGGACAGGCTTCCCCCATTTCAACACCGAAGCTGGCTGCAGGGGTAGGGGGTAGAATTAGCAGCTAAAAAGAGATACCACAATATATGAATGACTAAATATAACCGCTTCAAGTTGTACCCACAGATCTTTACCGAGGGAAAGTCTTGCTTACATAATACGGCACCCTGCACAAGAGAATTCAGCAGGAAAACCCATCTTATTTGCCCTGCTATCCTTCTCCCCCCCTTCATGGGGCACATTGAGAATTTGACAAAGGAGACAAGAGGCCTGTGTGTGCTTCCCACAATGGGGGCAAGAGGGGGACTGAGGGGGCGGCCCTTGGCTAGAGAATGGCTTCTTTTCCTGGCAGGCAGCAAACAGCAATTTGGCAATAGTCAAATAGTTCTGCCTGGGCTCGGGTCATTCCCAGGAAGGGAAAGGGCAGGGGGCTCTTGAGAAGAGCTTCAGGTCAAGGGGGATAACTCCCAGCTAAAGCCATGGTTGAAAGAGGAGGGGGAGCCCTGGGGAGCAGTGGGCACTTGGACTTGTGGAATATTCACTATCTCAGGCCTCCTGGGTCCAGATGGAATTCTCCCCAAAATGGTCCAGAGTGAGGATAGAGGTCACCAGTCCACCACTGAGGGCCACACTCCTCTAGATTCCTATGGGAACAGAAATAGCTATAGAGAGCCCTGTTCCAAGTCTCATTCAAAGCAGGGACAAGGACTTGGGTCTAAATACCATCCGAGATCTAGAGCTGGGAGGGACCATCGAACCTTACCCCCTCGTTTTACAGATAAGGAAACTGAGTCCTGGAGAGGTCTCATTCAGTGTCACACAGATTATTTCATTCTTTGCCCTTTTATCCACAGTAACTGGTACATACTAGGTGTTTAATAAATGCTTGTTGGTTGATAAGGAAGGAAATAAGCTTTTATTAAATGTTTATTATATGCTAGCTGTTTTTGTTTCAGGAAACTGAATCAGGACTTAATCGTTATCTTGTCCTCCTAGTTTGTGCATTAGGTCTCCCTACCTCAATAGGACAAAGTTTAAATCCCATCCCACCTTCCATCGTAAAACAAAGGGAGAAGGAAATGAATGGCTTGTCCTGGCCAGGCTGTATCTAGACCATCATCTTCAGTTCTGGGCACCATATTTAGGAAGGACATTTACAAGCTTCAGAGACCAAAACGGAAGGTGACCAATGAAAGTTCATGACTTCTGATGATCAGTTGAAGGCGCTGGGGATGCTTAGCCTAGAGAAAAGATGATTCAGGGACACCTTAACACGTCTTCAAGTATTCAAAGGGCCATCTGTCATCTGGAAGGGGAAGCAAATTTTTAAAATTTTCTCCCTGGCCGCGGAAGGCAGAACTGGATCCGATGGTAGAAGTTGCAGAAAGGCCGATTTCAGCCTTCAAGCAACAAGAACTCAGCGGCCGTCAGAGCTGTCCCAAAGGAGACCAACCACCAAGGGGTCCTGGGCTGCTGCAGGAGGTAGTGAGCACAGAAAGTCTGCCAGCAGAGGCCCAGTGGTCACTCGTTGGGGATGCTGGGCATCGTTCTACAGGTATAGGTTGGATCAGTGCCCGGCACATAGTAGCCTCTCCATAAATACTTGTTGAGTTCGAACCAGCATTTACATAACTCTAGACCTAGAAAATTTTGTTGTTTTTTGGTCATGTCTGACTCTCCGTGACCCCATTTGGGGTTTTCTTGGCAAAAATATTGGAACCTTTTGACATTTCCTTCTCTAGCTCATTTTACAGGTGAGGAAATTGAGGCAAACAGGGTTAAATGACTTGCCCAGGGTCACACAGCTACTAAGTATCTGAGGCCAGATTTGAACTTAGGTCTTCCTGACTCCAGGCCTAGTGCACTATCCACTACGCCACCTAGTTGCCCAAACCTAGAAAATAAGTGATCGGTAACGGTCATGACGGTCACCATACCCCACAGAAACAGGGACATCCCATCGGCATCTTAAACATGCACAAAACAGAATTCACTCTCTGTCCACCTCCCCCAAACCCTCTTCTGAACTTCCCTATTTCTTCTGAGGGCGCCCCCACCCTTCCAGTCATCCAAGCTCGTGATCACGGTGCACCCTTGACTCCTCGCTCTTCCTCACTCCACAGATCTAAGCAGCTGCCAGATTTTGTCTCTCTCATCCCTCCCCTTCTCGCCACCACCCTACATCAAGGCCTTCTTCCTTGAACTATTGCAATGGCCCTCTAGTTAGTCTCCCAGCTTCAAATCTCTGGTCATTCCTCTCCATCCTCTACCCAGTGGCCAGAATGACTTTCCTAAAATACATGTGAGGCCGCGTCACTCTCCTACGCAATAAACTTCAGTGGCTTCCTATGACTTCAAGGATCAAATATCAAAGCCTCTAGTTGGCATTTAAAGCTCTTCACAACCTACCCCATCCTACCTGGAGCTCCCCTTAATGCCTGGGTCCTTTCCCATATTGGTCCCCTCTCCCACTGATGAATTCTTTCTTGGGGCCTCCGTTTTGGGGACAAGCCCAAGTCAGCCTTACTTCATCCTCCTACGAACCCTGACCCTCACCACCTGAGACTCCAACACCATGCCCCACACGAGTACCTTTCCCCACCACCACCACTTTTCAGCTCCCTTAATGGGTTGTCTTCTCCTATTAACCTCTGAGGCTGAATTTGAATTCAGGTCTTTCTGACTCCAGGCCCAGTGCTCTGTGCACCATGGTGCCCACAGCTGTCCTCTAAGAGCTTATATTCTAATGAGAAAAGACACACAAAACATAAAGCAGATACACTAACTGTGTGACCCTGGGAAAGTCAATTAACCTCTATTTACCTCGGTTTCCTCAACGTTCAGCTCAAGCACCACCTCCAGGTCCTTCTGGTGCCAGCGCTTTCCCCCACTCCCAAGGTTACCTTGTATCTGCTTTGTTTGTGTTTTGTACAGATATATATGTTCATGCTGCCTTCTACCTAAGAATGTAAGCATCTTAAAGGCAGGCGCTGTTTTTGCTCTTTGTATCCTTAGCCCTCAGTACTTAGCACATAGTAGGCACTTAATAAACACTTGTTAACTGATTGATTACAATGTCTTAAAGCACTTTCTGAATCTATTTTGGTTGCCTGATTCCATCTCACTTTAATGTCCGATGGGGATTCCATTAGGAGAATCCCCAAAATAACTGAAGGGCCTACAACACTCTAAGTACCAGGGAATTCCAACAAGGACCCAGACATCACTGAAAGGGGGCAGCATCTGGTGAGATTAAGGACTAGTTGTTAAATGTATGTTGGGGTGTTCGCACTTGGCAGAAATAGGTAGCCTGTTTATGGAAGGAAGGAAGGAAGGAAGGAATAAAGGAAGGAAAGAAGGAAGAAAGGAAAGAAGGAAGGAAAGAAGGAAGGAAGGAAGGAAGGAAGGAAGGAAGGAAGGAAGGAAGGAAGGAAGGAAGGAAGGAAGGAAGGAAGGAAGGAGGAAGGAGAGAAGGAGGGGGGTTCTTATTAAATGCCTACTACATATCAGGCCCTGTGCTAACCACTGTAGCTGTTGGGTCAATAAACTGGAGTGCACCATCCTCCACCTATGTCAGATAAGGGAGAACCTATTGTAGGATGTAGGGTTTGAACTTTACACAGAATTATCTGTTGCTTACTATAACACTTTTAGCTATGAAGCACTTTACAGATATCTCATTTATCATAAGAAAAATCCTGGGAGGTAGGTATATTATTATCCCCATTTTACAGATGAGGAACTTAGGCTGACAGAGACTAAGTGACTTGTCCAGGGTCACACAACCAGTAAGTGTCTGAGGCTGGATTTTAACTCACACATAATATAGTAAACTTCAAAGACAAGATTTGAACCCTAGACAACAAGAGCAGAGTCCAAACCCCACTCTAGATGCTTCCTAGTTCTAATTCCAGTGCCTTCCCTCTGTTAATTATTTCCTCTTTATCCTGTATATAGCTTACTTTGTATATATCTGTTTGCATGTTTGTCTGCCCCATTAGATTATAAGCTCTTTGAGGGCAGTGACTGTCTTTTGCCTCTTTTTGTATCCCTGGTACTTAACACAGCACTTGGAACATAGTTGGTGCTTAATAAATGTTGATCAATTGATAGTTGTGTGATCCTGGACCAGTCACTTGAGCCTAGGCCACTTTGCACCTGACCTCCAGAGACAGTTGGTTTCTGCCTGCCTCTCCTAAATACCCCCAAACCTATATGGCATGAACAGCTTGAAATATAATCACATAACACAAGATCTAGCAGCTTCTACATTAAGGGATCAAAGGGCTTGGAATATGATATTCCAGAAGTCAATGGAGCTAGGATTAAAACCAAGAATCACCTACCCAGCAAAATTGAGTATCATGCTCCAAGGCAAAATAATGGATTTTCAATAAAATAGAGGACTTTCAAGCTTTCTCAGTGAAAAGACCAGAGCTGAACAGAAAATTTGACTTTTAAACACAAGAATCAAGAGAAGCATGAAAAGGTAAACAAGAAAGAGAAATCATAAGGGACTTACTAAAGTTGAACTGTTTTGTTTACATTCCTACATGGCAAGATGATGTATATAATTCATGAGACCTCAGTATTAGGGTAGCCGAAGGTAATATACATACATACATATATAGAGAGAGAGAGAGAGAGACAGAGACAGAGACAGAGACAGAGGGGGGGGCACAGGGTGAGTTGAATATGAAGGGATGGTATCTAAAAAAAATCAAATTAAGGGATAAGAGAGAAATATATGGAGAGAGGGAGAAAGGGAGAGATAGAATGGGGTAAATTTTCTTGCATAAAAGTGGCAAGAAAAAGCAGTTCTGTAGGAAGGGAAGAGGGGCCAGGTGATGGGGAATGAGAATCTTCCTATCATCAGAATTGACCTGAGGAGGGAATAACATACACACTCGATTGGGTATCTTACAGGAAAGAAGGAGGAAGGAGATTAAAAAGGGGTAACTATGGAAGGGAGGCCAGATAGGTGGAGGAGGTAATCAAAAGCAAACACTTTCGAAAAGACACAGGGTCAAGGGAGAAAATTGAATAAAGGGGGACAGGATAAGAAGGAGCAAAATATAGTTAGTCTTTCACAACATAAGTATTGTGGAAGGGTTTTGCATAATAATACACATGTAGCCTATGTTGAATTGCCTGCACTCTTAGGGAGGGTGAATGGGAGAGAATTTCGAACACAAAATTTTAAAAGCAGATGTTCAAAAAAAAGTTTTTGCATGCAACTAGGAAATAAGATATACAGGCAACGGGGCATAGAAATCTATCTTGCCCCACAAGAAAGTAAGGGAAAAGGGAATGGGGGGAGTGGGGTGACAGAAGGTAGGGCTGATTGGGGAACGGGGCAATCAGAATATATGCCATCTTGAAGTGGGGGGAGGGTAGAAATGGGGAGAAAATTTGTAATTCAAACTCTTGTGGAAATCAATGCTGAAAACTAAAAATATTAAATAAATAAATTTAAAAAAAAGAAATGTAATCTCAGACTAAAAAGATGCACCTACCAGGGTACTTTCTCCCTCCTAAATTTCCTCTTGTTGTTGTTGTCGTTGCTTTGTATTTACTTCAGGAGGGGACTGAGAGTTTGGGGGAAGGGGGATTTTTCCCCTCAGGGCTCATAGAGCAGACCCCTAAGGAAGACAAAGGTATTATCAAATTTCTCTGGACCACAGATAGGCTTTTGTTCTCAGATGAGAGTCCTGTAGGACCTGAAAGGCGACTCTGTTCTGCTTGCCTTCTTCTCTTCCCTGCCTTCTTGGGATCAAGGCCTACCCTGCCCCCCCAGCCCTCAGAAAATTAGGCTAGGGGCAGGACACACAGGACCTCAGCCTTTCTCCCCAGACCACCCAACGAGATCATTCCTTCCCTCTCCTCCCACTCAACTAAGCTAATAACTGATGTTCTTTTTTCTTCCAGAGTCAGGCCTTAAAGAATGTATCTTGCCCTCCATCCCAAGCAAGATATGATGACTCCAGTGCCAACTCTACCCAATGAGAATAGAGGGCTGCCTATGTAGTGTGATCCAGAGACCCCAGAAAGGAGTCCCCAGTCTCAGTATACTTCCCCTGCACAGAAAATGGAAAATCCACCATTTGGGTTTCATTTCTTTGGGACAGGCATTACCTTCTACAACATCCTTGCTTATGTGCAAACCTTCCAGTGTTAGCATATTCAGACCCCAGAGTAAGGTGATTTCTGAGCTGCTTCCAGGACAAATGGATAGCAGGAGAAAGTCTGGGCACCCATATTCATTATTCCTACCACCAACATTTATTAAGAGCCTCTGTGTGCAAGGCATTATGCACTAAAGAGAAAAAAAGCAGACTAGGGAGGGGAGGACCATTGTTTTGTGAAGAGCCCTTCCTGATTCCTTTCCCTCCCCAGGACAATAATCCTGATACTCATCCATCTCAAGGGTGGTTCCACACTTTCCTTCCTTCCCACCTGAGCAGTCCAGTTCAGCCAGGACCTTCTTTTCCAATCAGTTTCTAAATCTCATACACCCATCCTCCTTCCACAGCATCATTCCCATCATTCCCTTTTCTCTCCACTCTACTTCTAGCCCTCAATTCTTACCTGGAAGGGACTCCAAAAAGGTCTCCCGGTCTCCAGTCTCTCCAAGCCAATCCATCCTCCAGACAACCACCAAGCTGATATTCCAAAAAAAAAAATAGAGCTGACCGTATCATCCCCCACTCAAGAATCCCCAGTGGCTCCCTAGTGCCCTAAGCTAAACTATAAACCGTTCAACCTGAGATGTAAAGCCTACAGTATTGTTCTCACTACCTTTCCTGTCATATTTCCTATTACTCTCCTTCCTACAAGGTACGTTCTTCATTCTAGTCAAACTGATCTGACAGTGCTTCCTTCCCAGCACACATTTAACCTTCTGCCTTTGCATAATTGATCCCAACTTATCTGGAATGTCCTCCCCCCTTACCTCAGCCACCTTGAGTCCCTAGCTTCATTCAAAGCCCAGCTCAGGTGCCACTTCCTCCATGAGGCCTTTGCTGACACCATAGCTTTGGCACTCTCTCCCTCTTAAAATTCCTTTTTTATTCATTAGTTTTTACTTCTGCCAGGGGGTGTGGTGGATAGAGCACTGGACCTGGAGTCAGGAAGACTTGAGTGTGAATCCAGCCTCAGGTGATTCATAGCTGTGTAGCCCTGGACAAGTCACTTAACTTTTCTCTGCCTCGGTTTCTTCATCTGCAAATGGGCGTAAAGATAGCCCTTACTTTCCAGAGTTGTCATTGTGAGGACCAAATAAGATAATATTTGTAAAGCTTTTTTGTTGAACCGAAAACCTACATAAATACTAGCTAGTGTCGCCATTACTATTTTATACAATATTATTGTAATTATTATTCATAGGCCAGCATCAGGTGTGGGCTGAGGGTGTCAGCATAGACTTACATAGGCCTCTGCAGGAGGAGAATTCCTGTTGCATTACTCCAGGGCTGCTCCCTTTTTGCCTTTTATCTGTCTAGCACTTGGCACAGTGCCTGGCACACAGAAGATGTTTAATAGATGCTCTGTCAAGTTGCCAAGAAGCCATAGCTGCTCAGGCCCTTCCCTAGCCTAACCCATTTTTCCCACTTGTTCTGCTCTGGCCAAGACCAGGTCATTTCAATGCAACAGAAGCATATTAGTTGAGACACTAAGCTAGCAGTGAATATAGACAAAAACCAAAGCAGGAGATTATATTCTGCTGGGGGATCCAAACATGTAAATAGAAAAAGCACTCCGCAATCAACCTGCATTTATTAAACCCTCTTGGGCTTAGAGGGCTTGAGGAGGAGAAAAAGAAGGAGGAGGAGGAAGAAGAAGAGAAGGGGAATGAGGAGGAGAAGGAGGAGGAGGAGGAAGAGGAGGAGGAAGAGGAGGAGGAGAAGAAGAAGAAGGAGGAGGAGGAGGAGGAGGAGGAGGAGAAGGAGAAGGAGGAGAAGGAGAAGAAGGAGGAGTTGGAGACAGAGAAGAAGAAGAAGAAGAAGAAGAAGAAGAAGAAG
>CM053622.1:32152098-32239642 GCA_028646595.1 Phalanger gymnotis | reverse complement strand
GCCTGTATATTTTGGAAATGAGGCCTTTATCAATGACACTAGTTGTAAAAATTTTCTCCCAATTTTCTGCCTCCCTCCTAATCTTTGTTGCATTGGCTTTTTTTGTACAAAAACGTTTCAATTGAACATAATCAAAATTATCCATTTTGCATTTTGTAATGCTCTCTGTCTCTTGCTGGGTCATGAATTCTTTTCTTTTCCATAAATCTGATAGGTAAACTATTCCTTGCTCTCCCAAATTGCTTATAGTTTCAGCCTTTATTCCTAAATCATGAACCCATTTTGACTTTATTTTGGTATATGGTATAAGATATTGGTCTATGCCCAGTTTCTGCCCTACCATTTTCCAATTTTCCCAGCAGTTTTTGTGAAATAATGAATTCTTAGCCCAGAAACTGGCCTCTTTGGGTTTATCGAAGAAGAGATTGCTATAGTCGTTGACTTCTCCATCTTGTGTACCTATCCTGTTCCACTGATCCACAACTCTGTTTCTTAGCTTTAATTTTTTATCTTAATTTAATAATCTTAATTTTTCCTCAATCTCTCTCATTTGATTTTTAAAGTCTTTTTTAAGTTCTTCAATGAATTCTTTTTGGACAGGTGACCATTTGACATTACTCTTTGGGGTAGAAGAAGGTTTCTTTGCTTCAGTATCTTCCTCCAAAGATGAACCTTGGTCTTCTCTATTCCCATAATAGCCCTCTATGATTGGATTCTTTCTCCTTTGCCTGTGCATTTTTTTTGGTAGTAATTTAGTTTTTATAACCACCTCTAGGCCTGGAGTATGGGGGATGGTGCCTCTGGCCTCTGATCCTCTTCAGTTCTCCCCTCTGACCTTGAACTCAAGCCAAGACCTCCAGCCACCTGTAAGTGCCCACAGCCAGCAGCGTCCTGCCCCACTGCTTCTGCAGTCGCTGGGCATGGGCCGGTTCCTTCTCGCCCCCGCCACTCTCTGCAGCATGGCTGGGTCTGGTGTTCTTGGTCAGCAAAGTATCCCTAGATCTTCCCCAGGTCAGACACCCAACTCCCGTCACTGTCCCAGGGGTCAAAGTTCCTGTTTCTGGGGCAGAGGCGGCCTCCCGGCCCAGCTAACCCTAGGGCTTGCCGCTAGCTGTTAAAGCGAACCCTCACCTGGAGGTGTTTACTCTTCACAGGGTGGAAATGTCCTGAGATTGTTCTTCGGGTCTTCTCCAACTGTCCCAGGAGGACCCCTGTTCTGCCTCTACTCTTATTTCTTTTCCCAGATGCCCAGAGTTGCTATTTTATCTCTTCTGTGTAGAGAATTTGAAATTTTCTGATCTACTCCACCATCTTCCCAGAATCTTCGATTCTGGCAATCCATTGTGCTCTTAAGGAAAGACAAGAAGGACAGTGACGCAGGAAACTGGGACGACCTCTGTGGACCGACGGGAGGCGAAGGGAGAGGATCGAGGAGAGTAATTTCTATCACGTTAACAATATTAAAGAGGGAAACAACTTTAAAGACTTCAGAACCCTGATCAACACAGTCATAATGAGGCCACGAATTCAAAAGAACGAAGCATACAACTCACCTCCTATAGACAGGTAGCGAATAGCAGATACAGAAGGAAACGACCGTAAATTTTTAGACATGGCCAATATGGGGATTTGTTTTGCCGGATTATGAATATATGCATTGAGGGCTTTATTTTTTATGGCTTTTTAAAATTTGTTCAGGGGGCGCGGTGTTAGAAAGTGTGGCTAGCTATACTATAAGGGCAGGAACACATGTTATATCCTCCTACAGCACCCAGCACTGGATCAAATGAGATATTTGTAAAGTGCTCAGCACAGTGCCTGGCACATAGTAGGTGCTTAAAAAGTGTTTGTTTCCTTCCTTCCTTAATGAATACTTAGAATTCTAGAATTTTCTAGCTAGAAGGGACCTATCTATTGAGAGACTGAAGGCTAGTTCAATCTTCAGGGATGCTTTAGGGAAAGCAATAAGGAGAACCTCAGGCAGGAACATAGCTGCAAATGAATGAGCTCATAGATCTAAGATCTGACTATGGCACTTCTTCTGCCATTTGGGCCAAACCTAGAAGGTGAAGGCCAAGTTCTTTGAGATTTGGCCCTTTGCAGTTTGCACATGCAAAGTTAGTGGACTCCCCACCCCTCTGGGAGGAGTCTGCGAAAGATAAGCTCAGATCAATATTTCCCTAGAAAGCCACTGTTTGGTCCAGGCTCCCAAGCTCCCATGTCGTGGGATGGAAAGACGGAAAGGAAGGAGCCAGAACTACGCTGATGATCCTTATAGGGTCACAGCTGTCCTGGTGTCAGCCTAGGTCCCGGTCCTCAATACAGGTAGTGAAATTTTAACGAGACACCTTGCTCTGATCCAGATGTTCTTTCCATCAAGCTTCATCATTATTAAGAATTAGCTCTGTCATTAGCACACCAAGCTATCAACGATAATCCTTAATGCCATCTGGAATGGGTTATCTCTCTCAGCACGGGGACCAGATGGCGCCTGTTAGGAAAGCCATAACTATAGGTTGGCTGAGAGATAGATGGAAAGTGTCTGATCGTGATCTGCCTGGGCTCTAATGGATGGGCTGTGACGGCTCCTGACAATGTCGTGGCACTCCCTGCGGGCCACTGTGAACTCTGCTTATGCCCACCCCAAGATGGCCCACTTGGGCTCAGCCTAGTGCTCACAGCACAGTGTGAATAGGACAGGGCCCTGACTTAGGAGCCAGATGACCCAGGCTTGGCTCCTGGCTGTGCCACTCACTAACTGTGAGACCTTGGACAAGACATTTTACATCGCTAGCCCTCATCCTTCTCAGGTATAACATGAGAGGGTTGGATTAAATCTCTAAGGTCCTTATCCTAAATCTATGATGCTAAAAGTTCTTTCCAAATTTAGTCTATGATCCTAAGTCACTTCCGCCAACCATATGAATGTCCCATGTTATTATTACATGAGAAGCAATGTGATGTAACAGATAGGACTTGCCCCAAGGTCTGGAAGACCAGGGTTCAAGTCTCCCCTCCTCCACGCAGTGACTGTGTCACCCTGAGCAAGTCACTAACCTTCAAATGCCCCCCAGGAAACTTCTTAGGCTGTCTATAACAGAGTGTCTACAGTGTACATTAGCAGAGGAAGTTCTTCATTGGACATTCCCTCCATGGATGAAATCACAAATCCGTTTAAAAGATAATTACTATATACACATGTCATTTGAACCTCACAACAGCTTTGTAATAGACATGATATAAACATTGTTATTGTATTATTTCCATTTTCCAGATGAGAAAACCAAGGCTCAGAGTGTTTGAACACAATTAGTATTTGAGCCACATGAGGTCTGCTGAATTCAAGCCCTGCTCACTTTCTGTCACACTAGGCTTTCTCAATGCAGCTGATAACATCGTGGGCTCCTGCAAACCCATCACTTGAGTCACTTTCTTATCCAAGGGACAATGTTAGTACACAGAAGCCAAATTCATTTGCTCAAAAAATTTGCACTCCAAAATCATTTGCACACAAAAAGTAAATTAAAAAACATATTATTTACCTTTCCCCAGGGCTGAGCTTTAAAAATGGAAACAGAGAGAGAGTAGGAGAGACAGACAGACAGATAGAGACAGAAAGAGAGAGAGAGTAGGAGAGACAAACAGACAAAGACAGAGACAGAGAGACAGACAGAGACAGAGAAAGAGAGAGAGAGAGAGAGAGAGAGAGAGAGAGAGAGAGAGAGAGAGAGAGAGAGAGAGAAGAGAGGGAAAGAGAAAGAAGGGAAGGAGAAAAAGAATGAGAGAGAAAGGAGGAATAGTGAGAGAAAGGATGGAGGGAGGGAAGAAAGAGAGAGAGGGAAGAGAAAGAAATCAGAGAGAGAGAAGAGGGAGGGAGGGAAAGGAGGAAGGGAGGGGAGAAAGAGAGAGTTGAGACAGAGGAGGGAGGAAGAGAAAGGAGGGGAGGGAAAAAGAGAGAGCAAGAGAGAACAGAGGGAAGCAGAGAATAAGAGAGAAAGGAGGAAGGGAGAGAAGGGTGAGAAGAGAAAGGTGAAAGAGGAGAGAGAGAGACAAAGACAGAGAGAGAGAGACAGAGAGGAGAGAGACAGACAGACAGGCAGACAGAGAGGTTTGAAGATTGTCATAGCAGCATTATTAAAATGTACATATATACACATATAGTTGCAAAAACAGAAGCACCTTGGTAGCTCAACAATGAGGGAATGATTAAATTGTGATACGTTAATGGAATGGAATGCTATAATGCCATCAAGACTGACAAGTGTGAGGAATACGAAGAAATCTGGACAGATTTTTTATGAAGTGAAAAAATCAGAGCCAGAAGAATGAGATGGCCCAAAGAGCAATCATATAAAAGGAGAAAGGAATGAAAATGGGTTGTTGGCCTGGATCAGCCTAACGTGCCCATGAAGGAAGGGGCTGAAGGACTATTCTAATACATTTTGCATTGGTGTGATTCTAATATTTCAGTGGATCTGGGATCTCATGGCTTTGGATTTCCCTCCCAAGAAGGAGATGCCCAAATCATCGACATGGATCCATCCTATGCCCCGCCCACCTTGTCTGTCTCTTCCCATAAGGTCTTCACAGGGCTCTGAATATACATAGTTTACAAACAAGTTTAGTTGATTGAATAGAGGTTCCATGTTAAGCTAATAATAAAACATTTCATTTTTAATGGGACCGAAATTCAGAGTAAAATATTTGATCTGGGAGCGGGTGTGCAGAGGCCTCTGAAATTTCTCCCAACTATATTATCACAAATCCCCAGAGAGAAATTCTTAATATGTGGGAACAGGTACAATTACATGTCTTTGATTTAAGAGCAACCAAACTGTTTCCTCTTCTGTGTGTTTCTGCAACCTGACAAAGGACCAGATTAATGGTGGTCATATTTCACACTTGGGGCTGCCACTTGGATCCCAAAGAAAGAACAGTAAAATGTCTCTGCTTGGACATGGGGCTTGTCTGGCAATTGATGCCATGCTTGGGACCCAGTGCAGTGAAAGGGTGCCCTCGAACAGTGATTTTTTCCTTTCCAGGAAGAACCTCCTCCCATTGGGAGAAAACAAAAGAAATCTAATGTTTCCCACACACAACAGCCTTCCACATACATGAAGACAGCAGTCATGTCCCTTTCCAAGTCTTTTCTCCAGGCTCACTCATCCCCGGTTTCTTCAATCAGTTCCAGACAGCGTGATCTATAGCCCTTTTACCATTCCAGTACCCAACTGTGTGACCCTGGGCAATTCATTTAAACTCTCTTGGTCTCAGTTTCCTCATCTGTAAAATGGAAATAAGCATAACCTACCTCACAGAGTTGTTGTGAAGATCAAATGAAATAAAATGTAAAGTGTTTTATGAGCCTTAAACTATTATAAAAGTGCTAGCTAGTACTATTATTTCTCAACATGAGACCTCCAAAACTGAACAGAGTTCTCCAGAATGGTTCAGACAAAGGCAAAGCACAGTAGGCTTATCGGATCCCTCATTCTGGATATTATTCCCCTTTTCCATTTAGCCTAAGATCAAATTAGCATTTTTGGCTGCCATGTCACACCGTTAATGAATATTGAGCTTGTGGTCCACTATAAACCCCAGACTGTTTTCAAACAGACTGCTTTCCCCATCCTATACTTACACAGTTGATTTGTTGAGCCCAAATGTAGAACTTGGCATGCTCCTCTATTAAATTTGTCTTGTTAGCTTCAACCCATCTGCCAAATCATTTTAAATATAAATTCATTGATACATTTCATTTTGTCACAACAGATACTTTGCAACAAAACCCTTTATAAAACATAGAAACTTCAGCAGTGTGAATAATTCAATCTTAAGTTTGTGGGAAAACCACTCAATCATAGGTTCATGGAAAGAACCTCCAGGCTCATTGAGACCTCTCCCTCTTATTTTACAGATTTATAAACTGAAGCACAAAATGCTACTAACATCGACTGTGACATTTGACTAAGGCAGCCTTGCCGTAGTCACGCTGACTTCATTTCCTTGGTTGTGGTCATTGTGAATTATTGCCGTTTTAGGCTCTGTTTTCCTTGCTCTGAACTCAAGTCTTCCCACACCTCTCTGAATTCTTTATAATTCAGAGGCAGCCAGAGAACGCCCTAGAGTCAGGAAGACCCGAGTTCAACTCTGGCCTCGAATACTTACCAGCTGTGCGATCCAGCTCAAGGCACCTACTGTTGTCTGCTTCAATTTCCTCAACTCTAAAACAGAGATCATGATAGCCCCTAACTCCCAGGGTTATTGTGAGGATCAAATGAAATAATATTTGGGAAGCACTAAGCACCGTGCCCGGCATAGGGCAGGTGCTTAATAAATGCTTCTTTCCTTCTTTCTCTATAACCATCATTCCTTATGATTTAGTACTATCCCATTGCGCTTTAATATCATGATTTATTCAGTGTCATAATCTTTTTTCAGTCCTGATTCTAACATCTAGAGTGTGAGATATCTCTCCAACTTTATGTCATCTGCCAGTTTGACAGTCATGCCTTCTTCCAGATCATTAATGAAAATCATAAGCAGCATAGAGTCAGTCACAGAGTTCTGGGCACTCCACTAGGGACCCTCTCTATGTGGATCACAACATATTAATCAATACTCTTTGGGTCCAGTCAATCGATTAGTTCCAAACCCAACCAAATGTACTAAAATCCAGGTCACCTGGGCAGGAGGTGACAATTATCCTCATTTTACGGTTGAAGAGATGCAGGCAAACAGAGGTTAAATGGCTTTCCCAGGATCACACAGCTAGTAAGTATCTGAGGCTGAATTTGAACTCTTATCTTCCTAACTCTAGGTCCATCGCTCTATCTATCTACTTTGTCACCTAGCTGCCTCAAAGATATGACTTAGCCTATGTGGATTTCAGCAAGGTACATTTTACAATATCTCCTATTAGAAAGATATTCTTAAGACATTTGGCAAATGTCGCTTTCAGCAAGGCATATTTGAGAATACTCTCCATTAGAATGTGAGCTCCTTGAGGGCAGGGACCATGTTTTCCCCTTCCTTTATATCCCCAGTGCTTAGCACAGTACCTGGCACATGGTAAGTGTTTAACAAATGCCTGTTGAGTGACTGATTGACAAAATATCCACCTCCCTGATCAAAAAAGAAAATGAGTTAAAGCTGCCATGACTTTTCCCTAAGGAACCCATGTTGGCTTTTAGTGATCACTGTTTTATTTTGTTACCTGCCCAGAACCCTCAGAGTGGCTGAAAATTCCTGCCCAAAGGTTTGGCCAACAAGCTTCCCCCTGGATTTTGGCCAGTCAGGCAGTTCTGGAGAGGGACATGCAAACAGTATATTAAAGCAGCCCAGTAATGGCCTTGGCCCTGGCCAGGGTACAGGCAGTTTTTGTAGGAGAAATTGATTAGATTGAGTCAGTGACATATAAAAGCAAATTGGCCCGAGTGGTGTCCAATCCATCCGATGGACCTGGGAATAGGAAACTAACAGGAATGCATCTCAGTTGCCAAGAGATACCAGAAAAATTTCTAGTGACAGACTTTATCTGATTGGAGCCAAAAACAAAAAAAAAAGCAACTGATTTTGGAAATGGACCAGAAAGTAGAGAAGCACTTTTTTCCTCTTTATTTATAGGTTCTTTTCCACAATCAGAATGGCGTTCTCAAATATACCATTTACTATCTTTTCATTACAGAATCACAGAATTTCAGAACCTGAAGGCACTTTGGAGGCCTGCCAGTCCATCCTGTACCTGAATAGGAATCTCTCATATACCGTCTTCCATAAGTGGGCATCCAGCCTCTGCCCAAAGACCTCCAGGGAGGAGAAACCCCCCATCCCCTGAGGCAGCCCATTCTGCTGGGGAACAACTCTGATTGTAAGAGTTTTTCCTGACATCAGCCTAAACTGGCTTCATTGCAGCTTCCACACTGTTCCTCCTTCTGCCCTCTGGACTTAAATGGAGCAGAGAATTTGGTTTTTGAGCATCTCACCGTCTATAATCATGTGTTCGTGCCAAATGGAATCAAGAGTTTTGATTCAAGCTTAACTCTTTCCTACTTATAGTCATTATCCACTAAGGGCTGTAAGCCATGACACATAGTAGGTGCTCAATAAATGTTTCTTGATGATAACTCCTTTACTTATAGGATTAAAGATTTAGAACAGGAAGGTACCTTAGAGTTCATCAGGTCGGGCCCCTTCATGTGCAAAAGCAGATGAGGAAACAAGGTCCAGAGAAGGGAAGTGACTTATCCAATGTCACACAGCCAGGATTCAAAACCAATTCTCCTGAATCCACATCCAATGCTTTTGCTAACCCACCTGAAAATGTCTCGCAAGCACTCAAAGTTGACATTGGAAATGGAGGGAGATGATGGTAAAAGAGGTTGGAATGTAGGGAAAACATGTCTCTTTTCTTCTCAAAATGGCAGGAGTGTCAGACAACGGTAAAATGGAGTCCTTGATGGATTCCCCTCCAAGTACAATCTGTGGACTAAAACCCATGACTCAGTGTTTGCACCCATTTCAGCCGTTTTAATAAAGAGTTATATTCAATTTCCCTTCTCTGGTCCTCAGTTATCTCTTTGGTAAGACAAGCAAAGTAATACTCTTACTGACTAGCTCACAGGGTTGTTATAAGACTCAGACGACAGGCATTTATGAAGTGCATACTATGTGCCAAGCCCTGGGAATATAAATACAAACAAAAGGAGAAACAGTCTCTCTACCCTCGAGCAGCTTGCATCACATAAAATGGAGTCGAATATGTTGAAGATGAAGTTGAGGCATCAGGAGGAGGAAGTGACCAATGGGAGAAATGGAGCAGCGTGGCAGAGGGATATTCCAGGGTGAGAAGGCCATGGGGAAGCAGGTCAGGTGTTCCAGGATCAGGAAGCCCTGAGTGCAGAGGGAAGAGTGAGATGGGAGCTGAGGCATGATGCTGACGTGCCAAATGGTCAGAAGCACAGTCAGAAGGGGAATGAAGATTGGCCAACTTTGGGCCCTTCCCCAAAATGGAAGCCCCAAGAGTAATTCACCAATGAGAGAAGGTAGCTATCATGGCAGATGGATGTTCCACAACAAGAAGGTCACAGGGGAGGATGGATAATCCAGAGGAAGGAGTGCCCAGATGGCAGCTGAAGTATGATGTTGCAGGCTAGAAAGATTCAAATAAGATAATGCAGGCAAAGTGCTTTAGAAACCATAAAACTCATATCAATGTCAACTACTATTACTCCCCACCCTCTTCCATTTCAATAACAATAACTCATATTTCTTGAGTGCTCTAAGGTTTAGAAAACACTTTCCTCACAACAATCCTATGTGGCAGGTAGAATAAACATTCCATCTTCAAGGAATTTATGATCCCTCCAGTGATCCAGCCTGCAAATCCTCCAAAAGTTTTGCTTAGATGACCCTTGTCTATGGCTCCCATTAGTCTTCCATAAAGGGCTCAGCCAATGTGCTAGAAGCCGGCCCCACATCATCGCTGGGCTGTCCACCCATTGTGCCTTCTTTCTTCTAGATGACCAGCTCCCCTCCTCTTCTGATCCTAGGTTTCCAGGATTACATCTTGTACTCATTTTCAATCCATAAAGGATTACTAATATTACATGCACTCAATTTATGCCCACCCTACATCTCTCCATGATCATCCAGATCAACTCCAATTTGGATTCTTCAGAGACAATGATGTTCTAAGATTCTCAGAATGATACGGCATCGCTGGAAAAATATTGGTATTTTAAATGGGTTATTATTTCTAGTAACAACTTGGGATCCCTGAAAAGGCCATATATTCTCTAATCAATAAAGAAGTACTTGTTAAGCTCCTATTGTATGCCAGGGACCATGCAACGTACTTGGGATACAAGAAGCACACAATCTCACTTAGCCTCTGCTTGCCTCACTTTTTTCAGTTCTAAAATGGGAATACAAACACCTGCCTCACAGGATTATTGTGAGGATCAAATGAGATCATATTGGTGAAAGTGCTTAATACAGTGCCTGGCACATAGTAGGCACTATAGAAATGCTTATTCCCTTTTCCTTCCCTTCCCATTCTATAGGGATGGAAAGGTAGATGATAGATAGATAGATAGATAGATAGATAGATAGATAGATAGATAGATAGATAGATAGATAGATAGATAGATTGATAGATAGATAGATAGATAGAGAAACGGATGGATGGATGGATGGATGGATGGATGGATGGATGGATGGATGGATGGATGGATGGATGGAGAGATAGATAGATAGATAGATAGATAGATAGATAGATAGATAGATAGATAGATAGATAGATAGATAGATAGAGAAACGGATGGATGGATGGATGGATGGATGGATGGATGGAGAGATAGATAGATAGATAGATAGATAGATAGATAGATAGATAGATAGATAGATAGATAGATAGATATAGACAGATAGAAGGATAGACAGAGACATAATTTCTATAGCAAAATAGATTATCTATTATAATATAGAAACATAATATACAATTTCTATGTAGATAATATATATTCTATATACAATATCTATGATAATCTAAAGTAAATAATTTCTTTGTAGAGAGATGTACTCTATATACTACGTTATAATATATAAATATGTAATATATAATTTCTATGTAATGATAATATATATTCTACATACAACATCTATCATATATCATTTCCATGTAGAGAGAATATATATTCTGCATGTGTCTATTATAATATATATAATTTCTCTAGAGTCTATATTCTATGTATAATATCTATTATAATATATATTTGTATATTTATGTATGTATTTGTATATATATGTATATATGTAATATGTATATATTTATAGAGAGAGAAAATGTGTACACACATTCATAAATACAAAATAACTATATACAAAGTGAATATGGAATAAGTTACAAGGTAATTTTGGAGGAGGTGGAGGCATAAGCAGCTAGGGTGGATCGGAAACAGCCTCACGTAAAGGTTAAAGCAAGGTTTGCTAGGGATGCCAAGAGGTGGAGGTGAGAGTGAAGGCCTTCCAGGAATGGGGAGCAGCCTGTGCAAAGACACAGAGAGATTAATGAGGTGTGTGTGTGTGTGTGTGTGTGTGTGTATGTGTGTATGTGTGTGTGTGAACAGAGCAAGAAGGCCAGGCTGGCTGGATCAAAGGGATTATGAAGGAGAGTGATATAGAATAAGGTTGGAGAGGTAGGCTGGAGTCAAGTGGTAAAGGACTTTACATTCCTGTATTGGGAATCAAGATGGGCTTTTAGCACTTATTCAACCAAGTGCCCTTGAAGAGTTTGGCCTTTGTTTCCTTGATTAAA
Source organism: Phalanger gymnotis (assembly GCA_028646595.1). Lineage (NCBI taxonomy): Eukaryota > Metazoa > Chordata > Mammalia > Diprotodontia > Phalangeridae > Phalanger > Phalanger gymnotis. The sequence continues at coordinate 32,228,325 of CM053622.1, read as the reverse complement.
TTAGGAGTCCTTGATGACCTCCTTGCATCAAGGGAAAGCCTAGTTTACATGGGTTTGAGTGACATATTTGTGACATCAGAAGCTTTTAGACCACATGGGTTTAAGTCGCATTTTTGTGACGATTTTGGGTCACGTGGGTGTTACATGTGTGACTCACCTTTGACCCTGAACAAGACATATAAACCCAGAGGTTGGCTCTCTCTTTTGGAGCTCTGAGCTGCAGCAGGAGTGGTGCATGACTCTGGGTCAGCCATTGTTATTAGCTTTCCAGCTTTGACGTTGATGCTTCTCTGGTAATTGTATATTGTGATGTTGTCAGACAGAAATCTGTCTGTTGATTTGTGTTGTATTTGCTCTGAAGCGCAGGGTGCTGGCTTTTCCCCCTGAGTTGAGTGAATGATATTTGTATGTTGGATTAAAGTAAGATTGTTAACCCCTTAACATTGCTTTCCTTAGTAAAGCAGATCAAAAGAACCTGGAGGACTTGTGTTGGTTTTTCACCCCCGTGGCAGCTGCTAGCCAAATTATTGAAACAATTCCCAATAAAGGTATTTCCCTAGGTGGATCTCTTGCTCCTAATCAGTTCCAGGCCCAGTTCATTGTCCATGTTCAGTGTCTTTTCAAGAGATATGCCCTGATAGACCAAACCAATGGGCCAACCATTCAACTTTAAAATGGAGAAAGCCAGAATGTTAACCTCTGGGAATCCCATAATAAAATGCTGACACAGGACAGAAAGACAAAGATGTCTAGACATGGAGAATCATTAAGAAAGAGTAAAGTAGTCTGGACAATATACATTGTTTGTCTCCTTGGGTTTTTTTGTGTGGATAGTTAAGCCAAATTTAAGTGACCATGGATCTCAGTAAGGTGGCATGGAATATTCTGGAATTGATGTAATCCACACAATGCCCCTAGAAAACAGGAATATTTGAAAAACCTCGACCGCTACAAGAAATCTCTCCCTTGCACTTGAGCTTTGCCCTGGATAGACATCCTCAGGGACAAACATTGCTCCATTTTATGTCTCACATGATATTAATCATCAGAATCAACAGAGATATCTCTGTTGTTGCATTTGTAAGAATAGAAATCAATGGACAGCTAGGTGGTGCCATATTGCACAGAGCATCAGGCCTGGAGTCAAGAAGACTCATTTTCTCAAGTTCAAATCTGGCCTCAGACACTTACTAGCTCTGTGACCCTGGACAAGTCACTTTACCCTGTTTGCCTCAGTTACTTCATCTGTTAAATGAAATGGAGAAGGAAATGGCAAACCACTTCAATATCCTTGCCAAGAAAACATCAAATCTGGCCTTAGACACTTACTAGCTGTGTGATCCTGGGCAAGTCACTTTACCCTGTTTGCCTCAGTTTTCTCATCTGTAAAATGAGATAGAGAAGGAATAGCAAACCACTGCAGTATCTCTACCAAGGAAACTCCAAATGGGCTCACAAAGAGTCAGACATGACTGACCAACAACAAGCAATCTCATAAAGAGACAGCTTTAAAAGGCTTCAGAGCTCTGATTGTGGCAATGATAAACCTCAAGTCCAAATAAAGGAAAGTGAAAAACACACACCACTCACCCCCTGTTAGGTTTGCCTCCTGATAAACTGAAAAGGCACAAAGATATTTATTTTCAGACATGGCTAATGTGGGAATTTGTTTTGTGGGACTATACAGTCATGTGTTGAGGGATTTATTTTTCAAGTTTTGTTTTCGTTTTTATTTGCTTGATGGGGAACAGTTAAAGGGATAGTTTTTTTCTTAGTGTTTGTTCACTGGAAAAAGAAAAGACAGAGATGGAGAGAAGAAAACACATTCAAGCAGTGCACATACACACACACATACACACACACACACACACACACACACACACACCACCCCACCCCACCCCACCCCACCCCCAGCAATAGGAGAATGGTGTGAATTATAGTAAAACTTGTGGATCACAAGTCCACAGATTCCCCATAAGGGAGGAAGTAAAAAGATACTCTGTGTATGAACTTGAACTGGGTATAGAAGAGGGAGTTTATTCGTATCCTGAGGGAAATGCTAGACATAGAAAGAATCACAGGGTGCATTTACAGAACCATTTAAATAAGACTCAGTGATTTGTAACTACAGTTAACAATCAGTTGGGAAGCTAATATTTAAGCCTCATCAGAACATAAAACAGTTTGAAAAGCTGCTAATTAGCCATTTTACATTTCATCTTGGTTTAGCACTGTTCGGTCAAAGAGCCAAGTTCGATCTTACTAGAAGCTTTCCTTGCCAAAAGCCTACATCTGCCATTCTGGGGACCGCCTCCCCTGCCATCATGCATCCAACTGCCAGTGGAATCTCTACTGGGCCCTGTGTGTTCATACCTCTCAGGGTACTCGCTCACCTAAGATCGTGAAATAACAAACACAAAAGGGTAAAAGGCAGCCAGGCCCCCCAGCACAGGCCCAATCCAGTCCACACTCCATGTGGAGAATAGAGGCAGAGTGGTCGTGAGTAGAGCCTCCGATGGAGTCACACAATGCCATCTGAAGGATCACAGCATAGATGCCCGGCCAGAAGGTGCCTCTTCTTTTCAAAGGTCCACCGAGTCATCGGCTTTTCCAGCTCGGCAGCCCGTTAGGGGACTGTTTGTCATGTCCATTGCCAGCCCGTGAGACGTGAGTCACACCCTGCTTCCATGGGGTCTCCTAGAACCAGGAATGGCAATTGAGCATGCTGGGGTGGGGTGAGGAAGGAAGGCTTCCCACTTCTTACAAGTATTTTCCATTTACTCATCTATGTACACATTACCATACCCCTGCCTCCAAGTAGAACTAAGCTTCTTTTGTTAGCTTTTATTTTGTATTTTATTTTCCCCAATTACATATAAAACAATTTTTAACATTCATTATTAAAACTTTGATAGAGCTAAGCTTCTTGAGGACAGAAACTGTTTTTATTTTGGTCTGCGAAGCTCCAACTCCTCACATTTTAAAAATGCTTGTTGAAGGAAGGAATGAGACTGGACTGAACAAGCAGATGTTAAAGCATTAAAACCCACTTGTCAGGCCTCAACCTATTTTGTTCCCTCTCGGCTGCGCATGAGAGAGTTTCAGGAGGTTCTCCACATTTACCTAATCACTCCCTAATTGGGCCAATGCTCTCAGCAAACAAGTTGCATGACCCAATTTGAGTGGGCCTTTACAATTACATGGAGCCAGCTGATTGCCGTCTTTGGGTTCCGTTTGTTAAGCTAATTGAACAAAATAAAACTGAGGAATAATCAGAATGAGATTTATAATTGGATTCTTGAAAACCTTGATAGGGAAAATATTTCAGGTATAAGTGTTCAGAGAAGGCAGGTTTGATAGATTCTCAGGGCATCCTGTGTGACCGTTATCCTATATAAGGGTAGTTATCAAAAGAAGAATCACAAACTCTTAATAACTATATGAAAGAATGCTCCAAAACAATAATAAAAAGAGAAATAAGCATCAAAAACCCTGAGGTTTTGTTCCACTCCTATCGAACTGGCAAATACGACCAATGATTTCTCAATACTGAAGCCGGTATTAAAGTGACCAAAGGAGGACCGGCACGCTGATGCATTGTTGGTAGAGTTGAAAGTTAGTCCAGCCTTTCTGGAAAGTAATATGGAATTATTCCAAGAGAATGACTAAAATGTCTAGAACCTTTGACCTAGAGATTCCTCTGCTAGGCATGTACTCGAAATAGGGCAATGACAAAAAAGAAAAGCCCTATGTAAACCAAAATATTTATAGCACCACTTTTTGAAGCAGCAAAGAACCGGAAAAAGAAGCTAAAACAAATTGTGGTACGTGAATGCAGCAGAATATTACTGTGCTATTTAAAAATGATAAATGGGGTAAATACGGAAGAACCAGGAAAACAATAGATGCAATAATTACAAGACACGTGGAAAGGACAAGAGAAAAAGGACTGAAGATGACTGTAGCAGAACTATGCTAACCAAGCCTGACCCCAAAACAGATGCCAAAAAAGGCACCTCCCACTGTCTCTTAGCAAAGGGGAAGGAATCCAGATGGGGAACACTGAGTTCTGATGGCAGATTTTGTGGATGCAGTTGTTGGTTTGGTTGATTTTTTTTCTTCACCCACTTTTTTTTTGTTTCAAGGGATGGTTCTCTGCAAGAAGCAATGTAAAAACAAAGAAGATTAATAACTTCTTTTAAAGTCATGACTGAGTTTCAACCTGACTTATCTAAAAGGATTTCTTCTTCCCAGCTCCATCCCCAAGGTTAATCGTGCACCATGACAGTAGCTGACATTTGCATAACACTTTAAAACTCGTGGACTGCTTTGCTTAGATGGTCTCATGTGAACTTCACAAAAACCCTGTGAAGTTGCTGCCATTATTACTCCCATTCTACAGATGGGGAAAATTGAGGCTAAGGGCTTGCTAAGGATCACATGGTGAATAAGTGTCCAAGGTAGGATTCTGAATTCAGGTCTTCCTAATTCCAGGCCCTTCATCCTATTTAATGTACCAAGTTGCATGGCTAGAGTAACAGCTGACATTTCAATAGCCGTATAAGATACACAGACAGATAGATAGATAGATAGATAGATAGATAGATAGATAGATAGATAGATAGATAGATAGATATAGAGATAGACAGACAGATACATAGATATAGAGATAGACAGACAGATAGATGGATAGACAGACAGACCAACAGATAGATAGATGAATAGATAGATATAGACAGACAGACCATAGATAGATGGATAGACAGACAGACCGACAGATAGATAGACAGACAGAAAAACAGACAGACAGACAGACAGATAGATAGATAGATAGATGAATAGATGGAGATAGACAGATACATAGACAGACAGACAGATAGATAGATGAATAGATAGAGATAGACACATAGACACATAGATAGACTGACACATAGAGATACTCACATACACATACATATATACATACATGCGCATACATGTATGTGTGTATGTGAGTGTGTGTATATATATATATATATAAAATTTCATTTGAGTCTCACAAAAAAAAAGTGAGGGAAGTATTTCTATGGAATTTATTATCCTTATTGTACAGGTGATTTAATTGAGAATTTAAACAACTTGTCCATTCAACATGACAGAGACACAGAGATACAAATACAAAACTAGTCCTTGCCCTCAAGAAGCTTATTTCATAAGGTAATAGTCAAGTCACATTCGAATCCCTTCCCTCTCCCTCTTCTTCCAGCCTCAGCTTATCTCCCACTTTTCCCCAAAAGGCAATGTCTTCTTCCAGCCAAACTAATCTCATTGCATCCCCGACAGGCCAAACTCCCACCTCCAGGCCTTTGCTCATGCAGTTCATCACCATATTCTACCATATCTGCTGATAAGAATCCCAACCTACCCTCAGGGCAGCAAGGTGTTGCCATAGTGCATAAAATGCCAGGCCTAGAGTCAGGAAAATTCATCTTCCTGTGTTCAAATCTGGCCTCAGACACTTCCTAGCTGTGTGAGCCTGGGCAAGTCACTTAACGCTGTGTGCCTCAGTTTCTTCATCTGTAAAATGAGCTGAAGAAGGAAATGGCAAAACATGCCAGTATCTCTGCCAAGAAAATGTATACAGAAATATATGCTTTTGCCAGGTATATATATATACATATATACATATGTATATATATATACTTGTCGAAATGATGTACATATAGATGCACATATAGATGATGTACAGAAATGTACATATAGATGATGACATAGATAGATAAGGAGTTTTTTCTTGTTGTTCAGTTGTTTTATCAGTTGTGTCTGACTCTTCATGACCCCATTTGGGGTTCTCTTGCCAAAGATACTGGAGTAGTTTTGCCATTTCCTTCTCCAGGTCATTTTACAGATGAGGAAACTAAGGCAAACAGGGTGAAGTGACTTGCCCAGGATCACACAGCTAGGAAGTGTCTGAGGCCAGACTTGAACTCATGAATCTTCATGACTCCAGGCCTGGCGTTCTATCTGTCGCACAACCTAGCTGCTGTATATCTAAACAACATGACCCCAGTTCAACGTAAGCTCCTTGAGAGCAGGAATTTTTGCATTTTTGTCTTTGTGTCTATCCCCAGACATCTAGTACGTGCCTGCTATGGTTTGTGTTATCCAGCTCCTGGTAAGAAAACTCCTAATGCAGTACAGCAAATGTTCTTAGAGTGATTCAGGACATCGTGAGGTTAAATGATTTCCCCAGGTATCTAGAAGATGTGCAATAAATGCTATGAAGGGAAGATGGGCTTTTTTCTGTTTTATTGATGTGCTTTTCAATTCAAGTTAATACGCATTTATTAAGGATGTACTATGAGGCAGGCACTGGGTGAGGCCCAGAAATACAGTATAACCAAACAGTCCCTGACTTCACAAAACTAATTTATTGCTGGGTGAGAGAATGAGGAAAGCAGTGCAGGGGCACATGTGAACTAAGATAATTAAATACAAAGCTTCTATACATATAAAGTCGTTTGGGGGAGTCAGGGCCCTAGTAAACCAAAGAGCCTTCCCAGAAGGAAGCTAGGACATTCTCTAAGGGAGAAATGAAAGGGAGAATTTCAGGCAGGGGGAAGTAAAGCCTCTGCAAAAGCATGGAAATGAGAACTAGAACATGGCACTCAGGGAAGAGAAAGCAAGGCATTTTGGCTGGACCATAGAATGAAGGACAGTAATGTCTGATACGCCTGGAAAGGTCGACTGTAGCCATATTGCGAGTAGCTTTATAAGCCAAGCAGAAGATGCTGTGGTTTACCCAAGAGACAAGATAGAAGGAGCTTCTGAATCAGGGCGGGAACATGGTGGTAAGGTGGAATGGTAATATGGCGATAGGCTGTTGGGATGTCAATGTACAGCTGCATAGAGAATGGGTTAGAAGGGCAACTACCAATTGGGAGGCCATTGTAATGGTTTTTGGTTTGTTTTGACTCTTGGTAACTTCTCATCCATGATATTCCCTTCCAGCACTCTCCCTCCCTTTGGGACAAAGAAATATAATCAAAGTAAGTCAACACATTAGTTATATCTCAAAATGGACTCTTCCTGCCATGCCTCTGGTTAACCCTTTCTCTGCCAAGAGGTGTGAAAAAGCTTTTGCTATCTGCTTTCTGAAGTCATTCATTGGTCACTGCACTGATCAGAGTTCCAGCCTTTTCACTGTTGTTTTCCTTAACCTCATTGTGACCATCATCTATTTTAGAGGGTTTTAATCTAAGGCATGGGGCGGGGCGGGGGGGCGGGGACCTGCGGCCTTAAGCCACATGCGACCCTCTAGGTCCTCAAGAGCAGCCCTTTGGTGAATCCAAACTTCACAGAACAGCCCTCTAAGCCTGCAAGGGCCCCACTTAAGGACCTAGACGACCACATGTGGTCTCAAGGCCGCAGGTTCCCCACTCCTGATCTAAGGTCTATGAACTTATTTTTTCTTAATATTTTGTTAATTGTGTTTCAATATCATTGGTTTCCTCAGAAAACCTATATATTTTATTTTGTTAATTAAAAAAAAAACCTCATTCTGGGAAGGGGTCCCTCAGCTTCATCAGACTGCCCAAGGGGTCCATGACACAAGAAACACCTGCTTTAATCTGTTCTCCTGACATTATATACTTCCCTCTGCATCCATTTAGACAAGTCTTTCCAAATTTCTCTGAATTCTTCAGTCATCGTTTCTTACAGCACAGTAATATTCCACTGTATTCATGTACCACAACCATTCCCAACGTAGGGGCACCCACTTCTAGTTCTTTACCACTGTTGTTGTTTGTCCTTCGTTTTCAAAGAGGACAATCTCGAGGGTGATGTCTTGACTTGTGTGTGTATTGGACTTAAGTGAGGCATGCTGTGCAGAGTCATCAGCTTCACTCCCACCTGGAGTCATCAAAGGTCAGTGGCAACACAAAAGTCCTTGACTAGAGATGGCCTGAGATGTGGGTGCTCTTTGCTATTAAAAAGGAGGCAGCTAGGTGGCTCAGTGGATAGAGCGGGCATGGTGTCAGGAAGACCTCTGTTCAAACCTGGACTCAAACACATACTAGTTACGTGACCCTGGGTAAGTCACTTAACCCTGTGTGCCTCACCTTCCTCATCCGCATCTGTAAAATGAGCTGGAGAAGGAAATGGCAGACCACTCCAATATCTTTACCAAGAAAACCCCAAACGAGGTCACGAAGAATTAGGCATGACTAAACAACAACCATTTTAAAAGTGTTATTATTAATGTTTTTGTAATATTCCATTTCCCTTTGTCTACTCTAACCTCTTTGGTGTACACACCCAGTAGTGTCATCACTAGTGAAAAAAAAAAGATATGTAAACTTTAATGACTTTTTGAGCATCATTCCAAATTGTTTTCCAGAATGGCTGCACCCATTTATAACTCCACCAACAATTTATTAGTGTGCTCACCTTCCCACAGAGCCTCCAACATTCGTCATTTTCACTTTTGGTCATTTTCACCTTTGATGCATGTAATGTGCAACTTCAGAGTTGTTTTAATTTGCATCTTTCTCATTAATTATTAATAAATAGTTGTTGAATTGATAAGATGTCCATCACGTTCCCACAGGCCATTTGACTGCTGGACTCATAGAAAGGATGATATGCCTGAGAAGGACCCCATCATGGGACACCCAGAAGGCTTTCTCAAATTAAATATAATCTCCCAGGGTTAAACAAACCTTTCCCAAATACTCCTGTGAGGGGGAATTAATCCTATCCATTGACTTAATGCCAATTGGCAGTGTGAACTATGCAGACACCCCAAGCCTAGAAGAATTATCATAATGGAGTCTCCTGTAGTTCTGAAAGTATTCTCACCAAGTTGATGCATGAAAATAATTATGTAACATTTATGTATTGGCAAGAACTTGAGATTCCTCTAACGGGGGAAGACTTTCCAACTTGGAAAAATGTACAATTCATCAGAATTCAAAAGAACTGGAAAACTCCTTGAGGGCAGGGTCTGTTTGATTTTTGGTTTTGTATTAGCATAAATTAGCCCAGCATAGAACTTGGCACGGAGTAGGCACTTAATAAATGTTTGCTAATTGTGTGGAAATTTCCACTTCCCTAGAAATAATGATGTACTAATACATAAATGTCAGGAAACATACTCTTAATGGGAAAAGCTTTATTGACTTAAGGAGTATAGCTATGTCGATACTTTTAAAGTACGACTAATGAACTGTGACCACTCCCTCTACTAGGGCTAATAGCAACCCCTTGTGTTGTTTGTCCTTTGTTCTTTAAGAAGACTAATGACATCATGAGGGTGATGTCTTGACCTTCCAGTGAATTGGATTTAAGTGAGGCAGAGCTGCAAAGTCATCAGCCTCACTCTCTCCTCCAGAGCCATCAGAGTCCAGTGGCCAGACAAACGGGAAGGGGATTGGCTGCCTTGGTAGGCACTATACCTGTAAAAGGAGGTCCTTCTGTGCCTGGGATGCTCTCCCTCCAAACTACTACCATTTCTTGAAATCCCTAGTGCCCTTCAAGGTTATATTGAGGTACCATCTACGGATCCCCCAAATTCTTAGGCTCTTTTGCCAAAAAGCACTCTTGTACTTACTTGAATACAATTGATATTTAGTTGTATCCACCCAGAAGAATATAAATTCCTTGAGTGCAGGGGTTATTTCTTTATCTTCATATCCCCAGCACCTACCACAGTGTCTAGCACATAGTAGGTGCTTAATTAATGCTTACTGAGTTGAGTTGAATTGACTTGAATTGAATTGGACTGGAAGGACTTGCTATAGTTTGCAAACCAAAAGTCACCTCCACGTCAGGACTGGGGGCTTTAGCAAAGGGAGGAGTATAAATAGCATTTTTAAAAACCTCACCATTTCAATCAAGCCAGAATAATGGAAAATCCCGTTCACGAAATGCCATCTTTTAAAATTTTGACATATGAATTGACTCTTCTTCCAAATCTAATTATAAGTTTAGTGTATGCGAGAGATTGCAGCTGAGTCAATATCGTTTTTGAAACTGTGTATGGCAATCGATATATCTCACCAGGGCACAGTTTTTAAAAATCGATTTGTCACTGCAGAGCAGCAATAAAAGAACGGAGCTGCTCCCCCATCCGCAGATCCTCACCCTACCCCAAGAAAATAACCTCCGCTTCTTTGCCGTGAACAGGGCCTGTCTAGAGGAGCTGGCTTGTATCCCCCAGGCTCCTCCCTTGTAGAGGAAATATGTATTGAGATCCACTGGGCCCTGGGTCCGGAGGAAAAAGTAAGATTTCTGTAAGATTAACTTGTCTTTCTCCAGGGCTCTGCAGATAGGCTTATACCCACACTTTGAGGGAGGCTTCCTTCTCATAACCCTGCAAGCAAACTTTTACTTGCTTCTGTGTGAAATTAAAACTTACAAAAAAAAACAAATAAATAAACCTGCAAAATCTTACCAGCCCAGGGAATTAGTACACTGGCAGTCAGCAAACCCTTTTCTTTCACCCCCAGTAACATTAGATTCTAGTTCACACTAGTGCCAGAGTGAGGGTCAAGACGTCACACACACACACACACACACACACACACACACATACACACATCATTCTCACGGAATCGTAGTAGTTTGAACAGGAAATAATCCTTCCAATCATTTAATGCAATCCCTTCTTTCATTTATTTTATAAGTAAGGAAACTAGCACCTTGAGGGCAGGAACTGCTTTGACTTTTTCTTTATATCCCTAGTGCTTAGCATAATGCTAGGCCCTTAGTAAGTATTTAATATTTAATTAATTTAATTATCTAATTAAATTAATTAAATATTTAATATGCTTATAAGTTCATTGATTTATCCTAGGCCCGCTTGTCAGTAAAGGATGAGGAATTTAATATTCATACAGCTAACCGGGAAGTAGCCACAAGGCATTGGCACCTTTCAATTCAAATGACAAACATTTATTAAACACCTATCCACTGTCTGCAAGGCAATCTATCAAGCAATCAACAAGCATTTCCTAGACTTGCTGTGCTAGGTGCAGGAGATGAATAGGAAGCCCCAGCCATCCAGAAGCTTGCCAGCATGCTACTGGTGGAGAAAACATTAATCTTATAAGTAAATGCAAATCATATGCAAAGTAGTGCCAAGTAATATCCAAACACATACACTCACTGACCTGTTGAAAAGAGCCCTATGTCTTGATCAGCCCTTCTCCATCTATGAGGCTGAGCAGATCCACTGTTGATAAAACAGGGTGAAAATCAATCAATCTATGTTTATTAAGCACCAACTATGTGCCAGGTAGGGCAGCTAGGTAGTACAGTAGATAGAGCGATGCAACTGGAGTCAGGAAGATTTGAATTCAAATAAGGCCCCAGACACTTCCTATCTGTGTGACCCCAGGCAAGTCACTTAACCCTGCTTGCCTCAGTTTCCTAATCTGTAAAATGAGCTGGAGAAGGAAATGGCAGTATCTCTACCAAGTATCCACTCCAGTATCTCTACCAAGAAAACCTTAAATGAGGTCACAAAGAGTTGGACAGGACCGAAGAACAAAAAAAAAATGTGCAAGGCACGGTACTAAACACAGCCAGGTTACACTTAATGCCATGTCAACCTATTCTCCGCTGGCAAAATCAGAGGGACCTAAGCAAGACTAGCTAAATTATTTTCCCTTCCCTAATCCAAAGGCATGAACAGCAGCCTAAATTAAAACCAAGGCTCTGCAGAGCCCATTCTAAATCTGATTATGTCCAACAATTTGTCTAAAGTTGATACCTCTCCCCTACTGCCTCTACTATCAGCCTCTGAAGACCCAGGATGATTACACCTTCTGATCCAAGGGAAAAACATTAACTTGGAGTCAGCAAAGCCTGAATTCAAGTGTCAGATGTGACCCTGACTAACTATATAACCACGAAAGAATTCTGGATTTATTATTATGAAACCTGGGGCAAATCACTTAATTTCTCTGGGTCTGCTCATCTGTAAAGTGAAGGAGTTAGATTAGATGACCTCCCAGCTTCACTCTAGTGTTGTGCCTCAGTTTCCTTATCTATAAAGTAAGAAGGTTGGCCTAGATGGCTCCATAACCTAGCTGCCTCCTACCTTTCCAGTGTTCTTATACCACAGTTCCCTCCGTGTACCCTTTGATACAGTTTCACTGGCCTCCTGGTTGTTCCAAGAATAAGACACTCTATCTCTCTGCTGTCTCCCTTGCCTGGAATGCTCTCCCTCCTCAACACCAACTACTGACCTCCCTGGCTTCCTTTAAGTCCCAACTAAAATCTTACCTTCTACAAGGAGCATCTCCCAACCATTCTCAATTCCAGTAACCTCCCTCTCTTAATTATTTCCTTTTTATTCTATATATAACTTAATTTGTATACATTTGTTTATATGTTGTCTCCTAGAGTAGATCATAAGTGCCTTGAGGGCAGAAACTATCTTGCCTTTTTTTGTATCCCCAGTACCTGGCACATAGTAGGCACTTAAATGTTTTTGGATTGAATGATAGTAGTCTCAGTGTGTGTTGTTTTCTTAGTTCTGTTTACTTCATTCTGCATCAGTTCAAGCTCATCTTCCCATGCTTCTCTGAACTTATGACATTCCTCATTTCTTATAGCACAGTAATATTCTTGTGTTCATGTAATATTACATTCATGTACCACAATTTGTTAAGCCATTCCCCTATCTGTGTATCTGTCCTACCTCTACCCACATCCCAAAGAATATAAGCTCCTTAGGAATAATAGACACTATTTCACTTTTATCTTTGTATATCCAATGCCTTGCACATCATAGATATTTTATAAATATTTGCTGAATGCCTGATAGATTGATCTCCACCCAGGAAAAAGAGGCAACGGGAGAGAATAGCAAAGTTTTTATCCAAAACACATCCTCCCTGCTGGCCCACCCAACAGCCCACCAACTGAGGTTTTCCCTTCTTCAGTCCAGAGCCATCCATGCCAAGACTAGGTTCTGGATATATATAGTAAAGTGAGCTAGCTCTCCACTGTTGGTTCAAACATTCTGGACTCCAAAGGCTGGTTACCCCAAAGCACCCGAAGTTTTTTAGGACATGTGGCTTAGTACTCCTTTTCATAGAGGATAGGCCCAAACAGGGTGGAGAAGGAAGAGACAGTCAAACCAAGACCCAGCTCTGTCCTGGAGAAGTTTGAAATAGTAGAAGACAGAGAATGAAGAGCCAGAAGCCATAGGCTCAAATCTTGATTCTGCCGCTAATTTGGTAAGTGACTTTGGGACCTCTATTCACTCCAATCTGTCATGAAATGACACCTTGAAATGATCAAGGCCCCTTCTCACTTTGACAGTCTATGAGATTATATTCTAATGCAAAATTAGATAAAAACCAATCAGAACATGAAAAGATCATTTCTGCCACATCTTAAAAAAAGCAGCACTGTAGAGAAGAACTCGGTTCTGTGGGGAAAGTCAAAGATTCCTCTAACCCCAGGCCAGGCTATAATTAGCTCCCTTTTACAAGAAGGCTAATTAGAGCCTGGCCTAATCCTTATGCTCTGAAAAGCTTTTGGGTATCATATTTTAGAAAGGAAATTGAAAAGTTGGAAAATATCTGGAGGTCTCCTCCCCATCTCCTCCTCCTGGCTTCCGAGGCTTCCTTCAAGTCACAGTTAAAATCCCACCTTCTACAGGAAGCCTTTCCCGATTCCTCTTACTTCTAGTGCCTTGCCTCTGTTGAGTCTTTCCCATTTATTCTACATGCAGCTTGTTTGTCCATTATTGTTTGCATAGTGTCTCCCCATTAGACTGTAAGGTCCTCGAGGACAGGGACTGTTTTTTGCCTTTTTTTATATCCCCAGTGCTCAACACAATGCCTGGCACATATTGCTGTTCTTCAGTTGTTTTCAATCACGTCCAGCTCTTCATATTTGGGGTTTTCTTGGCAGAAATACTAGAGTGGTTTACCATTTCCTTCTCCAGCACATTTGACAGATGAGGAAACTGAGGCAAACAGGGTTAAATGACTTGCCCAGGGTTACACAGCTAGTAAGGGTCTGAGGCCAGATTTGAACTCATGAAGATGATTCTTCCTGACTCCAGGCCTGGCACTCTACACACTATGGCACCACATAGCTGCCCCATATCAGGGCACTTAATAAATGCGCATTCACTGACTGGCCAACTAGGATGGGTGGAAGGCCTCATGTTGATGGTATATAAAGACCAGTTGGAGGAACATGAAATACTGAGAATTGGAGAAGAAATACTTGAGTGACAGAACTAGGGAATTTGCAAAGAAGAGAACTTTAGGCTTGTCATAAGGAAAAACCTTCTAATTAGCAATATACAAAGTGGCATGGATTGGCTGCCTCTGGTGCTAGTGGGGTCCCCCTTCCCACCTTGGAAGTCTTTAAACAGAACGTAGATGGCCACTTGTGGGGTTTGTTGCAAGGAATCAATTCTCAGTCAGATGCAAGTTGGACTACCGGGCCCCAGAGGTCCCTTACTCTTGTGAGATGCTGTGAGAAAGCAAATGAGAGTATGGCAAAGACAATATTGGATTTGGGAAGACCTGGGATTGAATTCCACCTTTGCCTTGTACTACACGTGTGACCCTGGGAAAATCACTTATCCTTTCTGGGCCTCAGTTTCCTCATCTGTAAATGAGGGGATTGGACTAGATGGCCTCTGAGGACCTTTCTAGCTCTCAGTCTACATAGCTGAACTCACCCAGGTGAGCCAAGGGAGCAGGGTGACACATATATGCCAACAGCATCGCATTGCTCTGGGAAAGGAGAGAACATCGATATAGCCAGAACTGTACTCCCATCTCTCTTGGGAGCACAGATAGCAGGACTACATCCAGGTACTGGTTGGCTCTGAACCACCGTCCCCATTCGCACTCAACTCTTTAATGAAACCCCCAGTGAACATGTCAAAAACCAACACAATCTCTTTTCCATGGTATGGACCCAGCACATCTTTGGGGATGTTTGTTTGTGGGTGGTTTTATCTGGGAGGGAGAGGAAGAGAATGAGGGAGTTACGAGATGAGCAAGTTTGAAAATTGCCATCAAGGATAATGAATTGACTAACAACTGTTTCTCTCCCTTGGAAGAAAACATTAATGAAAATATGAGATAATCCATTTACAACAACAGTGGCCAGGAGCTCCGACATGATAAACCAAGACAAAAGAGACAACGTTTAGCTGGTAATGGATTTTAAATATCCTCCTAACAGGCCTCATGCCCATTAGCTTATGACAGTTCTGAAGGTTTTGTGAGCAAAAAGCGAAATGCCATTAGAAATCCTTTCCATGAAGTAAAAGGTAATAATGACTTAGAAAAAAGCCACAGTCCATCAAAACGGCTATTGAGGCTTTCAAAGCCCTAATCATAGATCCCCAGAATGCAGCTTCCTCGCACACTCAGCACCTATTTGCTTGATCATCCAGAATGTAGCTCCACTTATGGACCCAAGTCTGACCACCGCACCACCAAGGAGCATAGGCATTCTGACTCTGGGTTCGGCTGGCCCTGGGTCGGATTAGCAATCAGAAAGTGGGTAACCCATGAGCCCGAGAGGTGGCCCAATCACTAGTAGAAGCAGAGTCAAACCAGAGCCTTAGTCCAGAAGACTTGAACAGAGAGCAGTGTGTGACTATGGATTCACTCACAAGCCCTTTGGAATGCAACACCGTATGTTAGTCCCCCACCTTAGCGGCCTCAAAGTGATCCTCAAATTTACTCCTCCATCTCCATCATCCCCATATCCATTAGCTGCCAAATCTTATCAATTCAGTCTCCACTACATCTCTCAAATCCATACCGTCGTCTCTTCTCCCATCAGCTCTTCTCTCCTGGACTAATACAATATTCTCTAAATTGTTGTCCCTTCCTCAATTTTCTCTTCTACTCATATGCATCCTCCACTAAGCTGCCAAAGTGATTCTCCAAAAGCACAGATCAACCTGTACAGATGGGACCTATACAAGATGGACTCATAATTGAACAAGAGGAGAAGGGAGAGGATTGCCTTTGGGAAATTGCCATGAAAGCAAAGGACGATCTTTTTAATACCGGGGCTGCTGTATTGCAGCAAAACCTGTATATAATACACCTGTCTCCCAAGAATTTGAAATGAATATCACACAGAGGGCAATGGCAAGGCCCATAGTGGGTATTAGCAGCTTGTAGCATCTGACCAATGAAAACTTTGAAGCAAAACATCAAGGAATCGTAAGATAGGAGGGGAAAATGGGCTGCTCACATGGCGAGGACAAGGGGTGACATATACATAGCCAGAGTGCTTCACTGGTCCCCTTAAGATTTCAGAAGAAAGGATGGAGAACTTCTGGCCTCCAGCACATTAGATGGACCCCTTGTAGCAACAGGAGAGAATCACATGGAACGCATAGGCATAGATGAGGTGCAATCTGCATCAAGGGAAGGAATGGCCACATTGAAGATCTCAGATAATCAAAGTTTAGAGCTGGAAGGGACCTCTGAGGTCTTGGAGTTCAATCCCCTCATTTAATATGTGGTGAAACTAAAGCACAAAAAGGTTAATAGCCTTGGGTCATATACTCAGTAAATATCTGAGGCAGGTCTTCCAGATTCAAAATCTATGGTCCTTCCTGCCAATCCGCCTCACAATTCCACCAGAGTTGTCTCACCATGTGACTCTCCTCCTCAACAAGTTCCAGTGTCCCCTCCCTGCCATTACCTCTAGGATCAAATAATAATTCCTCTGTTTGGTATATAAAAACCCTTCACACCCTGGCCCCAACTTACCTTTCCAGTCTAATTATATACTACTCTCTTTGGAGGCAGCTAGGTGGTGAAAATAGATAGAAAACTGGACCTGGAGTCAGGAAAACCTGAGTTCAAGTCTGGCCTCAGACATTTACTGGCTGTGTGACCCTGGGCAAGTCACTTAATCCTGTTTGCCTCAGTTTCCTCAGTTGTAAAATGGGCATAACAATAACACCCGGGTATTTTACTGCAAACTCAGTACGAGTAAATAGTTGCAACATGGCCAGCGTAAAAGCTAATTTGATCATAGGCTGCGTTAAGAAAGAAATTTTGTGTCCAACGCACAAGAGACGACCATCTTATTGAACACTGCCCTCATCAGGTGACATCTAGAGTGTTTTGTTTGGTTCTGGACAACACATTCTAGGAGGCAATTGGTGACGCAGTAGTGGATAGAGTGTTGGATATGAGTCTGGAAGGTCAGAGTTTGAATCCTGCTCCGGGCATTTGCTAACTGTGTGACCCTGTGCAGTAGCAATTTAGGTTTGAAGATCTTTCCCCCCCATCAATAGGCCATGCGACCTGCTTACAGCACAGGAAGCCTAAGTCACATGTGGTGGGAAGAGCTTGCTGAGAGGAAAAGGAAACTGTGTTACAGGAAATGCCGAGAGAGAGCAGCAGTGGCTGCTAATGGCCGTTGTAATAGTTAGAGCTGAACAGTCTGTGACGGCTGTACTGTGGGTTTGTTTTTGGGAAGACCCCAGCAGGGGGTCAGAGAGTTTTTGGGACGTGAGGCTCCATGCTGTGATGTGATGTATCGAATGCTTCAAACGAGGGAATATTTGTAAAGTGCTTTGCAAAGCAGGAAGCACTAGCTATTGCCATTGCCATCACCATCATCATTACTTTGGGAAAAACACTGACAGGTTGGAGAATATTCAAAGGAGGGTCACCAGGAAAATAAGGGGACTTGAAACTTTCCAGGACTTAGCACAATGTCTGGCTCATAGGAACTACTTAATAATCACTTGCTGGTTGAAAGGATTTATTAAGGATGCCTAGCCTGAAGAAGAAACTGGAGAGGACCAGAAAGCTGTTTTCAAATATATGAAGAGTTGTCATGTGTAATGGGGATTAAATCTGCTCTGCTCGGCCCCAGAACTATGAGTGACGGATGGAAGTTGGATGGAGAAATGCAAAAGCCACCTAACAATAAGCACCGTGTAGGAGTAGGACAAGTCCCCCCAAGATAGTCATTTCCCTGTCACTAGAGGTCTTTGGATCAGGACTGTATGACCTGGGTCTGGGATGCTTTAGAGGCTTGCACAGGACCATTCAATAGTTTCTAAGACATTTTCAGCTTTGAGGTACAGTTTCTTCTTCCACTCTCCTTAGCTAAGTAATTAGTAGGCCCTAATAAGAAGCATGCTCCTACATTCAGATAAACCCCAAGATGTCTCTAAATGGTAACCTGACTCAGGATTACTGAGACAGACCTCAATAAGGATGAGTGCTCCTACCGGTTGTGAAGTAAAAATGAGATACAATAAAATGAGATATGGAAAATTTTGGAGACTAAGAGAGGTACCGCAGGACTGGATGTGCACGAACACTGTTCTGATCTTCAAAAAGGTGAAAGGAAGGTAGTTTCTTTAAACTATGGGCCGATGAACTCAATATTTATGCCTAGCAAAAATCTTAGACTGAATTTGAAGGGTGAGACAATTGCACTTCAGCCTCCTGGTCCAGATTCCCCACTTGATTCTTATGCTCACCAGCAACAATGACAAAATCCCTGGCATTTGTTCTGTATTTTGTCCAGCACAAGACTTTCACATCTTCTTATAGATACAACACAGAACTTATTCTCAAAGAGTTTATGATGGGGCACTGTGGCTGGCTAAGCACGGTGGCCTAGGAGTAGTCACCAAGAGCAAGCAGAGGATAATTAAGAAGAAACCACACCAATATAACTGGATGCTGGTAGACAGCAATTCCCCGCTGTTCATTCATTTAAGCATCATCCTCTCAGGAGCTCATCCCTCCATTTGTTGGCTCCCTTCTCACAGTCAGGCACAGATTTAAGACTCTTCTCTTCCCTGTCTCTCTCTTTCTGGAAATGGGAGGGACTGAGTTCTCCTTGAGCTCAACTACATGTCAACTGGAGAAGTTCTGAGTGCCACGAATGTCATGTCATACCACAGAAGCTAAGACCTGGAACCAAAGTAGGAATCCAACAACTAAAAAAAGGCCCGATTGTAATCAGCCTTTTTTCAGTCGTGTCCGACTCTCTGTGACCCCATTTGGGGCCTTCTTGGCAAAGATAGTAGAGTGGTTTGCCACTTCCTTCTCTAGCTCATTTTATAGATGAGAAAACTGAAGCAAACAGGGTTAAGTGACTTGCCCAGGGTTACACAGTTAGTAAGTATCTGAGGCTTGGGGCAGCTAGGTGGCACAGTGAGTAGAGCACTAGCCCTGAAGTCAGAAGGACTGAGTTGAAATCCAGCCTCAGACACTTGACACACTTACTAGCTGTGTGACCTTGCTTGGGCAAGTCGCTTAACCCCAATTGCCCTGCCCTTCCCCCTCCAAGAAAAAAAAAAGTTAAGTATCTGAGGCCAGATTTGAACTAAGGACAATGAGTCTTCCTAAGTCCAGGATGGAAGCTCTATGCATAATGGTGCTGTTGAGGGAGAAACAAATGTAGAGGGGGAGAAGAAAACCCAGGGATGCAGGGATCCCAAACCAAAGTTCCCGGGAAGGGACCGCCTGGAATGAATTCGCGGACACAAGCATTCTTTAAGTCAAGGAGGCAAAGATTTATTATGCTTTTTCAGCAGGCAAGAGTTCTTAGGGAACCTACAACCATATAGAGGGGCAAGGGGGATCTTTATAGAAGCTAATAGGGAATTAAAGGAGGCGGGGCATGTCAGTTAGGTGTTTGGGGGTGGGATTAGGGAGTGGTTTAGGGAGTGTTCAAGGAGCGGTTAGTTCTTAAAGGAACATGCACATTTAGTATCTACTGAGCAAGCATATTACCTAGAGTTCTCTACGAAAGAGCCCACAGCGGGGAGTTACTTGGGGGTGTGGTCTTTACTGTGAAACTGTCACTAAGTTCACTCTCGGTGGGGGCTAAAGGGGAATCTCCGTGTGGTTTCTTATCTAGGGTCTTGTTAGACAAAATACTATGTCTAGGATACATGTTATAAAGGGCAGGGAATAGTAAAGTTCAGTCAATTATCAGGATCCGGAATCCAATCTACAGTAGTCCGTAGTTGCTTATTGAGGAAGAAGCAGAGATAAGTTGGGGCAGGCTGCCCTTTAGCTAGAGAGAGAGACAGCCTGGGATAGAATGTTTTGGGAATAAGATGTGTTTATGAAAACTGGGTGTATTTTGAATTTGGGGTTCAGGCACAGGCAACCAAGCAGAGGCTGTTAGGATTTAGGGTCCAAGTACAAACACCTGATCAGTGCCACCTATCCGTCCCTTCAAATTGTAATACATTAATATAATGGGATATTACAATGCTCTAAGAAATAACAAATTTGAAGGATTCAAAGAAACACGTGTAAACTTATATGAACTAAAGGCAGAGTGGAGTCAGTACGACCAAGAAAACGAGATATATAATGACTACTACTATGTAAATGAGAACAAAAATAAATAGAACTGTGGACTCCAATTTCAATGATCAAGTTTGTCCTGGGATAGGAGTTGAGAAAATAACACCTCTCTCCCTTCACTGGATTAAATGAGATAACATATTGACAGTGCTTTTCAAACCTTATAGACCTATATAAATGCTAGGTATTATTATTATCATTATTAATACTGAGGTGAGGAAAAAAGGGTATGGAATATTTTATATATTGTCAAATATAGCTGATGTTGGTCATTTTTACTTAATTTTTTCCTCTGTCTTTTTTAGATACATCACAAGGGAAAGTTCCCCTAGTATGGCAGTCAGGGAGGGACATGTTCAATTCAATTCAATTAAACAAACATTCATTAAGCACCTACCAGGTGCCAGGCACTGTGCTAAGTGCTGGGGATACAAATAAGAAAAAGACAAGGCATTAATACACAAAACGAAACTAAAAGTATGGGGGGAAGAGAATCACCAGTGTGTACCCAGCAAAGGGTCATGGTATTCTACTGACTCAAAACCCAGCTAAGCTGCTGATGGAAAAACAGTTACCTGGAAAGTCCTGAAGGTTCAGAGCCCTCTGTAAAAGAATGCTTTGGGGGGAGTTTATTGATCCACCTTCCAATCAGAGAGGAGAGGGT
Organism: Phalanger gymnotis; assembly: GCA_028646595.1. Taxonomy (NCBI): domain Eukaryota; kingdom Metazoa; phylum Chordata; class Mammalia; order Diprotodontia; family Phalangeridae; genus Phalanger; species Phalanger gymnotis. Next base: position 32,207,316 of record CM053622.1, on the reverse strand, counting down.
AAAAGTGGGAGTTGACAAGGTGCTGAGTATCAAAACTGAGTCAGTCTAAATGGTGACAAGATTTCAAGTGTTCTTTTTACCCTGGGGAAGGCATGATAGTCCATGGAGTCAAAACCAAGCAGAATTGCTGATGGAAAACCGAGAGTTAGCTTCTCAGTAAATATCCGTTTGTAAAAAGCTAACTGGCCAAAATTGATTTGAAGTGCTACTTACAGGCTCAACCAACGATATAGGAGATGCAATCAGTGGCAATTTCTATGGGGGAAACACATTGGAATGGGGCCTCAAGCTGATAGCATTACATGAACCCCACTCCTTCCTAGGTGTACCCCTAGAATCAACAGTAGTTTTGCTCTGAGAACCCAACCTGCTTATACACATGTGGGCTGAGGAAGTGAGTCCAGAGTCTACACTGATGTTTGCTAACAGGGTATACTGGGAAATTAGAGGAAAAAGGTTTATAGAAAAACTAAAGGCAGTCCAGCTGGTGTACCTTATGGCCATATCAAACACTAAAAATGCCCAGGAGTACTATATTTTCCTTCTCTCTTATTAAGTGAGTTCTTACTATATTTGGGCCAAGTCATGTCAAGGGAAGTCTCTGCTCTGTGTGTCTTCAACTGTCTGTTGTTCCAAACCATCTGTCTTCCATTAATGAAATATTCCAGCATTACTTATTAATAAGTATGTGTACACTAAATGTGCCAGGGACACTTCACAAGAATTAATTCCCAATGTAAGGAAGCGTTAATGACTCCATATAGCTCATAAGAAATGAATACTGATCAAGCTTCAGAGGACCTGTGTTGAAGCAAAATCAAGTGGAGAAATTTATGGCATATCACCAACATACCCCCAAGATAGGGCTGATTCCATATGTAAACATACTTCATGCTTGTTACCTGTGTGACCTTGTAAGGCACTTAAACTCTCTGGGCTTCATTTTTTTCAACTGTAAGATTAGGGGTTAGGATAGATGGCCCCTGAGGTCCCTTTCATCTAGAGAGAGAGAGAGAGAGACAGAGAGAGAGATAGAGAGAAATAAGATTGGAGAGAGAGAGAGAGAGAGAGAGAGAGAGAGAGAGAGAGAGAGAGAGAGAGAGAGAGACAGATTCTATGGAGAAAGTTAGAAGCCTCCCTCCTTTTTGGGGGCTATATCCCCTAAATTGATCTGGGGTTGCCAGTGATTACATGGTATTGATAGTTGGCATAAAACTTGATCTACAGGCCAAGACAAAGACCCATTCTCCCTCTAGAAATGCCTGTGAGAAAAGCATAATATCTGTATCCTATTCTTGATTCTTCATCTCAGATCCATCTGGCTTTAACTTATGCCCTTCAATATATTTTGCTAGGATACACAAATTTTGTTCATGGGTTTCTTGTTATTTCTCTGGAACGTTGGTATATTTAACATATAACCACTTCTATCAAGGTTAGGAAGGGCGAAAAGATGAGTAATAAGAGGCAACACAGTATCTGAGTTAATTAAAACACAGCATGTTCCTTGACTGGTTCCCATATTTAATTGTATTATTCTGAACCCTAGTATAATCCAGGGGTATATTTGGATAATTTCTTATTAATTAATAAAATTGTATATCTCTGTATTGGTAATTAAGATGGGCTTTTAGCACTTATTCAATCAAGTGCCCTTGAAGAGTTTGGCCTTTGTTTCCCTGATTAAATTAGGAGTCCTTGATGATCTCCTTGCCTCAAGGGAAAACCTAGTTTATGTGGGTTTGAGTAACATGTTTGCAACATCAGAGGCTTTTAGACCACCTGGGTTTAAGTCAAATTTTTGTGATGCTTTTAGGTCATGTGGGTGAGTTGTGTGTGTGACTCACTTTTGACCCTGAACAAGATATATAAACCCAGAGGTTGGCATTCTCCCTTGAGGCTCCCACTCCTGGAGGAATGCTGGCATGGGACTCTGGGCAGCCACTCTAAGAGCCTCCCGGCTTGTCAACCTACATATTGATGGTTTCTTGGTGACTATGAATTGTATTTGGTCTGTTTATAATGTATGTTTGTAATTTGTTTGTATTTGCTCTGAAGTTCAGGGTGATGGTTTTTTCCCCTGAACTAAGTGAATGATATTTGTATGTTGGATTGAAATAAGATTGTTAACCCCTTAACACTGCTTTCCTTAGTAAAGCAGATCCAAAGAACCTGTGCTGACGGCATTCTTGTTGTTGGACTTGTGTTGGTCTTTCACCCCCCACAACAGCTGCTAGCATAATTGTTGCAACAATCGCTCATTAATTAAGCTCACTGCCCCCACCAATTCATCAAGTATGGAAAAAGCTTTTTATTCAACAGCATAACCCTCTACATATTAACTCCCTTAATCTCTTCAGATTAAGCAAATATAAAAGTTGCTGAATATATAATGTACTAACAATTAAATTAATAACATAACAGACATATAGTTATTTACAATATTTTAGCTGTAAGAATGATTACAACCTCATTGTTGTAGTTTCCTCAAATTTCCTCAAATGCTCAATTGAACAGCAATGACTTCTCTTCACTTTTGAGGACACAATTACACACCACTCAGTTCATCCAGAGTAACACATTTTATATATATATATATATATATATATATATATATATATATATATATATATATATATATATAGATTAATAAGCATTCTCTTTATCTCTTTTTAAGATAGAGATTAAAACAATTACATTAAGAAAGAAGGCCTCTCCATTTTCTTTTTCTCCAGCTTCTCTCCAGCTATGTTAAAAAAGAGTTTCTTTAGTTTCTTTCAAGCCCTTATTCTTAATAATCTCTCCAGACTTACTCCTCATAAAATTCTCTTTATTCATAAAATAACAGTTGATAAAGTAACTGTTCTAACAAGAAAAATATTTTTCCTCACTTTTTTTTTCTCTCTTCTCCATAGTTCATCTCATAGATCAAAATTTAGTTCACAAACACTCCTTCTGACCCCAAAGGGCAAAACACCTCACAAAATGACAATTACAACTCTCCAAACTGTCAGCTGAATTGCCTTTTCCACAATATTCCATTTGGTTCTTAAAGAGGAAGTAACAATGTCCATAATCTCCACAAAAGAGCCTAGTGAAATGGGTATTATACGCCCACATTTCCTACTAAAATGTGAGTAACAAATAGGATAGCCTAATCACCTCTCCAGCTTTCAAACCAAAGTCTCTAGAACCCAGAAGAACAGCACCTTCCATCCAATTAATGAAGTCATACCAGTGTATCAGAAAGGTCCATGGGGAAGGGAAGGGAATAGAAAGAAATAAGCATTTATACAGCATGTACTACATTTCAGGCACAGTGCTAAGCACTTTTTACAAATATTATCACACTTGATCCTCACAACCCCACAGCATGAATGCTGTTACTATTCCCATTTTACAGTTGAGGGAAACTGAGGCAAACAGAGGTTAAGTGATTTTGCCCAAGGTCACAGAGCTAGTGAGTGCCTGAAGCTGGATTTAAACTCCTTTATTCACTGCACCAGCAACAGCGTCTGCCATATGACTTACAAATCACTGGCAAGGAAATAGAAATGAATCTTAAAAGAGTCGACAGATTTACGAATGACAGACCCATCAGTGAAATTAAGAATGACAATTTACATTCCTACAGCATTTTAAGGTTTACAAAGTATTTCCTTCACAATAACCTTCTGAGGTAGCTCATGAGACATTACCCCCTTTCAATAGATGAGGCTCCTGGTGGGACATTATCCCCTTTCGATGGAGGCTCCTCAGAGTGAGAGAGGAGAGAAGATTTGCTCAAATTCACATGGCTAGTTAATCCTGGAACTGAAACTTGAACCCGGGCCTCAACTCCCAAGTTTAGTAGACTCTCCATTACACACTACCTCTTGCCTGTCAACCCGTGTAAGATTCATTTCTGTTTCATTGCCAATGATTTGGAAGTCGTATGGCAGACGTGGTTGGTGGTGCAGCGGATACAGTGCCAGTCCTGGAATTTATATCCAACTTCAGGAGCTTACTGGCTATGCGACCCTGGACAAATCACTTAACTTCTGTTTGCCTCCATTCTCCTCAAAGATAGAAGAGGCAAAAGCCAGGACATTCATTCAGCTTTCGGCCGAGCATTTATTAAGCATCTACTATGTGCTAAGCATTATGTTAGGGACTGTTTAAAGACAAAAAAGTAACATTCCCCGGACAAAAGAAGCTTGCGTCCTATTAGGGGAAAGAACGTATCACGCAGAGAAGTAAATTAAAAATATATACCAAGTAAGATCAGGAGTGAAGGGTATAACTGGGGGAATAATGATTGGCTTCCTGTAGGAGAGGTCACTTGGGCTTCTAGACTGTGAAGGTGAGGAGGGAGGGCATTCTACATTTGGGAGGACAGCCTGTCCAAAGGCAAAGAACTGGAAGCTGGAATGTCACATATGGAGAACTATTGGCAATTATAGGTCAGTATGGCTGGAATGTGTATATGTGAACAAGAGCAAAGTGAAATCAAGTCACTTTATGAAGAGCTTTAAAAGCCAAATGGAAGAGTTTATATTTTATCCTAGAGGCAAGAAGGAATCGCTAGAGCTTCTTAGCCAGTGGAGTGAGTCAGGGCTGCGCTTTAAGAATATCAATGTGGAGCGATGTGGGGAATGGATTGGAGAGAGACAATGAAAGCAAAGTGAACCAGTTAGGAGTCTATTATTATGTTCTGGCTGAGAGGTGACAATGTCCTGAGCAAGAGTGGTGGCCATATATGAATGAAATAGAGATATGCAGGAGAAATAGTGAAATAGAATCAATGAAGAAATGAGGCTAAGTCCTAAGTTACAAACCTTGGTGACTGAAAAGATGTGGGGTCCTCAAGGAATTAGGAAGAGAGAGAGATTTGGGGGGAAAATAATGAATTCTATTTTGGATATGTATTTGAGATGACTGGAGGACATCCAATTGGAGAAGTCCAACAGGCAGTTGGTGATGCAGGACAAGAGTTAGGGCTGTACATATAGATTTGTAGAGGTAATATTTGACCCCACAGAAGCTGATCGGATTACCAAGAGACAATAAAGAGAGAAGAGAGACCAAGGCAAAAGAGGAATGGGACATAGATGATGGTCTAGTAAAGGAGACTGGAGAAAGCAGCTGAGAGTGAGCAGCCTCACAAAAACTCATGGAGGGTAAGTGTGTCTAGGAAGAGATGCTGACCACCTGTCAAATGCTGAAGAAAGGTCAAGAAGAATGAAGACCAAGAGAAGGTCATCAGATTTGACAGCTGAGGGGTCACTGGTGAGCTTGGAAAGAGCAGTCTCCATTGAGTGATGAGGTCAGAAGACAGATTGCAAGAGATTAAGGAGTGGAAAGTGAAAAAATAAAAGCAATGAGTATAGACGGCTTTTCTTGGAGTTCAGCTAGGAAAGGAAGGGGAAAGTTAAGATGCTCATTTGAGAAGGGAGGACCAGGCATCTACAACTACTATAGCCAACCTCAAGAACCAGCCCTATGTCACGCATTCTATCTCATTATTCCTCCACCCTCCAGCTGCAGCCAGCCCTCCTTCATTGTCCCTCACAAATACCATACTTGCTCCTGAAGTTAGGACTAAAATCTGTCAAGTCTACCAAAGTGTTTTGCCAGGATCCAATGCTGCACCCCTTTCCTTCACTAAATTTCAAAGAAGGTAGCTCTAGACCTCCCCAAGGGATTGTGAAAAGGAAGTTAGGGGGGAGTTGGGGGGAGACGGCCAAAGGGAAATGTGGGCAAGAGACATATGTTATTGGGGAGGATAGAAGGCAAACTAATGATTCACCACAAATCTACACGAGGTTGGACAGAGACTTGCTTTTTAAGGGACAAGGAGAGTGTTCTTAAAGCTCTAACAAGGAGAACTCTTATATGAAAGTTGGGGCTGTGGGAACCATGTGCCAAAAAAAAAACAAACTGTAGTTCATGAATGTAATGGACTATTACTGTGCTGTAAAAAAAAAACAAATATGATGATAAAGAGAAATATTAAAACTTACATGAAGTGATGCAGAGTGAAGGAAGCATAGCAAAGAAAATATTATGTTTATAATAATATTGATGAAAAGAACAAATACAGAATAATCAAAAGGGAATATTGCAAAATTATAAAAGACAAGCATTTCCCCAAAGGAATGATATGAGAAGACACAGCCATACTAATATTTTTCAGAGGTGGAAAGTCCAGTTCAGTCGTTTCAGTCATGTCTGACTCTTCCTGACCCCATTTGAGGTTTTCTTGGCAAAAATACTAGAGTAGTTTTGTCAATTCCTTTTCCAGCTGATTTTACAGATGAGGAAACTGAGGCAGAATTAAGTGACTTGCCCAGGGTCACTCAGCTAGGAAGTATCTGAGGCTGGATTTGAACTCATAAAGATTAGTCTTCCTGACTCCAGGCCCAAAGCTTGATCCACTGCAGCGCCACCTAGCTGTCCCAGGAAGTCCAGCGGATGAAACATTGCATACATTTTCAGATTTTTCTATGTATTGATTGATTTTGCGGGGGGAGGCTTCTCTTGCTCTTTTTTTTTCTTTAGAAAGAGGGCTCCCTGGCCTTCCATCGAAGCCTTTGGATCATGGCATCAAGACACAAATTCCTTTTGGCTTGCCTGTGCCCAGGCAGTCTTCCATCCCCAAATGCTTTGAGCTACTCACTGTCTGAACAAGTCCACCCAGACTGCACCTCAATGGGCAATGGTAGCCCACCTAAGCTCATTCCTTAATGATTAACATGCTCTCACCTCATCATTCCCTCCCCATCCCAGTGATTCTGAACACCCAGCTGCCATTGCTCAGATTCCATCCTTGGCCCCCACTGACCATCCTTCACTGGGTCTCAATCTGGCTCACACATGCTATGCCCCACAGGGCTCTATTCTGAGCCATCTTCTCTTCTCCATTTATCATATATCACTTGGTCAGCCCAACTGTTCTCACGGATTCAATTTTCATTACTAAAATGGCAGCTAGGTGGCAAAATGGAAAGAGAGCTGGGCCTCAGTCAGGAAGACCCGAGTTCAAATTCAGCCTCTGAACCTGTGAGCTTGGGCAAGTCGTTCAACTTCTGTCTGCCTCAGTTTTCTCAAATGTAAAATGGGGAAAAAAACACCTAACTCCGCGAGTTGTTGTAAAGATCAAATGAGGTGTTTGTAAAATCCTTAGCACAAATGCTTGCTACAAAATAGGCACTTAATAAATGCTTGTTACCTTCTTTATATGCAGATGATTCTCAGATTTGATTTTCGATTCTCAGATTTATTCATTTTACTTTGCTCCTGACCTCTAGAATGGCAGTTGTAGCTGCCTACTGGACATTTCAAACTGGATCTCAAAGACTTCTTAAATTTAACATATCCAAAAGAGAACTCATCATCTTTCCCCCCAAAAGAAGCTCTCCCTCTTCCTCTAATTTCACTACTACTTGGTTGAAGCTACCACCATCCTCCCAATCACCCAGGCTGGTGACACCTAGGGGTCAGAGTCCACTCCTCACTCTCTAATACTGCCAGACCCCACCTCCCACATCATCAGTGGCCAAGTTTTCTTAACTACCTATATATCTGTTGTGATGGCAAGCTGGGTGGGACTTTTTGCCTTTGTTTTTTGTTTAGGAGTGCTTCTCAGTACTGTCAAATTACAGGAAAGTAGGGTGGAAGGGAATGGGGGGATGATAGAAGGGAGGGAATATTGGGGGAGGAGGAAGTCAAAAGCAAACACTTTTGAAAAGGGACAAGGTCAAAGGAGAAAACTGAATAAAGGGGGACAGGATAGGATGGAGGGAAATATAGTCTTTTACAACATGACTATTTATGGAAGTGTTTTGCACAAGGATACATGTTTAACCTATATTGAATTGCTTGCCTTCTCAAGGAGGGTGGGTGGGGAGGGAAGAAGGGAGAGAATTTGTAATTCAAAGTTCTAAAAACAAATGTTAAAAAAATTGTTTTTATACACAACTGGGAAATAAGATATACAAGCAATGGGGTATAGAAATCTATCTTGCCCTACAAGAAATTAAGGGAAAAAGGGATAGGGGGGTGGAGTGGGGTGATAGAAGGGAGGGCAGACTGGGAAAAGGGGCAATTAGAATACATGATATCTTGGGGTGTAGGGGAGGGCAGAGATAAGGAGAAAATTTGTAGCTCAAAATCCTGTGGAAATGAATGTTGAAAACTAAAACTAAATTTTAAAAAATAATATTAAATAATTTTGAAAAAAGACAGTCAAGTATCTTTGATGAGTCTTGCCTTTCAAATGTAATGGCAAGCAAAGTGGACTTTTTGTTGTCTTTTGTTCTGTAGTGTTTCTCAGCACTAAAGCAATCAAGTGCCTTTGAACGAGTCTTGCCTTTGTTTGAATCAAGTCTTTGATGACCTGCTCAAAGCACAGGCTTAGGTCACATGGGTTTGAGTCACACAGTTGTGACACCCTCTGTCCCTGAAGAAGTGTAAATATACTCTGAGGTTAACATTTTGTTTTGGGAAGGTTTCACTCATTGGAAGAGTGGTAGAGTGATTTGGCCAGACGAGACTCTGGGTAACCATTAAGAACTCCCTCAGCTTTGAAAACCCAGATGTTGGTGCCTTTCTCTGGTAACTATGTATGTAATGTCCTGATGAGACAGCTAGAGGCCTGTCTGTTGATTTCTGTGTTATTTGCTCTGTTTATATAATTTCTGCTTGTAATTTCTGTTTGTGTTTTCCCTGAAGTTCAGGGTGCTGACATTTTCCCCCTGAACTAAGTGAATGATATATGTATGTTTAATTAAAGTAAGGTTGTTAACCCCTTAAAGTTGCTTTCCTTAGAAAAGCAGATCAAAGAACTGTGCTAGCAGCAGTCCTGTGCGCTGGTGCTGTTGGTCTTACACAGCCACAGTAGCTGCAAGTAGCACTGTTGTTATATCTGTCATCTATGACCCCACCTCCCCCCGCACCCCTGCTTCCCTCCTCTGATACTGCCACCATCCCACTTCAGGCCCTTATTGCCTCACACCTGGAAGACTGGAAAAAGCCTCCTGGTTAGTCTTCCTGCCAAAGTCTCTTCCCCACTGCAGTCTATCTTCCATTCACCTGCCATATTATGGTCTTCCTAAAGCAAAGATATGACCATGTCACATTTGTCACCCCTGTGACATGCTCATATTTGACTCTGGTGGTTCCCAGTTCCCTCCAGGATCAAATATAAAATCCTGAACTTGGCTTTTAAAGCCCTCTTGGTTTCTTCCTGCTTCTCCAGTCTTCTTTCACTCCACCCACCCCTCTCCTAAGTACTCGGAGATCCAGTTGACACCAGTTGCCTGGCTGTTCCACAAACAAGACAGTCTTTCTCAGCTCTGGGCTTTCTCACTGGCTGTTCTCTTTACCTGGAATGTTCTTCCCTCCTCACCTCTGTCTTCTGGCTTCCCTGGCTTTCTTCACATCTCAGCAATCCCCACATTCTACAAGAAGCCCTTCTCAATCCCCCTTCATGCTAGTGCCTCCCTTTGTTGATTGTCCCCAATTTATCTCATATTATCTCCTATTTGCATATAGTTGTTTGCATAATATCTCCATTAGACAGTGAGTTCCTTTTGAGGAGGGGCTATCTTTTGATTTTTTTTGTATCCCCAGTAAGTGGCACATTGCCTGGCACATAGTAGGCACTTAATGAATACTTGATGACTAACCTATTATATAGGATGGCTCTCTGGGAGGGAGAAAATGTGGGGGGACAAGATATAAATAAAAATTTATTTAAAAAAAAAGTAAGAGGTGTTACTCCTGTGTAGAGGTGGAAGGCACACAGGGGCAAAACATTGCCTCTAATGCTAGATTTTGTAGATGGCGGAACAGGGGAAAATAACCAGAACCAGGCAATGCTACACAGAGAAGTTTCATGGTTGAAACACTGATTCCCAGGGAGCAAACTTCCACAACCCTCACCTTGTCCCCACTGAAGGCATTAACTAAAATAGCACATGAAAACTAAACTGCTTACGGGGCAGAAAAAGATGCTAAGCAATGGGTACCACCATTATGCTTACAGGCTCAGATGCAAGTCCTGATTCTAAAACAGTAAACAGTAAACTATTCACCTTTTGATTCTGGTGATCCTGGTGAGTTGGTGTTTACTCCAGAAGAGGGCAGGGGGTAGATACTAGCATTCCCAGGTCATTCAGGTGGAATAATAAACCAAAGTCAGAGGCTTCCCCAAGTGTACTCAGGCCTTCTGTATCAAGAGGGATATTCTAACACAAGGGTCAGACTTCCAACTCTAAATCATCATATTGTTTATATTGATTATACTGTTTCCCCCATCTGGACTATCTTCTGCCTACCTCTCCACCTAACCAAATACTCTCCATCCTTCAAGGCCCGGCTCAAATTCCATGTCTGTACAATTCCATGAAAGTCTCAATAAAGTCCATATGCACATCTCCATCCTCAGAACTCATGCCATACCTAGTTCCCATCTTTCGCTTGGCACTTAACTATATACTGCCTTGTGTCATTTATCAGGTTGTCCCAGGTAGACTGTAAGTGAACTCTTGGAGAACAAGGACTGGTCTTGTAATTCTCTTGCATTCATCCCCCCATAGCAGAAAGCAGCCTGCTAAGTGGAAAGAACATGGGATTTGGAGACAGAGGAGTGGGCTAGCTCCACCACTCTAGGTGACCATGGGCAGATCACCCCATCTCTCCTCTCAGAGCCTCATTTTTCCATTCTATAAAATGAGGAAGCTGGACTAACTAGACTCTAAGGTCCTTCCCAATTTTAAGCCAGTGGTACTATGTGTGATTATACAAAGGGACATAATGTTGATTATTAATCAAAACCTAATATTCAACTGCTAGGATATCTACACCTGAGACTTCAAACACGACTCTACTTTCTCCACATTCCTGTAATGACATAGTAGAGATCTACAGGTACAAACCTGCAGAGTTCTGTCTTCCTCAAAGGTCAGAACACCACACATATTGGACCATGAGTGTGACACAGAGAAAAATGTTGTTCCCTCACACAAAACTACACTCTGAGCCCCAAGTCCCACGTAAATGTGCAGGTGGACACGAGGGAGTTCTGGTAGGGACCCCCAAAGGCTCAGAACAGCTAATCACTCTTACTGGAAAAAGATTACAAATGCAAAACTTGCTGATAACAGGAAGCAGGTGTCAATATAACCATATGTCAATTCATCAGTGGAAATTAGCACGGTCTTCCTTTTAAAAAATGACAGGCATTTATATATGTATAATACATAGACATTTATTTATTTGTTGCACCATATTCCTAACAGCACTTTTCCCCTCTGTATTATAACCTGGAAGAAAAAAAGAACTGAAAAGATTAATTTCATTTGGAACATTGTGCTCTGTTAAAAAAAATACAAAAACAAGTAACAGAGTTCATAAAATTCATAATGGGATAAAATAAAGAGTTCACTAAAATAATTTGTTGGTGTAACATGGGAAGCTCTAATGAAATTTCAACATGAAACTAAAGAAATCACCATATCCAGAAAGTACAATAATATCAGAAACTGAAGGAGTATTTTCCTGAGGGCACAAAGGCTCAGCCAAGCTCCTGGGCATCCTCACCTCCACCTCTCCCAGAATCGAGGGCCGGCCCCTATGCTAGAAGGACGCACCTCATTGCCAAGGCTAAACACATTACACAGGACAATGTTTCTACTTGTACTTCCAGGAAAGGAAACATCACTCAAGGGTACAAATGTCTATCACCAAAACATACGAACCCAACACTTTACAAGCACATTTAAAAATTTTTAAACTACAAAAAATCAAAAATCAATTCAAGAGGAAAGTCCTATGAAATATTAAAATCCATTTGTCAATGGGAAAGTGCAGGCTTTTCACAAATCTGGTTCAGTGAGCTGTGACACACTAGCACAGGCACATCTAACACAGCCTAACAGCCACTCAGCTGGAGAGTTTGTAGCAATCACCTATCAACCGCTCTGGGTCTAGAGCTACACCTAGACCTGTCTGAGGGCCTGCTGATGCTCAACGAGAGATTAACCTCTCCTGAGGAACTGTCCAAGGTGCAGAGTAAAACATAAGCTACGTTCTTAGAGTCCTGAGGTCCACCTTCCCCTTGAGGAGTGATGGAGGTCATTCAGCAGATCCACTAGAAAGCTCTCATTATCAATCTAAAATCTCTGTCACTCATCAGAATAAGGAACTTTTGGAGAGCAATTCAGTTTATCTAGAACATTAGCCAGGCCCTCAACTTCCTCTTGGACATTATCCTGTCACTGAACAATGGTCACAAAATATACATGTGCACTCCTATATACAATTTATGTGTGTCTGTGTGTTTGCATGTGCAGTCGTACACATATTCAAAGTCTCTCTTTAACTAGATATACATATAGACACATAACCCCACCCCAAAGCTAACTTCCCCTCTAAAAACCAAGAGAACCCTCCAAGTTGTCAAAGATGCAGGATACAAGATCTATTTAACTGCTCAAGAGGGAAATCATTTACCCCTACTATTTTATAAAGCACTTTGTGTAAGTTTCCTTTGTGAAAGAATCTTCAGTATTTAAATAATTTTTGAAGATAGGAGAGTTCTATTTACAAATGTATGTCAGAGAGATGCACAATTCAGTCACGTTTAGAAATTCTGAAGCTCAGGAATATTCTGGTACAAGTCCAAGGAGTCGGGGTTGGAGAAAGAGCCACGCTGTTCCACCGATTTCCCAGCAATGATGTGTTTCACTGCAACTTCCACTTTCTTCCCACTAATTGTATACTGGAAGGTAAGAGAGAAGAGAAAAATTCAGGACACGTATTTCATAAAAAAAAAAAACCCTCCCTGTCATGTGCACATACTATTGAAGGAAATCATCTGCCCTGCTCGAACAAGGATTCTGGTTATCTGACCATGTGCCACATACCTCAGTCAGTCTCAGACCATAAGCCTAAGTACCAGGGGAACACAAGAGGTCACCTTTCATTTGGAAGAATGCCTTCTCCTCCCAAAGCTTACTCTACTGTCTAGAACCTGAGCTCAGCTCAATTTAATGAACACTGGTGAAGCGCTTATTAGCTATAAGGCACCGTGAGAGACACTGGAGGTACAATTTTTTTAATAGTCCCTGGGGCTCTCTCTACTGGAGGACAGGACAGAGAGAGAAACATATACAAGACAGGGAGGGAAGAGTGGAAAGGAGAGATTGGACAAATTACTCCAGGGATACCTTTCTATCACTAAAATCAGGGGGATTGTGGAAAACTACATGGAGAAAGTGCCACCTGAGTTGAACCCTGAAGGAAGAAATTCAAAAGGTGGAGGTGAAAAGGGAGTGCCTTCTTTAACAACCCCCCTCCTCTCCTTACTGAAATAAAAGCACCAAACTGCTAGGACATCAAAACTCAATCTGACCAAGCCTATTACTCTAATATTACAAGTGAATTTGGTCTTCATCACTGCACAGGGCTTCAGGGCCTTCTGTTCAGCAACACCTGGGGAAGAAGCTAAATCATGGCAGAGACCTTGGCTTCAGAAAGTCAAACACAGAAAGTACAAGAGTTGTTCTGTCTTCTTGGTTACTCCTCAGGGTTCAGACTCAGGTAAAATAAAAATGTATTTTGTCAAAGTGAGATTCTCAATTCCTATAAAATCAAGGAAACCTTCCTGGAAGAACTAAGTTTCAAAGAGTAGAGAGGATGGAGATGGTTTAAAAGCAGAGATGTCAACGAACCTCCAAGAAATAAGGCTGCTGAAGAGCCTAGGAGTCATCAAATGAACAAAACAGTATCAATTAATTTCAAGGTAATTCTTCAGGTCTGACTGTTAACAATTCGAGTATGAAAGTTCTTTCTGAAGTTCTTAATTGTTCTCAGCTCTCTCTAGAGATACATTGTGCATAAGCTTCCCACCCATCCACTCCCCATCAAGACTGCATTTAAGTAACTAACAAGCATCAATGGGTAAAGAAACTTTCTTCTGGAGCAAAGCCATGGAATACAGAATACAGCATGGTAACGGCACGACCACTTTACCATGGACACATTTTTACCTGAAGCATAATTAAAATTCGGTCATTTGAAAGAGTCCATCGATGTGCAAATGAATTAATGATCTGAGGAGCGATGCCCCAGGGCCTGCCTGTCATCCACATCACACCGCCAACAGCTTATTTCTCTCCTATAAAGTCAAATGTCTCCTGTGCTGTATGTGCTTATAAGTCCTATACAAAAGGGTCCAAGGAATCAAAAATACACTTCCCCTGACAGTCATGAAAATAAATAGACTGTCATTTAAGGACAAAGTGTGCAGCTTTTGCCTTTAATGAAAGAATCACAAGTCCCAGCCTCTCTTTTCTGGATATGTTAGTGGTCACCAATGGTGACAAATGTCCTAATTCAACTATCTGCATGTGGTGGGAGGACTTGTAGAAATTGGAATACTGAATCCAGGTCCTCACTAGCCCACTGGGCTCCGTGGGAAGGTGGTAAAAATAAATCATTAAGTTCTGTTGGGCCTCTTGTCCCTAAATGTCATGCCAGGATTGTTTTCTCCAGCTCTGAATGAATTCGATCCAATTTTATAGGTATTTAATGTGTATCTACTATGAGCTCAGAACTGTTTTACAAAGTATTGTGTGTAGTCGAGAGACATGAGAGACTCAAAAAACAAGACAACACAGGCCAAACGGTAAAATAAATCACAACTACAGGAATTCAGATCAGAACAAGCTAAGTGTGGGCTGGAGTCATTAGAGAACGCTCCACGGAAGAGAAGGACCTTCAGCCAGGCCAAGAGAGACAGACAGATGTGGAGAAATGAAGAGGAGAAAGGGGTGAAGAGTATATTCTAGAAAGAGCAAAGAGGCAGAAATGAGAAGGCACCATCCAAAAGGTCTCAGAAATATGATGTCAGAGTTGGAAGGGCTCTTAGAAAATCATCTAAGTCCAGCCCTTCCTTTGACAGACTCAGTCCCACTTCAAGAAGACAGGCATACTATCACACCGCTAGGTGAGCTGTGAATTGGTCCAGCCATCCTAGAAAATAATTTGGAAAAAAGATTACTGAAATGTCCACACCATTTGACCCAGAGAGCCCACCGCCAGGCAAGAGCTCCAAGGAAATAAAAGAGAGCTCAACTCTAGCAAAAAAAACTAGTTACAAAGCAGGAGCCCTGTACTGGAATTGCCTCCCCCACTGCAAATTACTTTGTTTTTTGCTTTGTATATATTTATAGCTTTATCTGCTGTTTCTTCCAATACAGTGTAAGCACCTCGAGGGCAGGGGTGGTTTGCTTCTTTATGTAACTACAGGACCTGGCATAGGGCCCAGAACATCATTGGTGACTGAGAAATCCTTGCTGACAGATTGTTTCAACAATCTGGCTAGCAGCTGTTGTGGGAGTGAAAAATCAACACAAGCCCAACAACAAGCATGCTACCAGCACGCTGCAAAAGCCCATATTCTTTTGATCTGCTTTACTAAGGAAAGCAACGTTAAGGGGTTAACAAGCTTACTTTAATTCAGCATACAAATATCATTCACTTGGTTCAGGGGGAAAAGCCAGCACCCAGAACTTCGGAGCAAATACAAACAAATTACAAACATCGACAGACAGACCAAATACAATTCATAGTTACCAACATCTAAGTTCAGCCCAGGAGCCCATTAACAAGGGCTGGCCCAGAGTCGTGTGCACCACCACTGCTGTGGGTAAGAGCTCAACCCTTGGTTTTATATCTTTTTCAGGGTCAAGGGTGAGTCACACATGAGACTCACCCACGTGACCTAAAATCGTCACAAAGAGGTGGACTTAAACCCACGTGGTCTAAAAGCCTCTGATGTCCCAAACATGTCACTCAAACTCATGAGTAAACTAGGCCCTCCCCTGAGGCAAGGAGGCACCAAGGACTCCCAAATCTAATCAAGGAAACAAGGCCAAACTCTTCAAGGGCACTTGGTTGAACTGAGTGCTAAGAGCCCATTTTGTTTACTAACACACAGATCAATGGATCATTATAGAACTTTGATAAGTGACACACAGGAAGAATTCTAAGAAACATGGGAAGACTTATATGTACTGATGGGAAGTAAAGTGAGCAAAACCAGGAGAACAGTAACTCCAACACCATAAACAGAAAAAGCAACACAGAAATGAATGCTGTCTAATCACAGTGAACAAGGCCAGGCCTGGAGAAGAGTGCAGGAGAAGCCCCCATCTCCTCCCTCCATCAGAGAGGTGGGAGACCGAGGGCGTGGGATGTAAATGCTGCCAGACATACTTGATATTGAGTTGTTCTGCTAGAGTTTTTTTTCTGTTATAAAGAAGACTCATGGGATGAGGGAGATGAAAGGATATGTCGGTAAACTAAAGTGAGGTCAAAACAACAGGTTCTTAAGCCCCAAAGAGGCGGAATGACTTGCTCAAGGTTACCCAGTGAATTCACATCAAAGACAGACCAAGGGCCCAGGCCTGATGTTCTCATCACAGTTTTACACACAGCAACAGACACTTGATATACTTCTGGTTTGTGGATTTCTGTATTTCCAGATCGACCGTCCTCACCCACTCTCCATATTCACACTCCTAATCCATATTAACTATCAGGTTTCCTGACACATGATTAGAAAGAAATCCTAACAGTTCAGGATACTTTGTTTTTTAAGCAAAAGAAAGAAACTCAAGGTTGCCAGAAAAAGAAAATAGTTGTAGTGATCTGAAAAATTTAATGGGACTATAGTAGTCAATATTTCCTAATAATGCATTTCTATGGCTAAAGAATGTTTATCATGTCTTACACATTCACACCAATTTCTGGGCAGCATTTTATTTTGTTTTTCTCATAGTGGATCAATTTAATTTCAAAAATATGTTAACCAGGTGGTGTTTTCTTGTGGCCTTTCCTTGGGAGACACAGACTCTGTAAGCTTAAAATACACAACACTGTTTGTACACACAGGCGTGTATGTACACACATGCTCAGCAGTTTGTGTTTCAGATTTACAGAATGCTCTCACTGTATAAGCAAATGAGAGTTAAAGCTGCTCTCCAATCTGCGTGAATTCCTACTCTTGCCTCAAATGAAAAACTCAGCAGATGGAAACCAAGAAGGGGAAGCCAGCTTTCTTGAGCTAAGCCTCTAAGGTGCCTCAATCTAAACTTTCCTTCTTCCTCACAGTTTAATATCAAACCTAAAGTAGAGAGACTACCTCGGTGGCTCTAGAAAGTCACAATTCATCTTCTGAACAATACTTCCAAGAAGGCTCAAAAACCGTATTCATGAAAAACAGGCGTTTCCGTTGGGCTGTACACACATGCCCAGTGGACGTACATGCTCATCAGAGACAGTTTAAATGCAATCTCTGGAAAGCAGAAGGCTGGAAAGTTAAAAGAAGACAAGGCACTAGACGATGCAGAGAAGCTATGCAGAAAATGTGAGCACAGCCCTTCACTGCAGAAACTGCACATTTTTGCACATCTGCTCCAAGGTAAAATGACACGTATCTAATGGTTATTCCAAAGATGACAGAAAAGACAGCCCCCTGGGCGGGGGCTCACAAACATACCGGGATGTCTCTGGTCTCCAGGATGAGGCTAGGGACATGCCTGGCTGACAAGCCAAGGCGAATGGCATCCTTAATCCTCTTCACCAAGTCCTGACTGAATAAGTGCTCAGGAACCATCTTCAGGAACAGGATCACTCTCTCTTCCCCATCCTTATTGTACTGTGGGACACACAGGCTGTCCATGACTTCCTCAAAGGCTTCGACTGCGGAATACAAAAACAACCCCCACAGCTTCTCAACTCTCCAGCTTGGGTTTTATTCCAGTCTAAGTCTCTCCAATTTATGCCAAAGGTAAATTTCCTCCCCTTACCCTCCCATTTCTTTTTCTACCCACACATACATATGCTCAACAATCCAGGGGCTGACGATCCCAAAGGGAAGCCTTTAGGAACCCCAGCATTGCTTCTCCCTGTGGCTCATGAGCCCCAGAAAGGCTCAGGCAAATGGTACGAAAGGGAGCTCTGCTGCAAAGAGTGCAATTACATCAGAAAACACGTTTCTAATTAATACTTTGGCCTTTATGGTGTAAACAGTAACCTATTTAGTCCATCACAACTGTAACAGACCTGAAATTCTCTCTACCCCCATGTACTCCTTAATGCTGCTCCCTATAAATCACTGAGACTATGGGGAGAAGAATGGGAGTAATTCTTTGAGATTTCCAAGAGGAGACTATATGTGAAAATATACTTTGTATAACTAAGATTAGCCTAGCTAACGGCGCATATCAACATGGGCTTCTTTCTTCAACAGCATTATTATGTTCTATTGTTAAAAGAGGAAACTTCGCATGGTTGTCACTGTTAACCATACTTAGGCTGCAGGTACTTTTCCAGGTGTTGGCTGCTACATAGAACTTAGCTGAGAGGGAACAGCACCCGAACAAGATGAGGCAAAGCCACACACACAAAAAAAAGCCTCATACACAATGGGAGCTAAAAAGAAAAAACTGTTAACCAAACAATATGTGTTATGGACAAATACTTAAGGAAAAACAACTGCCAGTTGTATAAATTTCCAAGGCACTGGCTGAAATTCAAGTATAAGCACCCACTGCTTTAGGGGATAGTTTATACTTCCAACAAAACTGGCTATTTAACAAATTTTCTTTAAAGAAGCAGGAAGCAAGAGGGCCTGGGAGGCCTGAAACTCAAGCTCTTGGTCTAGCTGTGCCACATGTTAGGGACCTCAGCTTCATTTGTAAAATGAGGGATTTCAACCTGGTCATCTCTAATGGCCCCTCCCACTGCATGAAACTATGTATGTAGCTAAGGCTGACTGTTTGGGTCTAGTGCAGAAATCACTTAGTCAGGAGAGCTGGGCTCTAGTCCTTGTTCTAACACTAACTGGTGTGTAACTGGCAATGCCACTGCACTTGTGATCAATCAGCTCTCCACTTGCAAAGGACACTGATTATCCTTTTAAAGTATTATGAGGCTAAAACCAGATCACTCTTAAAAGCACTCTGGAAAGCAGAAAATGGGAAGAAATCTCAAACACGGTGGCAAATGAATAAGTGACTTGCTTAGAAATAAAAACTGGGGACTTGAAAATTCTGAGTTCTGGACTGCAAACCCCTCCCCCCAAAAAATATTTCTCTTTGCTAGAAGAGGCCAGCTGGTAAATGAAAAAGAATTCATACCGATATTATAAATTTCAGAGCTGCCAAAGCGGACTCCATTAGGGTTGAGTGTGCCATCACTGAAAATAAAAACAAAGACATTAACCCAGGGCTGCTGCTCAGAGAGGTGGCAGGGAGTGAGCTGCTTCTCATAAGCATCACCAGCCATGACATTTATAACCACATGCATAGTCAAAAGTCACACTCAGAAAATCTGAAGTCAAACAGCAAGACTTTCAAACTAGATCTTAGTTAACATGTTCTGCTTTCATGCAGAAATTAGCCAATGTCTCCATTAGAGAGTTGGGAGAGAACAAGCTTTGAATTCTGACTCAAACATTGATTAACCGTGTGACCCTGGCAAGCAACTTCTGAGCCTCAGTTACTTCATCTTTAAAATGGAGCTAATAATATCTGTTAATATCCATACCACCCAGGATGGTTGTGAGGGTCAAATAACATAAAAGTATGTTAAACACTTTGAAAACATTAACATGCTATATAACTGGGCCATTAAACTCTTCCTCTAGCTACTCAGGATTTTCGCTACAACAGCTCCCTTCCCCATGAGGAACAAGAGGCAGCCTTGAACTGACAGCCACACTCCCCTATGTGTCCTTAGCAAAACACCACCAAGAACATACAGGTGTGTCAAGCTTTATGATGCAGCTGGAAGAATAAAAATTCAATTAAACAAACAATTATTACTAAAATTGTCCCTGCCCTCAGGGGGCCTACATTCTACTGGGAAGGTACAACACAGACACGAATATAAGTTGCAGACAAAGTAACTTCAGGACAAGAAGAGGAGGGAAGGGAGGAGGACAGGAAAGTCTCTTGTAGGAGGTAGCAGTGATATGAGCCCTGAGAGAAGCCAGAGACTCTAAGAGGAGGTGGAGAGAGACTGTGTTCCAGGCAGAGAAGTCACACTGGGCAAAGATAGGCGGAAGAGACGAGAAGCAAGAGGGAGACCAATTTGGCCAGAACATAGAGCAGGGAAGGGGGTGTTGGGTGGGAAAAAAATCGGGCAAAGTGAGTTGGAGCCAGACTGTGAACAGCTTTACGTGCTGAAGAGCAAAGCTTCTATTTGACTCTCTAAGCAATAGAGAGCTCTAAGCTTTCTAAGAACGGGGATGACACGGTAAGACTTGTGCTTCCGGGAGAATTTCTGGGCAGCTCTATGAAGGATGGATTGGAGAGGGGAAAGAAGGAAAGGAAAGAAACCAGTTAACAGGCCTCTCCAACAGTCTAGATAAAAGGTAATGAGGGCACAAACCAGAATAATAGTAGTAGCCATTGTAACAATAATGATAACAGAAATAACTAGCATTTATATAGTACTTCAAGGTTTACAAAGCACTCTACAAACATTAACTAGCTGAATCTTCACAAGAATCCTGGGAGATAAGTGCTGTTATTAGGCCCATTTTACAGATGATCAAACTGGGACAGACAGCGATTAAGTGACCTGCCCAGGGTCACACAGCTAGCAACTGTCTGGTCCTGAATTTAAACTCAGGTGGTCCTGACTAAAAGATGAGTAAGATACAGGACCTGCCTGTAGGAAGGGTCTATAGAGTAAAGAAAAGAACGTGAACACATGAAAAGATCGAGAACAATACTAGAGAGTCGATGCTAAGGGTCAGATCAATGGCAGAAACAAGTTCAAGGGAGGGCACATTCACTGAAGGCCAGTGGCTTCCTGGAAGCAGAGGAACTTGAACTACATAAGACCCAGTTAAGAAGGAGATGCCTGAAGAGCAATTCAGGCAGACAGAATAACGTACACAAAGGTAACGAGGCAGGAATACATACGGCCTTTTCAGGGGTCAACAAAGTAAACTAGAGAGGGAAGCAGTGGGATGCATGGCTGGAATAAGGCTAGACCCAGATGCATCAGGGAGTGAATAAGAAGAACTGACATTCATATGGGATGTCCCAAAAGTCTTAGTGCAGTTGTAACCTTTTATAACTTCAGAACTCTAAATGCTATAACTTAAATTTTAAAGTCTAATTATTTAATTTTTAAATACTTATTTTAAAAATACTTATTGATTCATAATGGAAAATGCTATCCACATTCAGAAAAAGAACTTGGAATCTGACTGCAGACAAAGCATACTATTTGCTGTCTTTTTTTTTTTGTTTCTTCTTTCTTGTGGTTCTTTCCATTGGTCTTGGTTATTCTTTACAACATGACTAATGTGAAAATATGTTTAATATGAATGTATATGTAGAGCCTATATCAGATTGCACACTGTCCTAGGGAGGGGAGAGGGGAGAGAAGGGGAGAAAATTTAGAACTCAAAATCTTATGGAAGCAAATGTTGAAAACTAAAAATTAATTAATTAATTTTTTTAAAAAACTCCAAATGGGGTCACAAAAACTCCAGCATTCCTGAAATAACTGAACACAAACTTCCTAACTCCAGGTCCAGTGTTCTATCCGCTGAACCACCTAGCTGCTCCCCCTAAAAACTTTTAGAAGAATTAAAATTCAAAATCTAAAAGAATTTTAAAATACTTAGTTTTACGCATTCTGAATCCAAGATTTTTAATTTTAATTTTAACAAGACTGAGCAGCCTGTCATCATGCAGTGCATGTACGACACTAGATGACACCTCCTCAGTCTGAGGTCCACCTTGGTCAACTGATCTATTTCCATTAGACTTTTTTCGGTGGGGTCACATCAACACTATCACAGATGCATCAAAATCATATCCTCTGGATAATCTCTAGGCCAGGATTACAAATGTAATCCTTTCATCACTGACTAAGAGCTGAGGAAAGGTTTTACAAACTTATTCAGAAACAGACCAGACCAATGTATACTTTTTCATAACAAACATCAATATGTAAAAAAATGTCAATAATTAACCTTTAAAATGTTATTTTTCTACATTTGTAGCATTTATAATTCTGAAGTTATTAGAACTCTAAACTGTACCAAGTCATTTGGGACACACCTTTAAGGTCCACAAAGCATTTTCTGAGCCTCATTCACAGGCTCAGAAAATCTAAGAGACTCGTCCATGGTCACACAGCAACTAAGTGTGACAGGCAAGAGCCCACAGCTACAGCCACTGCACTAGCCTCTGCTCCAAAGAACAGGATGGGGATCTGAGAGGCGATAGAGTCTCATGGAGCACTCAGACTCCCCCTAACATAGACGTTAAGGATGATACTGAGGAAGTATCCAGGAGTTAGCTTGACTACCTGTCCTTCTTGCCCCACCTGCCCATACCCTTCACAACAACCTTGCCTCATCACCCCTCAATCACCCCACTTCACATCCCTCTGCCCCCTCCCTGTTAAAACGAAGTGGACAATCTGGATATCAAGTGGAAGGTGGCTATAAAGTGAGAAAACAGCACCTTACCTCCGACCAAGCATGATGATCCCTCCGGTCTTGGGATTTATTTTACAGTAGTCACCATGGGCCCAAACACCTTTATACAAACAAAAGGCAGAGAAAAGGTCAGTTCTCTGGTAGAGAAGTTCTCTGGACATAATAGCTTGTGTAGACTTCAAGGCTGGCATTACAATGATAACACACCACTATTTATATACAAGATGCTCCTGGTCCACCAGACTCCCTAAAAGGCATGCTGAGATGCTTTCCCATTAGCCAGCTAAAATCTCTCCTGTTACCATGCTGACCAGTGCTACATACGTGTAGGATGGCTGGCTGGGTTAGGCTAGGAATGGGTGCTAGGTCACGGCAAAGAAAAAACAAGGGGTCTAGACAAGGACCCATGAAGGTGCCCTCACTAGCATGGCATTCTAGCCCGCTGAGGGAACCTGAGTGCTGTTAAAATCTGGGTGGGGGAAATAAAGTTCCTGTTTCCAATCCTACTTCTCATTCCATTCCTCCTCTTCTCAGGTGCTACAACGTCCTTTCCACCCCACTCTCCCCGCCAAAAAAAAAAGCCTAAAGAAAGTCCAGTGCCTGACAGGAAACTCCCATAGGAGAAAGCTGAACCCTGCTCAGAGCCTTGGGTAATACGGTTAACACTCAATTATCCATACTAACAGAACCCAGATTGGGGTACAAATAATCCAAAAACCAGAATGTTTTACATGAACATTGCTGCAGCAATACTGTAAGAAAATCAAAATACAAAAAGTCTCAGGGAACAGCGAATCAAACCAAAGCTAATGACTGAGCCATCTCAGGGCAGCATGATACAGTGGGAAGAACACTGGCACCACTCACTCTACGCATGACCCTGGCCAAGTCCCTTGACTTCTCTAGAGCTGAGAAGCCTGGACTGGAGAGTGTCTAAGACCTCCCAACTCCAAAATCCAAAGGCTACCTCTCTTCTTATCTCTTGCTGGGTTGTCCTCCTCTAGTGAAAGTGCTACTGAATCTGGATGTTTAATGAGCTCCCAGAGAAGCAGGACCTCAGGATTTAGGATACAGCAAAAAAAATCGATCTCAACGGTGAGGACAATGGCGATGTCCCAAAGCGGAGACCTTGCGTATTTGCAAAGAGCTACCCCGTTCTTGGTCGCGTGTGATTCTTACAACCACCCTGAGAGATGGGCAAGGTGCTACTACAGCTTCCATTTTGCAGGTGGGGGAAATGAGGCACAGGGAACTTGCTCCAGCCCCAAAATTAGTAACTGTGTTAAGATTGGAATAGATGTCTCCCTCCCTCTAAAGCCCAGGGCCCTATCCACGACCCCATGCTACCCCACATATTTGTGCTTATTCACAGTGGAATCACATGATACCCAAAGCAATGTGCAATTTGCTTTACTCTCACCCATGTTAAAGAAATGAAACCTTCTTTATAGCCTATTTCTGTCTACATTCACTGTAATCTTGGAGGAGAATGATTTCTCCAAGTTACTCCCTACTGTGTCAAGTCAGGCCCTTGCTGTTATCTGTCATGATAGGTTACAGTGAGTGAGAGGTCAGAGAGGTATGTTTGCCACATCTGTTTCTAGGATTTAGAACAAGTCCACGTATTTCCAGACAGACAGACAGCTATCCTAAAGTTACTCTATCCATCTCCTTCATGAGTTAATGGAGGTTGGTCATATACAGTCCCCTTCTCAAACTGTCCTGCCTAGAGTCTCCATCTTTTTAGACTCGCAAACTCAGTAGAGCCCCCAGTCCCAGGGCCATTTCTTCCACCTCAATTACTCATGTATGCATCGCCCTCCTACCCAGTCTGCTTTATGACTTCACTAGCCCAGCTACAAAGCTGGTGCTGAGACCCAGCAGGTGCCTATAGACCTACAGATCATCTTCTGGCAGCAGTCAAGCTCAATGCAATCTGCCATGTGCTTCTACTCTATTACATCCATGGCTCCCTTCATTCAGTGATGGAAAATACTGAAAGTTCTTCGTTACAAGGTGTGTTGAATGAGACATATAGTTTTTCAGACACAGACTAAAACCAGTGTGGTAAAAAAAAAAACCTGCTGGAATCTACTCTTTTTGAAATTGTGAAAATTCAACCTGGGCTGGAGTTTGCTTTTATATCATTTGAAAGGGAGCAGCTAGGCAGTGAAGTGAACAGAGTGCTAGCCCAGAGTCAGAGAGACCTACGCTCGAATCTGGCCTCAGGCATTTACTAGCTCTGTGAATCTGGGCAAGTCACTTAGCCCTGTTTGCCTCATTTTCCTCAATCTATAAAATGAGCTGCAGAAGGAAATGGCAAACCACTCCAGTATCTTTGCCAAGAAAATCCCAAATGGGGTCACAAATAGTTGGACACCACTGAACAACTCAACGAACATTTAAAAAGAAAGGGTTTACTGGAGGTGGAGGTGGGTGAAGCAAATAGGAGAATGCTTCATTTTTTTTTAACCTGTCTTTAAGTAATTTAAAGCACAGGCACCGCTGTTATATAAGGTTTGGCTATTCAGTCGTTTCTCAGTCATATCTGAGTGGTTTGCCATTTCCTTCTCCAGCTCATGTTACAGATAAGGAAACTGAGGCAAACAGGCTAAGTGACTTGCCCAGGGTCACATACCTGTAAGTATCTCAGACCAAATTTGAACTCAGGTCTTCCTGATTCCAAGTCCAGTGCTCTATCCACTGGGCCACCTAGCCATACCTATATAAGGACTGCTGCTAATTACATGAAATTCATCTATTCATCTAAAGGCAGGCCTTGCTGAATCTTTCTCCAGAAATACTTTGTTATCAGCACATACTTGAAAGAAAGAAAGCTGCATTCTTTAAAAGTACTCTAAAATCCAGAATCACAACTAATTTAGATGAGCACTTCTCAAAACAGTTTCGAATCAATGACGTTTGACTGTACATCAAAAATGATGGTGAAAGCAAAGGTCTGTCTATCTCTACTGTTATCAGCTGTTAAACTAAATCAATTAAAATATTTTTCCTCACTAATGAGAAACTAGATGTAATTTGCTACTCAGTTCATTCAATTATTTACTTAGCACCTACTTCGTTTGGAGCAAGCACCAAGGCATTATGCTGGGCACAGAGCCTTCTACAAATGATATGTTCACATTATCATATGTAGCATAGCAGAGGGTTGAGAGGGTAAGGAGAAATAAAAGCCAGAGCAAATCTTTACTGGAAACTTTTCAATTCTCAAAATATGGCTTCTATGACTCTAAGTTATCTTTCTGGAGGATACACACTTAGTATAAATAACTCCAGAACAAACGGCTGCCTCAATTACAAGTTAAATAGTAGTAGTAACTTGACATTGGTTATAAAATAAAATAAGAAAGATCTAGGAAGCTGAGCTTTAAATAAGAGGCCCTTCCACTTTAGTAAAAGGCACAACCCAAAAATTAAGAGCAGGAATGTCTCTGAGTATGAGCAGTGTGCTGACTATAAATCCCCCTCCTCCTCCCCGCCGCAAAGCGTATTTCTTATTTACATCTCTGTAATGGCTGGACAAAGGTTTAGTCGATAGATTTAAAAAATAAGAACCAAATAACCTTTCCCATACTTCATTTCTCCCCAGATAAGTTCACACCATGATTGAGCAAGGTACCCCAAAGATGCCCATGCTGGCCATCTGTTGAGGCCATACCTGCTCAATCACACTGTTTCTGGGGGGAGGAAGTTATAGAAAACTAAACCCAGATTACAGAAACTCCCAAGGTTTCAAGCATAAGATGGCATGATATTAATCAAAAAATTCATCACCACTCCACTGGCAGAATCCAGAGAAGTCCAATACTAGGCTACTGGGGAAGGAAATAAAGACAGGAAAATTTAATTGGGGCTCACAGAAGGGTCAACTAAGTCGGGGGCTTAGCCCTGTTTCTGGTCATCCAGACCTACCTGGGAACTTAGAGAAATAAGCCTTCCTGTACTTGCTACCATTCTTATCATTCCAGAAGTATGTAGGTTGGCAGGGTATCGGTTTGGTGCAAACCAGTTCACCACTCTCGCCCCACACTGCCTTTCCTAGATTTGAAGGATGAAGAAAGAAAAAAAGAATTACATGTGAAAACCCACAAAAATTCATATTTTCCCAAAGCTCCTTTATTTCTATGTACTTAATAAATCAAAAGTTTCTAAGCCAATCAATCTACTAAGAGGGAGCAATTTTATTCCTCCAATCGGATTTTTGAGATCAACATGTTCTTGACCTCTAGATATAGTATTTAGGCTGTTATCACACATTTACTGAGCCCTTACTGGGCACTAAAGGGAATAAATTTAACATTTAACTTCTCCAAACACTTTCAGAGATGACATACAGCCTAGGACAGCTAGCACACTGGATGATAGTATAGAGCCCAAAAGATCTTAGCAAGTTAGGACAATGGGACAGCATGCCTACGATGAAGTTTTACAGGAATAAGCATAAAGTTCTACACTTGAATTAATCAGATTAGACTTAGAGTTGGAAAGGTCTTTCAAGGTTAATTGGTCCAAATCCCTCATTTTACATAAGAGAAAGTTAGGACGCAGAAGAGTTGAGGTCAGAGAGGTCACAGCTAAGGGTATCCAGTGTTTTCTCTACTATCCAGGCTGCCTAGAGCCTCACTCCAAAAACCAGCTTCACAAACATAGCGGGAGAGAAAGCATGATTAAACAAAGTTCCAGTGAAAAAGGTCTGGGAGTTTGGACTGACTACAAACTCACTATGAGTCAACAATAGGATACACCAACCAAAAACAAATCATCCTATCCTAGGCTGGATTTAAAAGATTGGTGTCTTTTAAAAGGTAAACAATAGTGCTGCGGTGTTCTGCTCTGATCGAGGCACAGTGAGAGTGTTGTCAGAAAATCATAGATGAGTGAGTGCCTTCAGGTGCCGGTGTCTTCCCTTTCAAGACATCCTCCTATCTACTTTACATGTATCTTGTATGTACCTGGTTGTTTTTGTGTAGTTTCCCCCACCAGAATGTAAGCTCCTTGAGGATAACAACAAATGCTTTTGCCTTTCTTTGCATCTCTGGCACTTTTCACAGTGCCTGGCACATAGTAAACACTTAATAATGCTTGATGACTAGCTGTTGAGTATTTCTGATGGCTAAAGGCAGATATTTAAACACCGAGCTGTTTTCCCTCAATGGCCTGTCAGACAGTCATCAGTTTGAGTGTTGGTCTCACCAAACTTACCTTGCAATCAATCACTGACCAAGGACTCAAACCAGGAGAAGCAGAAATGGTTCCAAAAAGTAGAGTAAGTATTAAACTATGCTGGGGAAGGGATGTCAAAAGGAAAGAAATGCTCTGCAGGGTGGAAGAGAGATCTACTCAATTTCAAAAGGATTTAGGTTTTATTATCTTCATTTTACAGAGAAGAATGGAGGCACAGGACCAAAGACTACACAGCACTTTTCTACAACTGTTCTGACTCAGTCATTTAAAAGCAAACAAAGGCATCTGACATCAGGTAAGGAAAGTAAAAGCCCTATCATACTCAGCCTTGATCAATACATATCTGGAATATTAAGTCCATTTAGATACAACATATTTTAGGATAGATGCTGATAAGCTTGAACTTTCCAGAGAAAGACAAGTCTTCTTAATTTGAAATTCTTTGAAGGAATGTTTATCCAAATGAGTAGTGATGATTCTGAATTTCAAAACACGTTTTTAAAAAATGCAATTTTCTTTAAGGGCCTTGAATTTATGCCATGTGAAGAACAGCTGAAAAACCTAGGAGTATCTAGCCTAGAGAAGAGAAGCCTGAGGGCTCTGGGGAGTCAGGTTCCCTAATACACTGGGGATAAAGCTGTGATTTACGCCAATTATTCTGGAAAACAACTGGAATTATGCTCAAAAAATGACTAAATTACTGAAACTCTTTGACCAACAGATGTCACTGGGTATGTATTCCAAGGAAGTCAAAAAGAAAAAGAAAGGTCCCATATAAATAAGAATATTCATGCATCTCATCTTAGGATAGTTAAAAAAATGGAAGCCAAGTAATCTTCTATCCACTGGGAAATGGCTGAGCAAACCATGGTACATGAAAGTAATGCTGTAATATCACACCCAAAGAAAGGGATGAACATAAAGAATTCGGAGAAACATGAGAACTGATGCAGGGCCAAGAAGGTAGAACCAAGATTACGAGATACATGATGACTACAATAACATAAGTAAAATTCAGGTTAAATGCAATCTTAAGTCTTCTGATGTTCATTGTGACAGAGACAGGCAGACTCAGTTGCCGTACTAGTCAGTTTTGCTTGACTGTTTTCTTTTTATTATAAAGGTATTTATTATAAAGGTGGCACAAATGGAAAATGACTAGTGATGTAAAAATCATAAAGACATCAATTAAAAAAATTCAGAGAAGACCTAGAGGGAATCTGGTGGTTAGACAGCTGGATGGATGAGCTTAGAGTCAAGAAGACCAGAGTTCAAATCTGGCCTCAGACAATTACTAGCTGTCTGACCCTAGGCAAGTCATTTAACCTTGTTTGCCTCAGTTTCCTCACGGGGATCATAATAACACTTACCTCCCAGGTTTGCGAGTATCAAATGAGATATTTGCAAAAGTACTTACTGCCATGCCCTAATAAAAACTTATTTCTGTTCCCCTCCCCCATATTTGATGGGCTGCCACATGAAAGTAGGATCAAATTTGTTCTGCCTGGCCCCAAGGGCAGAACTAGGAACAATGGGTAAAAAGTACAAAGTTTTGAGAGCTCTTTGTAAGGAAAAACTTCCGAAGATTAGTTGATTATTATGTCCCAAAAGGTGAAGTCTCAAAGCAAAATCTGGATGACTACTTGTTGGGTACGAGGCACAGAGGATTTTTAATCAAAGAAGAGTTGGACCAGGTGACCTCTAAGGTATTTTCCTAACTTAAAAATTATAGGGTTCTATTTAAAAAAAGATATACTGCAAACAAGTTACCTTCCTCACTCCATGCTTCCACTGCCATACCCAGATTCCTGGCCTGAATTTCTCCTTTATAAACTGGAATTGAAACATTTTGACCCATAAAACAGGAAATGATGTCAGTACCACCTGCAATGAAAAGGAGAGGGAAGATTCACAATTCAAAAAACTGAGGAAAGCTATTGATTTTGTTTTAACTAGCACACAGAGGCCAAAGACCCAAAATACTGAATATCTTTTCTCCCAATAGAGGCCTAGCTGCTGAGAACCACTGTGGCATTCCATTTCCTTTTCAGAGATGCTAAGAGTACTTAAGAAAGAAGAAACAGTATCATCTGGAGAAGCAGAGTCAGAAGATCAGATTGGCAGGAGGGAGAGAGCCAAGACTGAGGGCTTCCTGCTTTTGAGGCCACCTTTTTATCTACTACTCCATCCTGGCCCACCGTGGGCAGAGGGGATGAGTTCAAGTCCACCCCTCTGTCTCTGGCTTGATGAATGAATTCCAACCTGATGGGGCTCCTAGGGAATAATCATCCAAAGGCCCTTCCTAAAATTAAAGAATCAAGCTAGAGAGAGAGAGGGAGGAGATAGAGAGACAGAGACAAAGAGAGACAGAGAGAGAGTGTATGTATTAGCTCAGTAGAAGATATAATGCTCTGAATTTCTGAGGGTTTCCCTCTATCAGCTACCTGAAGGGAATAAAGGAAGTAATCCCTGCCCTGAGGGAATTTCTCCTAGGAAATTTCTGGTGCTGGACATCCCTTCACTGCTCTAGAAAGCATGAGTGACAGGTAACAGGAACAGAAGCATCTCAATAACTGATGCTGCCAGGGCCAGGAGCCAGGCATGGCATCCAGAAGAAAGTAGGGTCTCACAGAAGAAGTCATCGTTAAGTAAATGATGTATGGATTTTAGGATGACTTGGCCAACCAAGCCATTAAAGATGGTTCAACACTAAAGGTGTGTTGCCTGCACTTTCGACAGAGATGAAATTCAAAAAATAATTACCTGCTATAGAGCTATGCGGAAAAGGGAAAAATAAAGAAAATGAGGCTTTCCTTGAAATCTTTTCCAAACTAATGCTCTCTTTTGAAAGCCAAAAAAAATCCCATTTAAACAAGTTAGTGAAAATTCCATTTCCTTTAACTCCCAATCATATCTGCAAGAAATTATCTTGCCCTGACATTACACTAGGTGAGAATCATTCCATTTTCCTCCAGCTACTAACAGAAATGCTAATTTCATTAAAGTATCTTTTATTGGTGCATTCTTTAAATGTCAGTCTATCCTAAGGCTAAAGTACATAAGGTATTTTTGTTGCAAAATAAAGAAAAAGTCATAATAGCAATGAAAGCCATGCCACACAGATAAAAAAGCACAGATTCAGAATGGCCTAGCTGAAAGAGGCTTTAGAGACCAACTCTCTATTCACTCTACATAGCAAGAAACTGGGCTCCAAAGAGTTTGGTCAAGTGACTCGTCCCAGAAGTCACCCCTCTGGTTAATGGTAAAGCCAAGATGAAAAAACAGATGTACTTATTGTCCTCAGTCTGGTGCTCAGCATGCCTTTGTCTTGGTCATGGCTGGTTCGGCCAAGACTCATGTGAAATGCCTCCTCACACTCATCTGTAGCAAAGCAAGGCCACCACCTTAGGGAAGTGAGGCCTACCAGCCCCTTGGCCCCCTAGACTCTTGCAGCACCGTCTTGACTGACCTCCCTGCCTCCTCTCAGCCCTCACCAATCCCTCTTCCACACGACTACCAGTCACTTTCCTCCAACACAACTCTGACCGTGTCCTGGCCTGGCTGAGAAACTCCAACGGCTCCACATGACTCCTAGACTCAAAAATGAGCTCCTGTGTTGGGCCTTTGAATTTCTTTACCACCTACCTACCCCTGCCAGTTACACAGAACACCTCTTTACACATGCTAGAGTCCGGCCAAACGAACCTTCTGGCTGTTCTTCACACACTACATTTAGCCCCAACCTCCATACTTCTGCCCACACCATCCCCTGGGCCAGGAATGTGCTCCCTTCCTCACATCTGACTCTTAAAATTCCTAGTTTCTTTCAAAGCTCAGTCTAAATGCTAACTCCTCCCTAAGGCTTTTCTTGTTATTCTTAATAGCTACTACCTCCTCCTCCAATTTATCTGGTACAAATCCTCTATGCATTTGATGAGGTGTCCCAAAAGCTAATGCTCAAAACTGCATGAAGATTTTTGGGACATTCTGTATGGGTAAATGTTGTCTTCCCTGAATCCTTCCTTGAAGCACTATTTTTGTCTTTGTATCCAGAAGCCAGTATAGCACTTGGCATTTAGGAGCTTAATACAGGTATATTGACTGATAGGAAAACTCCTCGTTAGGTGTACTGTGGGAAGAGAGGCAGAATAATTTACTGCTGGTGGAGCCATGAAGTTGTTTAATTATTCTGGAACATTTGCGGTTACATAAGAGACATGACTAACTTTTTAATAACTATTTGATCCAGAGATCCCAGTGCTGGGACTTTATCTGAAGGAGGCTCCTAAAATCAAGGAAACAAACAAATGAAAACATCACGGCAATATTCTCTCTGGTAACAAAAAGCTAGAGACAAAGTACGCAACCAACAACCGGAAATGGTTATACAAATTATGGATGTAAATGTGGTAGAATACCACTGCATCATACTCAGTATTGAAATAAATCCATGACCAACCGGTCAAGCTACAATTATTATCATGGATGTGCCTTTATAAAAACTTATCATTAGATCTGCAATAAGTGATGACCAGATATGTCAGGAAATAATACTTATTGTTGCCTTTGGACATATAATAAAACCCCCGTGACCACCTCCCTCTTTGCCTGTACAAGGAATAGCTGTGAGTCATCCTTCCAGTTAGCTGCAATTTCCTTCTGTCTTTTGATTTCTCTTGTAGAATAGAAAGAATATCAATGGATAAGATTCAGCTTCTCTGTCAATATATTCCCTCGGTGGTCACTGGATAAGGAGCTCACATTTAGACTATCAACTGTCAAGTGAAAGTTTAAAAGCACCATAAAAACTGGGATTTTTATGTCTTAATGTACCATAAAGATATATATGAAGAATTCAGAGAAACATAGAAAGTGATGCAAAGTAAGAAAAGAAAAGCGAAAGGAATATATAAATATAGTGATTATAATGATGTAAGGAAAGTAAACGTGGAAAGACGGCATTTTGAGTAAAGAAAACATTCACCGTTAGTACTATGTTCCTAACGTTAATGGACATATTCTACCTTTCGGTTATTAACTTTTTTCTCAGTGAATGGATGTTGTAAAGAGATTTGTTTAGTTATTTTTTGGGAAGTTAATTATTGTGTCCAAACCAAATATATCGATAAATTTTAAAACATGAAAAGCACTACTACAAATACTACTACAAAGGCTAATGCGGAAGTTCAAGTGAACCGAGATGACTAGGAGAAATAGCCTAGCGCTAAGCACAGAGATATCGTCAGCCTTGAACTACCAAGAGGATGTTTGGTTTGGTTTTAAGAGTATTTGAGAATTAGACAAAGACTACGTCAACCTGGAATCCAAGCATTCCCTTGATCCATTCATGACCTCCCACCTCTGCTCTTTCTACCCCTCCCCAGCATCCCAGTACTCTAAGAATTACCTGAGATAGATCCAAGGAGGACATTCCTCTTTATATATTTGTAAACATACTCATAGCTTTGGGCTTTTAAAGGGGACCCTGTAGACAGGATAGTGTGAAGAGTCTGAAGATTGTGGGTTTCCACTAAAATGAAGGATAATTAAAAGGTTACAGTTATAACCAATTTTTTTAAAGTATCATTTACACCGAAGAAATACAGAATTAAGTGTATTGCATTTCCTTGAAGGAAATATGTCACAAGAGCCTTAGATAATCTATTTACCTGGTTTCAAGTTTCTCTCTTCGAGTACAGACAGCCATTTGGCCCCAGTTCCAAGAATTGTGATCCTAGGAGCACGAAAAGACATGGATATGGAAAGAAAACAAGGGGAAAAAAGTTTTCACTGAGTTTGTACATTTCAAATATTAAAACTTTCTAATGCTGGTAGTTTACTTTCTTTTTTTAAGTTGTTTTCTTTTTATTTAGATTTTTTATTTTTACTTTACAACACTCAGTTCTGCATGTTTTTGAGTTCCAGATTTTCTTCCCTTCCCTCCCCTCCTCACTCCTCCCAAGACGGCATATAGTCTGATATAGATTCTATATATACCTTTGCATTAAACTTATTTACACAATAGTCAAGTTGTAAAGAAGAATTATGACCAATGGAAGGAATCATGAGAAAGAAGAAACAAACCTCCCAAAAAAGAAAAAAAAAAAGAGAGCAAACAGTTTGCCTCAATCTGCATTCAGACTCCATAATTCTTTCTCTGGATGTAGATAGCTCTTTCCAACATGAGTCCTTTGGAGCTGTCTTTGAACCTTGTATTGCTGAGAAGAGCCAAGTCTATCAAAGTTAGTCATCACAGAAGCAGTATGACTGTGCTTGTGTGCAATGTTCTCCTGGTTCTGCTACTCTCACTCAGCATCAGTTCATGCAGGCCTTTCCGGGTTATTATGAAGTCCATATCTTCCCCATTTGGTAATTTACTTTCAACTGAACTTTCCCAAACCAAAATATATCACTTTTCTGGGTTATATTAATGATTAGTATTAACTTATAAAGACTTTTTTAGTTTATTTTTATTTTTTCCACTTAATAACAGTATTTTATTTTTTCCAATTACATGTAGATTGTTTTCAACATTCACTTTTATAAGATTTTGAGCTCCAAAATTTGTTCTCCCTCTCTCCCCTACTCCTTCCCCAAGACAGGAAGCAATCTGATATAGGCTATACATGTACAATCATATTAAACATATATAGTCTTTCTTCATCCTAGGAACCATGTTGCCATATCTTGATATTAAGCATCTATGCTATCTTCACATCTACAGCAATTAGTTTTATCCAAACCCATCATCTGCACTTAAATAGGCTTTAAGTACAGTAACTTTACATGATAGTAAATACTTTGTTTTAAAAGAGAGAACTACAAAATTAAATGCCCTCGAACACTAATGTATTTCCTCTTTTGATGAATTGGTGAGGACTGCGTGTCTACACTCCCAGATTCCTGAGTACCTGTTTACTCAGGAGGGGAAAGGAAGGGAGGTCTACTTGCCTGTAGTTACATTGCTACTGCCACAAATTAAAACTGATAAAACACAGCAATTTCCCTCCAAAAAAAATATCATACACAAATTCATGCTTTTAACATGGATCAAATCACTTGGTCACTATTACCTTTTTCTCAAATAGCTGGAGTTGCTAACCTTCCAAAAATATTCACACTCAGTGATTAATACCTAATGCTACAGATAAACATGAATTATGCTGAAAGAATAATGAAGAAGAGAAGTAAATGATTCCCCTTTCATCTTTTTCTAATACCTTTCCCACACCAAAGGAATAGTCAATAGAAATATAGATGTGAAGATCACTTTTTTTCCATCACATAAACAATAACCCTAACGTATGTAAAAGTATTCACCCACTCTCCGTTATCCACTCCAATGCAGGGAGGTGGTGGAACAAATAAAAACAAACATGTACAAGTGCTTCCCCAACCCAACCAGGAACAAATGCTGCTGGCCAGAATGGGTCTGCTGGTCCCTAATCCATCTTCCCTGGGCCAACACTCTCAGCCGAGGCTCAGGGTTTTCCTCGCTGTCTTCAGGACTCTCAAGCCCCTCCTTCCTTTCAACTACTATTATCAGTCTTTTCTCTGACACTCTGCAGAGCAAGTAACAGAAATCTGTCTATAGAATTTTTTAAATTTGATTTTGTTTTATTTTTGTTTGGGTTAAGTGACTTGCCCAAGGTCACACAGCTAATACATGTGTCGAGTGCTAAGGCCACATTTGAACTCGGGTACTCCTGACTCCAGGGCCAGTGCTCTACTCGCTGCGCCACCTAGCTGCCCCTGACCTTGTTTTATTGAGAGGAAACATGGTCTAGTGTACAGAAAGCCAGCCTTGGGGTCAGGAAGACCTGATATCATAGATGCTATTTGACCTTGGACAAATCAATTACCGTTTTAGTAAAACTCTCCAAGACTGTAAGTTGTCAATCTTTATTTGTTGTTGTTTTGGGGTCTTGGGGGGGCAGGGGTTACATTTTTAAGTTCCAAACTGTCTTCCTCTGTCCCTCCCCACCTGCGCTAGAGAAGGCCACCATTTGACACAGATATCTTCTTTCACAGGTCCTTTGTGTTTGATTTGAGTATTTATAACACCGAGAACAACTTAGTCATTTACGGTTATTCTTTGAATGATATTGCTGTTACCATATACAATATTCTCTGCTCATTACTCGTCATTATTTCATCGCAAGTCTTTACACGTTTTTCTAAAAACCAACCTGCTCGTCATTTCTTACAGCACCGTAGTATCCCATCACAATCATACAAGTACCATTCCCCAACTGATGGGCATCCCCTAAATTTCCAGGTCTGTGCCAGCACAGAAGACAGCTGCTATACTTTAGAACATATAGGTTCTCTTCCTTTTTCCCTGATCACCTTGAGAAACAGACCTAATAATGGTATTGCTGGGTTAAGGCATAATGGGCATCTTTCCAGACTGCTCTCCAAAATGGTTACATCAGTTCATAGTTCCACCGACAGGGTATTCATCTCCCAGGTTTTCCTCATCCCCTTCATTCCCGCCCCATCATTTTCTCCTTCTGTCATTTTACCCAATCTGATAGGTGTGAGATGATGCCTCAAAGCTATTTTAATTTACATTTCTCTAATTAACAATGATTTAGGGCAATTTTTCACATGACTATATGTAGCTTTGGTTTCATCTTCTGAAAACTGCTTATTCATGTCTTTTGAACATTTATCAATTGAGGAATGACTCATATTCCCACAAATCTGACAAAAATTCTCTATATATTTGAAATGTGACACCTTTATCCAAGAAACTGTCTATAAACTTTTCCCCCCAATTTTTTGCTTTCCTTCTAATCTTGTCTACACTGGTTTTATCTGTACAAAACCTTTTTAATTTAATAGAATCAAAATTATTACAATGTTCTCTATCTCTTGTTTACTAATAAATTCTTCTCCTATCCATAAGTCTGATAGGTAACATGCTCCATGTTCTTCTAATTAAGATATTTCCTTTTACATCTAGGTCATGTATCCCTTTTGACCTTATCTTGGTAAATGACCTAAGATATTGGTCTATACCCAATTTTTGCCAGACTGCTTTCCGGCTTCTTCAACAATTTTTACCAAATAGTGAATTCTTATCCCGAAAGCTTAAATTTTTACATTTGTCAAACACGTGATTACTATATTTACTACAATGCATGTATACTCTGTTCCACTGTATGTCTACTCTGTTCCACTTTTCTATTTCTTAGCCAGTACCAGATAGTTTTGATAATTACTGTCTTACAATATAGGTTAAGATCTGGTACTGCTAAATCTACTTCCTTTACACTTTTTTCATTAATTCCTTTGATATCATAACCTTCTGTTCTTCCACATGAATTCTGTTATTATTTTTAGCTCAATAAAATAATTTCTGGTAATTTATTTGGGATGGCATTGAATAAGTAAATTAGTTTGAGTAAAACTGTCATTTTAATTATATTGGCTCTGCCCACCCATGAACATTATTTCTCCAATTACTTCAAACTGACTTTATTTGCATAAAAATGTGGTATGACTATGCTTATGTAGTTCTTGGGTTTGTCTTGGCAGGTATGCTCCCAGGTGTTTTATGCCATCTATGGCTATTTTAAATGGAGTATCTCTTACTGTCTCTTCTTGCAGGATTTTGTTGGCAATATACAGAACTGCTGATGATTTATGAGTTTATTTTATATCCTGCTACTCTGCTAAAATTATTCATTATTTCAACTAGGTTTTTGGTTGAGTCTCTAGGATTTTGCAAGTATAGCATCATATCATCTGCAAAAAGAGATGGTTTTATTACCTCACTGCCCATTCTAAAATCCTTCAATTTCTTTTTCTACTCTTACTGCTACTGCTAGCATTTCTAATACAATACTGAATAATATTGGTGATAATGGGCATCCTTGTTTCACTCTTGATCTCACTGGGAAGACTTTTAACTTATCCCCATTACAAATAATGCTTGCTGAAGGTAATTCTTCTTATCATTTTAAGGAAAAATCCATTTGTCCACAGAAATTGGGGTAGGAAATGTTTTTAAGCCTTTAGTTACCATATAGCCCAGTATACTTTCGAAGCTGCCTTCAGAAGTAAAGCCAAGTCCCAGCAGACATTTTGGAATATTTCACATCTTTTACATTTTCCACAGACTCAATTTAATTGAGTAGAATTAAGACTCGGAAACATGAGTAGCAGCAAAAGCAGTAGATGATGGGAGTAATCCAAAGCTGAAGCTTGGCAGGACAAGATTTTTGTCAAGATGAGGGGACAATGGATTCAAGGGAAGAGATCAGTGAGAGCTGAACCCATTCACTGATGAATTAAGATGGGAAAGGAGTAAGAGTGTAGCAAGCAAAGGGGTGATGGCCTAGGAAAGAACTGAGAAGACAGAGAGATTGAAGGTCACACTGAAGGACAAAGAACAAAGTTTTGGAGCTTCAAAATAGACAAAGAGGGGTAATGACAACAAACTGTGATCAGATAAGGAAATTTCAGAGTTCATGACCATGGACATGGTATATTCATGGGGGGTGGAAAGAGCAAAATATGACCATTTCTCTGGGTACAGCTGAAATAAGGTGGAGGACCAGGTCATAGGAAATGAGAAACTGGGAGGGTAAGGTTTTTGAGGGAGTATCAATATGTATATTGAAGTCCCCTAGTATGAGAGCAACAGTTGAGGCCAGCGACTGTAAGCCAGGCACTGAACTCACTGAGGAAATAACGTCCAGAAGAATCCTAGAGGTCAGCAGACAATAGTTATTAGAATTTCGACTGGGTGGTATATAAAGATTGAGTGAACCTCAAAGGAGAGGTTACTGAGGGATGATGGCAGAGAGAGAACCTGTAAGTAGCAATGGGGAGCAAGGAGTATTCTAACTCCCACCTTCCCTACAACTATTAGGGGGCAGGAGGGTGGGAAGAGGTGAGGAATGAGAAGAAGTGCAGCTAATGCTAGAAAGCGAGGTCAGAGAGGCTCAGGAGGGAGTCAGGTTTCAGTGAGAGCCAAAATTTGGAAGGAATGGGAAAGGAAAGGATTTAAGATGAAAGCAGGTTTGTTGCCTATAGAACGTGTGTTCCATAGGCCACAATGGAAGGGACTGGTAGCTTTAGAGTGGGATACCTGGGGGAGGGAGAGTAGGGATTTAAAGACGTGGAAGTAAGGGAGCAGGCAGTGGAGGAAAGAGAATTGGTTTGAATAATGACAGTCAGGGGTTCAAAATCATTCAGATGAGAAGGATGTGACCAGATAGGAGTTTGTTAACTACTGAAGAATGAGTTCAGATAGGTTATCACAAGGGTGTGGTGGAACCAGCTCTAACTGGTTTGCTAAGAGATTATTACATTTTCAGCATAAGCATTTACACCTCAGAAATTGCCACAATTCAGAGAAATCTACGGATTTTTGATTGTCTAGACTTAAGAAGATCTGTTAAGTTAATAATACAGATCATACTTAAATGTGTGTTGCATACATTTTGTCTCAGAAAGCCTAGTTGTTAAACATTTAGCTGCTCACTCCTGTACTGCTCTTATATACACTGTCTGAGCACAAATAAAGCAGGAGATTCATGGAAAGAAGCCATCATCAGACTGGAGGCCTGGTGACTGAAGGCTAACAACGGACAAGTACCGTAGGACTGAAGGTTTACTTTCCATCCATTACCTCATCTGAGTCTCACTGCACCCCTGGTAATCAGTATCTCTAGGATGGCCTCAGAGTAGTGTCCTCTCAGGGCTTTAAGCAGTCCCAGAGAGGGGAGCTTCCTTCCCAGCAGGCAGGCTAAGCCAGACCAGCTGATACGCGGGAGAAGTCTGATGGAATGGCATCTACCTGGGTTTCTTCCCCACTTGCTGGAAGGCAGGAGACCAGACACAGAATGGCTTTTTTCCCTTCTGCCAAATTAGGAAGAGGCCATGTGAGGAGACTGACATGGAATGGAATGGTGTTTGTATATATTACATAGCACTTTTAACAGAGACTGGAAAGGTGTCACTAAATTAACCACCAACCAGTGTGCCACCTAAAAATGTCTTCAGAAGCCCTGCCCAGGACAGATGGTTCAGCCTTTCTGGGAAGCATACGAATTCTTTCAAGCCACAACGGGAGCCCTCAGCAAATCACGGCTTCAAGGCACTATCACACTCTAGTAAATTACTGAGGTAATCATTTACTAAATGATCCCTGAGTAACTCCCAAAACGATTAACTTTCACTAAGAGAATAGCTGATTCAGCCTACAGGATCTTGCCATCTCTCACTACAGCATTATGATAATGCCCAGTCACAGATGAGCAAACGTAAACAACTAATACAACCCAGTGCCAACTCAGTTACTAGCAAAACCCAGCAGGGCCCAGAGTGAGTCCCTAACACACACCATTCATCCAATTCACCCCACACCCATTGGACAATGTGTCCCAGATATTTCCCCAATAAAGACAACAAAATGTCTTTTTTTTAATAAAAAAAACTCTTGTTAATTCCTTCAAAATCCCTGATTCTTGGTGTGATAAACTTAAAAGAAAATCTACAGTGAGCAATGAGGTTTAATACCTAAATTTATCTACATTAGTTAAAACATCATAGGAATTTCAAGGGCTCTGTTTCAAACTTCACAAGTTCTGAACAGTCATTAATCTTAGGAAGAAACAACAGTTTTAATGACTGCATGAAGTCAATGTCAGTGCTTCTCTTAGAAAGAGAGAGACAAAGCTAAAACAGAGAGCCTGTCGCTTCTTCTCCCTCCCCCCCCACCCCAAACTCTGCCATCAGTTACTGACGGAATGGTCATCCTATTTAACTGTTTCCTTCTCAATTAGTCTCTCACCTTCACCATGGAGACATGCATAAATTTAAATATGCCATTAATCGCACATACAAACATATCCATTTAAATACACAAGTGCAAAGATGAGCCTCCCTTGGGGCCCTGTTCTCAGCTTTGTTACTAATGTCGAGGAGAAACATTTTCCTCCCTCTAAACATACCAACATAATTTTTCTATCTGCAGTCTGATTTCAAAGGCTGTATATGTATAGAGCAAAGATCTTCCTTCAAAACCAAGTTTCAAGGGATTTTATTAACCTTTCTCTGGAAACAACCTCATTAGGAAATACCCTAATAGTATGAGCCAAATGTCAGGATTTAAATATTACACCGACCAGGCAAAACTCTATTTAAATGATGAATGGACAAAGTTTAAAAGCATTCATTCTACCTTCTATTTTCTATCATGAACAGTTCAAAACTTAAATTACATTTCAGGCTGAGGTTTATTCCCAGTCTCATGAAGGTACCCGGACTCCTTATAAACTGAAAAACAATCCTTGGCCAAAGAGAAACGAAACATCACTGCTGAAATGTATTAACCAAAATAAAATCCTAAAGAATTTGGGGTAATTTTACCTAGCAAAGAAGACTCTCATAAAAAAGGATCTTTTGACATTTCCTAACAACGATGCCCTGAAAGGGAATAGAAAGGCAAATATGAGACCACTACATTTTTCCCCACCTTGCTTCCTATAATCCACATGCACCAAAGAAATGGCCAACATCTCAGTTTATACTGGCTTGTGTCCATTCTCTAAAATCCTAACATTTTCCACTAGGAAGGAAGATCAGACCTTCTGATGTGAGGTTACCAGATGGATACGTGCAACAGTACTGCAGAAAAACAAAAATGATTTCTGGCACTTGCTCAAAGAATAGTGTTTCTTTACCAAAAGAAGCTAATGACTGCCAAAATGAATCAAAGGCAATGATTGAACCAACCCAAGATCCTGCTTCTGATGAGAACCAACTTGTCATTCACGAGGAAATAGTATTGTCCTTCATAACCTAGTATCATGCCTTTATGTCAAGGTGCTTAAAAAATGACTGCTGACTGATCAACCTCCCAACTTGTCCCAAATAGTTCTAACTGCCCTCCTTTAATCATGCATTACAATCCAATCATCCATTAACTTAGGGCCAATCAATCTGTATCTCATCTCGCCACCATCGGCCCACCCTGTACTGGTGCCCCAAACCCCTCCACACCCTCTCATCAGCTACAATCTTGCTAATTTTTTCCCCTAAAACCTAGGGAAAAACTGAAGCCTCACTCAACCCACTGGAGACTTTTTTTGGACCTTATACTTGGTTTGTCCACCTGTATAAAAGAGCATTCCTGTTCCCTTTTGTCCTCAATTTGCTACTGCTGAGCTCTAAGGAGGATCCTCTAAAATCCATTAATATCATGGGTCTGATGAGTAAGTCTGTATTCATCCTTTTCAGATCCTTCATGACTTTTCAGAATTCAGTCATTCCCCTCCCACTCCCCTTCTTGAGTCTTCATCTTCCCAGACCAAAGAGGGCTTGGGTCATCATATTAGTCTGTTCTCATGCTGCTATCTCCTACAATCTTCCATTCCCTTGATCATTTAAACAGTACTTCCTTGGACTGGAACTGCAAACAATATTCCAAAGAGAATCAATCCCAATTTTGTACAAGGGCAGAAGGAGAATATTTTCAGTTTTGTTCCAAATGCCCTTCCCAGTGAAACCCTGAATTTAGGTGCCTTCAAGCACATATTAAGAACAGCTGTCATTACTTTCAAAATCCTTTTCTTCAATGATAACCAACAGATAGTTAGCATCTTATTTACCTACCCTAGTCTGTCCACCAAATCCCAGA
This sequence comes from Phalanger gymnotis, assembly GCA_028646595.1. NCBI lineage: Eukaryota > Metazoa > Chordata > Mammalia > Diprotodontia > Phalangeridae > Phalanger > Phalanger gymnotis. The sequence goes on along the minus strand of CM053622.1, from coordinate 32,164,936 downwards.
GCACATTAGCCGTTGGGACCAAGGGAGAACCATCATACAAGACCACAGAAGCTCCTGTTGCAAGCACAGACACCAGCCAATTCCACATCATCCAGCCAGTCTGGAAAAGACAAAAGAACCAATGTTTACACCAAATCTCCCCATTCACTCAGCATCTTATTTACTTGGATAGCAGCCATCTATGATGGGTCAAGAAGGCCTATTCCCTCCCACAATTAGACATTTTATACATTCAGCACGGCATGAAAGGAGGTGCAGGGCACATGAACAACACCATGGCTAACTCAAAAGAATTTAAAAAGTCAAGACGGGCAGGGAAGAGAAGAGATCAAGAACATGGTTACTCTCCATACATAAGAGGTCAGCACTGGAAGACCAGCTCCAAGCACTACAGTCCACTTGGCAATTATTAAAGAAGCGGAGACCCACCCTTTCCCTCATTTAGTTCTAGGAATCCTCCAAATAAGGAAATGAAATACTGTGGCATAAGTCCTCAATTAAGGACAGAATCATAAAGGTTTAGCAAGGAGACCAGTGCTTACTGAAGGCTCTCTCCCTGATGTAATCGGACCTGAAAGGGTAAAGTAAAAGAAAGTTTGGAGAAATTCAAGCTATATGTCGACTACACTGGTTGCCTACAGAATTCACTACATGGTGAGCACGACGAAATTCATAAAACCACAAATCTCCAGAGCACTCTACATTGCAGAGCCCTTAATTCTTCCGTCTTTAGCATCAGCTGACGACGACAAACCCAGTTTTCCAAAGAAGGCCAATTAAAAGTTCTCCGTTCAGTATTACGGAAAGAGCAATAGGAAACTGGGTTTAGCTTGCAACTCTCATTTAAATGCTGTTATTTTTTAAAAGACCGTGAAACTCATTTCGTTAAAAAAAAATTAAAGCCCTCCCTCCACCTCGATAGCAGTATACCAAGAGAAGAGCAGCGTCTGGGAGCCCCAAACAGCGCCGCTCCCCTCTACTCGCTGCCAATAGGACAAGGGAAAGGTGTCAGCACTGGCCTGGCACAGCTGGCACCCGGCACACGGAGATGAAGCCACTTAACAAGGATCACACCGTCATCATCCCTTACCAGTGTACAGCCCTTTATAGTTGAAGGTACTTTGGAATCCATTATCTCATTTGCTAAATAGGTTACAATGGAAACAGTCTGCATGAAGATGAACTATTCCAAACCACAAGATGCAGCATATCCTCAGCTTAAATTTACCATCTGAACAAACGGCCCAGATCCACAAGCACTTCTATCAGCTGATGAAAGGCCCTATTGTTTGAAGTCATCAGGTTCCAAACGGGACAGACGAGCTATCTCCTCCCTTTGGTGGATGGGTGCTTTTGAAAATTCAAAACCTCAATCCATAAAATGTTGATTTATTAAACTCAGCCTTAAAACTCTTCAGGAAAGAATGCCAAATGAGAAATCTGAATGAATAATGACATCCAGTGCTTACTGTAATCCTGGTTCCAAGGGCAGATGCCAGATGACAGCTCTCCTCAGAGGTATAGGTATTCCTAGGGCCAACATGTTTGAGCAACACATGCTATCCAAGTCTCTCCCCTCTCCTACCCTCCTACCACATAAGCCATCCCTAGTCTGAGACAGAACTATCCTTCTCCCCACCCCAATTCCACTCCAGGGTAAACCACACAGATCCTTCAACCCCAGATACAGTTCTCTAATAGAGGTCATGCCAGACAGAAGCGAGGGGCATACCTGATACATATGGGATTTCAAATAAATCCTCAGAATTTTGTTACCTCATAATTTATCGTTGCCCCCCACCATACTATAGCCATGCTATAGTAGAAAGGATACTGGACTAAAGGTCAAGACACTTATGTCCTAGTTCTGGCTTTACCTCTAATTAGCTTCTTGACCTCCCATATGTCTCTGGGACTCTGTTTTCCCATTTGTAAACAAGGCAAGAGGACAAAATGCTTTCTAGAGTCTCTTCTAATTCAATTCAAGTATTAAGAGCCTCTGTGTACAGCACTGTGGGAGCCTCTGGAGATGCAAAACTGAAATAATTCTCCCTCAAAAGTCTTATATTCTGCTACAACATTTTAGGACTCTACGTTTCTAAACCTATTCAGATTTTCCATTTGTATTACTCTTCAGGGAAAAAAAATTCCTTATGATTACTGCTCTGCACATTCTTAAACTTACCTCTTTCAGGCTTCAACAAGTGCAAGCCAAGGGTAGTTCTAATGTCTGGAATTCAATGAAAAAAAAACCAGTTTGCTCTATATGTCCATCTCCATGAATTAAAAATCTCAATCAAACTCCCTCTCAGTCCTGCTCTTTCCAGAATAGAGAGACCCAACCTTTAGTAGATGTTCCCATGGCAGCCTTTCTATCCTATTACTTAGATAAATTATCCTTTCTTGGACTCCCATACCACATGAAGAAAGGTCTGTACATATTGGGGTCACAGTGGGCAGCAAGAACAGGATGGGATTTGGTCAACTGCAGGAGAAGACACACTGGCAAGAATGACAAATAAGTATGTGCTGGGATTCAGGAGAAGAACCTTCCTCGTAGACTAATGATCCAAAAAGGTCTGATTTTTTTTTATACTGCCTCAGGGATTCTATTAATGTGCACCGTTGTAGAGGAGAGAGAGAAGAAAGGGAAAACAACATGCTGAACTAGTGAAGGTATTTCCAAGTCAGAGATGAAGGGGAAAGAAAAGGGAGCAGAGTTTTGTTTATATGCACACAATCCTATCTAGGCATCTGGAACAAAAACCAAAATACTTACCGTGGTATAGTACATAATGATGTCACTGCTGGTTGTGTCTCCATGAAGAATGTGTTCCTTGAGATGCTGCAAGAGGGTGCCCTACAGAAACGGGGAATAAACACACATTCAATGGAGCTATTTTCTTTTTAAGACATCTTGGTACAAAATGTATTTCGGTAACTCAGGCACATTGCTCAAGGAAAAGAAAAGAATCCACATCTTTTTCCACTCCAAGAAGCTTGCTTTCTGAGCCCTTGTGAAGTGATAAGTAATTTCATCATGTCATCCTGTTGCCACTGATACTGGGAAATGCTAGCAAATTGGACAGGAAAATGCCAAGGGGCTAAAACTTTGTGTTTTCTGGTGCTGGATGGACTAATGGGCCTTGTGTGGAACCTGCCAACCGTAGGCTGAAAATAAAAATGATAGAGAAGAGTCTACAATAAAGACGGGGCCCCCAGTGTAAACAGCATATGCTTTTGGGAACAAATACTAAATGAAACTGTGCAAATCATGATCCCCTTTCCAAGTGAATGAGGCTGGCCTGGATATGGCAATGCCATCGATGTGACAAATGGCACAACACTGCCACCTACTAGTCATCTGTCTACTTAGCAGACTAGAAGTTAGAACTCAGGACTCTTAGCTAAGGGCCTAAAATGAAACGACTGAATTTGTGGCCAAGTCACTCTTTTGCTGAATTTTAACTCTCATTTCTATGAAATGTCATGATTGGGGAGGGGGGAGGATGACAGATGGATCAGACTTCTTATAGACTATAACTATCTGCAAGTAGGGATGTTTCACTCTTTAAATTTGTATTCCCAATCCCCTGCACAGTGCCTGGCATGTAGCAGGCACTTAATAAATGCTTACTGATTAGGACAAACAGAACAGACCCTAAGGGACAAAAGGGAGCTGCTCTTCTATAAATAGCATCCATTCTTTGGCTCGGAGCTTTTATAAAACTAGGTAATGAGCACTTGGTTCTAATGAAGGCAGAATGAAATAAAAACAGAAATGCATGCTGAAAGAAACAAAGGGCCACTATGGGCCTCGAGAAATCTCCCTGTACTTTGGGGCCCAGTCCTTCTCAGACACCTCCAAAAATTTAAGTCTCCCATGCAGCAAAAGGGCCTTGTCCTAAGGCAGCTCCATCCTCTGAGAAGCACGGCACAGACCCTGCCCTGTGGATAGTGCCACCTGTCTGACAATCGGCCTAACAAGAAGGAGTGCTGGCAAAGGTCATGCTAGCATGAACTCCTCTGATCATCACAACGGCCTATGGAGCATCTACCACAGGTGTATTATAGCCCCTTTACCAATGAGGAAAACACGGTGGTTTACTGACTGGCTCCAAGTCACTGGCCCAGCCCTCTGCTGAACCTCACAAGCGATGCCTCTCCCACCTCACCACACTGCCTCTCCTAGAAGAAGGTGAGAGAGCACAGGAAGGAGATTGCCCAGAACAAGCGGCTGGACCTCAGTCTGGTCTGCAGAAACATAGCTGTGACCCAAAGCCTAGCTACCTACAGGGGCCTTGCTCTCCCTCCTTTATTCTTGAAGTCAACCCTTCAGAGTTTACCAATAGGCCTCAGGAACCTCACAACAAAAAAGGGAAGAGGAAGGGAGGGACAAAAAAATACAAAAAGAAAGATTTCTTTACTAATATAAAAAAATAAGTCAACTAGTGAGCTGCTATCTGACTAACATAATCCCAACACCAATACAGAGAATTACTAAGAGGAAAGTAAATTCTCAAATGTGCAAAAAAGGATACCTGCTGACGGTAACCATTCCCCTTCTCTCTTTTTAACTTGTTGCTAAAAACTAACATTCAAGTACTATTTTTGTAATAGTGAGAGAGGATGAACCACTTAGGCCTCTGCTAACTGACTAATCCTTCCCTTCAAAGCTATTAAAAGTTAGTCTACAAACCAGTTTCCATTAAAACATATAAGGATCAGAGAAAAACGGTTTGTTCATCCCTCCCTCTCTTTCCCTTCCCCTACTCCACTGGACTTGAATATCAAGGTTTAAAAGTGGTAGCAAAGCCCAAGTATAAGAGCTGCCTTCAAAGAGGGCAGACTATAATTTGGGGAAAAGTAGAAATTACAGAAAATTAGTAGAACACAATACACTCAAACTTTTGAAGAAGTTTAACTTTTATAAAACAAACCTGATTTTGAAGCATTAATTAACTGAGCCCTGTAGTACGGCATACGCTAAATAAACAATCATCCTTCATTTCTCTTCTCTGTAAATTATGGATTTTTTAATGTCAGATTTCCTTAAAGGAGGATACACATGGAAACTCACAATCTCTCTCCATTGCCACAAAATGGTGAATGCATCTAATAAAGGATTTTGTTTCTCCTATAGACAGTTCTCTGTTTTAAACTTAGTATTTCGAATAAAAGGCTTTCAGATACTTCTCCGTACGTTCAAATGCCTTTCTTGCAGTGAGCTAGGCCTCAGGCAGATTAAGTTTCAAGCAGGACAAACAAAGCAGATTTCTAAGATCTTTTAGGCGTAAGGGAATGCAAAGGGAAGACTTCAGTAACCATACTACTCCCTATAAGTGGGGAATTGTAAGCTGTTTGGCCAACAGTTTATTTCTGCTGCTGCTTTTCTATCTAGTTTAAATGGTTACACTTTAAAAAGGATCAGTTGGTGCCTCCTTTCCTAGAAATTTGAATGTTTATATTAAAATGAAAAAACTCCTGATTTTTTTTGCTCAAAATATGCCAGACCTAATAACAAACTAAATTATATATAATGCAGTTTTACGTTCCTAAACTAACAAAGTGACTTTAGAACTAGACAATGCTAAAGTGTGATAATGTATTTATTTCCATTTGCTCCCAAATTTTCTTCATTTCATATCTGTCTCCTAAATTTTGGGGAATGGAGATGCAGCACGGTAGAGTAATAAGAGTAAGGAAGACCTTGGAATCCAAACGATTTCAGCTAGACTCCCACCTCTGACATCTATTAGCAAGCCCCGAACCTCGGTGACTCTTGGCTTCCTCATCTGTGAGATAAGGATAATAATCTCTACCTCACAGACCAAAGAAGCTTCTGTCTGTAAAACACTTTGTAAACTGTGAGGCACTAAAGAAACATCAGCTCTCATGATGGCGATGAAAGCTGGCAAGTGTTTTCTTTCCCTGCTTCTTCAGGAAAGCAATGCTTCAAGGGAGAACAATGAGGAGTGGTCTACTTTACACTAGGGTAAAGATGATTTCTGGGCTCCTGAAGTCACTGGCGAGGTCTGTGAATGCATGCAAGAAAAAGGAGGCGTTCATTAGAAGTGTCAACACTGTACAGGCAGCACATCCCAACTGGGTTTTGGTAGCAGAGTAATCTGCATTTTGAAAAAATCACTTGGGTGTCCAGTGTTATTTCTCCTGAGGCCCAATGCCCGATACTCATGACAGTTTTAACACTGGCAGCTGCCAGACTGTTAGAAGCACCCCTTAAACTGTCATCTTCCATCTCTTCATTCACAAAGTGAGTGTTTTCAACACTTTTCTAAAGCAACACAAACTGTGAACAGTGCCCTTCAAGCCATGGAAGGACAACCTACCCCAGCAGAATGCACCATGCACTTGGGAGCTCCAGTGGTGCCAGAGGAAAACATAATAAAGAGAGGGTGGCTGAAAGGCAGCTGCTCAAACTCCAACTGGGGGGCCTGGTCTCCTTTTCCAGCTCCAAGGAAGTCATCTAGAAATATGCTGCAGACAGATACAGAAAACAAAGTTGTTAAAGATCACCCAGGGTTTTCTGAAATGTGGCACATAACCCTGAGGGCCACCTGAGAAACAGTCCTTGAGTGCAATGCAATGGAACCCTATCTTTCCAGAAGAACAAAATACCACTGGAAGCTAGAAAATACACAGTTAAACTTCACTAATTTTATCCTAATTAAGAAAAGTTCATTTAAATTAATAACAGCTTTTCATTTTGGAGTTCAAAAGAAACATGGTTATTAATGGTTTACCAGTCACGGGGTCAATGTACAGGGCCAGGATTCTTTAGCAAAGCTTACTCTATTTCGGGAGTACAGGTTATTTCCTACAATCCTTCTCTGCCTAAGGTTTTCAAGACTTGCTATGAGCTGAAAAAATCCATCGCCTGGTGGCCACTTTCCTGGTCAAGAACCTTCCTGCACTTAGCCGGGCTAAGTTAGCTGCTGGGCTTGCCCCTGAAGACCCTCTGGTGCAAAGGAGGGCCTTCCTAGAGCTCCGCTTGGCTAACTTAAACGAAGCCCTGAAGCTGGACCTTAGGACGTGCTAGAGAATTTTATAAATGCTTTAATAAACTCAGCAAATAAAAATCATTTGTAATTATCACATTCATTTTTGTATGCCATCACTGTCAAATGGGCTTCTTCAAATAAGTGTGCTAACTTTCCTCTTAAAGAGGCTAATCCCCTGTTTTCACTAATTATCTGATTTGGGCAGTGAGGTGTTGCAGTGGATAGAGCAAAGCGCATGGAGTCAGGAAGACCTGAGTTCAAATACAATCCCCACTTACTAGCTGTATGACCCTGGCAAGACACTTAACCTCTGTTTACCTTTATTTCCTCCTCTGTGAAATGGGGATAATAATAGCACCTGCTTCTGAGGCCTGCTGTGAGGATTAAATGAGATACTAATCATTGTAAAGAGTGCAGCACAGTGCCTGACACCTAATGAGCGCTACACAATTATTATTTTGATTATTATTGCAAACTCCTCCTCCCCAAAAGTTGGGCAAAGAGAGCTCAGAAGGTCTAAACTACTGCACGGGCCATGGTTGGGAGAGTTTAAGAGAGCTATCTAGAGCACTGGCTCAGGGACTTGCCCAGCGGTCACCCTAGCCAGTATGTGTCACAGGCAAGATCTGAACCTGTTTCCACGGCTCCGAGGCCAGCTCCATCCACTAGGCCACACCGCCTCTGAGTCTGTGTTCAAATTAATTCTCTTACTGTGTTATAGGGGGTATGCCACTTGTCTGCAAGTTCAAGAACCAATCGATGACTGTCACTGTGGCCAATGCATACTTCTGTGTGCCTTACACCCAGTAAGAAGCAAATGCTGCAGGCTGCTCCCCAAGAATGAAAGGCCAGGAGATAAAACCTCATGGAAGTTTGCAGGCGCCCATCTCAAAGGCCTCCTCCCGGAGTTACGACAGACCACGAGTTGTGGGGCCACAGAAAAAGGCAAGGCCCACTGAAGTGCCTTTTTTCTATCTTGAGATTAAGAGTAACACAGGCTAGGGAATCACACTGGAAGAAACTGTAAAAATAAATAAGCTTATCCAATTCCCTCATTTGACACGTAAGCAAGCTGAGGCCCGGGGTGGTAAAGCGAAGTGTTCCAGAGCAGACGTTATCAGGTGACAGAGCTGAGGCTCTCCAAAGCCCCCAAAGAACCCACCCAAAAGCCTGACTCCCTATCCCTCACCCTCTGTCCATAAAAAGTTCAACTGTTCTGTTTGGCAAATGTAATTTTCTACCTGTCACTGGAAAGAAAAGTTCAGCCTAAAGACATTTGCTAAGGATGACAATGTTGCCATGAAAGCAGAGCATTTCATCAGTCAGCCAACAAGCCTTTCTCCAGCATTTCCTCTGCACCAGGCACTGGGCTCAGGGCCATGTTGTACTTTCTGACCCTGGAAGGCATCCTTAAGGACACTGGAGCCTGACCCTGGGGAGCTCTGAGGGTTTAGAAAGTGCATGAAAAGAAGGTATATCTACACACAGGGTCCCTAAAGTCTGGACATTTAGGAAAATTGACTACAATGTGGAGTTACTGCATCGAGTTTGTGCGAATCTTGCAAAGCGCATCAACCTTTGCAAGACAAATGATGGAAATCATACTGAAGATGTTATTTGTTAATATTCCAAATAAATAAAATGTGGTTGAAAATTTCATTCATTTCATTTCTTGAAAACATGCATTTTTGCCTATGTATCCAGACTTTGGGAACAACCTGTAGTAAATAAACACCCCACACTACTTACAAGTATCAATAACATTATTCACTACTGGCTTTTGCAGCCAACAAAAGGCTTTTTTGTACCTCTACTCCTATAGGAATTCCATTTATACAAATGTTTAATCCAACAGGTACTTGACAAAAAGAAAGCCTTTTCTTTCAAATGGACGAGAAATCGAACCAAACTGCTGCCACTTTTGTTGCTTTACTAAAACTCGGAGGATATTTTTGCCCCAGTGCATGCGGTGTATCTGTGTACAGTGTTTTTAGTTTATCTGGGGCATACAGAAATCCGAAGATGAATAGTACTGGCAAACGAATTGCAAGGGTGTAACGAGGGAAGCTTCTTGTATTGTACAAAGCTAAATGAAGTGGATAACGCGGCCCAGCCAACATTCTCCATTACTGATGAACACATTCTGAATGCAAGAGATGCCCAACTTTGGGTCAGACATTTCAAAAACTATACACTCAGACAGCTTTCTACAAGGCAGAATCATAACACCAATTCTAATTCCCTGTCTAGAGGTACTAAAAATAGGATATCAGAGCCAGAAAACTCCTCAGATTGTGGAAGAACCAGAGAGATAATTTCCAACTCTGACACGCTAACTTCCTGTCCCTCACACCCAATTCACAGATAAGTAAGCTGAGACTCAAAGAGACAAAATAACTTGGTGATAGTTACAATGAGTTTGTGGCAGAGCCGAGCTTAGAACCCTGAGATCCTCACCCCCTATCCAGTCAGGACACCAATTAAAAAAAAGAGGAAAAAGCCTGAGTGACACGGAGTCATCCAGCTGACTCCTGTTTTCAGGTGAATTAGCCTCCTTATGTCTACAGACTGTCCACCAAGGATGAAGTTCAAGTTCCAACTCTGTAGCACAGCCCAGTTTGATATGGCTTCTGGTGACCCTCACCACATCCATCACTATAGGAATCAATCGGCACCTTCAGGCTGACCGATCGGTGTGCTAGTTCCTTGGCCTGCCCACCCTCCTTTCTTCTGTTCCGAGACATCTTCCTTTGTCTGCTCTATACAAACCCTCACCAGAACTCAGAGCACATCTAGGCCTAGTCCTCCTGCATGAAGCCCTCCTGGACCACTGCGCTCTCCCCCACCTCCTGGAGTCCTCATTGTATCTTACCCAGGATGACTCCATAATCGTTCAAGACAGGTCACAGAGTGCACTGAAAAGAGTAATGGATTGGAGGTCAGAGACCCTGGGTTCCAGTCTCAGCTCTGTCACTAATCAGCCATGTAAGATGGCTCAGTCCTTCTTTTCTCCGGGCCTCAGCATAGTGACTGCTCTATTCCTGTCTGGGACCCGCTCCTGACTCTATGGACTTCATGCTCCAATCAGTCCCCAACAGCCTTCTTCTCACTCTAGCCTGTCCCTCTCCCTCTGCAGCCTTGTGGCCCCTTCCTCTAGCCGGTCACAGCCTCCAGAATCTCCCTTTGAAGGAAAGGCCCAGGCCAGCTATGTTCCCTCCTTCCCTCTTCTCCGGGCCCTGTTCCTAACTCTCCAGACTTCTTGTACACGATCTCCCACTTTTCAAACATGCACCCCACCCCACCCCCCATGTCCCCTGCTTTTCAGCTCCCTTTCGTGAGTTTTCTTCCCCACTAAAATGTAAGCTCCTTGAGGGCAGGAACTATCTTTCTGCTTATATTTGTATTCCCAGGACTTGGCAGCATTTGACACAAAGTCAGCTCTGAATAAACATCTGATGACTTGATTTTTTATCACAGAGCCCTATAGTAGCCTAAGGAAATCTATAAACCCTTCTCAGAATAGTTTTAAATAAAATTTAATTCATAACTGAAGGAACCAGTAAATTTCGATTAGAAGTTAGTAAAAACGAAGATGAAGTTTTTCCCCATCCAAGGTCATGGCTTTACTGAATCTATCCACACGAGGATCCCGGCTAAGAAGCCCGGTCCTAAGGTCTCTATTCTCATAGAGATCTATTTTCCCTATGGGAACAAACATAGATTCCACTGTATCGGGGCAGACTGAAGCATCAGCATACCTATGAGGAATCTTCGAAATGTCAATCTTCTCACTGGAGCCCACATACGGTATCACCACCACTTTTTTCAAGTCAGGAAGCCCTAAGAAAGGTGGGAAAAACAGAATAATATGATCCTTTGCTCTTTGTCTTTGGTTTCAGAAGAAGACTGTACAGTGAAAGGGGCTAGAGAAGAAGGCCTCTGTTAAATGCAGAAGAGAAAATTGTGATGGCGATTTAGAGAGCTCTGAAACCGCCCAGAAAGCCAGAGTTTGAGCCTGGTAAAAAGAAACCGGGGAGAACAAAACGGCGAGCTTAAGAAGAACACTTGGCCTGAAGGAGGAGAGCTAAGAGAAGGCCCTAAGAAGGAGGAAGAGAAACAAAAGAAAAAGAGGAAACGTCAAGCGCTAAAACAGGGGAGAGGTTACTGAGGCAAGGAAAACGCTATTGGATTTAGGGGTCCTGTTTTTAAATGATGCTGAAGAGGCTCCCTCACAATCACGTTAACATGGTGCTGATGAGGCAAGTGCCCAAGCAGTTTGAAAAACATACCAAAAAACCATAAAAAATACAAATTGAGGTTTTATCCGAAGATGAGGGAGCTGGATGCTTTGAAGAGAAATCAGCAGCCTCTCTTCCAAAGAGCAACAGAGTCACAGGTGCTAGCAGGGGAGATACCAGGTCTGAGGAAGAAGGAAGAACAATGGCACCTCCCTGACAAGGGCACTGAGGAACGTGCCTGTTGACTTCATAATGACAGAAGTACTCGTTCTGCCTGTTGGGTCTTGCATCCAAAATGCGACAGAGAATTCCACAAGACTTACCAAAATGTGTGGCAGTTCCCTACTTCTGGTGAGTCAAGTAGGAGGCACAGACAGTACTTAGTGCCAGAAGAGAAATAGTGCCTGGAATTATGAAACCTGGCGCAAGACCCTGACCCCACTTAGGGGCACACACGTTTTCCTCACTGCTGTCTATGCAAGCCAAGGGATGCAGAAGCAAAAAGCAGATCTGGCCCGTGAAGAGCTGGCTAAAAAGATGCCTGAGGATAGGATCTGGATTTCTAGTCCATGGCCTAAAACACAACAATGACAGAACCCTTCCCAGGAATGTAGTACATGGGACAAGGATGATTCAGAAGACCCTCCAAGGGACTTCAGAATGAAAAGAAGAAAGTGCATGTGTACCTGCCAAGCTCAACACCACAGAGCACAAAAGAACAGTAGGAGAAACATCCAGAAGACCACAAAAGACAAGCTGAAGAAAGGCATCTGGTACCCACAAACCTCTACGCCCAAGTGTACAGAGGACAGCATCAAAACAGTGAAGCCAGGCCTGAATGCCAGGAGCAAATCTGACCCATGACGTGACTGTGACTCTGAACAAGGTGCAGCTTATTCCAGAGAAGCAGGGCAGGTGAAAGGAGACCAAGATAGGTGAAGGAGAGGCAGCTAGGTGGCACAGTGAGTACAGCACTGGCCCTGGAGTCAAGAGCACCTGAGTTCAAAATCAGCCTCAGACACTTGACACACTTACTAGCTGTGTGACCTTGGGCAAGTCACTTAACCCCAATTGCCCTGCCTTCCCCTACCCCAAGAAAAAAAAGATAGGTGAAAGAGATCTGCTCAAGTGAGGGGTTCAAAAAGCACTGAAGAGACTCTAGGAGAGATCACTGAGGTGAAGATCAAGGCAGAGACAAAGAAGAGCATATACTATGTGGACAGAGTACCTGGACTTAAGGAGGAAACAGATGTGTTCTAGACACAGATTCCAAGCTTGGCACCCACATGACAGGAATTTAAATTATTTGGGTATCACTTAAGGCTCTAGCTCTGTCAAAACCAAAACAGATAATAACTGACTGATTTGTATCTCACAGTAATTTCCCCTTTATAGAAAAGGAACCAAGGGAGCCAAGATGGAGGCTGGGAAGCAGTAATTGGCGTGAGCTCCCCACCAAGTCCCTCCAAAAACCCATAAAAAAATGGCTCTGAACCAATTCTAGAGCAGCAGAACCCACAAAGTGGCAGAGGGAAGCAGGGCTCCAGCCCAGGACAGCCTGGATGGTCTCTGGGTAAG